>CM061163.1:10843489-11443489 GCA_030710495.1 Labroides dimidiatus
ACAAAAAATAATATGCTGGGAACTACTCTGAATACCAGCACACCAAAGTGCTACCAGGTAGATTTTTTATTACTTTTAGGCGTGAATTCACAGGAGATTGACAGAGAAGTGAGCTGCAGAAAAGGTGTGATAGCTGACCTATAGTGTGTGAGGAAAGCATCAGGGGACGTTCATCATGTTAACATTGAAATGTCAACACATCTGTCTGGCATGCTCATGTGTTCCTGTTAGCTAAGCCAAGAACACGCTCTCATGCTTTAAACGGGTTACCGTCTACATCCTCGCTCATGTGTGCGTTACCTGATGTGGACTATTTACACGGCAGCTCCTGGCTGACCCCAGAGCACAGGAATTGGCCACGATAACAGCTGTAACAACAGTATATGATCTAATATGAGCCCAGTTGTTGGGTTGGTGAATATATTTCTTGAGGGGATGATTAAATGAGAACATGGCAGAGGAGGTGATAGATGAAAAGAGAGAGATAGAAATGTGCTGGGAAGGAGTGGGAAGGCAGCAGATAGCGAGGGAGAGCAAGGCAGAAAGAAGTGAAAATTAGCAGGTGGGAGTAGAGGAGCTGAAATAAAGAAAAAAGAGTGAGGCAGGCTGAAAGTAATTAGACATATCATGGAACAGGAGGGAGTGAGAGAAAGGATTGCCTGATTGCTGGGTAGAGAAGTACAAGAATATTAGCTGTTTCATTACACAGAGCAAGAGAGCCTGAATCTTTTCACACAGCGAGGTGTAAGTATCTTCCATTAGAGAACCCTAGCGCTGAGAATACCCTGAAAACAGAGCTCCACGCTTGGCCCTAATTTTCCCTCCCATTCAACAGAAAAGCAGGGTCGCTGCACAGTGCCTGTCTCTGTGTGTGCCCCATTTCCTCGGAAAGAAAAACATGTTTACATGGGTCTAATTTGAAAACAGTATGATGTTTGAGGTGCAAGTTTACAAAATGACTAAGATCCCAAATGTTCCTTGCTTGCTGGTAAACAGAGCAGATATTGCACCATACAAGAGAGAGACAGTGTGGTTTTCATGGTATGCTTGTGTCTTTGTTTTACTGTATCTGAGAAGGAGAGAGGCATGGCCGCAGGTGACTTCATCAGTCAGAGAGACGGTCAGGTTCCGCTAGTGTGACGGCCTCGTCAGCGGCCCATATTAAACACATTAAACACTGGGTCGGGCCCCTCATTAATCAGCCCAGTGGGATGACAGCCAGCTCTGCTATCGGCCCCATACATCCATGCATGCCCAGGGCCGTCTGGGCCTCAGGTAATATACCTCTTCCTCAGATAACACCATGATAGATGGCTGTAGCAGCACTGATTGGGGCTCGCTGGTGTAATACCACCTTGTCCGGCTTTATCAGAGAGTCCAATAGAGCAGTCATGGCAGATCAGCTTTTCAAGAGCTTCATGATTCAACTGATTTTTGACTGGAAGTGAGTTTGTGATGGTGGCGTCAGCTGATTTAGAGTCAGACCTATAAGGTGGGACAGGTGTTTTAAAGGTACGGTCCAGTCATAATTGTCATGTCATCCCCCTCTTCAGGAGAATAATGACACCCTGTATGCAACCTGTCACATTAATTTTAACAGTGTTATTTACCCTTCAAGAGACCCTCCACAAGCTTGAGAGGTGTGATTGATTAATTCTCACACTTCCCTGCAGTTCATGTGATGAGAGGTATTTTTGATTCCACTTGGATATCCGTGGTGTGTGTTATGAGTGTATAGATGTTGGTGTGTGTGTGTGTGTGTAGACTTTGCAAGCAGAAGCTGGCAGGTTGAAGCTGATGCCCGAAAGCAGAACATTCAGTTTCTGTTTGAAGCAAATGTTGGCGTGAATTTTAACTTTTCAGCTCTGCCATTAGCTCCCCTTCTCCAAAAGCAATCTGTTTTTGCATTCTGAGTTTAATTGATTTCTAATTACACCGCCTACCTGAAGGGTGGCTTTTAATCATCCTTGGTCAGTAATATGAGGTTCCTTATTCCTTCTTTCTACACACACCTAGCTGATAAGCCACAACAGCTGACATCTCATCCATAACTAACAGTCCACTTTGTCCACCCTCACAGGGAACCCTCCCCCTAACAATTCCCCAAAAAACAAACCGACCTCATCCTTTGGAAAGGCGTCTGAGGAGAGTGGTGAGCGATGTGCAAATCGCACAAATAATAGCCGTAGTTATTGGATGAGTTTGATTAATGTGGCTCAGTTGAGTGTCCTTTAAGAGGAGAGAAGGTGTAACGGTGATGTGCAGTGCAGCAGAGCGTTGACCATGTGCAGGGTGCTGATTAGGTTTGGTCTGCACCACTAGGTGTCTCTCTTCAGAAAGGCTGGGGTCCAGCATGGAGCAGACTGAGGTCAGATCCAGAGAAGTGGGATGAAAAGGAAGAAAGGGGGAGTAAAAAACAAAAACAAACAAACAAAAAAACAACTCTACTTTTCCTGTGCTTCCTTTTGTACCTTTGTTTGCTCACAAACCAGGCTGTTTTCTCTTTAGCCAAAGCAGCAATAGAGGTTTAGCGCCTGGCTATCTAACTGTGCTTGTTCTTCCAAATAATCCATCAGGTGCATTCTGTTCACCTATTTGCTTCAATCCATCTGTGATGTGAAATGCAAAACTGTTGCTTTTAAATTCCAGAGAGATAAAATAATCCATAAATCCTTGAATGTAATGTCTCTTTTTCATGTATTCAGTTACCCAACAAGTACTTTGTATTTATAATTCTTCCTCCATTTTCACCTCCCACAGCCTTTCTTTCTGCCAAAGACACATTCTGTCTCTCTTCCTCTCTGGTTTTGTTGAGATATGCTGCTCTGCATTTCCTTTCTTTTGTCCTTCCCCCTTCTTCAAGAGGGACTCACATATTTCCTCCGTGTTCTTTATTGTCTGCTTCGCTATTCCCTTGTATCAACCGCAATCCTGAGCTGCAGAGGTTACATTGTTTTGTATTGGAGGGTCAGAAGTGCAGCAGTATGTTCGCCCACGGGCAGCTTATCTCCACAACGCCATAAGACTGGAATCCAGCAAATCCCACTGAAACCACAACATGTTCGAGCTTGGTGAAAAAAAAAAAAAAAACAACTTGCAGAATGAATAGAGAGTGAAAATACAGCGTAGAAATCCCCACACTGTTGGCTGTATTGGACAAACACCATTTATTCCTCTGCGTTTCCAGTGTGACAGTGTGCAGGCCTTCCGCTGTGCTTCAATGCTGTTTGTGGATGTGGTCAGGCAGCGGGCATCATGGTGCCACAGCCGGCCTGGGATGCAGCTGCTGTGCCGTGGAACCGACGCAGAATGGGTGTAATTACTTCCATTATCACCACTACACAACGCAGAGCAACAGGAATGAGAAAAGCGAGGATTGAGGGGACTCGAAATGCTACATATGAAATCCACCCTTAAATCGGGCACACTGACAGTTTGATTGAGAAGGAGTGAGTCACACAGAGATGCCGTGTGGCGAGAGGAAAAGGGATGGAAAAACACACGACTGGGCGTTTGTGCGTCTGTTTATGTTGTTAAATTTTTCATGTTTGTAGGCAGAGGAGAGCTGTGCCATCACTTTCTATCCCCAGCTTGTAATCAGCAGGCATGTCAGTAAACACTGTTAATGGGGGTGGACACCCGCTCCCTTCTCACCCAAGACCCCTGCAGTAGTTAATTGGGATAAATGCAACTCCATGCTTCATTTACCCTCACCCTCTCTGTTCCTTTCTGTCTTCTCCCCCTCATGTTGTCGTCCTCCTCCTTCTTCTTTAACCTCGCGCCTGTGCTCTTGTGTGTCTTCTGCTGCTCTCTTTGCTGTTGCTTGTTAATGGTTTCCCGGCTCATTGATACCCCAGATGTTTTTATAATCAAAACATGAGAAACAGCAGAGTGGACACGGCGCCGTCTCTTCCTCCGTGGGTGATTGAAATGAGCCGTTTGCCGCGTTTAACACGGGCACAGGACGGGAAATATATTCGGTTATGATTTAGATATGAGACGCCGTGAACAAATACAAACAACTTGCTTCAATTTCCTTTAATTAGTTTAAACTACTCTGCAACAAAAACATTGCTGTGAAAGTTTCTGCATAGATTCTTACTTCTGTACCTCAGAGTGAAGAAATAATCATTGATTTAATATAATTCATTAGTTTTTGTTTTATTTCTCTGCCGCCTCCCGCCCATGCTCTGCCTATATATGATGCTGTAATGTATTCATGGGTCTTGCTACACCATCATTGCTTTTGTGATGTAATCTCTTTTCCCGTGGCTTGGACCCCACCTGTGGGAGAAGGAGAGGGAGCCGTGAGTGCTTGTGTGATGTAAAATGCCTAATTTGGGGGGTGATTGATGGTTTAATATTGCAGCCTGCAACCTTGCTGCCCCCACCTACCCAATGAAGCTGCAGGCAGGCACAAAAGCGTAGCAGTGTGTGTGTATAATGTCACTTTCTATTCTCACATTCAAACCCAGCTGGTGGAATTAAACCAATTCTGAGTTTGTTTGTTTTGGTGTGTGTGTGTTTGGGGCTGTTTGTTTGTGTGTGCACTGTGAGCGTACCGAAGCGTTTCTTCTAGCGCAGTTCAGTGAAAATCCACTTAGATATATTGACTCTGGTCGAGAGTGAGTGGTCAGTTATTGCACCCATTTCTATTTTATTTACTTTTTAACCAATCTTCTCTCATCTGACCTGTCTCATCTGTTTTTCTCAGATAAAGAGCGAGTCCTCGGGGCCACTCATTATCATTCCCATAATGTCAAAAATACCCTCAAAGTTTTCTTCCGTCATCTCCATATACTTGCTTCTTTCTGTGTTTCACATTATGTGTGTCATATCAGCTGTCTACAGATTATAATCCAAATGAATTATGCATCAGCCTGATACGATGAATAAGTATCAAAACTATATTGCTTTTTACAAACAGATCTGATTGTCCTCTTAAAAAGAGGGACACATTCTTCTGGTGCTTCTTTGCACGAGCAGGCAGAGCTTTCTTAACTTTAAAAAGTCTCTTTTTGGCCTAAACCAAACAAATCCTTCCAGACAGAGATTATAAAAAAACGAGCAAACAAACTTCTAAACAATGTGGTCCTGCAGATTAAAGCACTGCATCAGGAAAGTGCTCATGTGCATCGTGATGGGAGGCAACAACAGACGACATATGGTCTTCTTTGGTTTGGGTGATGTATCGTACCGATTACTTGCACAGAAAGCACCCAAAGGAGTGTTAACTATCATCTTTGTACTTCTCATTCTGAAACCGTAACACATTAAAAACTTCAAGAATAACTTAATTTAAGTTAATCTAACATATTTTAAGAAAGGTTCCCAGAAGTCTTATGGTATATTTATGTGCCATTTAGCAATAGGAATAAGTTTTGGGTCTTTTAATGTGTTTCAAATCAAAAGCTAAGGAAAGACTCCTCTGGATCAAATACATCCAGGGTCAGTGGAAATTCTTTCACCAAATGGTCTTTATGTGTCTTAAAACTGGAAATTGTGACTTGCACTGATCCGAAAAGCTTGATCGTGCATACAAGACAAGGATTTCCAAGTCTTAACTTAAAATGAGATTATCAGCACCTATAGAGGCTATTTCTAAATGCTATTTTCTTAGCTCCCCGATCGGGTCGGAGAGAACAGGATTGATTTACGGGATGTTGAAGTCTCATTGACAACACCATGCTGGCTAACAGAAGTGAGAAGAGAGATCTGTTTTTCTCTGTTGAGAACCATTTCTTGGATTTATCTTGTAGTGATGGTGGACACTGGAGCTGAACCGTCAGTCAGAAAAAAAGGACTGAAGAGCAGAAGAAAACTAAATAGGAGAGTGATAGCACACAGGCTAAAGGCTAAAACACGAGTTAAAGGTTAAACCATGAGCTAAAGGCTAAATCATGGGTTGAACTGTTTGCGATAATGTTCATTCCAACCCACATGCAGCAGTTATACTGCAGTGATCTGTTCAAATTTAAGTCTATCAATAAAATGAAGAGTGAGGTTACATTAGCTCTGCTTGGCAGATGAGCAGGACATAAGGATTAGCTAATGTTACACGTTAGCCAACGGATATGTCTCAGAGCACTGGGCTGCCAGTAGCGCTAAATATAGCCGGCTACTAAACTACAGTACAAACTGACAAAGTTTGCATGTTGTCACATTTCAAACAACAGCGCTGTGTGACTGGTGATTAATACCTCACCTCATTGTGTTGTATCCAGTAAAAACTTGATCTAAACGAAGAAATGTAATGATAAAAAGATGATCTGATCCCCATTCATTTCCGAAACAAACACAAGCCTTGTTAAAAGTCGTGTCATCATGTCAGTGAGCGCGTGATTCCAGCCATAAGGTGTCACTGCAATCTTCAAACAGATAATCCTTAAAACCCCCTCTGACTGTAGGTAGTTGCTCAAACTCATTGCTTAGGTGATGGTTTGATTCCATACAATGCTTTTACACTGAACAGGGCCCAAATTTCATTTTTCCAAATTAAAATCCCTGTTGATTAGTCCATATGATCAAAACACAAGGAAAATGACTTTTCCGTTCAACTGCCAGGAGGAGCATATTGGCGTTTGATAGCAGGGGCTAGGCTCTAACTCCCAACCCTCCATTAGAAAGATGGCTACCACTGAGCCACAGTCGCCCTACCCAACAGCCCTCTTGGCTCTAACCATGAGTACTCTTACTCTCTAACTTGTGATATAACAAGATGTGAATGTTTGTATGTTTCCTGTCAGTATCTATTTGGAATTGGTGCACTGTCCGCTCTTAACTGGATTTATATGCTTCAGTTGTATTTTAAGTGTGCAGGCAGTGCAGGTTTAACCCTGAGCAATAAGCGCAATTCAGTCTAAAGTTTCTTAAAATTATGCTTTAAAAGAGTCCAAACTTTAGTGCTGCCGTTTATGTCAAAAATGACTGTTTGCAGGGAGCTTTAAATTTTACTTCCACTTGATTTATTTTTCATTTTTTCAGAGGATGATTTTTTTTCATGAGTGTCAGATAACACTGGAAACCCAGACACATGATGGAGTGCCCTCTATTCAATCTGCCCCACAGAGTCAGAAGTGAGGAAAACCTTGAGGGTTATTTACTCAATAATTGCTAAATGGAAAGTTCACTAGCGCTTGTGAGTGTGGAGTCGTCCGCAGGAACAGGCATTAATGGCAAGAGGGAACATGCTGAATTTCATTTTTAGGAAAGCATATCATGAAAGAATATTTGAACTGATAAACTGTTGTTGCATTTTGATATTCCAGACAAATTAATCTCCCTCTCTGTCATTTTTTACAACAGTTTTTAAGTTCTGCATTTACACTGAAACACATCTCTCCTTTGAATGTTAGCTACATGTAAAGATGGATGCTCCTAGTAAAAAATAATAACAAGTGTGAATTTAAAAAGTTAGACAAAGTGCCTTCAGATGTGTTCCTCACTGTGACAGCGTAGTTGATCTGTATTCTATACGGTTCACAGTGAAGAAATAAATCACGGCTCTATGCCTGTGAGTCATCTCGTCATGCAGAAACTATGGTGTCATTATGTTGATATTTTTCGACTATTAGCCATAAGGAACAACTGCTCACAGTCATATGCATAATGCCAGCCTGCGTGGACAATCGCTAAGAGATACATCGAGAATACTTTTCCTGAATTTGAAATGAAATCGCACACACACTCTCACACTCACACACCATATGAGCATGTGTGTGGACACAGTCTCGATTGGTTGTTGTGCTAATATGTTTTTAATGTCTTTGGGATGCAGTCGACATCTCTAATTTGTTTTTGTCTAAGCTGTGTGCTTATGTGGATGGGGGACATCAAAGCAGTAAAAATAGCATTTCTCATTAACCAGCCTTTCCTTCTCATTTATTTTCCTCATGCTCACTTGCCAGTTTGTCCACATGAGTGTTTTTTTAGGAACAGCTTGTGAAGTTGTGATGAGGAGTTGCTGGAGAAAAGATAATGGGCCGACACATGGTGTCCATTTCCTGCTTCCTATACTCCAGCTTTGTTCAAGAACTAATTTTTGTTGGGATTTTCAACTTTGAAAAGCGCTTGTCAAATAAAGTAACGTGTAATGGGTGATATGGCAAGTTTATTTTTGAAACTAACAGTTCTTCACTTTGTTTGAAAAAAATGAAATTAACACTTAGAATTAACGCTTCACAGTGAGTAGTTTTTATAAACTCATTTAAAAACAATGATTGAAGTTATAACTTTTGTACAAAGTTAGTTTAACACCATGAGCAAAAAAGATGAGTATTAGAAGAGAGTTTCAAAAAGACAAACTTGATTTTTCCTTTGTATATGCATTTAAATGAATAAAAAAGACGGCTGACTTACAACCACAATAAAATAGAATAAATAAAATAAACTAAAAAAATTCCCAAACGTATCATCGATGTCTGGTTGACCTTAGCCACTACTACATGTTGAATGAGAAACAATAAACATCACTAATTGTTTTCACAATAAAATTATTGGTGAGTATAATTTGTACTTATTTTATACATTCAAAATTATTTTTTCTGTGACACTTCACTCTAACATTTTAGTATTTTAGTGCATTTTTCCTCATTATCTTATTTGTTTATTACTTTGGCAATATCAAGGGTCAAACTAGAGTACGGCCAGCACCCCTTATAATCTGAAAACCCATCCAAAATTCTCAACTATGATTAGCTTTTTGCCTCATCAAAGGCAGTAAAAGATGCTGAAATTAACTATTTGGATTAGGTTACAACAGATCTGGTAAGTAGTTAGATGTGGCACATGTCCTTTTGAACTTTAAACTCTAAAAAATAGTATATCTGTTTAAAAATCCAGGTACAGGAATAAGTTATTCAAAAATTGCATGAAAATGTCCTTGAAGAAAAAAGTTCAATATTTTAAGGGGGTGACATTCTGGAAACACAAAGCTGAACCTGGGCATAACGGGCTTATGCAGAGTTGAAGGACTGGTAAAGTGAAAAGAAATCTCAGCAGGCTTAAGAAGTTACAGGCCAGAGGACCTTCACCAGCCACTGCAGTTATTTAATGAATCAATTTAAAGTGTGAACAGAAAAAAAGGGAGTGTTTCAACTAGAGCATGAATGAAGATGTTAAATTTAATATCATTTTACCTGCAGGTTGGGTGATGAGATGATTGCCTGTTGCTTTTGAAGCACTACAAACTGTGGAACTGGAAGGAATGAGAATTTAGCAGTTTGAATAAACCCTTTAAAATCGAAGATATAAATGTAGAGTCAATATTTTGAGTCAAGTTGATTATAAATTTTAATTAGTAGTCGGGTAAAATGTTGGATAGTGTAAGGGAGCTTTGAGTCAGGGTCCTGCTTACTTTAAGAGCACCAGCTCGCTTTCAAAACCCACTCACGACACATGAACTCCTGTTTCTTAAAGAGTGAACCGCTGACGTCGTAAAGCCCACGTGTAACAGTGAATGGATAAATGTGCTTCCATGCAGCCTTTTCATTTTGTACAGCATGTTTCTGTAACGTTCTGGCAGATCTGTATGTCTCTCTGTCTGTTGAATGAGGTTATTGACCTGCCTCGTGTATTTAAACCATTATCTCGGCATCTTAATGTGAATGTTTGTATCTTCATCCGTCACTTAAGCTGTTTAATACACACGCATGGCGAAAGGATGAAAAATTGAAAATTATGTATGTATCGTCCTTTGATATGTTCGAGTCAACCAGCTGTGTTATGTCAAGATGAACAGATCTGCTGTGCATGTTGTTGCTGATTTGCTTTAAAATTGTCTCATTACCGCAGCACAGTATCTCTGAATATTTGAAGGCGAATAAGATTTAACCCCTGCTTCGCTTTACAGCTGTTCTTTAGCAGTAATTGTAATTAAATACAGCATATTTAGTCCAAACAACCTGTGAGATGAGGAGATGGCTACATTTAACTGACTGGTATAGCTGCTGATGAAACGTATTTCACATCCACAGCTGTGACATTCTTTAAATCTATCTAATTATGACAGATTCATGTCACCTTTTCTGTCTAAAGCCTTTAAGTATCCATCTTTTCAAATTCATAATTAGGCTATAGATTGCTAAAAAGGGAACACATCTTCCTCTCCAGTGATGTGCTGTGTCACACGCACGCTCTGCCCTCCACTCGGCTGCGGTTTCATTGTGTCGGTTTAATTGGCTTTGGCTTGAACTTCTTATCTGAAACATGTTTTTATGATTTCATCGGCAGGGCTGGTTCTGTTTATGAGTTGCTGTAGAGAATAGTTATACCATCGAGTCAGTGAATTAAGTATTAAGAAAGTTATAGGGGAATCTAGTTTTAATGAATGACTTTTGTCGTTAAAGGTGAAGTCAGTCACTTACATTCAGTTTTAGTTCAATTGAGCTGAATCAGAATCAGGAATAAATGCAAATGTTCGCTGGTTTGAAATAATGTGCAGCAGCTGGTTTGCCTGTGAAAACTATTTATTATTCTGCTCATCAGTGATCCCGCCTGCAAGTGAGTTACTGTCAGTATGGTCAAATGTTGGTGCTGGAAAGTGGTCAGCTCTGAAAGATGTGATTTTGGCCAAAAATGTCTGATTGGATTGGATTTGGTTTCCATAGTAATGGCCACAGACAAGTCCGTCCGTTGAATGGTGCCAATGAATATGCATTTTATGCAGCCAGCATGTAATCTTTGCATCTCTTCCCGTGAGCGTTCAAATTAACGTACCGTTTGGTTAAATCCTGAAGCGCTTCCAGGTTGTGGGTTACAATCACTTGTTGTGTTTTAAAACATTATTTTTTGACAAGAAGTCTAAGAGTGATGCTGAAACAGAAGAGGCGAACAGTAATCATCCCCAGCTATAACAGAATACATTATTCTTCGCCACTTCATGTTGCTGTGGAAACTGTTAAAGAGTCAGTAGGTCTGCCAAGGGTGTGCAGATAAACATGTCAGTGTGTGTGTGTGTGTATGTGTGTGTGTGTGTGTGTGTGTGGCTTGGCATACTAGGTGTTTTATCAATTTAAAAGCTGCACTGCCCGGCAGCAGCGCATGTTGGACGAGTTAATTTGAAAAACAGATGAACAGATTCAGAGAGATTCGCAGTGGGTGGGTGAGAAAGAAATGGGGAGAAAAAAATGGCGGAGGGAGAGAAAACTGACAGATGATTGGGAGAAAGAGTGACAAGGGAAAGCGAGTGAGAGGAGTGATGATAAACTCTGGACCTGAAGGAGTGAGAAGGAGCAGGCCGGAGATGTAGGGAATGAACCGGTGACATGTGTGCTCAGTATATAGATTGTTATTGGGGCGTGTATTAGGACCCGCTCTGCGAGGTGCGATGAATTGGCTCTATTAATGAAAGTGTGAGCCAGTGTGTGGTCTTGGATGCAGGCCGCTCTCACAAACACAGACACACACTGCGCTCCCTCTCCAGGCTCATATCATTACCCATCATTACACCCCCCATTTGGCATCAGCCGGCCTGATCGATCACGGCCGATAACTGTGTCTCACTCCAGGCCGGCCTATCTATCTCTATCGCACCCTCTTTCATATCTTACTTTCTCTGTATCTCTCTTTTTCACACCATATCTCCTCTCTGCCTGTCCTCCCTCCTCCCCTCACACAACTCTCCTGCCTACAATCTGTATCAGTTTCAAAATTACTTAAATCGCCCGCCCACCCTATCCTCCTTTGCTTTTTAGCTTTCCTCTCTCTAAAGTATCTCTCTATCTGCCGACGGCTAAATCTCGCTATCTAACACTCACTAATCTCCTGCTGACTCTTCTCTAGTTCCTGTACCAGATTTCCCTACCTCATATCTCTCCTTATGCCACCGTGGCAGGCATATCAATCACCTTGTATATTCATTTGTCACTGACCTGCTCTCGGCTTTACTATAATGCGCCTTTTCTTCTTCCACTCTTTCATGTTTCCCTTCATCCCTGTCCCCCATCTTGCTCTCACTCCAGCTGCCCAGCCACACCCGCTGTGTCTTTTGTGCACGACTCACCACTGCTTCCTTCCTTCCTTCTTTGCCGTCGCCTCCTCTCCTCTTCCTTCTCCTTCACAACTACCTCCTTATGCTCCTCAACAGACTCGGCATCCTCCTCTTTTTCTGCAGAGAGAAAGTGGTGCTTACATCGCAGATAGAAGGCTCAAGACTGCTCCAGTTACTTTGATAAGTTGGAAAGAGATTTTAATGTGTGCAATGCAAACTGCTTGTGTGTTTAAGTGAGGAGGGGGGAAAAAAAGCAGGCAGGCACGTAGATGATCACTTGAAGATCTGAAAAAGGAACCAAATTTCATTCACCCTGATCTTATTTGAAGGCTTGATAGCACAGCCCGAGAAGGATGAGAGCGCTCAGCTGCTTTTCTCCTCCGCCTCCTGTCCCTCTCTTTGCTTTGGTCTTTTACTTGATCTAATGATGCTCTTGCTTGTGTATGTTCCACATTGATTCTAATTCAGTTTGGATGGAGCAGTTCTTTCAGGCAATTGTCTGCAGCGAGGGCCCCAGATGGATTTTTAGTTTCTTCTGCAGCCATCAGAGATTAATGGGAGGAAGACTGCCACACTGGCCAGAGGAGAGCAACAATCAATTTCTCAATAATTTCATATTTACACTTTCTCAGGTAGGAAAGCAATAAAGGAGAAAAAGAAGGAGACAGCATATTGTGGTGCACAGAGTGGAGCACCTTCCTCTTTGGAGATAAAAAGAGGAGTCTTGAAGGTGAGTCAGTGCTGTTTAACATTAAGAAGATCACTGAAAGGAGTTCTAATGAATCATCGGTGACTTTCATTATTCTCTCCACATTGGCCTTGACTCCCAAACACATGGATTTACCATTGACTGCTGACAGGGACAACCTGCCACATAATGATGTCTCTATACATGTTCTAAAAATTCAAACTATTTTGATACCCATCATTAAAATTTCAATTAAAATAATACAAGTTATGTGCACCTGAAATCTGGAAATGGTTTTCAATTAGCAACCTGTACGCAATGCTGGTATAGACGAGGTCTCTGAACATTTTACAATTATTTGAAGTACTTCTTTAACAAAAGGCACAATGAGAAGTATAAACATAAAAAACCGGACGCAGTATTTTAAAAATGTTCCATGAAGAAGTGTTTGGTAACGTTTGTGTTGCTGCATGTATTCAGGTCATTTCTGTGCATTAGTCGCTGTGCAGAGGTGTGGAGTTCACAGCTCACAGTCCACTGGACTGAAAGGAAACAGAAAGGGACAGAGAGACTCTCTCTCGCTCCCTTCCCTGCTGTCCTTCAGTCAGCAGTAGACGACATGTTACCTTGTATCTTAAGAAGGAGCCAAATGGCTGAACGAAACATCAGTATTTGTCAACTTGTAGATGCATAGGGTCTGATTTTGTCCAGCTGTATAAGTGAAAATAGTGGGACTTGCCCTTTGAAGCTCAAAGATCAGCTACATATGAACAAATTTAGGCAGCTTCTTAAATCTTTGATGAGAAATTCAGCCTGTAGCATGTTGATGCTAACTGGTGCTAGGCTCGATGTTCCTCACGAGCTGAGGTGAAGGAGGCGAGGACAACGTGCTGGTACTGCTGTATGAGCTAAGAAGAGACAACACATTGTAGGATTTCACCTGCTGTGAGCAGACAGGATATAGGAAGGCTAGACTGAATAAACTGGTGAAGAAGTCCGGCTCAGTTCTGGACCCTGTGGAGCTGGTGGCTGACAGGAGAGTTATGGACATTTTTGCTTTATATAGACTGTCTTCTGCTGAATTTCCCATTGGGGATTAATAAAGTACATTCTATTCTGTTCTGTTCTGTTCTGTTCTGTTCCGTTCCGTCCACACTGCTCCCTTTTCCTGGTAGCAGGTAAAAGTCAGCATCTCTTCTGCTGTGCCGGCCAAACAGTGACATCCATAGTGGTGGGTGTAGTGATGACAGAAACTGGAGAAGCAAAAATGAAAATACTAATCCATTCAGTGCATCCATGGGGCAGAAAATGAATATATGTCATTGTTAAAAAAATTTTGCAATCTGTTTGTACATTTATATTATTGATTCGCCTCTTTTATCTAAGAGAAGGTTACTTAGACAACTCTTGTTCAAAAAAAAAAAAAAAGTTTGAGTGCTGTGTTAAATGTTACAAAACAAGAACATTTTATTTAAAAAGTGAAAAGTCAATAAGTAAGCTGCTGAAACTGTATTTTTTTTATCATTGTTCTGTGAATTTGAAATTAGATGCCAGCAACAGGTGCCAAAAAAAACTTTCTACAAGGGCATGTTCACCATTGTCTTTTGACAACACTCAAAATGTTTGGGAAAGTTTTAAAAGTCAAATGAGATCCCATTTCGCCTGGCACAGGATTTTAGTTGCTGTTTGGGCTCTCTCTCGCCCCCCCTCTCTCTCTCTCTCTCTCTCTCTCTCTCTCTCTCTTTTTTTGGTTTTTGATCCAAAAAAAGACGTCTTAGCCTCTTGTTTCTATTTACACCTTTAAAGCATGGAGGGCATTGCATCTGTTTTATTTAATCACAAACCGTGGCCTTTGTAATGTCCATCCACTTTGTCCCTTTCTATTTTTATGCTCACTCTGTGTGTGTGTGTGTTTGCGTGTGTCCTTAGACATTTTATTATGTTACACCTGTCTCAGGCCATTGGTGGCTTGCCAGATGAGAACTTTGTGATGGCATATAAAATAGCATCCTTGGCCCTGTAATGTACCTGTCTGTCTCCCTGATCGTCTGTCTGCCTGTCCATTCGGCTGTGGCTGTTGTTTCCTGGCTCTCCAGCTCTTTGAGCATCTGGCTGAGGCAGTCTCTGGAGGCCGTGCTATAAGCCCCAGACTTGCTCCCTGCAGGCCGTCTCACTGACAGGAGATCAGGCTACATCAGTGTGTGTTAGAGGTACAGCAGGATCTGAGGGATGGATCCTATTTCAGCTGATCTAGCACACTGAAAGCCTGTGCCAGAGATTCACAGAAAAAAAAACTTACTTTGCACACCCTGTTGTGTGTGTGTGTGTGTGTGTGTGCACCCAGTTGCCTGTGATATGAGTGGGATTCAGAAAAAGACAGCAGTGAAAGACAGTTGAGATAGTGTGAGAGAGACAGTGAGAGAGAGAGAGAGAGAGAAAGAGAGAGAGAGATGGAAAATATGTTTGCCCTGTTCACACCGATCTGTTTGTGTGGGAGTGCATTAACATCTATGTGGGCTGCAAGGGAGGCTGAATATGCAAAACAGTTGGAACAAAGGCTAATAACTCTGGAGCTGCTGTGCGAAAAGATGGTACATTTCCTTGACTTTTGTGGAAGCCAAACAAGCTTTTGTGCAGTATGGAGGAGGAACACTGGTTTTGATTATTCTTTAAGAAGTAAAGACAGCTCATCTGAACCACAGGGAGAGATTATCAGCCTCAATGGCAAAGTAACACGACTGAATTTCAGACAACCTAGCTGTCACAGTGTTTTGTCTTTTTTTTTTTTTTTGTTCTATAATCTAGAGCTCATCTTTTATATGTCACACTGATTGAGGTAATGATCCACTATTGTACTATGCAGCTAAAAAAGATTATAAAAAGGTTAGGTATGAAATCTTAGTGTATATAGACAGACAGTCAGGAGACAGGGAGGTCCTCTGCTGTTTCCAGGAACAGATTTCTCAACTGAGGGAGTCAAGAAGATACTGATTGCCCCGTTTAGCATTTTAAAACGTTGATTTTTACTTTAAAAGCTCCATCAGTTAGAACATCTCACCCAAGAAAGCGCCTGGCTACCTGAAAAACGATATCACTTTTGAAATATCTTTGTTATCCCTGAAAACAAAAAAAAAAAGCCTTTTAGGATTTGAGGTGCGGAAGGCACAGATGCCATTTTTCTACGAGTGTGAGCAAAGAACGTAGGAGCCATGTTGCGTTTTGTAAAAACGTGCGAACAGGGATCTGTGCATCAATGTGCTCCATGTTTGCAAGAATAGACAACATACTGCAGAGTGTAATAATGTGTGTGAGGCTTTGTGAGTGTGCGCGCCTGTGTGTGTGTGTGTGCACACTTTCTTTTATTTCAGTAGTGGAAGGTTGCTGGCAGTAAAGGGATTTGAAAAGTGCGATTTTGAACTTCTTCATGTTAGAAGTCAGTTTGATCAATGTCTGCTGCAGCTCTCTCTTGCTGCAGGGCACAGTGAACCACTGATAAATGAATTCCTCAGTGTGAGTCCGTGGACTGATGTGTAGGTGTACGGTGAGAAAAAAAAAAGAGGAGAGAACAAAAGCAAATCAGAGTCTAAAAGTGTGTGTCTGCATTGTGCGGTAACACATATCATAATATCTACAGTTTTTTTTTGTATTAAGAGGTGTGGGTGTTGTGTATCTGTGAGCTTGTGTATCCGTCTGTGCTCACTGATTCAATCACGTATTCAAAGCCTCTAATTAGGATCATCTTACTCGTGGGCTCGTTGTGGCTAACAAAGACACCAGTGAGTCTCTGGACTTTATCAGCCAGTCCAACCGTGGAGTCAGGCTGGCAGTCAGGCCCTGGTGCCCAGCCTAGCCCCGGAGCCTGACGGCCTGCAGAGGAACCCATGTGCAGAAAACCTTTTAGAGCTCCAGCAATCCGATTAAGGCAGCTTTCTTTTTTTCCAGCAGTACTGTTGATGCTGCGATAAGTGTTCCAGCAGGCTCCTCAGATCAACTCTAAAAGCACTGTTTCATTAAAGCGAGAATTCAGATGACTGAGTGGATCATTTTTGGGTTTCTACGTTCATTTTGACGAGGCGAGATGGAGAAGGGAAGCTTGCGTTCATGCAAACAGACGGACATACGTATAGACGTACAGCAGCGGCGTGAAGGATGAAAGTGATGTCACTGGATTAAAGCAGAAGCTGCTGATGACAGAATAAGAAGATTTTTTAAAACATTTAATTTAAAGAAAGAAGTTGGAGATACAAGTATTTGTATTCCATCTGTGTGTGTGTGTGTGTGTGTGTGTGTGTGTTCAAGACTGTGATTTTCCAAAGACAGGTACAACTTGAAAAGCGGCCATATTTACCTCTAAGTGTTCTGGCGGAGCGTCAGTAGGATGATGGATGATGTCTTCATCGGTGGCCAATTCACTGAAGTTGTGGTTTGAGCGCTGGACTGAAAAACAAGATTACATTTAATGGACATTCACTCCCATCCAGAATTAACTGCAGGCTAAACACATACAGCTGCACATAACACACGTCCAACTAACCGAATCAGTGGCCAGTGTTCAAAGAAACGGCTGAGAAACACAAAGCTTTAGACACTTATTTACAAATTTCACGTAAAAGTCTTAAGTGAATATTATCTCGATTGAGGTGTAAGGAGTAGCTCCTGCACTGTCATCTCACCTGAAAGATGTATTTATTCATTATTAGGCGTTTTGAAGGAAACACTTCATCTTGTCTTCTTAAGGATGTGCAGAAAACACTAACCAGAAAGTGAGAGAGCTCAGCGTGTTACATAAAAAAATGTTTTATTCAGTATTATTTGTATCAGGAATACAAATCAGAACGTTTTTGCCATGTTGTGACCTCGATTCGAACAGATGTGGAAAAAATGTGCTTTATTATTAACTTTTCCTTGAAAAAAAAAAAGAAACATTTCCCCGTAATAATGAGTCTTTGGGAACAGAACATTTTAATTTATAAGTAGACTTCATGATGAAATTATTCATTTGGTGTTTTTTTTCCCCCCTTCTCTGTGCTACATGTGCCTAACCTTCAGCCATTGACGGAACAAAATATCAGTTTATTTGAGAAGAATTACAACGGGAGCAGCATGAAAAATGCAAAGTATGAGGAGTGAAACACACAAGCCTTGATAATGCATTTCATTTAATTCGTGGCTGCAATGAGCAATAATAGAGTCTGGAAACTACCGTGCTCTGCAGGTAGCATATTTAATTATCACACTGCTAATTAAACTTTATGTTTTCTGTTAACAGTGATCCGTATACTTTTCTAGTCCAGTCGAGTTCTGTTGTTCTTCCTCTTTTATTTCACGCACAAACTTTAACAATCACCCCACATAACTGCTGCTGTGAAATGATCGCCGTGGATGTGGATTGACTCAGTAATAAGGTTTCCAGCCAGTTAAGACGCTAAATAGGTATGCAGAGCTGGCTGCAGATAGCTATCTTCATCAGAGGGTGACCTTTAGTGTGGCCTATTCCTGTATAGTTTTCCTCAGGGTGCGTGGATGTGGGCAGAGCGTGGCTATATACAGTTGGAGTGCTCAGTAGGATCAATAGCTCTCTCTAAAGCTGTTCCCAGACACACCTGCTGTACCCGGGGTGGCCTTTGTGACACAGAGATAAAGAGAAAACACTCCCCGGGCTGTTAGTGTCTGCTGATCCTCTCCTGTCCTCACTTCCTCTCCTCCTCCTCCTCCTCCTCCAGCTCCGAACCTGCACACAGAAAGACGGATAAATCAAACCTGCGTGACAGAGAGCGAAGCAGTGCTAATATTTTCATGATCCACAATATTATTGTCGTGACTTAACCTTTTCTTAAAAGCGAGGAAAAATCTCCCCAACCACCACCACACCACCATCCATCCACGGCAGGCTGTGCTGAGACAGCTGAAAGAGCTGGAGGGCGGGGTCCATGTATATTTACTAACTCTGTGCTCCATTAATCAAAAGACACAGCGTGTTGGCTCCACCTGTCTGTCAGTGTCCTCTCACATTCTAAGGCCACTTCCTCTCCCCGAGCCCCTCCGTGGTCTCAAACACTCAAAATGTGCATATTTAAAGAAAGAGCTCTCCTCTTCGTCTTCTCTGACTCCTTTCTGTCCCCTGACTTTTGTTGCTGACTCCAGCTCCACCTTTCATCATCTTTTTTTTTTTTTTTTTTTCCTCGCTTTAACCCCTCATCCCGACTCTTGTCCAAGTCCTGTTTTCCATTTTCTCCATCCTCCTGGAACAGTAGTGGTGTGTAGTATGACTGTGCTGCTCAGGCAGGTTAGAGAGGGTAATTTGAGCCTCTAAGGGCACTCTGGGGCTTGGATCTCGTTTTGGGAGGCGTGCTGACAGTCAGCAATCCAGCACTGATCACACCAAAGTCACACTGATCTGTAAGATGTGTAACATCCTTGGGGGAAGAGGGTAAGTGTAAATGAGTTAGGAAGAGTGCAGAGAGAGGAATGATTGTAGTTTTATCCACATGGACTGAGTCAACAGAGATGTCACTGTGCACCCGGGGCCATGTTAGCTATAGAGCTAAAGTCCATTTGCACCTGACATGAGAGCAGTGCAACTTTCTAGTCGGAGTCCACAAGAAGGAAGGATGAAGTGCACAGTTTTTGTGTGTGTGTGCAGTGTGAGCATCAGCAGAATTATTAATTTTGATTGTGTTGTTGTGTATTTTTTTTTAGTTTTTTGCTTTTAAAGATAGAACGGTAAGTCTCCATAAGGAGCTAAGTTTTGACAGATCATGTGACGCATACCCAGTACACCCAATACACAAACACGCTTACAGAGAAAGAGTTGGAGTTGAAGTTGGAGTCAGAGTAGACAAGTGTCTGGTATAGAAGCAGTTTTAATATGTTAGCCTGTCTCCCTGCTGGCTTCCCCTCCCCCTTTCAGGGACGGCACTAATGCCATTAAGTGTGGGACAGATCTGTTCCATGTCTGCAGGCCTGCCAGTCTACTGGTCTGCCCCGAGACCACTCTCCATCTAATCCTATCCTCTCTCTCCCTCCATCCTCCGCCTCCCCTCCACGCCAGAGACAGGAAGAGGCGGCTGTGGAGAAAAAAATCTAATAAATAAATGAGAGGATGCAAGAGGAAAAAAATATATAAATTAAGTTCTCCGTTCTCGTAAATCATGTTGCCAACTTCCAGTAGACAGGAGGGCGGAGCTTAGGGGAGAAAGAGAGGGAGACCATAAGAGGAGGAGGGAGTGAGAGGCAGAGAATACCAGAAAGAGAGGAGAGAGATCACGAGAGGGAGAGAAAAAGGGAGAGTGCGGGAAACGTTTCTGTTCCACCCTCAACCTAGGCTCGGCTCTGGAGACTCGGCGGCGAGGTGTTTTTAATTGATTTTTGATTAGATAGACATGAAGGGGGAGGGGGGGGGGGGTTGTCCATTAGCATGAAGGGAATGAACCTCTGAGAGGAAGTGAGTGAGAGAGGAAGGTGGAGTGAAAGAGAGAAAGAGAGGAGCTGAGATAAAGAATAGTCAAAGACACTGTGAAGCAAATGACAAGTAAATAAATGTAGATGCATATTTGATATGCACCAATGGGATGGAACATTTTCCTTTCATTCAAAATGCTTTGCAGCTTAATTGACTAAATTATTTGCTTTAATTATACGTTATTACCCCTGGGTTTTAGCTTTTCATAGATAACAGCACATTATCAAACCAGGAGAGTCTCAGGCTGGAAGCACAGAGTTTATTCCAGGATAATACTGATAACATGGAAATTCAGGTTCTTTGTTTTCTCCTGGGTCTTTCCCTGCTCACAGATGTGCTCTGAACACTGCAGATAGACAGTGGGTCCTTGGAAATAACTTTTTTTTTTATTGCTGTTATACAACCAGGAACAAATACACTATCAGCCTAAAGCCATCTGATGGTAACACCTTCATATTTCCCTGCATGAAAACAATGCGGAAAATATGGATATTTAAGTTTTAGACAGAAGGCTCCATGACTCCTAGTGTCTGAAAGCTTCATATACAGAATTACATTAAATGGGTTGATCTGGAGTGGAATTGACAGGTAGTGAGTCTGGTCCAGCCATCCATGCTATCCTCTCTCCAGCTGGAAGAGACTGATCCAAGTACTATAACAGGAGGAGCCACAGGGAACATGGGATTGTCTTGGCAATTAAACCAGCGAGTACACAGCATGTCGGCGAAAATTAAAACACAATCCAACATTTAAAATCATGATTTTGTTTTTTGTTATAGCAGTTAAATGGCATTACACAGAGACAACTCTGTGCAAGCTTGAGCAAACACTCTGAAGAAAGGAGCAAACACTCAGAGGTTTGGCTACTGTGTTGTGATCGACTGATCGATGGATAATTTCAGTCTTTGAAAAATAAAGCTCACAGAAAGATTTATGTATGTTGAAAGTGAACAGCGGCTGTTAATTCTGTTCCCGCAACATCAGGGTCAACCAGATCTGGCTTGTAATATCTAATCAATGCGTAGAAAGGAGTTCTGGCATATTTTCCCTCTACTGTTGGCACCAAAGCAAGAACATTGATCTCTGTTGGCATTCTAAACTAGTTAACATTGTGGTGCAATGTTTTTTTTTTCTCATTAGCATTTTAAATCTGCTCACTGAATAACATAAAAAACTAATTTAAGCAGAAATGATGTATCCCTATTGAATACATGATCATGAATGTTTGTGCTAAAGGTTAGGTATAACATGTGAACATGATAAATGTGACAACATTAATCATTGACTCAACGGAATGAGTTGTTCTGTATTTTTGATATTACCCTCAATTTATTTGGAAGACAAAAACTTAAGATTGTTGCGGAATGGCTGACCAGTCAAGAGCAGAGAGGAACTGAGCATGACAGGAGATGACTATTATTTTGGTTTAATGTGAATAAAATTTGTTATATTTAAAGAGGCTGTGAGGACTGTCTGTTTGAAGTGGATTGCAGCGACACCTTTTGGCTGGAATCTCGCACTATCGTGATGACATGACACTTAACAAGGCATGTTTGTTTTGGAAATGAACGGAGATCAGATCTTCTTTTCACCACTACTTTTCTTTGTTCAACTTTTTACTATATGCAACGTGACGAGTTAAGGTGTTTATCAACAGTTAAGCAGCACTTGTGTTTGAAACTTGACAACAAGCAAACTCTGTCAGTTTGTACTGTAGTTTAGCGGCCGGGTGTTTTTGCAATACTTGGAGCTCAGTGCTCTGAGACGTGTCTGTAGGCTAATGTGTAACGTGAGTGAGTTCTTAAGTCCTGCTCATCTGCCAAGCAGAGTTAACATAACCTCAATCTTTGTTTTAATGACGGACCCCCAAGTTTGAACAGATCACTGCAGAATAACTGCAGCATGTGGGTGGAATGAACATTATCATAAAGAGTTTAGCTCTTGGTTTAGCCTTTAGCCCATGCTCTGTCACTCTCCCGTTTAGCTTTCTTCTGCTCTGACATCCTTTTATATATATATATATATATATATATATATATATATATATATATATATATATATATATATATATATATATATATATATATATATATATATATATTAGTTTTATGTTCTTAATCCACAAAATCAGCCTCTCTATTAATTGTGCATTCAGGATCAGAATGTTTTTTACCCATTACTGCTACTTCACATCTGCATTCAACCTGTGAAAGTTTATTGCAAAGCGTTGTTTTTGACATCCCCATTTTTATCCAAAATTGGTCCACACGAAAAAAAAAGACAACAGTCATTTTTGAAAATGTGGTTCAACTGACCATTTTTACACTTTGCAGGGGAGTAATGGAACAAGAAGCAGCAGCCACGGTCCGATAAAAGGCTGCAGGCGACAGTCTCCACACTTCCAGCTCCTCAGGAAGGTAACTCTTTTTATTTTTTCCCCGCTGTCATGTGGAAAAGTACTTTCGCCACGGACAGCATGAAATCACATCACGATGACAGTTATTTTAAAATGACTTTGGCTTGTCCATGCTGTAAACTGATACAAAGTCTGGTTCTCTGTTGTATTCTTGTCAGAAAAGCTGCTAAATGAATATTTGCTGTAGTTCTGAATTACATTTCCAGTTTTCAAACATTTTAAGGAAGCCTTCTTCAAACTTTAGAGCCGTCAGCTTTTTCAAAGAGGTGTAAAAAAAGAGCTGTGTGGTGCCGAGTGAATCATCATCAATAAGATCAGAGTCTGTAATCTTCACAGGGTCTTACACGTTTGAAGAGAAGCGAGTTATTTGTAAGAGGCTTCAATTTTCCAGTGGATATCATAAAGAGAGGTCCTCTTTGTCTCTCATGCTTTGCCCTCCCTCAGTCTCAGCACAGTTATTTGCTGTTATTTGGAGATCGAATGCTATTGTTCTAGCTCGCTGAAATGAAACATAAACTGTCCCACAGTTTCAATAAACTGCTCCAAACATGTTTGGTGTGATCACACTCTAAGTGTCCCCTCATGCCAACTGCAGTCGACACAGAACCTCCTGCTTCAGTCTCTGCTAACTGAGAAGGTGCTGAAGCTAAAACCTGGTCTCACTTTTTCTACAAATGACACATATTCTTGAGTTGAACACATTTCTAGACACAAATCTGGGCTCAGTAAACCTGAGATTTGTTAATAAATCACATTTTATTTGACAAGTTTCTCACTTTTTAAAATCTGAATAGATTATAATTTGTAGGTTGTATTAGGCTGAGGCGGCCAAAGATCTGTCTCACAAATTGAACAAATGAGCCTTTCTTTTCCATTGTTTTTTTTTTCAGTAGTTACAAAACTTAATTATATTTGATCCGTTTATACTTTTTCTTTTCATCTGCATTGTTTTAAAGTCAAACCAGCCTTTTCTCCTCAGCGCTTTGTTATTTATTCTCAGAGATGCATACTAATAAGCAGCACTAATAGAATAAAAACAGAAGGGAATGTGCTGCGATTTTCAAGAAATCCTTGTGTAGGTGAACTGCAGAAGCTGTAAATAAAAAAGCTCTCTCCTCTCACAGAAAAAGGCTCTGACAAATGACCTCTCACATATTGATTGCTGTTCAACCAGAGCTTCATGCACAGCGTAATAACCACCAGCCAGCTCGGTAGTGTTGATATTTTTTGTATTTTTTTTTTCTTATGTTTCCTATTTGTCCTCAGGTTTAGTTTTAATGGCTGAGCAGACCAAGGAGAGAAACACAACGCCTTATTCTTCTACCATAAATTAGATTTGCACCTCCAGCTAACTTTCACTTTGCTTCTTGGTAACTTGTTTCAGTTCTCATAAGTTTTCAAGTCTCCAGACGCTCCCCCCTTTCCTTCCCCCCTTCTCCCCTCCACCGTTCTCATCCTCCTGGTCAGTGAAACCGGTCCCAGCTGCACTTAAACAGAAACCCAGAGCTGCGGACGTAGACACATTCACGCACTCCCACTCCCTCATCGGCTCCCTCTGAGGCACGCGGGGTTAGAGTAATATCCAAAGTGCAGGTGGGACCTCGCTTTTCGTAGCGAGGCTGAACAAAGCAAGGCGAGAGCATGAACAAAGTAATGGAGTGATGATCACTGCAGAGATTGAACAATCAAAGTGGGGAGGCCGGTGGTGGTGGTGGGGGCACTCATGGACTTGGGGAACTTGCACACTAATTGTATCTTATGACTAATTGGTAAATTAGTGAAACCTATTTCAGGGCGCCAGGCTTAGCTTTGGGGGACACCCACAGCTCATTATAGACTCATATTCTGGGCAGAGGAGGAGAAAAATAAAGGAAATTATACAATTGCTCAGGTGAGAATGGCAATTAAGCAAGTGCTTAAGACGAGAAGGAAATGAAGCCTCATGCACGCATAATTTACTAAACCCTCTTGTGTCTAGCTTTAAATCACCGCTGATCCAGGGCGTGTATTTACGCTTGGCATGTTGAGGGAAACAAGCATCCTATGTGTTTATGCTTGTGTACTTCTCTCATTATGTTTGGGTGCAAAGATGTGCACCAGTGTGTTTTTTTCCAGGTAGGTTGTAAAAATGTTTATTGTGCATCAGAACTCAGAGTGAAGTCATGGCACTGCAATTTTTAATCAGTTACTTCAATGCAAATGTCTGAATTATTTAATGATGTCACTGGGAGCTGCATCGACAGTCTGCTCCTCCCAGTGAAACCATGAAACAGCTTCCCTGAATAGTATTTTTTACTCATTAATGTTACAATTTCGAGCAGTTAAGGAGTGATTCTGTGAAAAAAGCGTTTTGCCTCAGGAGGTACGAGGATGTTATCAAAGACCTGGAAGTCCTGCAGGATTTCACAACAGAGGAGGCCAACCTTGCTGAAAGAAATACAATGCATAATGTAATTTGCAAGAGATATGATGGTATTTTTAGATCTGGGCTTCTTAGATTCACACGAAATCACGCACATTTAGACAACATATTACACTAAACACTCTCAATTTGTTAAGAGGGATGTCTACAGAGATGGGAGCTCTGGTTAAACCTGTTTTCCATTTTGAGAGTTAGCTGCTCAAATATTGATTTTCCTGTCGAAGATCACACAAATTACTCTGCAAATTCTGTTTTAGGGTCGATTTTCTCTGCTCCGGCGTGTATTACTCCTCCTGAGGAAACTGTGAACCTGTGCTTTCCAAAAATACATGCAGTAGTGTGAGGATCTAAGAGTTCCGCTTCTGGAAAGTGAAAGTTGAAGCATCTGGGGGGGGAAAAAATGGAGTAATCATGCAGTGGAAGTCTCTGTCATCATTTCTCTCTCTTTGGTCTATACATATACCTAAAAGGTGTGTAAGTGTGACAAAGAGTCACTCCTTAACCTTCACTTCATCTTATCACCTCCCTTCTCCTTCACACTGCTTCACTGCACGGTTAATACTTCTGCACCTGGCTGTCTGCTTTGATGCTTTGCTTCCATCTCTTCATCACCATTTGGAGGACATTTTGGATATTTCCACAAGGACACGATCGATCCCTCTAAAACACCTCCACCCGCCCTCCCCAACCAATTTGCTAGCAGTAAAACTAATATTGTCTTTAATCAGATGCAATT
The DNA here is from genome assembly GCA_030710495.1 of Labroides dimidiatus. Lineage (NCBI taxonomy): Eukaryota > Metazoa > Chordata > Actinopteri > Labriformes > Labridae > Labroides > Labroides dimidiatus. The sequence goes on from CM061163.1 coordinate 10,869,203, forward strand.
AGGCCTGCAAGTTAAGATCTCCTCCCAATTAAAACTCATTAGGCCCATAATGTCATTAGGAGAGTCTGGAGTAACCACTGCTTGCATAGGCGGCCGCTCCTCACAAACAATGGAGCGTGTCAGAAGCTTTGGCCCCTATGAATGGTTTCCTACAGAGTAGTGAGAAGATCAAGTTTGGGTTTGAAGTGTTTTTTTTTTCCATTACTTTTAGTTAAGAAATCTCAAAGAAAGAAACAAAAAAGTTCAGCCTTCAATCAGAGTGAATAACTCGAGATGGAAATGTTGGCTTCAGCAGCCACCAGGGGAGACTTTTTAGTCGAAGCTGAACACTTGTTCTCGACCTTGTGGCTGCAAAGTGAAGTTATTTATATGAAAAAGTTTAAACACTGCATGAGTCAGTGCGTCTCCGCTTTTCAAATGGAAACACTTTTGGTTTTAAAACCATAAAAAACAAGGTTCACGACTGTTCAACACATATGGGAACTAAGTCTGGTGACCCTTTTGTACACTCCCTTCAAGCAAACGCTTTTGAATTGGGGGAATCCGGTTAAAATCTGTCCAAGTCTTTTGTGTAAAGCACAACACAAAATAGAACCAAGAAGGTCTTTGATATGGGAGATTACTGAAATCTGGCTAATGTGCTGTACTGTAATTTGAAATGTTTTATGATCTGAAATGAAACACCAGTGGGTTAATAGAGTGTTTTTTTTATTTTTTACAGGGATGGTATGTTTGGATTTTTGTTTTTCAGTTCTGCACTTTTTATCTTAAAGTGAAGGCACTGACATCGTAAAGACGTGGTCCTTGCTAAAGTGTTCATTAGCTGTTGATGCAAATCAATGAAATACAGATCTTTTCTTTTCGGTGCTACATTTCACTGTTCAAAAACACATTTTTTTTTGCATAATGTGAGGTAATAATTGATTGGTTTGTAGTCAAATGAAATAATTAAGTCTAACTTAAAAACAGGGAAACTTTGTGAACTCTTATTTACATCACTTTACTACTACAGCCTGTTGTCTGTTTTACTTAATTTATCTTTTTATTGTTTGTTTTTTGTACATAGTTTCTTACTTACTTAATATCTTTTATTAGTGATATTTAGTGTTTATTCATATATTTTGTACAGAGGGAGCACAGTTCAAACTGAAGTTGAATTCCTTGTATTACTTTGAAGATACTTGGTGAATAAAGGCTATTCTGATTCTGGTAGGCTTACAAAAGGTGACCAGAGGTACCAGTTAAACAAACCCATCACACTTTTTCAGAATCGGTTAATAAACTCCTATAAAGATCTGAAATCCTGTACAAGTCACCTCGAGGAACCAGCTGGGAAAACTAAATTCAACGCAGCACTATCGAAGCTGTGACTATCCGTTTTTCTGTTTGAAAACACTGCAGCCACGAATGCATGCGTGAAATGTGTTTTTTTGTGTTTGTTTTGTGTGTAAATCTGCTCAAAGAGCAAACAATCAATGACACGGAGTGCTCCGGCTCTTCTACAACATGACTACAAACAACGGAAGAAGCAAGGTCAAGTTTTAGGTTTCTGTTACCAACCGTAAAATAAAACAGATAAATTGATTGCTGCCTGTGAAACTCAATAAAAGCTAAAATTGCTAAGAGAGCACAACAGTATGAAAATATATGAAGTCACTGATTTCCTGTTTTACCTGAACTAACCTCTATTAAGCTACTGAAATAATGCCAAACGAACTCAGACAACAAAACAGCTGAAGGTAGATTGAGTTTGTGCGTCTCTGTGTCGTGCTCTGAAGCAGATCATCATTGATTTTTGTGCCCACTGCAGAAGAATACTTCTGAAACCTTGAGACTGAGCTACCTTGAAGTAAATTCGCTAAAGGCAAACATATCTTGCATTTCTCGGTAGGTAGAAATTCATACTTCCTCTGAAAGTTCTCACAGTTTCCTTCAGGTGAGTAAATAAATCTAAAAGCACGTCATTATGTAATTCTGCAAACTTTAAACTACCCTTGTAGGAATCCACAAATGTGCAGAATGTTGGTTGTAAGAGGAGAGCAGCTGCATGGTGATGAGGACGTTTGTCAATATGAGGGTTTCAGTTCTGTGGGAAGAGCCTTTAAAATGTCTGTGTGACACCAATCAGCAGTAATTACCGTGGGGGTTTGAGTTTTCATCCCGCCTCTAATTGGCCTTTGCTGTCAATCAACAAGTGATTTCTGTTCACAATTGAACTAAGGGGAATGATAGAGGCAGCGATGGCGGGATAATTGAAAATAATTGAGCAAATTGCGGATTTGAGAAGTTGGCTTCATCAGCACTGCGGGGGCGGAATATGAGCATGTGGAGAGAGTAGAGGTGAACAGAGGAAAAGCCAGATCTTAATGATAATGAACAAAACACTCGCCTTCATTTTGCCTCCGCCCCCGAGGATACATGTGCTTATCTGAATAATCAGCCTGCGCATGTCTCAGTGTCACATGCATGAGAGAAGATGAGCACCTTTGATCTCTGCATCCTGAGCTGCAGCAGTTATTCAGCAGCCTGAGGGCTTACATCCTGGCCCCGGTCTAAAAAGCCTCTCGAGCTCTGAGGAAGTGCACCTCTGTGGTGCAACTGTGTTGGAGTCTCTGGATATAATTAAATGTGTGAATTCCACACTGGGCATGTGTGAGCCTGAGAGGGAGGAGAGCGTCCATATGTGAAATGTTTTTTTTTTCATGTCATTTTGATTTAACGACTAATTTAGCAACATAATGTCTCTACTTTCTATCCAAACTTTATTTAGGCTTCACAGTGTGAGTTTAAGTAGCAGCATAAATCATCTTCAGTCTACTTCATTTTCATCTGTGGGTGGATTTGTGTATCAGATAAAGTAGCAACACCGAGAAACTGTTGGGACTAAAGGCAGTCCCTCAGTTTCACTTGTTTGTCATCTCTTCCTTTTCTTCCTCCTACTCTCCTCATCCTCAAGAGCTGCTTACTTTCCACAGTTTAAAAAGAAAAAAAAATCTCGCCAGCAATTTACATTTCCATATGCTGCCAGTGGCGCCAGGGAGAGTGGATAATTGGGTTGAAAGTGGTGACGGTGAGAGCAGGATAGAAAGGGATACAGAGAAGGCCAACTGAAAAAAAAAAACAAAAAAAAAACAAGCCATTACAGGATGGTTTTCTTTTTTTCTCCCCTTCACACGTCATTTTGCAATGCAGCTCTTAACCACTTGTGTAGCTGAAAAGATTTACCTTGGCCTCCCATTCTCTCTCACTCTCACAGAATCACTCTGTACTTGCCTCCCCCAGAGCTTCGCTCCCACCCTGCTTCTGCCTCATCCATATTCATCCTGCATCTCCCTCCCTTCCTCTCTCTCACTCTCTCTCTCTCTCTCTCTCTCTCCCTCTCTCTCTCTCTGTGTCACCCACAGCATGGCGTTAATACACCAATTAGTACTAAGAGCAGATAATGGACTTTGTCATATTGCAAAGGGGAAAGAGAGACACAGAATCACGGTGAGTGAAAAAGCGAGCAAGATTGAGAGCGTGAGTGAGAAAGGCCGAGCGAGGGAGGGAAGGAGAGACAGGGAGAAAGAGAGAGGGGCTGTGGAGTAGTCTTTATGGATGTGGCCTCTGAAAATGTTGAAATGCTGCGTTTGCTGTGAACATTCATCCAATAGAAAGAGCATGATAGGAAGAGCGCTCTGGCGGTCACAGGGTTGCTATATAAAAGCTGAGGTGTTACACCAACGCTTTGCTGGCTCCAAATACACGTCTGTTTGCCTTTGTTGGACTTTTAAACCCATTTCATTGGTTTCTTCCCCTTTCAGGACTGGAAATACCATACAGGTTTTTTTTCCCAGCTACTCTGTTCATATCTACGCCCACAGGCCTTCTACTCCACTCTATACAGAGCACACAGGACTACAAAGACTTCCTCCAACAATGGTTCTCCTCTTGTAGTATATTTCGATGCCATTATATAGAAGATATTGATTTTTTGCTGCTGAAAATCCATCTTTATTCATGTTTTAACAACATGCAGCATTATGAAAACAAATGTGAATGTATTGTGAAACAACTTGCTGCCAGAGTAATGGAATGCATAACACATTTACTAATCAGATGCATTGTGAAGTAAAGCATTGCAGCTTTAAATGTATAACTGATATCAACATGAGTAATGCCAGTCTCTTATTCATTGGAACAAATAACTGTGTTTTATCCAAATAAATAAAGAAATAAAAAAAAAATCCGAAATTTAAATGAATGCACTGATTATTTTGTTCTGCACATTGGGTTCATAACGAGCCCTGTGACAAGAATAATGCACTTTTGTTCTGTGGTAAAGGAGCTAATTTGTCAATCACTGCAAAATATGAAGCTGTATAACTGTGAAAATAGGAGCTATTTGCAAATAGGGCAAGGTGTTATGTAAATAATGGTGCTGCATAAACATGAGCTCTGACGAGGAAAAATTGGCATTAATGAAACATGAGCCAGAACAAATTAAAATATGCCAGCTGTACGAGTCCATTTTCTCCTCCTTTTGAGAAGAAAACAGGAAATATTCAGGCAAACAGGACACACTGATGCTTTGTTGATAAAGTCTATCTTATCATGCAAGACATCGCCCTATTGAGAATATAAATGCAACATGGAGCACAAGTGAACAAAAAGAATTATTATTAACAATGACTGAAATTTTCACAGTCATGGTCGAGCCTGAATGAATTTATTCAGCGCTAGAACGTCCCCACACACTAGTACAAAAAAGCACTACAAAGCTACACCGTGGCAGCCTCTTATCTTGCATTTCCTTTCATTTTTTCCCCATCCCCTGTGTATTTTAACCACTGCATTTATCAACACTTATCTGGATCATTTTATTTGGGGCGAAAGCAGGAAAGTAATTATGATGTGCTATCTGAAAAATTGAAGTCTATTTTGAATATAGCTGGATCGGTAACTGAGCTGAAAAATGTACAACTCCTGTGCGATTCTGAGGTGCATCCATTTATTTGAGAGCCTCTTTGGACAATGCAGGCGTACCGAATATTAAAATACCCCGTAACTTTATGTCAGTCTTGCTATTAACTTTGAATGTACAGGAAACTATGTGGGTTGGAAAGACGGCGGATGATAATAAGCTCAAAGGAGAGTTAGCTTTTCATAAAAGATATGAATAATTCATATTGATTTTGAATTATTTTAATGATTTGTTGTCTTGCTTTGGTTATGAAGTACGTACATTCTGTTCTACGTATTTTCTGATTCATTATACTTCGTGTTTGTTTTTTAAGACTGCTGCACAGAGTCAGACATGAGTGTCTGGCTTTGTTTGCTACAGTCTCGCCACTTTGACTTATTACAATTAGAACTAGAGGTCTTGATACAGACGTCCTTTTAAAGTTATTTTTTGGCTTTGTTTAGGGAGGAAGGGCAGTGGACAGAGCAGGAAACAGGGTGAGTGGGGAATGACATGCAGGAAAAGGGCTGCGGGTTGAACTCGAACACTTGCTGACCACCTTGAGCGCCAACCTTGTGCGACCTGACAGTTAAGCCACACCAGCGCCTCTTTGACTGACCTTTGACTTTCTAACATGATGTTTTCCAGACTCAAGCGATCAAGCATCAAAGGCTTCAGTAGTTGAAACAAGGGACTACTGCTTCTGTTTAGTGGGCCAATCAGCACTTAATCATGTGTAGTCACTACTGTTGTTGCTAAGAGACGGGCGTGCGATGAGCAGTTGCCATGAACAACTGCTCAGACTACTCAAAGCATGACTTAATGCTGTGAATGTGGCCACATTTAGTTCTTGGTGGTCCATTCTGTACAGCAGCTGATCGCTCTCACGTGGTCACACGGAGCACTGTGACTTTGCATGAGTAACGTCTGAGTTAAAAAAAAAACAAGCCTGCAGTGTGCGACTGTTACGGTGGACAAGTTACATTACGCTTACTGTTTATTGGCACAATGAGTCAGGCAGCCCATGAAGGTCAATTGACTGGATTTGAGTGCAGTATAACAGAGTAGGTACCATGTGACAGAAGGCTAAGTGGTAAAGGCATGTAGAGCCCATTCAGTGGAGCCCAATATTACCCTTCATAATAGAAAGTGACAAAGGCATTTCAGAGGGGAGAGAGAAATTGCAACATGCACTGTGCACTGGCGCAATTATTGCAAGGGATATGGAAGTAGCATAATTTCATCTGGCAGTGTGGCCTTCCCCCGTGTTCACCAAGAGACCACAGGCTGCCTGGGAATGATCCAGGATATATTATAGATATAAGCACTCCTGGCACGGATGAGCCAAAGAAAAGGCGAATCAAATGTAATATCAGACGATTATGTAATCAGATGTTTGAAATGTCTTAAAGAAGGGCTTGTATTATATAGATTCAGTTTACACAGAGTGAAGTATTTCAAGCATTTTTTTAAAATTGTTTATGATAATTTCATACAGTAACTAAAAAAAACAACAAAATTTGGTTTCACAACAAATTTGAATTTACACAAGACCGATAAAATACTTGGTTTGGGCTCCTTTTGCCTGGGTCTGATGTCTCTCATCTCCCCCTTGACAATACTTTATCGAAAGCCTTCAGTTCCAGACAGTTTGCTGGTCAATCACTCAATAATATTATGGTCATTTACTTCTGGAACTTTTGGCAGTGCAGGCAGATGCCAAGTGGGCAAAAATGAAATCAGAATCTTCATGAAACTTTCCAGAAGAAGGAAGTGTGAAGTGCTTTATATCTTCAAAGTAAATGGCTGGTTCAGAAAACGCAGTGGTCCAACACCAGCAGATGACATGCCACCTCAAACCATCACTGACTGTGGAAACCTGGATTCTGTGCCTCTCCATTCCTCCTCCCGACTCCTTGATTCCCAAATTTAATGTAAAAATGACTTTCATCTGAGAAGAGGACTATGAACCACTGAGCAATAGCACAGTTACTTTTCTCCTTCGAGTCGGATAAGACGCTTCTCACATTAAAAGAAATAAGTGCTTGAAATATTTCACTCTGTGTGTGCTGAATCTATATAATGTACGAGTTTCACTTTCTAAATTGAACTTCTGAAACAAATTAACTTTCCCCAATATTCAAATTTATTGAGATGATACGGCAGAGTAATTTCTTTTGTTGCAAGTTGCACAGAGAAAACATTTTAATAAATCTGCTGAGAAAGGATGCAAATGTAGCTTCAGATGAACAGCAGCGACTATATCCACTTGTGGAAAATAGACCAGCATCCCCCCATCATGGTGGGGGAGAAATGTGACTGACTTTCGAGGGCCCTGAGGGAGGAAGGGGCCCTTGATTGGCTCCAGTCAACAGGATTGATCTGACCACAGTCAAGAGAGGCAAGTGGCTGGTGCTGCAGCAGCAAGACAAGACACATCAGGATGTCAAAACAAGAGGGAGAGAAGAAAAAGCTTCTGTGGCAAAACAAAAGGTGAGCACAACTAACAGGGTTGTTGAAAGGTGTAGCTAATGGCAGCAATTTGTATTTTATGGTAATATACATATAAGAATTTAAAAAGTAAAATAAATTCATAAAGTCATAAACATGGAGGATGCCATGTTAGCTCAAAGGTTAAATCAGGCACCCTGTGATAAAAAAAGCTAGAAACCTTTGATGTGGACAACCTAGCTTTGATTCCAACCTGAGGCTTGTACCATGTCAGACCCCACACTCTCTCCCAGCCCAAAATAAACTTAAAAAGATGATAAAATAACATGTACTTAAGGTGTAAACTGTAGCAAAGATGCATTTTACACAGTAAAGCTCATTTTCAATTTAATCTAAACACCTTTCGAGTTGATTTCTTCATGGTTTATGGTAATTTGTTGACATAACTTGGCTGTGATATCTTGATTACATGCAACAGAAGATGTTGCTTATGAAATGTTACGCTTTTTCCACATTTAAAGAATGCACAGTAACACAGATTACAGTTATCCAAAGCTTTTGATGAGTCATTTGGTAAATGGAGGTGTGGAAAAAACAAAATGTGCTGGGTTGGCTTGTGCTGTGGTGGTGTTGGGACCCAATGAAATCTTTTCATGCCTGGATTTCTGAGTGATGCCTTTTCTGCACTGCGTTAGCTTATTTCAGTTCTGTAATAATGCCTCTGAAGGAATGTATTGGTACCGTGAAAGGGAAGATAAACGTCTTAAAGTCAGTGGACTGACACATTAATGTTGGTTATATAACAGCATCCTCCCAAAGTTAGCTAAAGATAACTGACATTAGCTATCATGAGCAACTGATCCCAGGCTGAGTGAGGCTGCAGCGACGAAAGTCCTCAGTGTAAAGACTTGATTTTGTGGATATGATTTTTGGGAAAGTATTGGTAAAATGATGATTTTTGAATTTAATGTAACCAAATTTAGTCATTTCTGTGTTTTGCCAAGTTTTTAACCAGTTTTCAAGCAGAGAACTGTCACTTTTCAGTCCTGTTGGCAGTTCAGCAGACTGAGCAGTAACATGTTCTTCCAATGCAGAGTTTTTGCTCAGCTCAAATCTGTTGCTCTGCGTCATCCCCTGATGTGAAGTCCAGTAGCTAAAAGCACATCTCTGTAAAGAGTTTCAAATTGCTCATGCCTTTGTATTCCTCTGATTACTTTCTATTTTTGCTCCCATCTAAAGCGCTCTAAACTTTCAATTTATGACCCTCTTGCAGCCCAGAGCAGCACTTCATCTTTATTTTACAGCAACTTATCAGTCAGAGAAATACTCTGTAGAAAATGTTCATGTGCTGGGACACCTTACTGCTAGTTTGTAAGGCTGACATAAAACATATGCGTCATCATAAGGACTGTCATTCTAACGAGAAAATGCCTAAAAGTCCATGAAGACATGCAGAAATTCAAAAATATAGACACGCTCTTGTGAAGTTGTCCTCATTTACACAAGGGTAACCTGGCTCCGTTTAGCTGTTTTTGAACAAACTGAATCACTCAGAGCTGGTAGAAAGATTAAGTATTAAGTTTACAGTGTAATAACTGTGAAGTCAGTTCACATGTAAATCAGATAATCAGTATTTCTGCAGTTTAGAGTAATATTACATCTAAGTTCCCATTTTTTTCTTCTTCTAAACCTCTGATGATTTCTGAAACTTATCTTGGTGAGGCAATTTGGATGAGAAAAATAATCCCAAAAAGTGCTGGTCCTATAGAGGAAGCAATCTAACTAGTGGGCGGGCAGGGGTGGCACATTTTTCCTGCCTTCAGTCAGGGTTGGTTATAAAAACTGTCTGGACTCTGTCTTTAGGCTACCAAACTGTATGTGAAAGGCAATGATGAATGCGCTGGCTTGTAATAGGCCTGATGCAGAGCTGCAGTGGTCCAACATACCGTGTGAATGGTCCTGATGAGAGTGTGCGCTGCCTGCCGACGAAGAGGGAAACTAGAAACGGCTGATCCGCTCGGTGCGTCAGGACGCACAAGATTACCGCAGATGGCCTCTATAGACAATTCTAATTCCAGCGGATGATTTCAGACTGTAGAGATATTTTTTTTGGTATTACAGCCTACACGAAGGCGAAGAGATTACAGATTGAAAAGAGAAGCATCCTGTGAACTGTTACACATCAGACATCCAGACTGTCTTACGCAGACGTTTTGCGACGGGGGCACATTCGCCCTCATGCTCGCCATCGAACCAGCGACGGACCAACAACACGACTGCAACTTCAGTTTTGTTATCACCCCACCACAATTTCACATTTCCGTCCGCCTGCTGCTGCACTAACCCGAATGTTATTCTTGTTTTGAAGCAGGACAATGGTGTCGTCTCTGGTCTTTATTTTGATGCCCACACGGGCACATTTTCGCGAGAATCTTCTCTGTTCGTGAGGATTTTCATCCCACTGCCTTTTACACGCTTGTAGTCGAGTGGATTTTTCCTCCCCCTTGTTTTTCTTTTCTTTTTTTTTTTTTGGCGGTTTGTCTTTAAGATAGCACGCTATTAATTTTTAATTCTTATGCATCCGCACGAAGACGGGACCAGAGAGGAGAAAACGAGTGCTAACCAGAGGGGGAGAGAAGGAGAAGGAGGCAAGTGAGGAGGGAAGCGAGAATGAATGAGACACACTGAGAAAATAAAGGCAAAGGAGATTGGAGGAATCAAGGTAAGAACGACGCACAGTCTTTATGTTTTTCAACCTTTGTACATGTGTAAGCAGTCCAACTATTAAGGCATGTAAAGTGCACCACCCAGGCTCTCTGAAGAAGGCAGGGAGATGTGTTGACGCGTGTAAGCCGAATCATTTATTGATATTTGCTTTGACAGACTCTGAGCTCGTGTTTACGCAGTCGCTTTATATCAGAAGTGCGTTCTGGATGCTCTAAATTTGGATTGAGAATAGGTCTCCCGTTTGTCGGCCTGTATGCACTGCACCGTGGCCTGCACTCTAATAGATTTTGGCAATTTTAATTACAAGGTGTGCGGTCAGGGTGCTGGGAAAATGATTGTTTGCCTGTCCCATTAAAGGAAAGTGACTATGGTTCTTTTCAAACCAAGCAGAAATGCCAGATTAAAACAATGTTGTAACTGAAATTGGAAATTTAACAAATGGATAACTTTCAGCTGAGCCATAAGAATGATAAGGTAAATAGATGTCCTGGAATGGTAGCTACCTCTGATATTACAGCAGACATCCCTCATGCTGCATCCTTTCTATGAGAGCACAAGTCCAAAAGAGAAGTGCCTCGTTTAATAAAAAAGGGATAAATGCATCAGAGCAAAGCATTCAGCCTCAGAGTGAGCTACTTTGTTCACTCTCTCTGGTCCCAGACTCCACCATTAATCCTGTCCCTCCTCAAATCATTATGTACAGGCCAGCTGCCCCCATGAGTCCTTGAAAAATATTCCTGTGTGTCTCCAACAAACTAAACGTACTTTAATTTTCTTCAAATGTGGCTTATCCAAAATCCCAGGACAACAACAGGAATGCTTTATGTCTTAAATAATAAATGTGCAACCTTAGTACGGATTAAAACAACAGCAGAAAGATCCCCCATTTATCCTCATTTCAATCAAACGTGACCCCATGATGTTTTGGGGATCATATGATGAAAACTGAGATGGCCTCATGCTGTTATTATGCTGAACTAATTCCCAATTTAATACTGAAACATCTAATAAAAAGGCATCAGCAGCGTACGTTGCAGGAGTGATGGAAGAAATTAAAGCTTTAGTTTTTGTCTGTTATTTTGACAAAATTGAACCTGAGGAGGTGGACAAGAAAGACTCGGAAAACAGTGATTTTCTGCTGGAAAGCCTTATCCTCATTTCACCGGAGTGCTTTGTGTTTGTCCTGCCAGTTCTTGGGGAAAAAATTGGCTTGTCTACTATTCTGAAGGGGGCTGAATGAAATTCAAATTCTTCAGGTGGTAAAACAGCAATATTGCAACTGTCTGATTGCGTTATCTGGGCATTCAAGAAGCCAGACTTGGAATTGGTTTACTGCCAAACACTCTCCCCGGGAAGACAGAAGGATTTATTTCCCCCTTGTCTGTGTGTCACATCACCATCAGAAAAATTATTCTCGCCTTTCAATGGGTGAATAATAGTCATACATTAGCATGGCATTAATGATCGTCAGACTTTTAATAAGTCACTAATCATAATTAGATTTATTTCAGTGCCAGTACAGCGTTTCAGAAGACTGTGAGTTCTGTGGTCAGGATTCAGGCTCCTTGTTTCCTCTTCAAGGGAGTTTGGAGGAAATGCTGCATACGGACTCTGCCTGATGGTCTTTGCACAGAATTACTGAGTGATTCTGATATTCAATGTGCATACAAATGTGTTTACACCATTTATGCTCAGATACACACTTTGTGTATGCGCACACACACACATGAAAACACACACATGTTCCATAATGAACATGGATAACATGCTTCCTCCCGAAAGTATACCCTTACATTGCTTCTCTCGTAGTTGTGCAGGATGTATGCAGCCCCTGTAGCTCTTCAGCTTAATGAATATGTTAATAAGAAATAAGCAGAAAGATAAAGAACTGATATGAATTTCAGAAGATGACCTTTGAGGTTTTACACCCCCAGGACTTCTAAATGCACCACGTCTACTGTTTGTAGGTTTGAAGAATAATTTAAGATTTTGTTTGTTTCAAATGTCCTAAAACCTTTGTTGCTGTTGAAATATTTCACAATGTTTTATTTTTTTAATCAGTGTGTCTGATCATTAAGGCGAGGTTCACATACCAAATGTGTCGTGTCACTTGAGGATTTTTGATTTTAAAAGTTGTCCCTAACCTTTGAGAGACACTGATGTCTGTTGGAGTCTGTGCGGTGAGACATGAAAATAATCGTGACTTATAGTAGCAGCACACTACTCAGCACATATCACTGAGGTAAAGGGGTAACAAATTCACTCAAATGGTAGAGAAAAAGAAACCGCATTCAACGGCTGAACGGAAACACTGAACCAAATGTACGATGTGCTTTTATTTCTTCTTTGAGATAAAAACACGTCTTTGTTTTCGTCAAGTCTCATCTAAACTGATCATCAAATTATAATCGTTATCTCATCACTTTGATGTATCAGATGTTCCTAAGTTAATTTAAGTCTTGCAGCCGTTACTAAATATAGGAGTCGGGTGGCTCGAGTCGGGTACTTAAGCTACTTGTATGTCTGAAGGCTTTCCCAAAATTTTTATACACAGGTATAAAAAAAAATAAATTCAGGGTCGAACATGCTCAGGTAAAATTTCAGCCACAGGGTGAATCTGAAGAGAAAATATATACAACAAATTCATCCGTGTGTGTGCGTGTGTGTGTGTGTGTGTGTGTGTGTGTGTGTGTGTGTAGCCGTTTGACTGTTTTCCAATCATGTTCCATCTTTTTTTTTCTACAAGAAAATTTGGCCAAGTTTTGGAAGGATGCATTCGTTTTTTGACTCCGTCACATGAGATCATCGATCTTGTTAAACACTACAACCTAATTTTTTATTATTATTTTTAAAAAGGACACCAGTCTCAAAAATAAATACTGCGTGCCCATTTGTGGGAAAGATCTAGATGTATGCTGATGTAGGCAATGCACACACTCACACACACATTCTTCACTCACTTGATGTGTGCACATGCTGCAGTTGTGGAGTGAACGAATGGAGATTCTTTTGTGTCACAGTGCGAGCGACTTCAGTGCTCACCCTGAAGATTCTTCAGACGATAAACGTTATCTCGTTGCTGCCTTTTGATGATGAAAGGTTGATATGAAATTCGATTAGAACTACAAGCAATGCTATGCTGGCACTTGGCTCCTTAAGTTTCTTAGTGAAGGACTATGAATAATCATGTGGTCTGCATTGGGAATAGTTCAGATCGTTTTAATTATGATCCGCTTTAAACAACCCATGATTGAGTTGCATTCGGGTGCTAAATTTTTAGATTTGATTTAAATTAAATTTTGAAATCAGACTCAAAATGATGTTTCTCAGTGTGCTGCTAGTTCCAACTTTTCTGCAAACATTTTGAACTGCCTATACCAACCCGCTGCTGCATGTTTGCCAAAATTTGAAAGTAATACATCAAAATTTGTTAACACTCATCAGAATGTGTTGAAGATACAAATTTCCTTTTGTAGACTCATTAAAGCACGGTTAGCAACCTGTTCCATCTGATTAGAGTGAAGGTTGAGGTCATGATGAAAATGTTTGCGCTATGGTGATTGCTTTTTTTTTTTTCGTAATGTCCTCTAAGGTGCAATTCTGTACCCATATACCAGGAAATGGTTAATCCTTTTTTTGCTCTTTCAGCTTGGTCAAAAAATGCTCCATTTGTGGGACGGTTAAACGTTGACTTGGAAACTATTTATCGTGTAGCAGCAGGTAGCTTTTCCTTCCTGCTTCCCTTCATATGCAGCTCTGTTCACCTGATAGCAGCAGCTCTGTGGTTGTCAGCAGCCTGATAAGACTTGTCCTGACAGGAAAGCCATTACGATTATAATAACAGTTATTGAGGCTCACTGTTTTACCACTGCAGACAAAACACACTGGAAATGGTTTTAAACTGCTGTTGTTCGACTAATTATTGCAATCTGAAAACCCTATTATGTTTTCTAGGGCTGTTTGTAATGTGTTGACTGTTTTCTACTTAATGCTAGATTACATTTTTGGAGCATGACCATGAAATAATGGATTGTAAAGGGAGGGACAAAGAGATGGAAATGAAATAGAAAAGGTTAAAGTGTGTGGAGAGCAGGGCGATGGACGACAAGCAGGAGCTGTCTTCGTAAGCTGAAGGAAGGAGCAGCGTGTGTCCATCTGAACACCTGGATTTTCTGCTGTGGAGCTCTTTGTGTACGCAGCAGTACGTAACTGCAGGCTCCGTGGTCTCCTACAGGCTGAAGGTGTGGGCTTTGAGGAGCCAATCTTATAGGAACCTCACCACATACTAATTCAATTCAGTTGCTGCCAGCCTCGAGCCTGTGTAGGCGCCTGGATGGCGAAAATGAACAGGAGCAACAAGAGCACATGGACAGAAAAAAAATCGATGAGGACTCTTTTTCATAAATGGAGTGGGTGTTAAATTAGCTGGATGGGCCCATGTAGCAACACATTGGATTGAGTGCCTGGTGTATTTGGGTTGTGTCAATCGACTGAGAGACGACTTGGTGTACGGCAGTGAAAAGATTCTGTGATGCTCAATCAATGTAACCAATCAGCCTCACCAGCAATTCATTTGGATTTACAGGGATAATTGTCAGAGGGAAGGAGGCACCGAATTGGCATTAAAAAGTGCGTCACTGCATTTAGAACCAAATTCCAACCAGCTTTTTGAAATGGTTAGCTGTGATTGCCCCTTGAGCCTGGCTGATTTTCCTATTCATGTTGTTAAAAGAGACTTCAAACACCAGTCATTAGCTCGCTCTGTTTTTTGTCAGTTTTCTTTTCTAAACATGTATTTAATGGGTTTTCAAGGCCCTGTGCCAGGATACAATTTTGAAGGCACTTGAGAATAATGATCATAAATCAATATAATCTCACCCTGTTGGTTGTCTGACATTTAAGGAAATCAGTCATGGCAGCTTCTGTCAAGAGGTGTATAATGGCAATCTTTTAACACTGCGCAATCGATTCTGATCCCTCTGTACCTGCAAAAAAAAAAAAAAAAAAAAAACAAGAAAAACATATGATCAGAGAAATGTCTGCACGCTGAAAGGAAACAAAGACTTTCAAACAAGAGCATCTTAGTAACTGCTTGATTATGATATGTTTTGACACAATTCTGGTGTTAGATTAACACAAAGCTAAAGAAATGTGAAAACAGGACTCACGCGTTTGGACAAATGAAGAGAGCTTCATCAGGTGAAAGCAGCTGAACTTTTCTGCTCTGCTAATTGCAGAGCTGCTCCTCTTCCAGTCTGTCCATCTGAAAAAGGTGGAGCACACAGATGAAAGGAAACAGGGATCAATTAACCTATTAGCTTGTCCAATCAATCCTTATGTTTTTCTGATAGCTTGACGAAAGGTGCAGGCCATAGTGGTGGACGAGGCCCTCTAATTGGCTCTGCTTGAGCGGAAGAAGCGGGAGGCTGAGTGGTAATGGCAGGAGAAGTCGGGGCTTCTTCTCACACCTGGCGCTCTCACTCTCCCAGCGTCAGTTCGGACACCTTTGTCCTCATTACCTGCAGCTTAGTGCCATGTACAAAGGCTTCATGTGCCACTGCAGGACTCCCATGTTCCTTCATTACACCATCGTTTATCGCGTCAAATTCACGCTTTCTGCCACTGGCCCCTCAGACTCAATGACTAATACAAGACTTACTCAACGTCGGCTGAGCTATCAACATGTTAGCTCAGGAGCGACGTATACATAAACAGGAACTCTGTGTGTGTTTGCTTGTGAATGCATCAGGCTGTCTGGCCCCTACAAGCAGTGTTGTTCACCTGAGACTCACCTGAGTCACTCCACAGAGGATGGCTCAGGTTGGTTCATATTTGTGTCAGGACTACTCCCCTCAGAGCACATGGTGTTGGACTGTTGTGCGCATGTTTGTGTGTGGGTGTGTTTGTCTGCTTGTTTATGTATATCTGCATGTGTGTGTGTGTGTGTCTATGTGATATGAGTGAGAAGAGGATAACACCAAGAAACACACCTAAAGAAGCTGTTTGTTTGCCTGTGTGCCAAGACGTTGGGGGAGGGATGTGGGGTGAATCTCCTCAACAGAGATGTGAAAAGGGCACGTATATTCATAAACAGCTGCAAAAACACCTAGAGCATTATACATACAGTGGAGAGATGCCAGATGAGACAGAGAGGGGGGAGGTGCACCGTGATGGAAAAAGTCCATAAACACCTAGAGCAATAAAGTGAGGGAGAAGTTGTGTGAGTGTGTGTACATGTTGGAGGGGGAGGGGGGGGGGCATCCTGAGTGGATTAATTAAGGATTATAATTATGTTGGGACTATGCATGTCTCACCTGAGACTGCCCCGTGCCGCTCCTCTCCAATCCTCCTGCCCTCTGCTCCTCTGCACATATGGACTCAAACCACAGGAAAATACTCAGCACACTTGTGGTATCATAGGTTCACCTCTCTGACACCATACAACAAAGTGAAAAAAAACACTGCAGTGCAATAACCTTTTGCAGCTGTTATTTAATAAACCCAACACCAGTATCATAATGTGAATGTGTTCTCAACCATATTGTGCAAAATGAATCTATGTGCTGCAGATTATCTGTGTACAATGAGACTTATCGTTTTGTTGCATTGGTTCGTGATCTGGCGAATAATGGCCCTGCCTCCCAGCATTCAATGTGGGATATCAATATGGCAGCTGTGGGCTGAAGAAGTTGGATTTTGTAACTTTTTGAATAGCTGTATTTGTATGAAAGCTTCATTTTTTTTTTTTTTTTACCAATTCTGTTGGTATGACTCAAAGCAGTACTGTAGCTACAATTTATCAAGTAAAACTCATGGTATCACTGTTTTCACTTAAAGCTCCTGTCTGCAGTTTTCACAGGTTATGAAAAAGACAAAGCAGAAAAAAATTCTCTCTCTTCAGTATTGCCTCTACATGTTCTCCAAGAGCAAACAACACTATCAACAAGTACAATCATTTCTGTACAGTTATTTTAATACATGGAACTACTGCAAGGGGGTAGGTGGCGAATTAAATACTGAATATATATTGAGTTGTTGTTTAAAGAAGCAGAGGAAGAGTTTTAGTAAATAAATTTAAAAAAAGCCTTAACAAACACTTTTCTGTTTTAGTCAAGATCAGTGTAGAGGTGAGTGATCAGTTGTCCACAAGGGGGTGCTAAAATCAACAGAAAACACAAGTTCCTTACAGAAGCTTTAAAAAGAGTGATTAAGTAAAATGAGAGAAATCAGTTGCTGTTGGGAACATTATGCAACACCATTTATGAATCATACTTTACCTGCTGGTGTATTTTTAGTTGGCTGTTTTTTTTACTCTTGCTATGTGAACTGTTAAATGACATGAACACACTGAACTTACATTAAAATTACACAACTTCAACCACATTTGTCAGATGATCGAATGCTGGGCAGTTGAAGACAGCAGGGCAGCTAGACGATCTCCTGCAGTCATCCATACTGATTATTTAATGTTTATTAGGACGGACACGGTGCTTCAGGCTCCTCTCGATGTGAGATATAAAGTCAAAACAATACCTCTTTGGGCGCTAACAAATTTGGCTGGTGGAGTGAAAACTGCTCATTTGAGGATCTAAATAATTATCTCTGTTTCTTTCTTTTTTCTCTAAAACCAAACCACTGGACATTAAACATATATAGTAGAACTATATCTTATGAAAGTTGATACTATAGGGATGCTGGTTTTGGCTCAGTTGGTAGAACAAGCACCCCATGCACTGAGACTACACTTCCCATTGCCCTGTTCACAGTTCGATTCCCAGTTCAGACATGATTTGGTACAAGTCGTTCCCTAACATTTCTTCTCTCTCTTAAGCTGTCCTCTTAATAAAGACAAAAAAAATCCCCCAAAATCATACTAAAATATGAGTGTAATCTTTCCAGTAAAGGCGGATAATCCAATAAGAATGGATTAGTCTTGTTAGTACAACTTGTCATGATTGCTGCTTAACTTTTCATGTAATAAAACTTCATCACCTCTGATTTCTTTGGCTTTGTGTTTAAATGTTTCCTCCTGGAGAGTGGAGTCACAAAGGGCCTCTGTTATATAGATATGTTTTCCCCGTGCTTTTTACTATCATGCAAATAATCTCTGACCTAGGCTACCTTCCATTACAAGTAATAAGCCAAGACGACAGAACAGTTTTCTGTGACCTCTCATCTTAAACCTCCCGTTTGACGCTAAAAGGCTGTGGTTCAAGCCAGACCAATTGTTGCCTAACCCTGCCATTAAATCCAGCAATGCTAATGACTTGGAGTCACAGACTGCAGAGGGATATCTCACATTATTTAGTTGCATGCCTTTAAAGCGTCCTCAGGCTGGAATAGACGATAAGTGTTATTTTTATCATACATGTTTGGATTTTACTGACACATATAAGGTAACATCTGGCTCAATAATGAACATGTTGCTGCCTTATCCTCCTCTTAGTGGTAGTAATTTAGCCATACAAAGCATGTTCTCAAATTTTATAACATCCACTACCCCCCCTTTCCTGTCCCATCCACCACCTCTGGCAGCTAGGTTTTGTGTGAGTAAGATGCTGCAAAAAACGACCGTGCATGCTCAGCAAGCCTTCCCTGGTGATGTGAAGCATTTCCAGTTTGTCTCTAAGACCCACGGTGCTGGTGAGCATTTTTCGCAGCGGCACACTTTGCCACTTCTTTGAAACCAGGGGCAGGGAAAGGGAATCTTTAATGAAAGAAAAAAAAAAATCACATTGATGGCCATCAGAAAAGCCTGAGGTTGAAGGACATTTCTAACAACATACACTGGCTTGTCTGTCATAATATGAATGTGCTTATAATCCAATAACCATTACTATTACACCACTTTTGCTTCCACCCTGTGGTGCTATTAGAGTATGAACACGAACCACATGTCATGCGTCATCCAACCACAAAAGACACTCGCCAGACCACAGCTTAACCTCCAGTCACCTCGCAATGCCAAGACAGAAAGAAACGGACGCACACTCTCACAAGACATAAAGTGACCACCAAAAGCACACAGACGCACTCACATTTGCTGTGCAGCCACAGACGTAAGGCATTTAGGGAACAGAATGGAAACGGATTTAATTGAGTCTTTGATCATTATAGAATTACCATGTGCCTTCTTGGCACCCTGGTTATTGTTTCATGGATTAATCGTTTTCATTCCACAAATTGTGGAAGCCACACAGCAAATCAGTGTGCCGCCTGCTTGACATAGATATGCAGTTGGAGCAAGGGAGTTTTAATGTGTTCTTGCCCTCCAATTGGCTTTAGCCGTCCATGCGGCTTGATTTATTTGAAAGATTGGTTTTATTGATTTACTGAATTAATGTGGTGCCAGTTTAATCAGTGCGATGTGGAACTATGCAGAATTTGACATCTCTGTGAACTCAGATGAATTGAGTGTACAATATTGATCTGGTTATCCACAGTATTTATTCAGCTATTTGTCTTAGAGCTGATTAATTCAGTGTGTACGAAATAATGTAGGTGTGTGTTGTTGCAGCTGTGTGAGTGTTTATGTTTGTTTCTCTCTTTTTCCAGCCTTGTATATTTGTGTAACTGTTAATTGCATCTTTTATGGACTGCAGATTTCACCCTTTCATTGTAATACTATTATTTCTTGTGCGCATACTGCGAGTGTCTGTTCTAAAAACACTCTCACATGCAGGCTTAGCACATTCACCATTAACACACACTCTCTTATCCACACAGACTCAGAGACGTACAGTATTAGGTGTGTATAAATGTGTTGAATGTGTGCAGTGTGTGTGGTGTCATTGTGTAACAGCCCATTGTAATTGCAGCGCATATATTGCCAGGCTGGAGCTGTGTTCAGCGCTGGTGTGGTGATTGAGCAGTATCTGTCAAATAGGGCCAGAGGAGAAGAGTAGTTCTCCAATTAGAGCTAACTCAGGATGGATATGGATGCTTTCTGACAGCTGTCTCATCTGATTCAGCTGCATGTGGACGGAGAACATTTGTGTGTGGATGTTTGTTTAGGCTCATTATTAAAAAAAAGAGCCTCGACACGTTTCTGTCCTTCTTTTTTTGTGTAAAGAAGGAGCGCAGATGCTGACATACGTAGAGATTTACAGATGTGAATTTGAGGCCGTCTTGATACAAAGACCCATTAACAAATCATTATTCAGGCCATGCTGTAATCCCACAAAGTGATATCAGTACACAGGTTGGAAAACGCTGAGATAATTAAGACCCGAGCTTGTGAAGTAAGGTTCACACTACAAGATAATTGGACCGATTTTTGGCTCGTTTCCGAAAGTCTTAATTTTTTGATGGTTCTGAAAATTATCTTGGCAGATTTTCCAGTGGTGTGAGGTGTTAGAAGAATGATTTTAATTCCCCTGTCTGCTCGGAGGACAATTTTGGCTGCACTGATTTGAAACTGTTAATATTAGACATGTTCACTGTTTACGAACAGACATCTTTTTTTTCTTAGTGTGGGTGTAACTCTGTGGACAGCTGGGAACTGGTGGATTGTCTGGTTAAATGAAGCTATTATCATTGGGAGTAGACTGATGAATAAAGCACAACAAATACAGCCAATAGCAAACATGGAGCTTAACTAACTTAAATGATCAGAAATCGAGGAACAATTTGTTGATTCTTTTGTCATATTTTTAACATCTGATAAGGTTGAGATTGTTTTACGGGGGCCGGGTTAAAACGTAAACCATTGTTCTAAAATTGTGAGCCGTCCTTGTTGCTATTTTAAATTTTGGATGAAAGGCCAGTAAGAGCCGTGTTAGCTTGTTACTGCAGGGTAAACTTAGAAGTAATGAAAAACAGCAGAAATTAAAACTCCCACTCCATGTATTTATTTAATTATGTGGTATGGGCTGCGGCTCAGGTTATAATTACCATACAAAGAACAGCAAAGGGCAACTCTCTGAATTCCACTGGCATTTCTACTCTGTGTTATATTATCTGTAAATAGTTAATAAGATGAAAAACACAAGATACTCCAGGAACAACCTGAGGTCTGAAAATAGGACTACAGCATTTAGGACTGTGAGGGACTTTATTTTTTAAAAGGAAAACCCCTGGATTTATTCTTTGGAAGTTTTCTGGGAGGTATGAAAACATAAGATTCATTCATAGAAACAAAAATATATGCTAAATTTCTTTCACAGAACTTTTGTGTGCTGTAAACTGGATCATAACCAAGTCAGTGTCAAATGATTGCTGTCATCATGCGAACATGTTCGTCTGGATTGTTGTATTTGATTTGAAGCTGGAATTCAGAAGGAATCATGAAATTATCTGAACCCTAAATCAATCCTGTCTGTCTGCGCTCTGTTGGACTCATCCACTCTGGTATCTTCTGAAGTTTTGATCCCTGCAAAGCTGTATTTTCCAGCATGTCTACAAGGCAGTGGCCATGGCCTCCTGTGAAAAGTGCTCAGCTGTCCCAAACTACGTAATTATGATTGACTGCTTTCTTAATCAGAGAGGGCACATACATTAAGATGTATTATTTGAGTTTTGCTGAAAAAAGCTAGTGGGAAATTTTCTTTGCATTTCAGTTTGGCACACTTTCTTCTGTCTACCCTTCAAAAGCTAATTTTAGACAAAAACAGACTTTAAGTCCTCAAAGTTTAAAGCAAGTATGGTTATAATACCATCGCTGTTATGTTTCTGTTTTGATTTGTGGTCATAATGATGCCAGTTTAAGTAGATCCAGCAGTGTAACAGCTCGGCCAATCTTTTGATAAAGATTGCACACGCCCCTTTGCTCAGTATTTCTGCACAAATAGCTGCATGGCTAGCATTTTAATACAAAGAAAGAAAAGCAGGCATTCTCAGGGCGACAGCAGAGATTTCTTTTATGTTACAACCATCCCTGAGTGACAGAGTCGGTGTTACAGGCTTCTGTAAAGTCATCATCATAACAAAACATCGACACACAGCCCCTCATTTTCCTTGTGGTACTAAAAAGATGTTTTGCTTGGCTACTTAGCATCAAATAAATCGTGTAAACACAGTGTACTGAGCAAATCGAGTTACTGGAAACCATGATAATACAATCGCCTGAGGTGGTTCACAGTAAACAGGTTATAGTGTGTATTTAAATGAACTCTTCCCCACTGATCTACTACTTTTAGTGCCCACAAACACAACAGATTTCTGAGCTTCTAAACTGTCTGTGAAACAGTTTTTTTTCTCTCTATTT
This sequence comes from Labroides dimidiatus, assembly GCA_030710495.1. NCBI lineage: Eukaryota > Metazoa > Chordata > Actinopteri > Labriformes > Labridae > Labroides > Labroides dimidiatus. The sequence goes on from CM061163.1 coordinate 10,891,528, forward strand.
TGTTGTCTGAAAGTATTTACGTTAGCCCTGTTGCGCTCTTTGTACAGCCCTCTAAAAACAGCTTCCCTCGCTCTCACAAGCTGTATTTGTTGACTTGTCTAAATAATTGCAGCGCCTCAGCCCATGTACATAACGTTTTCACTCTATACTCACAGGTTTTTCTAATGTGGGCCTGTTTACACTCTCCTCCCCCTGATCCCTGCCCTTACATGCACCTGTGCAGACTCTCCTTCCTCTCCGGCTATACTAATGTTTGCCCTACACCACACTCACCTTGCCTCCTGCCCATGTCTGCTTCCCTCACCTTCTGATTGTAGCAGATATGGATGGAAATACAAATGACCCCTGATGAACCCAGATATTGAGCTGTTTCAAAGCCCAGGGCTTTAGACAATATCCCCTCCTTGCTTCAACAGTGTGGAGAAGGAGGGGCGAGGGATGCTCTCCACATGGAGTTTTTATGGGATTTATGACCCCCGTCCCCACCAGCTATCTCTTCCTCTGCTGGCACTTCTCTCAGAATTAGCAGGCGAGGAAAACAAACAAATTACAAGGAAACAAACACAACAGCTAATAAGCATGTAGTGACATGAGGAGAAAGCTTTCAGCAGGATGCCAGCTTAGAAAGGCAGAGGGAAGGGAAGAGCGGGGTATAATCTTCTCTCCTCTCCCCTGTCTTGTTTTTTTTGCATTTCCCTCTAATTTCCTCCTGCCCCGCTGTCCCTTCTACCCTTTGTGACTCGCTTGTGGGGCTCTCGGAGGAGATCATCTCCGAGCACGGGCGGTGTGAGACAGATGGGCGGATGATGGATCTGACGTGATAGACAGCAGGGTGATGGATGGCTGGCTGGCTGATAGGGGATTAATGCAGTGCTGAGGCCGCTGCAGCCGGGCGGATGGCTTAGTGATAGATAGATAAAACTGACGAGCAGATAAACAAGAGAGCGCTAATCCACGCCCCCTTGATGGACAGAAAATCAAAGCATGGGCAAAGGAACCACCGAGGGAGAGGTAGACCTCTGTATTGCCATCGCGGGCTGAAGAGCTTTCATGGGAGGGAGTGTAAGTGGACGGAGGGTGAGGAGAGTTTAGGAGAGCATGGTGTTTTAGTCTGTGTAGGCAGGGGTCAGTGACGGCACATGTCTTTCAAGCCGGGCTCAGTGCTGAATATATTGGACAAAGGTGGGAGTTTTGGTGATACAGCATGGCGGGTGACAGCGAGGGCTGGTGATTTGCTATTTGAAATGATGGCGAGCAGTTGAGTGTGGAGGAGAGATTGGGCATAGCGGCAAATTGGCCACAGTGGGATGTGATGGGATGATTGGACAGCAGAGAGTGTGCTGTTTTGGGACTGAAGATAGGAGTAATTGTTGTGTCTGTTGCTATATTTTAATGCACACCCCTCAGTGCACAAGCTTTGCCTTCCATGTCATATAGGGAAATAAAGATTTTGGTCTCTATGTTTATCCTTCTTGGCCAACTGGTGAGTTGAAAAGGCCTGTCGTGATGAGAGAAGGAAAAAAAAAAAGGAAGGAAGGAAGGAGAGTGGAGGACAAGCCCGGTGAGACTACCCCTGAAAATAGGGAGCAAGCTGCCCATCCCTGTGTTATTAGCGAGTGCTAAGCTTTGTCTCTGTTTGCCGTTTCAGGGGACCCCAGGGGTTCTGGCATCGATCTGGTGTGCTCAGGATGCACTCTGGTGTCACCTATTTAAACACAGTGAGCCGCTAGCCAACAGAGACAAGCCTTTATTTATCAACCCTCTGATTTTGGCTGCACGGATGACAACCTGATTAGCACTTAAAGGAGCTCTTAAATCTTTTATTGGAATGGGTGGAGGTAAACTATTCAGACAGGGAGACAGCAGGCTAAGCCAGAGAGAGTTATGGAGGATGAACTGAGAGGCTAGGTGCAAGGACGGTGTCATCCAGAGGGTTAATGAAGGGGAGGAACAGGGTGGAGGTGCAGTGTGCGACGGGCACAGTGGGAGAGGAACAGAGAGAGACGGAGAGAGAGAGAGAGTTGAGGACCAATGGTTGAGGAGGAAAAGGAGTGGGAGGGAGAGTGATCATGTGACTGAGAAGTGGTGGCAGAGACCAGAGGCCATAAGAGAGCACAAGTGGCTGAGACCATGAACGAGTGCGGAATGAGTGGGTGATGCTATTGTGATGAGTGAATGCCTGAGCAAACGAACAAATTGCTGAACAAACACGTTGGTGATGACTGTGTGTTTGTGCAGAGCGCGTGGGTGTGGGTGCACCGTATGCTCGTGTGGGCCGATGAATGAGTGATGCATGATGAAAGAGACTAAGTGAGCAAGTAATGGGGGTTAGTGATGGGTGTGTTGACATAAAGTGTCAGCTTTAACCACATTGACCTGCAAATACAAGCTGCATGCACAAGTGGCCGAGTTTGAGTGCCAGCTTGGACGTGAATCGACTGTAAACTTGGATGTGAAATTCCACTTGGATGTGAAATGAATGCAAATCTGAGATGTAGGTGGATGGTGTTTGCACATCAATCTCTCTGTGTCAGTCTTCTGACGTTTTTCATTTTGGATGAGCATCCCTCCAGTCTCTCTCCAGTCTCTTTGGCACATAATTGCAGCTACATTTGAACACCCAATTTCACGTTCTGTGTAATCAAGTGGGATTGCTACGTTTCATGCCCGAGGATAGATTCTCTGTCCTCTCCTCTTGTCATCATCTGGGTACCAAAGTTAGGATCTGTATCTTTAATTCATATTTGGCTCTATTAAATAATAATTCCAACTTCTTCGACACGCCGTTGCAGGGAACCCTTTTGTTGCATGTAATGGATGAGCACATTTACTCTCGTAGGGAGAGCAACACTAAGCGATGCCAGTGCTCGATTAGAGAGAAGCTGTTACTAAAGAGCAGCGAGATCATTTCGTCTTCCTCCTCCATTTCCATTCGGATGCCATTGGCTGATTCACTTTCCATGGCGAAGAACTGTGTACAAGTTTGTTTACGTGTGTGTGACACTGGTGTCACCTCGTCTCTGCCAGCGTAGCAGCAGCAAAACAATACTTCCCGTGAAATGTCAGGAGAATTAGCATGGTGTAAATGCACACACAATGTTTACTGTCCCCTCTAAGCTCCCAGCCTTTCGCCCGTCTCTCTCTCACCTTCTCGTCTGGCATGGCTCTGTCTCAGGGCCTCTCCACCACCCTTGGCTGCAGCATGCTTGTCTGACCCTGTCGTAGTCTCCTTCAGAACCAGTCTCTTGGTGATCAGGCTCCATTATTTATGCCATATCGCATTTCGCCATCAAGTCCCTGCAATAGAGCGACTGAGAGAGATTTCCTTGACTGTCACAATAGCGCTGAGACTCTGCAGAGTTTGGAAATAGGATTAGCCTTAAAAGGAATTTAATTTTCGCCGTTTTTGTCTCCAAAGCCCATCTACCACCAAGGCACCATGACGTGCTTTGGTGGTGCTTTCACTGTTGTGCGTATGTGTGTGTGTGCGTGTGAGAGATTACCGCTGTGCCGCACAATGGCAAGTGTATCATTTGTATTAAGACGTGAATGTGCAACAGTTTCTCCTTTTTGTGAAGCACTGAAATGTATTTGTGCCACAGCTTCTTTCTGTTTTTCTTCAAGGAATCGTACAGTGACTACCCACACTAGATCTCCGTTCAAAACTACAGCAGGAGATAGACAGTGATTTTTCTTTTGTTTTTTTTTTTCTTTTTATTGATGGAAAAGTACACAGGAGAAGTTCAGTCATCCATAACAAACAAGTGAAACTTTACTTTCATCTTTTTGTGCCCCACGAGAACAAAAATGAAATAAAATTCCACATGAGTCAATCAATTACCAGGCAGCAGCCACAGCAGCTGGCACTTCTTTGACGTGACATGTATAAGAGAGTGAATGAGTAAACAGATAAATGAATAAGTGCTGTCGAAGTGTGAATCAATGTTTATGGATTGGCATTCAAAGACCTACTGTGCTGCACATGAAATGTGTGTGTTGGTGGAGGTTGTGTGTGTTTGTTTGTTTGTCAGCAGGATGTGGTGGGAGCCAGGTTTGAAGGCTGTTGCGATGCTTTCAGCCGTTCTTCAAATGTATAGGTGTGCAAGAGTATACGTGACGTGTTCATCCTTGGGATTTGAAAGGTGTGTGTGTTTTTTTTGTGTGTGTGTTTGCGAACGCTACATTTCTATTTCTTGAATGGCAAATGCGCCTGTTGTTTCTGATGAATTCTGTTTGCTGTTTTTCTGACTTCCCTGCTCTCTTTTTTCCCCCCGCGCTTAACACAAACACAATCAATACTTGAATTAATGTGCAAGTAAAGAGCTAAAACATGTCGCACTGGCCTTGGCATGGGCTGCTGCTCCGCCCCCGCCCCCACAGCCTCCAGCCCAGCTGAGAGAAGAGGCGAGAGGAGGAGAGAAAGAGAGCACGAGGAGGTGATGACTCTGCCTGTGTAGATTTGAATGCATTCAGCTTTAAGAACCCGTCTTTCTCTTCTTGTATTAATTTAAGTCATTATTAGTTGAGAGTTAATTATGTCTTGCTGCATGGGTGATGCCTCTTGTCAGAAAAAGCAGTGGAGTGGTGAATGACGTGTGCGCTCAAGTGTTGTGTGTCGTGTAAGCTATAAAGAGCAGCAGCTACAGGATGGCTAGACAGGCCACAGGTGTCGGCTCAGTGGAGGGTGCAGGTTTTTTCTGTGTGGTTGTGTGTGAGCGTTTTATGTGTTGTTTGCGTGCAATTGAAGGGGTGTGAGGCTCAGGAGGCAGAGCAGTGATTTGCTGGTATTGTATTCCTGTAATCTGCTCAGATCAGATCAACCCGGGCCAATAATGCAACACTGAGCCGAATACCATGCACACTGCTCTTTCTTCATCTCCCACTTCTCTTTTTCTCTCACTCTCAGTCTGTCCCCACCCTTTCTGCCTTTTTCCTTTTCACTGCAGTGGGAGCAAGGTTTGCTGCAGAGGGAAAGATGGAGTAAGATGGAGAGAATGAGAAAGATACTAGAAAGAGTCGGGAAGACGGATGGTGAGAGATGGTGATAGGAGCGAGAGAAAAGGCTCAAAGAACAGAGGAGGACATGGGAGGAGGTATGACAGGACAGTAAGCGATTTCTTCTCTGCTTGTGCGTGCTCCTGGAAGAGCCTGATACCGAATCAAACAGTGCCCTTTTTCTCTATTGACACAAACACACACACACACACACTGGCCATGAGCATTTGAGTTTGTTTTTGGCCAGTGTGGGGTGGTGCTTGGCAGAGGAAATTAAGCCTAACAACCGTGGCATCTGTCTCAGCAGCAGGAGAGTCCCGCCTCCCCACCCACACATGACCTGCCCTGCTTTCACTCACTGAGCCGCCTGCTGCCAGCGTCAGGACGGGCCGCTGCCTTCGCCACTGACCACCAGCCCCCTCTATCCCGGCCTCTCTGCACTGCCAACCGCTCTGTGTCCGCGCCCATGTTTCCCCCCTCAAGCAACAACCAGGAGCCTAGTGATATGGCTGCTTGAAATATTCATAACAGCCACGCTGCAACACAGAACTCCCTGCTCCGTGCTGCAGACTCTCCATTTTGAGAGGCAATTCTCATGCTGGAGCTGCTGTTAGCCTGAACACGGTTTCTGTGCTCCGAGTCAACTACTCTGTGGTTAGTGTGTAGCAGCACATACTGCGAGCACTAAGCAGGGCTTTGAATCTTCGGTCTGGACTCCCAACTGATTGTGCACAGAGCTAAATATAAACACTCATCTTTTTCTCTTTACTGCCATCTCTCCATCCTCTCCCAACCCCTCCTCCCTCCCTCCCTCCCTCCCTCTCACCCAGGGCTGAGAACAACCACCAGCCCGCTTAAGGGGTTGCACTTCTTCACACTACACTGGAACCAAGGTGGAGATGAGGAAGAGAAAACAAGCAAACATGCAAAAGAGACACTAATGCTATTCTTAGTCAGGCGAAGTCGTACCACAGGCACATTGGCCAGTGTGTAATACACGCACAGAGTAGTAAGAGCAGAATTGTGTCTGGACCTTTCTGAGCACACAAAAAAACACACAAGCCCACAGAGTTAGAAGACGGGCGGCTTCCGGAGATAGAAGTTCTACTATGTCTCCCAGGAAGCCACAGGCTGTATAAACATCCGTGTGGAGCAGCAGCAGATGCCTTAGTCTCCCTTCGTTACCCACTCCTCCCTTCCTCTCCACTCTCCTACCACCTACTCACTCCTTACATCTCACATCCCTGACTCCTCTAATGAAGACTACCCCCCACTTGCTCTACCCATCCCTCTCCATCTCCCATTCATTCATCCAGCTCCCCTTTCTTTACAGTTTCCTCCTCTTCTCTTTTTCTCGACTTCTCTGTCCCTCTTTCTTTTATTCTCCTTCTCTTCTCATCATGCAGGCCTCCTGCCAGCCCTGGGCCTCGCTGCTTATCCCCTCTATTCGCTTGCTGTATCTCTACATTATTTCTCTGGGGGTGTCCTGTGAGTGTGTGTGTGTGTGCTTTCCACCATACTGTGTTATCCAGCTCATCAAGTGGGTTGGAGTGGATCAGGGTGAGTGGGGGTTGAGGCTGGATACTCTGGCTTGTGGCAAACAGGTGGATCCGTAGGGACGCGCACTAACAGCGATAAGTGCGAACAGCATGGAGGATGGTGGAGTTTCTATAGCAGTCTTTCCTGAGCCACTATGGTTTCTAAACAACAGGCCATTATTTGTTAAAGCATGCCATCAATATCATGAAGTTGTGAAGCTACACTGTGAGCCCACCAACTGCTCGTGAGCTAAAAGATGGATGAGATGTCTGCTGGAACTAATGTGGCAGCTGAGTCTGAAGGCATGAGCCTGAATAATGTGTGGCTTAGCAGTTAGCTAGCTTGCTTTTATGTGGTTGTTTTAACTGCGTTCAGACACCCGCAAACATGGGGTTGATCAGTGTTGATTGGCTGTCTTTTTTAAGAGCGTGGCCACTGTTTAATGCTCCAGCCAGAGAGAGGTTATCATGTAACCTGTTCCTCCTGTCTCCTGTCCTGGCTCGAGCTAAATGGCAAGCTGTCGTCCTAAGAGAGAGAAGGAGAGAGAGCCTGAAAAGAGAGTGGTGCAGAAAGGAGCCCTTATTAAAGCTGTCCTCCAAGGCTGCCCTCTGACTGATTCACCCTTTAAATCTCTCCTTTAATTGGAGAGGGCACAAGAAGAGAGGTGCAGCCTCAATCACAAATGTATTCTGTGTCTCCAAGGATGGACGAGAGCTGGAGACAGGAGGAGAGACGGATGGAGAGGTCCTCAGAATGCGTGGGAAGGGACCAAGCAAAAGTCAGGGATCTAAACACAACGAGGGCTTGAGAGGCGAGATGACATATTTACATTCTCCCAGGAAGTGGGAGGCGGGAGGTTAGAAGATGAAAAACGTAGCACAGTAATGGAGGGAGACGGGCAGAGAGGTGCGCCAAGGGTGATGCAAGGATAGAAGGAGAAGGACAATGGAGGAGGGAGAGAAAGTAATGGAGGGAGACAAATAGAAATGGCTGGCAGTGAAAGAAAAGGAAGGTGTGTGAGAAAGTGTGTGTGTGTGTGTGTGTGTGTGTGTGTAAGAGAGAGAGAACGACAGAAAGAGAGGTAGAAGAGAGGCAAGCTGATTTCACCAGAGTTGCAGCCTGAGTGTCCTCCCTTAATGGGGTTGCCATGACAACAGTGTATAAGAGAGTCAGGCTCCAGCAGAGTGTGCGGTATGTGGATGTGTGTATACGTGGATGTGTTAAAGTATGTTTGCGTGTGTGCGTGTACTCTGCCTCTGGAGTGATTGATTGTATTTGGGACAATATGCAGTACGGTACTGTAACACTAATGCACCTCGGGTGTGTTTTTGCGAACAAAGGTGGGCAGGAGTTTGTTTCCCTTCATTGTTTGTTTGCTCGTTTGTCCTTGTATGAATGACGAAGGGAGGGATTGTGGGAGTGAGAAAGAAAAAATCAGCTTCTCTGTCTGTCTGCCCTTCCTGGCAGAGCCTGCGGTGTGTGTGCAGTAGCTGTTGTGTACCGGTCGTGTCCCTTGTACCACTGGCAGCCATGTTGAATGAGGTCAGGTGATGTCACGCTGGTCAGGTGACGTTGCTTGGAGGGCCCAGCTGTCACGGAGCAGAGGCAGTCCCACTGGAGCGCCAATCTGTCATCGTTATATTAATGACACGCATAGCACTGCTAGCAATGTCATCTCTTGTGTGTGCCAAAGCTAACGAGCAGCGCCCTAATTGTAAAATTAATTGAAAAACATTTTGATTAAAGACCACCCTCCACACTCCGGCCCTCCTTCATCTTCATCAGCTCCCCTTTCTCTCCGTGCTCCCATCCTTCTATCCCCCGTGCTCATGTCCTTTCCAGCTCTTATATTAACTCACTTTCTTCACTCTCTTCCTTTACTCCGTCTCCTTTGGTATTTGCATATCTGACCTTTTCCCATTTTCACCCATGCTGTGTTTCTCCTTCAACCTATTCTAACCCGTTGGCATGCTCCCTACTCTTCATTTTCTCCTCCTCTCAACACACCCTTTTCCTACGATCTGTCACTCTCGTCTTTCGTTAGGCAAATTACAACTCTTTTATGTGCTGGATCTCCCTCCTCATCCCTTCCACCCCTCCCCTCCTCTTTGTCTTTTCCCATCAGGCTCCCCTCTGCGCTGCTGCCTCTCTTGTCTTTCCTCCTCACGTCTCCATTACTTGTCTGTTATAAGCCCTCAGTGTGTCTGCGTGTGATTGTATGTTGGAATCTTAAGGGGGAAGAAAAGCGAGTTGTTGAACAGGTAGTCTATTCCCAGCTCTGCCTTTTCTTACTGCACCCAGACTCGCCCTCAGCGCTCTGCAGCCTCAGAGACCTACCTCTTATTCACTTACACTCTTTCTCTTTCTCTCCTCTCCTGCAAAGCTTCAGAGCCAGAGGGAAAGAAGGAGAGTGATATGGCTAGTGTACATCACCACTGGTCTTATATTCTCTTGCCTCCCTTCTCATCTTGCTTTCCTTTCTGCTGCTCTAACTCCTCTCTCTCTCCTTTGAGGACTCGGATCCGGTTTATTTGTCGGCACTGAGCAAGATTTCCACCTTTTGTGTGATTTTGTCTGGCTCTACCTGCTTTTGCTTGTGATTTCTTTTGTATTTAATAACCAAATGAAGTACAGGACATGTTGTGTATTCCCCTCTGTGTATCAGGAGGCTTACGATAAGCGTGAGACACAAGATGTGAGGATGTGAGAATATGTTTGCTGTGATAATGGGAGCACTGGGGCTCATTAATGTCATTACAGTAACCATACAGACACAGGGCAGTCATTGATCATCAGCCATTGATCAATAACAGTCTGTATCGACAACAGTTTGTCACTGTTCAGATCGACAGCCCTGCAAGACACCAGGCTCCCAGGGGAGAGCGTTACTGCCTCACCACAGGCTCCTGTGTTCATTTATTCAAGAGGAAAGTGGGCACAAACAAGTGCCACTCTGATAAATGTCTGTTTCCAGCATAATTGGTAAACATAGCTCGTAGTCAATAGCAGAATGTATTAAAGCTGCCTTTGTTCATAATAAGCTCTAAAATGGGTACTGAGCAGCACAGAAGTATCCCCAAATTCTTCATGTTAGCCTTAATGACTAAGTTAAGAGAGAGAACAAACACATTAAAGGAAAAAACAAACATAAAAAAAGTTTCAGGTGTCTCCATGGGAGCCTCCAGTCTGCCCTTTTTCTCCCGGCTCCTCTCCTGTCAGGCATTTTTTTTTTATAGGACCCAGACTGTTTCACAGAGTAGCTGGTGCTGAGGGAAAAGGCAGCGAAGTGACTGTAACGCTGGGTGGAGTGTTGCCATGGAAACGCAGCGTCATAGCTCCTTAGCAGATAACACATTCTGTGCCGTTCCCTTCGTCGTGATTCCCACATCTGAGGATGGAGGGGGAACAGGTGTGATCAACAGCTTCTTAAATATCAGAGGGGAGGGGTGAGGGAGTGTTCGACACCGGGAGGGACTTGTCTTCTCTGAACACGGAGCGAAGCTCGGCTCCGTCGTAATGACGACCTTCAGGGGAAGGAGTGTGACACAGCTGAAACCTGGGCTGCATGCACTAAAGTGCAAAAAGGGAGGTGGAGATGATAATATGTCACTGAAAATCAATTGATGAAGTCAGACCTCCTGATCTGTTACTACCTCCATGTCTCTGTTTGAGATCACACACCTTCTGTAATAGCAAGTGCTTGTTAGCTGTGGGAGCAATTGTAATCATGACTATGATTTTGCACCCTCCCTTTCCACCTTTTTTCTTTTATAATCCAGAGAAAAGGAGGAGATGGCAATGTTGGACAAGATGTTGGATGTGTCTGTGTGGGGCTGGCCCAAAGGCAGATCACCAAACAGCTGTGTGTTAGTGCCAGTGAGTAGACATTTGGTCCACTCGACCCGCATCGCTGGCACAAAGGCGGTGGAACGGTGTCCAAGTCCTTCTCTCAAATCCTCAGTCCATCCGTCCATCCCCTCTCATTGTCCCCGGGGCAGCAGGCGGCCCCAGCTAAAGACTGATCTGCCTGAACGGGCACAGGTGCAGCAGGAGGTCTGTCCAACTGCCAAATGTTGTGCTTGTGTTTCCTTTGGGCTTAGGAGAGGGTTGTGCGGAGCTTTTCTTTCACTTCTGGAGGGATGAAAAAGCTGTGGATGCAAGTGTTTGATCAGCTTGCCGATACAGGAAGCAGGGAAGAGAGTAAGAGAGAGACCAAATGCTTAAAAAATAAATTTTAAACTGCAGAGGAGAAGAAGAGGAGTTTGAGTTAGGACTGAAATAAGTGACAGCAGTGATGTGACTGTTCTAAAAGAGTTGTGCTGCTCTGGGACTCACCAGGAATGAAGCGGAGGTCTCGCTGTGCGAATGGACACTGCAGTGAGCCTGCAGCTGTCCTCGAGGGACTGTGTTTGGTGTGGATGTGTGTGCCAGGGGTATCTTTAGGGAGGCATGCTGTACACACATCCCTTTGGGAATGCAGGAAGGGGAGGGAATAGAGGAGCGCTCCGGTTTCATGTCTCAATCAGGAAAGCTTCAGGAGTGCCTCTCAAGGCTCAAGTAGAAGCTGATGTCCATTTGTAGTGTATTTAAAAGAGAATGCCTGCACTTAAGGGCTACTTATTGCTTCACGAACAGAGAGAGCAGGCGAAAGTAGATACATGTGTAAAAGCCTCGGTACACTTACAGCCTGACACATAGAACAGCAAACCTCTTCTCTTATCTCCTCTCTTTGTATGCCCTTGCTTTCTCATTCACTTTATGTCTCCCAGGACAGTGCTCAGAAATGTTGAAATGGGGCCTAACCCACGAAGCAAAGAGGGAGAGTCATTTAAGCTAAGTTAAACAAGGGCACTTAGATTTTAAAGGGCCATAATCTTCAAAAAGGGGCGCTTTAAAATCAATTGACAAGACATATTAAAGGTAAAGACAGATTGAGAGGTGGAAGATGTAGTTGTTGGCGGTTAAGTGACTGATTTTTATGAATGAGCGTGTTTAATTGAATGTCATTGATATTTGTTCTGTGAGGGTGTCACTGCGTATGTGCACATATTCACGTCTCAAAGTGTGGGCTGTGTGAGTGTGTGTGAATGTGTGTGTTTTCTGGGCAGTGCAGGTGGGCTGGATCAGTATCCAGAGCAGCATTGAGCCACTGATTCAGCCTGCACAGTTTGGGCTGGAATCCAATCAGGGCATCCATCTGGTGGCCAATCAGGGCCCTGGCTGTGATGTCACAGCGACAGAGCTCTGGGTTCCTTGGGAGCTCGGAGGGGTAAATGCCATGAATCATGCTGGAACGCTGTGCTGGTGTAGCTGGCTAATCGGAGCGCTATCAGGCCATCGTGGCGAGCGTCACCGGGTTTGATGTGAGGAGAGGGGATGAACTGTGCTGTTGAGCAGGATGCTGGGTCACTGAAAACAGGCGGTCATGGTTTATGCAGCTCGAAATGTGGGATGTGTTGTTTTTGCTCCTTTACCAACTAGCCAGAAGAGTTTGTCAGTGTGCTAGCTCCTTCTTCATTCTTGGTGTAACTTACTTCTCCTCAACTCATTTTCCATGTGTGTTTATGTAGATGTCCTGCGCAGAAAATTGACATTTCTGTCTTTGTGTCATCCTGCAGAAGATGGCAGTGACACCAGAGCTCAGGCACTAAAGGCACAGAGGCGATGTTTGATTGACAGCTCTGTTAATTCTAACATGATTAATATTTCAAGGCTCTCCTCTGTGTGAATGTCTCTATAATTTTAAACAGTCTCAAGGAGCACAAGTCAGGTTTCTAGCACCCAGTGAGACAGCCTGACCCAGTCCTTGGGTGGAAATGTTCCCAGCTTTCGCAGCACTTTACAGTTAGCAGGCCAGAGGGGTGGTGGGTGGCTGGGTGACAGTGGAGGAAGGAAGTCTCAGGAGAATGGCTGTCGCTACTAAAAGGCCTTCTGCAGGGCATCAGAGGGGGAGCAGGACAGGCTGCCAAGCGAGCGTCTCTGCGAAAGTTGACCTTAAAAAGCTTCACAGCACCATCACAGATATTGCTGTAACACTCAAGTCTGTGAATATTTCATCAGCCTTTAAGCCAGCTGTAGCGTAAAGCGGGTTGGCCAGAGGTGTACAGTATAGTAGTAATGAATTGCTGTACTGTGAGGTCTCACATTATGGCTCAGGCTGTGTAGTAAAAGAAGGTTAGACTCATAGAGTCCAAAGTGGCCTACAGTACTAATGCAAATCCCTCAGTATGGGATGTACAGTAGCGTGGATGGTGGCGGGGGATGGGTGTTTGTGATTACTAAAACCAGTTAAATCCACCCTCCTTCCCTCTGGTGCTTATCTGATCAGTGGAGCTACCAGCTAGCCCCTCAGCGTGGGATTTAATATCAAACACAGGCCATAAGCCGTGTTCAATAGGCATGACAAGGATAAACATCAGTGGGAACAAGCACGCAACCTACAGTTCTGCTGGCCCCGCCTGCATGGGAGGGCAGCAGGGGTGAGACAAGCGCAGCGTCATGACATCAGCTCATGCGTAGGTAAACAGGGGAGAGCCCACAATCTGGACTCTGCGTAGACTTCACACAGAGAGTGTGAGAGCAACAGAGAGGGAGAATTTAAAACAAGGGAAAGATCAAAAAAGAAAGTGAGAGGTGGAGACATTTGTGCAGAGAAAGACAAATGTGAGGATGGAGGTTCAGGGGGTGGGAGGTGTATGAGTTTGTGCCTACTTTTGGAAGGTGTGTGTACTCTGAAAAGTGTGTGTGTGTGTGCCTGCTCTCCCACCCTGGTGGCTTCAGGTGTTATCTTCTTACCCTCCAGACGTGACAGTGAGATAATTAGAAATGTTAACACTCACTGGAGCTTGTACTTCTGAGTTCTCAGTTTCCTCTCTCTCTCTCTCTCTCTCTCTCTCTCTCTCTCTCTCTCTCTCATTTGCTCTTCTCCATTCTTTTCTTTTAAAATACACACACACGCACACACGCACCCCCCTGAATTCTATTATCTCCCGTCGCCCGTGTTATGAATGACACCCTTAGAGCGTCCACTTGGCCATGCAGCACTGGATCACAATTAACATCAACGCCAGCATCTGTGGTAATAATTGTCACGGCTCACTTTTAATGTGCTGATGACCTGTTTTTCCTACTTTTAATAAGGACCACTCGTTTTAAATTCACATGTCTCTGCAAATAGGATTGCTCGTTTATTCTCAGCATCTGCTGCAAATTGATAGTTCATCATAACTAAGAGATTCAGTTGTTAATTACCGTATTTTCACAAAATTATTCCAGAAAAAGGTGAAAATTGAATGATGGATGTGAAATTAATTACACTCACAGCTGGATCTGTAGGGTAAGACTGAGGGATGGCTAATAACAGTTTCTGTTCTGTTTCCTCGAATAGACGCAGGAAACAATAGACATCTATTTTTGAGGCAGTCAGCAGACAGATCCGGGTTTACTGAAGCAGTGGGAGGACACAGTTGAAATTCTGACAAATGTCTTGGCTCAAGGAAAAGAGGAGAGATACAGAGAAAGACGTGCTCACTGAAGTGTTTCACATGGAAAAATGAAAAGTGACAGAAAGCTGACGGAGGGATGACAACCTTGTTTGTCCTTTACCGGATGATCAACATGTGTTACAAGTATATCGGTCCCAAAGGTGGACATGGGAAGGCTGAAACAGAGGGTTCCATGCTCCACTGGTATTCCCCTGCCTTTAAATTAGCATCCCAACTCCGCTTAGTCAGCTAGCAGCGCGCAGGCTGTGGAGCGGTGTGTGAGCACTGGCGATAATGAAACCGCACACCATCCACATCATTAAAGATAATCTTGACTCATTTTGTGCTGGGACACATAATCCTAGAGTGCTGTGAACAACAGGAAGAGCTAATTCTGCCAGAACACAGCACATAGACACCTTCCTTCTATTATCCCATTGGCTCCCACCCATCTCCACACCTGGGATACTTGTTTAAGAGGATGAACAAGTACTAGAGGTGGGTTTGCAGTAAACAGATCCCAGGTCAAGGCAAAGACTTGTCTGAAGGCGTCTCCAGCATGTGTCTAATTGAGCGCTGTGTAGTTAATTGTTTGTGCATGGGAGGAGAGAAATCAATCTGTTTTCTCACTGCCGTGACTTCTAGGCCCCAGGGTGAGAGACTGGAGCTGGCAGACACAGACACACACACATACACACTCAGGCGCAGCTCTGCCAAAACCCCCAAAACCATGCCTTGCGAAGACAGACTTGCACATGCAGGACCCATACCCTTCCTTTACTGGCACTCACACACTCAAACACGCACAGGCACGCTCGCTTCTCAGAGGAAGAGGATGTGCATGAGGGGTTATTGAGTCAGGGTAAAGTCAGATCCATCCATCGATTGGCTGCTTGCTGAGAGAGGAGTCAGGAATGTGAGACCTGCACAGGTCAGGGGGGCAAGAGACAGAGGGGATGAGAGTCAGTGAAAAGACAAAGAGAGAGAGAGAGAGAATCTTACAGAGCTTACAACTAGCAGCACCCCCACACACACACTCACACACACCCATCCTTTGTGAATGCAGAGCGCAGCTCTTGCTTTGACGTTGCTGTTCAGAGAGGCTCCACTCGGCTTCATGAAAATTAGATCGAGATTTCTTCAATTTGTTCCTTGGGTCGGCGCCATACATCAGAGGAACGGAGAGCGAAAGAGATCGCTGATAGCAACTAATTGTTATCCTTATCTTTTTATCTGTATTTATGGCAAGATGACTCTATAGTTAATGTATAATATATATAATTAATCTAGAGTGAGCCACCGTGTCCATTAACATAAAAATGTCTTCCACAAATAATGGATTAATTTGCATGTACAGCTAATCAGCTCATTTGCATGTGTTTAGTTATCTTAAATGGCGGTTTCATTTTTTGACTGAGACTGCTGTCACCAAAAGCATATTTGCACTTTTAATCTTTCACTGTGGAAAAAAAAATAAAAAAAGAAGAAATTCCTTGGATGCATCAGCAGGAGTGAAAACGGTTCCGCTGGGTTAGGGGGAATTTGCAGTGCGAAAAAAAAAAAAAAAAAAAAACGTCACCTGAATTATTTACTTTCCTTTCATCGAGATCAGAGCACATATTCACTTCAGATCTCATTTCAGCCACTAAAAGCTGCAATCCTATTGGCTGACAGCAGCTGGTGGGATCACTGTAGTAACCCCCACCACCACCACCACCACCACCACCACCACCACCACACCAGTTGCGAGATTTGTTTATTTTCATTCAGTCAAAAATGCTTTCATTATTAATGGGAACGAAGCAAACAGCTCTGATGATGAGCCGTGAAAATAGAACGAGTGCTGGGGATGGATGGAGTGAACATGTGAGTACAAAACAGAGGCAATGTGAGGATGGAGGTTGTACAGAGATATGTGGAGGGGGAGGGGTGATAAGGTGGATGAGTACACATAGTACTATCCTTCATGTGGTTAGCAGAAGCAGGCGCCATGAGATGTCTGTTGATTCATCTCCCTTTATGCGCTTCGTTCCCTTTCTCTGCCGAACCTTTTTACCCGCACAAAGGCAGACGGAGGGAGTGATTCAGAGTGACCAGACGCCTGAGACTCTCAGATCGGAGGGGGAGAAAGGTCACATGAAACAGGAGGCTCCATGGAGACCACCGACCATAACAAAATGTGTCGATGAACCGATGTACTCAGGCCTTCAGGGGCAGGAGGAGATGGAGGGAAAAACGAGTATTTGGAAGAAAGAAAAAGAAAGACAGAATAAGGCTAGAAGCTAAGCTCTGTGTTTGTGTATGCGTGCATATTTGAAGGTGTGTGTCTGAGTGTAAATGTCTCAAGGCGTAATCATTACATGCAGGCGCATAATAACACGGAAAATATACAAATGTGTGTGCAGAGAGTACACAGCAGTGGTTCCATGTGTGTTTTTTTCTGTGCACACATGTGTTAGCTCCAGTCTGTGAGCCGTGCTGTTGGTGGGAGGAGGAGGAGAGTCGGGAGGCAGGCACAGATCCTCTGGATCCACTCCATGCACTAATGGGTGTTCACCTGGTGTGGATCCTGGCAAAGCGCTTCCAACACAGCGCTGTTGGTAATTAACAGAAGCAGGCAGTGGAAAGCAGCACCTGTTACAGGCTGACTGACTGACTGAGGCCCTGAGATCTGGGCTCTGGGCTGTGTCTCCCACTGCTCCTCTCTAATAATTAGACCACCACTTCCCTTCAATCCCCTGAGACCTCACAGCATGAAAGTATGCACTTGTTTGTCTGAGTGATTATGTGTTTTGTTCAAAACAAGGAGAAATAAGGAGGATTACAAGGGGATGGGGATGAATAGGGAGAGATCTACAATCATTTCAGAAGT
Source organism: Labroides dimidiatus (assembly GCA_030710495.1). Classification (NCBI taxonomy): domain Eukaryota; kingdom Metazoa; phylum Chordata; class Actinopteri; order Labriformes; family Labridae; genus Labroides; species Labroides dimidiatus. Next base: position 10,908,418 of record CM061163.1, read on the forward strand.
AATGATAGCCTTACACATAGATGAAAGCTCCCTGGTTATACCTCTGGCAAAGGTGTATGTTTGTGTTCAACATTTACACACCCCTTTGCTTGATAGCGAAGCACTAGACAAATGCATGCTGCTTTTTCATGATTAAACTACTGTTGTGCTGGAGCCTTAATTTTACCTTTCAACTTGTCAAAAGTCTATTTACATCAATTCCGTTCAGAGTTATTTGTGCAAACACCTGCAGTTTCCTTTACACTGTGTTGAAACTCAGTCCAGGAAAAGAGTGCTTTTCACTTTTAATCTAAGAATACGCTGAATAAGAAAAGCTTCATGCTTGTGTAAGCTTGAATGCATGCATGCAATATTCGCAGACTTTTCTTTCCTCTCGGTTATCCTAAATAGCTACGAAGGCTGCTACTGTGTTGAATGTGGGACAGTGTCAGTGTGCCTTCATGTATGTGCAATGCATATGTATGTGTGACCAAGGTAGACAGAGAGAAAGGAAGCCGGAGTGGAAGTGAGTGTCAGCCATGTTTTAGAATTGGGGCATGTCAGGCAGGCCTGCTGTGTCAGAATCTCCTGATGCCCACTCTGCCCAACCCAAAGCTGGTTAACCTTGGCAGGCAGATTGGGGTCACTACTATCAAATTAGATACATCACTCTCTCACACACAGACATTCACACACACTGTTGCAAGACAAAATCACTAAGGCATGTGCATTTGTGAAAAGTAGACAAATTTTCACCCCACCCCCTCCCAAAAAATAAAAAACAATCAACAAAACCACTGTCAGGGCCCGTCTCCACTAACAAGGTGAAAGACGTGGTCGGTTGGTAAAACTGAAAAATATCAATTGGTGTAACAAATGTTTCTTATAGAAAGTCTGATGTGATCAGATCAGATCAGAAATCTGATCAGAAATCTTATGCAAAATGGTTTACATGAAAATAGTTTTATCAGTCTACTACACGGTAAAAATGTCAAGTTTCTAAATGAAATGTTGAAACACTTGAATAACTTCTATGAGAGTGAATGATTTAATACTTGTCATGTTTTTGTTTAAAAGGTAGAAATATACAAATTACCTCGACACCAACAGAAATGGAAACTACACATTTAAACAAACATCTAACATGTTGTTTCAACAAGTTTGAAGCAAATTTTGGATACCAACCCTTATCTGTCACTGTCCCCACAGCATCTTGTGTGCTAGCGGTGCCTACCTTCTGCACAGAAACCAAGAGGTTAATTAATTTTGGCGCTCTTGGTTGAAAATAATTTAACTTTTGGAACCCAAGCTTGTCAATGTTACATCTCTGTCATCAGCCAATCAAAATCAAGAGAGGGTGGGACTTTCAAAAAAGGTTCTGTTAACAACAGTAGCAGAGCTTTGTGTGGAGTTAAAACAAACAGGCTCATTTTTTAAAGAGTAAAATTCACGGGTTTAAAGCTACTGCTTATGCCGTGGGTAAAATCTCATTATGTAAAAAGCTAAGTGAGAAGGAATTAAAATATGAAAAGAATGCCTTAAGTGGACACAGGCCCTTACAACTCCAGAAGGTCAAGAAAAGTACAAGATAAGTTTAAATTTGGTTAAACATCTGAAATCCCTAAATGTAGTTTTTACCTTATTTGCTTTTAAGGATGAGGGAATACACTCAGAAGATTAAAGTCTACATATACCCATCAGTAGTTCAGTTAATGTGGGCTTTAAAGGATAATTGTACACCATCATAAAAGGCTCATGGTGCAAATTGCTCTGTACCTGCGTGTAGGCCATTTACATGCTTTTATGAAGCTCTGTTCTCAGAAGGAACACCAATGAACGGCACTCTCAAGGAGTTAAGTCAAGTCAAGTTAATTTCTTTAGCACATTTAAAACAACCACAGTTTAGCAAAGTGCTCTGCAAGCTTAAAAAACTTCATTTAAAAAAAATGTGGTTAAAAACAAACACTTTGTCAAACACTGACTTGATTTGTGATCTCAGGGAGTCCTTTTTCTTTACCAATAAAAAGACTGCTCTTTATCAGCTGACTGCCAAAGCTTTTGAACTTGAACGTTCTTACAAAACAGTGAGTGCACCAAAGAGCAACAACAATGTCAGCTTCGCATTCAAAGAGACAGCCTGAGGCGCACTTTTGAAGCACATGCTCTGAAAGGGATGGAGCAAAACCAAGTTCAAAAAACTACATCTGGGTGAAGATGATCCAACCCCGTGTCGCACAGCCACACTTTATATTTTCGAGCAACAATAACGAAAACAGATACATTTATTCCGTCAGTTTAAAATTGAAAGACATAACTAAATTTTGTTTTTGGTCTGTTGGGTGATGGCATCACTGAAACCCTAAATCTGCTGGTTTGGAGAGTGGGTCTTCAAAATGGCAACTTGAAGATAATGATGGGATAGTTCGCTGATGGTGCCACAAAAGAAGGATGCTTCCATTGTAAGGGTCTCAGGGATGAGATGAAAAGAATGTCAACCTATTTTTAAATGTCACTGTCTCTTTTTGTTCTGAATCTCTGCTCTACTTTGTGCCACAGATCTAAACTGGGTCAACATCACATGTGGCGCCCCGGTGGGCCCTTCTGTGTGTGTACATTTGTGAGTGCGTGAGCATGTGTGTGAATGCTCGAAGCGGTGATCATGTGCGCCATCCTGTAAACTCCAACCAATGCTCAGGAAGGGATGTCTACAGTTTGCCTTGAGTGAATCCCAATGGTTGCTAAACAATTACAAATGAGTTTTTGCTTTGCGTAATTATTGTCTATCGTCCCCAATTAGAAGTGAGCATGCATTATCTGCAAATTGTTTAAGACTGTTGCCGTACTCATTATTAGAGAGAGCTGCAGGCGGGAGTGTAAACGGATTGTGTGCATGCGAGTGTGTGTTTGTGAGTGTGTGGGTGAACAACACACACGAACTTTGCATGTGTCTTTCAGTGTGGTGCGCACTGTGTGTTTGTATGTCGAGGAAGCTCGGCTACGGTGTGCTGTAGCGTATCAGTAAGGCCGGGGTTGCCCTGCTGGAGCTTTCAGATTAATAGACACTGATAATAACACACACAACTCACAGCGCTTCTGTCCTTAATGAAGATGGATCTAGCCGGAGCCTGGCGGTGCGCAGGCACTCGGGGTGGCAGCCTGCCAGTCACAGCCAAGTGACATCTGGGAACAGCTCAATGCAAAGGGAGAGAGCAAGATTCACCAGAGAGTACAATTTCATAATGTTATCATGTTATAACATAATCTATTGTTGCTGGCTTATAAGATTAATGTCAGGGCCGGCAGTTATCACTCTTGTTGGGTTGACTTAATGGTCACAGTGAATAATCCATTTCCTCCTGTTGATTCACAACGCAACTCATTCGGCAGTGCAGGTTGATGAATATGGAGTATATCTAATTTGACTCTGAGGCTGTGAAGCAGACAAACTGAAATAGAGTTGAGAATCATGAGATAAAAAGTCAAAAGCCAGAAACCAGATAATATTTTATGTCTAAAAGCAGACAGATGTGGCACAAATTGAGCTACTCAAATCTCAGTAGGTTCAAGGTGAGTCTCACCACAGATTTATACAAAAGATTACAAAAATTGTTCCGTCAACCTTTGACCTCGCAAAAATTGCAATATTCAGAGTGAATTAAAGTTTAATTTTTATGTATGGTTGGTGATTGGTTAGAAGGTGGCTGCCAAATTGGGTCCCGGGTCCCATCCCTGTAAGTGATTAGAGCCCATTAGAGTGAGGCCTCAGCCTGTGTTTGCTGGAGAAGACAGGTGGGTGCTGAGGTCACTTCCTCTGGCAGCTGTGGCGGGCATCACAGGGCAGGCATTGATGGGTGGTGGCGTTGCCTCCTGTTGCATCAGTAATAATGAACAGTGACAAGCTCCCCGCCGCCACAATAAATCACAGGCCGAGCTGCAGACACTGAAGACCGGGCTGGGGAGCATGCTCTCTCTGCTGCGAGGTGTCAGTGCTGAGGAGCGGCCCGCTCTGGCTAGGGGCAGACTTTCTCTGTCACTCATTCACAGATGCCCAACTGCTAACGCCCTGTCGGACACTTGTGCATACTGATAAGCACATAAAACTGTCATTTAGCAATGTTAGCCTCTTACTGGCTGCTCTTTACGTATTAGAGCTTTTATTAGAATATGGAAACATAACAGTTAAAGTGTATGCTCTGGAGATGCAGAAGTGTGTGGATTGCAGTGTGTGGACTGCTGCAGGAAAAGTAGTAAAGGAGTGTCTATCGAAATAAGCAAGAGGGGTTCTCTCCTTCTCTCCCCACTCTCTGCCTTTACTACTTTGACAGCCACACTAGCCCTGTTTGATATCCCTCCACTGTGTTCTGCAGCTCTGCAGATTCCCTTGTCTCATTTGCATTCCCTTAAAGCACACTTCCATTAAAGTCTCTCCCTGTTTTTGTCTCTTCCCTCTCCCCTTCTGTTTCTTCAAATAGGCCTTTTTTTCCCTGGGTTGCTGTTTTAGAGGGAGCCTTATTCCCTGTTGACTACACAGCCTATCCGCACTCGCCGTGAGTCAGTAATCAAACACATTGGCCCTAATACACAGCCCATTACAAGAGCTCTGATGTTCCATCTGCACACAGCCGGCACAATGGTGTCATTATACAAACAGCCCTGCTGCTGCAGCCAGCGAGAAACTACCACACCAGAGCCTTGGCCTTAACTGACCAACCCCAGTAAATGGAGAAGTGTTGGGATGATCCAACCTGAATGTGCTTGTGTAGTGTCTGCTAGCTTAACTGCATTATCCATCCTGAATGAATCCTCTCGTGTTAACAGTAAGCTATCAGTTGCTACCATGGGCAAGGCCTTGCAGGCTGTCGATGCAAATGCAATAGAATCAAGTTGTTGTGACAGAGTGATATCTAATGCTATTATGTTGTCTTTGGTAGGAATAGCCTCACAAAAAAGGATTAGAGAGATTAGCGATCAGCCCAACTGGAAGATAACAATGACAGGGCTGGGGGGGCCATTTAATACAAGCTGATGTCTTCCCCTTTTTCAGTGACATTGATTCGCTCTCGTTTAAGAAACAGGAACACGTTCAATGTTGGATTTTAAGGGCATAATACATGAAAGAACATTTAATAAAATAGAACTAGATCCTGTCTTGCTTTCCTTTTAATAATAACAAAAATGTTCGTTTGATCTGCACATATCTATCTGGCATTACAAAGTGCTTCACAAAGTATTAAGTATATAGAACAAAAACCTGAAAATGTATGAATTGAACAAAAATAGAAGAAATGAAAAGTAAAACACCAAGGACAAAATTGTTTTTTACAAAAAAAGAAAGTTTTTTTTTTTGTTGGCGTTTTTGCACAATTTAAAGTCTATTAATTGATTCACATTCACTCCCCTTTTGAGACAATAGACACAGTGGTCTTGTAAAAAAATGTGAATAATAATTTCCATGTCCTCAAAAAGAGCAGTATCCTTACAGTTGATCTCAAGACGTAAAAATTTGTTTGGTTTTTATTTTCTTTTTACATATTTGATAAAGGACGGAAGTGGATTTGGATAACAGGACACTACTTATTAAGGCCAGTGATATGGATATCTGTTACTAGCTGAGAAATGTTACGTTGAAGTAAAAGATGACCATGAGTAAGCAGTAGAGGAAAAAAATAAAATAAAAAGAAATTTTCAGTTAGCTTCCACCTGAACAGAGATATAGTGATTCAGAGTTACCCTATAAAAAAAGCTTTCCTATCATTTTTTTGTGGTATACTGGTTGAAATTCCCTTTCAAGACGAGCACTTCTCTAATAGAAATTATATTAATTAGGGATGGGACTGACCAGATAACATAGGATATGTTACGATATAATTTGATACAATACAGATAAAAGAGATATAATCCAATATGATTCATGATTCTGGGTCCACAACTATGTTTCTATGAAGCCATACAGTCACAACAGTCATATGACTCTGAATAAAAGCAGCTCATTGATGTACAATCTACATGATTGAAGTCTATACATCAAAGTTATAGAACCAAAACAACAAGATCAGTGTAAGAAACACACATTTCCATTTACCTCATTTAAAAATAACCACACATTTAATTGCTTGACAGGCATATTACACATGTCCATGTACACCTGTTGGTTTTTTATGCACCTGAGTGAAGTCTTGTGCAGTGCGCTTGTTTAATAGCACATTGAAATGCATTCCCTACGCTTTGTCAATAAATGAGCAGTAATTGGGAAGTAATTAAGGACTCCGTGGCATACGTCCAACCATTGCAGGTGGGTTTAACTCTCTGCATACTCGATTGCATCCACCACCTCATCTCTCAACCCAGCACAGGTTAGCTTCTTTTCCTCTTCTTGGTTCTGAAAGTGTCTATAGAATCCATTGATGTCTTTTCACTGTTGCCTGATATCATCCTCCTGTCTTCTTATATCGTTGCTGTCTGCATCCTCTTTGGCTAATTGAATGCTGTCCACAACACCCTCAATCATGTCATTAGCACCACCATGAAGTGTCATGAAGTAGTGACGCTGTGAGTGATATTGGCACAGCAAATGTGTTTAGCATATCTCAGTCAATATATATCTACACTCACCACACATTTATCATACAAGTCAGAACACCTTTAGTGCAGTATTGATACCTTGTGTCCAAACCCAGACCAAAGCTTTACCGAACAATTGCTTTTGATTGCTCAGTGGTGGAGTTGAAAAGATGGAGGATCAATCCCAGCTCGTGTTGAAGTGTCCTTGCTGAACCACAATTGCTAACTCCAAATGTCTGCAATGTTGTATTCAGCGTTACTCACCAAGTATAGCATCCTCTGCCATCCGTCTATGAATTGGTGAGTGTGATATGTCACGTTAAAAGCACTTTGAGTGCTTGGAGAGACTAGAAAAGTTCTTTGTGCGTAAAGTCTCCTCTCGCGAAAAGTTTATTCAACAGTGTGTCTTGAATTGCTGTTGTACGAGGAAAAGGTGAATTTTCCTGGTGTATGGTGAGACTCAGACTCTTGTACAGAATTGTGAGATACAGACAGGGTACAGAAATGTCACTTTTTGTGTTCAGTTAAAGGGACGGTTAGTAAAAGGTAATGTAAGGCTTATAGAGTTCTTCAGCTGCACCATAGTGATCAGAAGCAGTTTTTGTTTCTTATTGTCTTTATATACGGCAAGGTAACAAATGTATATGTATGTGGGTCTACAATAATAGAAGTGAAATCATCACTGCTTTTATCTGTCACATTTGTACATAAAGCTTCTCCCCCCTCCATCTTTGTTACATCCCTTTCCATTATCGTTTGTGATTACTCATTTTATAATGCATCAGAGTCAATACAAACCTGTGTTTGATTTTAATCTTAAGACTTGCAACAGAATCGAAAGTGGGTGAGCAAATCAGCTTTAATTTGTTATTTAAATTGGATGAGTCTGACGATGTACACAGACAATTACTTGCAGGAAAGACGATGCAAAGGAGGATGTGGTACGTTTTCTTCAGTGAGGTTTTTTTTTTTTTTTTTTTTTGCATGTTGATTTAAAAAAAAATGCCATAAAATGAACACACAAATCATATCATGCGATTTTGCCAGTTGAGTTGTGTGGCTATAAACTAAAGAGATTTTCACATTAGCTCGTAAAAATAGTGGAAGTGGGAAAAATGACAGATCATTTGAAAACTCAGGTACAAGTTTGATGCAGAGGCAGAAACTGCTCATGGATGGGGTTTAGGGTGAATCTCACAGCCTCGTGGGGTTCGCATTTGGAGCTTTTGTTAAAAGCTTCACCCCACAGTAATGCAGTGGAACCTCCCAATAATCAGAGTAATCTGTTTCAGTGTTTTTCATAATGGGAGCTTTTGATTCACACGCTGCATTTGAAAGTGTGTCCAAATCATCACTTAGTCTAATTTGAATAATCAAAAAAAAAAAAAAAAAAATTCAATTCAACTGTCATACCTCAAAATCTTGTACGGCAGGTCTGACAGTAAAAACACAGCCTCCCACTCAGCCAAGCCAGATCACAGATGGTGATGGTAACCACATTTCATGGTATGTCTGCTACATTTTCAAGGGAAAGTAAGATAATTACATTCACTTTGGCCAGCGATTAGTTTTATGGAGGTGAGGAGGTAATTAATGAATTCTGTCTCGTTCTCGTTTATTGTTACACTTCCTCATACTGCTCCCTCATGCCGAACTCGAGAGGACAAAAGAGTATCGAGTGTGACAAAGCTTCAGCAACCATGAGTCAGAGGGAGAATTACTTCGAGTCCCCCGGGCGAGGCATACGTTTTGTCGTTCTCTGCAGTCTCATCAAACTCTAATGCTACATGGCTAGCCTTCACTGAGTCCACTGATACTTTCCTCAGAAATAAAGCGCCAATCCTCGACTTGACGGCTCTGAATCTCTGCAGCACTCCATGGAAAAAATGTTGTTTTTAATTTGTTCCAATTTAAGTGGATGTTGGAAGTTTATTTGAATCAAATTTTTACTTGATTACAAATATTTAATGGAGCAGTTTGCATCACTTTCTGATTTGTAAGTGAGATGTGATTGCCATTCAGCTATTCCGCGCTCCACTGTGTCGGTTGCTAGGAGGCAATCATTTCCTTCATAGCGGGCGCTTTGCCACCAAACCAACTATTTGTTGTTGAAGCATCTGAGGCATAAACATCAATCCTGTTAGCATGGGAAATGCTGGTGCTTCATCTTAAGATGCAAAGACATGCATGAGGAAACAGACCGTCAGAAGCTGAAGCTGTCAAACCTTTAAATCAATCACAAGTGTTCTCCTGACTAAATAAAACTGTCTGTGTTTTTTTGTCCCCACTTCCTGCTCTGCCCCCCCATTGCCCTGCATGATTTTTACTTGTTCACAAAACATAACTCATCTTCAGATTTATTGAAATGCTAATTAAGATGCTAGGAGTAGTCAGAGCGCATTGCGTGTGAGAAGCGTCTGTGCTGGGCTCAGAATTGCAAACCTGCTTTTAAAGTTGCAGAGTGGATGTAGCCTCCTGAACATAGGCTGCCCAGACACACACACACACACACACACACACACACACACACACACACACACACACACACACACACACACACACATATACAGAGTCTCAGGCTTATCATACTTGACTCTCCTACCTTGATATCAGATTCCCCTCTGTAGGGGGAAAGCAGAGGAGAGAGCGCCCGGAGCTGTAGCAGCTCTGAGAGTTGCACCAGCTTTTCTAATTATGCAGCAAAAAGTGTTGACGTAAACTCTTTGCGCTCCCTCTTTTATTCTGTCCAAGTAATGTTCCCAAACGCCTCCTCCTTCTTCTTCTGCTGTACAGTGATGACGCGATGGGGTACACATAAATGGCTCTAATGATAGACACTCACAGCCTTTAGCAGCACCCCCCCCCCCCACCACCACCACCACCACCTCCCTTTATAAGAAGGACTTATGACACCCTGTTCTTGATGAGCATGTCTGCTAAAGCAAACAGATCCTAATGATCATGGTGATTATCGTAATGATCCAATAGAAGAAGATAATGAGGTTATTTGCTTTGGATCAAGGCGGCCTGCGAATTAATAGCTGAAGAAACGGAGGGTAGCATTCCAAACCAGATGACGGAGTTGTGTACTAAAGCGAAAGCCGACGGCTGCTACGTTTGGATTGCTGCATGTCCGTCTTTTAGTTTCTCTTCCTCATCCTTGCTACCTTTTCCCCACTGAAGTGAAATTGCCATCCATTCTCCCATTTTGTTGTCCGGTCTCACTGGGATATGATGTTCCGCTCTATTAGAAGAGAAATGGTGATAATAATAATGGATGTGATCAGAGCAAAAGGTCAGCCTCTGGCCTCGAGGATGTAACATCTACCAAGGGGGGAGATCATGGAGGTCGAAGGCACCCTTCTCACGCCCTCCAAAATCTCCTAACCTCCCCTCACCCAGAGGCAGGCTGACTCATAGAAGAAGAAGTATTATTTCCTGATTTTTACTATTTCTTTGCAGTTATTTTAAGCACTTTTCCACCCACTCTCCTCTTTTTTTCTTGTTTCACAGAAAGTCATCCTCTCTATACTTTGTGTGTTGCTCACCTCCTTTGCTCCGTCTGTTCCTTGTTTATTAGTTATGCAGACTGCATGATGTTTCCTCTCTGTTTTCATTCCATGCTTCCTTCATTCTTTTGTTCTGTCACTTCTTTGTTTCTTCCTTTTCTTCACTCTGGTCATCCCTCTTCCCTCTTTTCCTTCTGTTCTCCCCTCCTACCACATTGAAATGGGGTGTTGTGCAATACCAGCTTTCATTCTGTCACAAAATGAAAGTCAATTTATCCACCCTGCACTTTTCTTCACTTTCCTCCCCTCAATCCCACGCCTGCCCCCCACTCCCTCCCTCCTGCCATCCCCGTCCTCCCTGCTCTTTCCCCGGTCCTCCTCATCTTCTGAGACCACAGGAGAGCCATTGTTGAAAAGTACAGACAGAAGCACAGTCAAAAGAAACAAGAGGAAAGACAGATTTGTCTTATTAAAACCACAAAAGTTGGAAGAGAAAAACCAAAGGCCTGTCACTGCACAGGAGGGGATCACTTTTTGACCATTAATAGTACAGCGAGAAGAGGAAAGGCCGTGAGAGAGAGCGGTGCAGCCAGGCTCCTACAGTACCACATCACATGTCTTTTTGCTATTTGTTTTCCGCTTTACTTCTCTTTCTTTGTCTGTCCTGCCCCCCCTCTGAGCATGTCCTTTTCTCTCCACTGCTGGTCATAGAGGGTGGTCGCAAACAAACTTAAAATAAGGCACAGGCTGCTCCAGTGCAGAGGTTGTTAAGTGTGTAAGTGTGTGTGTACGTGGTGTGCATTGAATAGAAATAAACGGCGGTGTGAAAAAACAGCTGCTGTGGTTGTTCTTTGTACACTGTGTTCTGCTTTTGCTCTCTCTCTCTCTCTCTCTCTTCACTGTTTGCCCTCTCCTTCTCTCTCCCTCGCTCTCTTTCTCTTTACGACGTCCAACATACTAATCCACACAACGACACCCAGGCAGGTTGGTGGCTGTGGGCCGGGTGCTGCCACTAGGGAGGAGGGTAAATATCAGAGAAGGTCAGGGAGAGGAGGGGCAGGAGAGGTGGAAAGGAAGCCAAATCAGTGATGATGAAGAGAGGGGGTGAGGCCATCCCGTCACTCAGGATCTGCCATCTTGGCGACCGTGAGAAGAGGGCTCTGCCATGCCTGCATGTCTTTGAATGATCATACGAGGATGAAAAGATTACAGAATTGAAAATGCAGGGATAGTTTCACAATTCCAGATGTCTGATTTGTGCTTTGGGTCGAAGTTTAGAATAAAGATTAGGATTAAAGGATTAGAAATTCAGCACTTATTGTCTGTAATATTTACTCTGGATTTCTGCTCAAATAATTTCAGAAAAAGAAGTTTCTGTTTAACAATTCCAGTATCCTGCCACATGTTTCCTCCCTTTTCTATTTAAAGTATATTTAAAATGTTTGTAAACATCTTTAACATTTTAGAACCAAAGTTGGAGCTCCAGCAGGATTGGTTTGTCTGAAATGTTTTGTTAGCTTCATAGTCTCAAGCAACAAAAATGGAGCCTGCTTGTGTGGAAGTACACGTGCACTTAATCTTCTGTTCTCCTGCCGTATAAGTTGGTTAGATCAATCAAATAAAGGGGGGAGAGGGTTAAACAGATCAAAGGAAATCCTCTCAACATCTCCCCCATCCGAAGAAAATAGCACACACAAACAGATACAGAGAGACCCTGTCCAATCTGTCTGTTTCATCAGGAAGCTCAGCAGGAGGCGTATTAACTCTAACAATACCATCTCTGCTGTTTTCTGTCTCTCAGCCCCTGGCAGGGCAGAGCCGTATCTGCTCTCAAAAATATCAGAGCTTAACTTCCAGATTGTGATTTATTTCATTAGGCAAATGAGATGTGTGAGCCCCACGGCACCGCTGACTGAGTCACAGCTTTCCACTGTCTTGCTTTGAGTGTGCGACTGTACACAAACGCACACACACACACACACACCAACACAAACACACAGAGGACATGGATTTGTATTTTTTCACATGTTGGATATAGCCCCGTTAACCGCCCCAAAACATATGTAGCATGTCTGATTCAATCAAGCGTTCATACACCGTGGAGTGATGAGCTCATAGTGGCAGCAGCTGTTGCCATGCCATGCTGCACAAAATGGCCTCAGATCTCCCCGTCTGATCGTTTCACCTGACCAGTAGCATCCTCTCTCCTCTCCTCTCCTCTCCTCTCCTCTCCTCTCCTCTCCTCTCCTCTCCTCTCCTCTCCTCTCCTCTCCTCTCCTCTTTTCATTTTCTCGTGCTGTGTTACATCTCATACATTTAGTATGCTACACCAGCCTTGAGCCTCTCGGTTTTGTGCAAAGTTATTATCACATATTCCAAAGATAAATGCAGAATGAATGAGTCAGTGCTGTCTGTTTGAAATGAAAGGTGAGAGACTGAAGACGGAACTGTGGAATAAAACCTAAAGATTTATGTTATGAGGCACTTACCTCTCTGTTATCTCTCTCTGTCTTTCTCTAGCAGGATCCCCCTCAGGGAGGGTGGAAGCTGAGGAAGTGCCGCCACACTCACCTGTGCCTGCTGACCACCTCTACATTTTAATCCCACCCCTTGCCCCGCCCCCCCCTGGTCAGCCTCCAACATGGCCCTAGCAGTATGGCTCATCTTCACCTGTGCTGTGGCTTTCAGCAACGTCTCTCCATCTTCCCAAGGTGCGTGCTTTTGATAACGCCACAGTTCATCAGAGTTTACTAAAATCGCGTCCGTCCAGATTCACTGTTTACAGCACGTGTTCACTTTTATGTGCATCATTTTGTCCTGCTTCACTGAGTCTGCTTGTAATGTTGCTCATAAGTCCCTCTTGGTTTCACTGTGCCCTGTAACTGGCCTGACCAGGTTATTGCAAATGAGGATGTAATATTTATACGTTAGCTACGTGATGGAGGTTGTAAGTGTATTGACTTGCTGACCATGCTAGAAACGCCGCACTTGATTAACTGAACTGCTACTACAGAGAGAGAGAGAGAGAGAGAGAGAGGGAGGCGTCGAGTGTATGTGTGAATGTCAATAAAATTTCTTGTCATCTTGATGTTACTTGGAGCGTAGCAGGAATATAAGGGGGAATCCGTGCATGTAATGGTGCCATATGTGTGACCTCCTTGAATGTGCCTTGTACCATGAGATATTTCCCTCTGTGTTTGTGTGTGTGTGGTCCTCGTACTGGCAGCAGGTGACCTGCTTGGGCTGAAGTGATGCTGGAGGGTTTGTGTGTGTGTATATGTGCGTGTGTGCGTGCTGGAGGATGTGTAAGAGGAAAGGAGCAGGGATTGCAGGGGGAGGCTAAGGCCGATGAGGGAGAGGAGGGGCTGTTGGGTGTCCTGCTAGTGGCCTGACACAGCGACAGCAGCGCACCATCTGCTGCACGCTCTCAGTCAGCTCGGTGCCAACGAGCCGCTGGGTGATAGACAGCAAGGACGAGGAGGAGGAGGAGCGTCGGTGAGAGACGCAGCCGCTGCTGGGAGGAGCAAGGAGTGACGGAGGAGGAAAACAAAGAAACAGAGGGACGGAGGCTAAATTTAAAATGTGTTGTTGTAAGCCTGGTTTTAGCAAACCCCTGTGTGTAAGCTCTGATTGGCCAGGTGCAGCTCTAATTTGAGAAGTTGCTGCTTTTTCCGTCTTAATTTGGCTGCTTTCGTAACACTGGATTTGTGTTGCGTACGTTCTGTTCCTTTGGACACATTTGGCCTCTGGCGCTATGTTTCTGTGTGTGTGTGTGTATGTGTGTGTGTGTGTGTGTGCGTGCGTGTGGGTGTTTGCATGAAAATAAGCCTCCAACTATCTGTGTGACCCAGCACTTGGGAAATATTAATAATGCATTAATAATCAATTGACTGTTATCTGAATTCAGCCTCAAAGCACTGGCACAGGCACAACATTTGGTTTGATGAAATTAAGAAAATCTTTCTCTAATGGAATTGAGACGCAGACACATGCTCGTGCACACCCACACTGTTTTGGTGCCCATCATTTTGGCAGCTGAAATTTGGCTCAGAGAGTGTTCTCTCTATTGTAGTGTGAATAAAGGAGCAGGAGGGAAAAATAAAAGAGAACAAGGGAGGGAAGATTCAAAGAAAGAGGGCAGGGTTTCAGTGTGATGAGCGCTGCTTAAATCACTCTCAGGCTAATCAGAGCTCATTTGGAAACCTGCAGGATCATCACACATGGCTTCACAGTCTAATGTGTACCCCATCTCCTCTCCTGTGTCCCAACTAATCTGCCAAGACTGAACCTCTCTCTGCTCCTAATATTTACCCCTAAAATTCACACATTTATCCTCCACTTGAATCGGCTCTTTCACACATTTTCTCTTTAGCCAGCATGAGCTTTGTACACATACTTCTTTCCAGCTCTGTCCCACAATTTTACTCACCTTCCCACTTCACCAGGCAGATATTTATCTTGTTAAATCTGTCTCTATTTTTCTTTGTGTATCCACTAAAATGATTATGCCTATGAATGCAAACTAGACAAATGAAGTCGTGTTCCTGGAAGTGTGCACAAAACCCATCCAGCGGCCCGACCCTGCAGGCTCCCAGACGTGACGACACGTGTTCCCCGACAAACAGAGCGTCCCGCTGATTCCACAGAACGCTTGAGAATGTACAGCTCTTCATATGCGGTGTTGTTGCTCTGGAAGCCCATTAGGTTTGCTTAATGTGGCAGGCATTGCTGGCAGCTGCGCGGTACGTGATGAAGCCCTGACACAGAGCTTTCATTTAGCACAGCAGAAGAATTACTTTGTGTGTATGTGTGTGTGTGTGTACTTGTGTGAACCAGTGGTGGCAGCCAGACCATTAGAAGTCTACTTTTAAGTCTTTACAGCCTATTACTCGTGTGATGTGTGTGAATTTGTATCAACATACTGTATATGTGTGTTTACAGTGCGTCCATGAGTGCGCAGTAGTGTGTAAGTGCAAGTCTGTTCTGGGTTTTTAAGCTTTCATTTGCGCATTAGCATATCCAGATGGGTTAGTGCGTGCAATAGCATATCTATGAGAGTGTGTGTGTGTGTGTGTGTGCCACTCATATCAGGACAGCGGTGCCAGCTGACTGGTGGAATCTGTTCTCATCTCCCCTGTATTTAAGCCTTTGCTCTCAGATCAGTCGCGTGGAAAGGCCCCTGGTCCTTTAGTGCACACGCAGGCATTTTTCTCTGTCTTCCCCTCCTCTCCCCAGCTTTGTTCTTCTGTGCCTTTTTCCCTGAACACTAGTTATTATTTAAGGCTGGTGGACTAGCTGTTTTTTTTTTTTTTTTCACATCTTCTCCACAAAGTGCTTTAGTCTCTGGACTGCCCTTGGATGGTGACAGAATGTCTGAATGGGGGCTGATATCAATGCAGTGTTTGGCTTTCTATAATGCAGAGGCTGGTTGTTATTTTTCATGGAGGGCTTCATGAAGAATTCAGTGTGCCTCTGCATACCAGATGTTATTTTACGGCTAAGCCGACAGCTATTTCAGGTCTAAGTGTTACCCAAAAGCTGGCTTTAAAATTCTGAGTGAAGATCTTGAAAAATACTTGACCTGAAATCACATCCAATATTGAATTTCTGAGAAAACTTTCAGTCCGCAGTACTTTGATATTAAAATGATAATCTCAAAACGGCGACCTGCTCACTAATTCATGGGAATTGATCCTCTGACGGACTTGTAGCAATAATATTATGAGAGGAGGCAATAAAACTGTAGTGCTGTGAACCTTGCTATGTGCTTTTGGCTTGTTGTTGTTGTTGTTGTTGTATAATTTGCTGAGCAGAGTATTGTGCTGCTTTAATGTGTGTTTTGTAATCTTTAATCATCAGACAGGCCTGAAAAACTACAGCATACCTCAGCCCGAGAGGAGCTGATGAAGATTCAGTTTATGCCATCAAATTAGCAGTTTGATAAAAAAAAAAAAAAAAAGATAAGTCAATGTTCAATCTTCCCTCCAGCTGTACCTGATCGAGCTTTGTATGAGTTACTCTGTTTCCTTAATCTGATGCTTAATTCCTGTGGGAAACATCCTTTGAAAAATAAATAAAGAAAAGTTTTCTAATAGCTGTGAACACAGTGTTACCTTAGATGGCCTGATTCCTTTGACAAAAATAAAAAGTTCCCACTGTGAATTGGAGAACAGTTCAAACAGCATATGTGTTAAATAATTGTGCATTGATCCATTATTATGACTCTGATGTATTCAAGGAGGCAAATAGACTCTTGTTTGTCTTCATTAACCTTTGAGGATGTATAAGCGTGCTTTTTTCCTCCTGCCATGAAGCTGAAATCCACAGGCTGCATCGACATTAACTTCTAATGTGTTTATCGCTGTGCATCACCCGGATTTAACAATAAAGAGCCACTGCAATGCCTGTTTTCTCATTTCTCCCTCTTTCCCTCTTGTGTGTTCTTCCAAGCTTTTTGTTTCCTCTCCATCTTATTAGCAGTAGCTGCTGCTCCTCAGTTCTCTCACGCTTGCCTCTCATTTTCACCCAATCTCCTGCCTTCTCTCTCCTAACGCCTCTCTTCTAATTCTCACTCGGTTTGCTGTTCCCTCTTCTTTTACTAGACTTTCTCCTCCCTCATGTTTCCTTCAGCTCTTCCTTCGCTCCACCCCTAATCACGTCTTCCACCTCCCTCCTCTTCTGACCTCTTCTGATTCCGTTTTCTCCTCCACGCTCTTCATCTAATGTCTGCTAACGGCACACCTCTCTTATTGCTGTCAGTCCCTACGTTCTCTTTTCTTTTACTCTGATTCCTCTCTGTTTCTCTCCCCTCTCGTTTGCTACCTCTGTCGCTGGGGTTGCTGTGCTCTTCAAAGCCCTTGGCTGAGAGCAGTAGATCACAGAGAGGCCTGTGTGAGTGAAAGGTTAATGGATGGCCTTTGAACATATATTGGTAGTCGGGGACGAGCAGGAGAAGGAGGGAGAGGCCAGGGCGGAGTGCTGGTGTGTTCTTTCAGACCTCCCTTTGAAGATGACGCACGCCGCTCTCATGTGTCTGTGCCTTTCTGTTTATGAATCTGTTCATAGTGTTAGAGCATGTGTGACTGCTTTGTTTATATGTTTGTGTTTGCTATGTAGCTGTGCGCGTTCCGGGTATGTAAGTTTGTGTACATTGATTTGTGCACTGCAAACAGGGGCCGGGGACTGTGTTGGTGTTTGTGTGGCAGTGTGATAGCCCCCTTTTTTTCTCTCAGGGCCTGGCTGTGAAACTTTAAGGCTTTGTAGCTTTAAAGGACTGTGCAACGATTGTATGTGTGTATATAAAGCGCTTGCCCACAAGGTGCTAACGTGTACTTTTCCGCCATGCTATACGTTCATTTGCGTCTCGTGTGTTTTGTGGCCTGCAGATTGATAATTACAAGCAGCAGCTTATTCCTGGCTGCCAAGGGCAGAGAGAGCAGAGACGAGGAGTGAGAGAAAGTGGGGGGAGAGATGGATGAGTGCTGCAGCTTGTAAAGCTGTGAGAGGGAGTCAAGGAGGAGAAGGGGGCGGGAAAGGAAGAGGGGAAAACTGGAGGTGAAGGGTCAGGACAAGAGGGAAAAATGAAGACATGGTGAACATGTGGGGAGGGTGAAGAGAAACGATGGGGAGGGTAAATGAGGGTGGATGAAATTGGACGAGGGATCGAGGGATGCTGCAGGGAAAGGGAGGGAAAAAGAACAAGGAACATATAGTTTTTTTTTTATTGCACTGGAGGTAAACAAAGTTACATACAACCTTTAAGTGGAATTTATTGTTATTACAGCCATGTCTACATTTCATTTATACAGAGAAAAAAAAGGTTCAGATGCACTAAAAATTCTGCACATGATATCCACATACATATACTGGACTTGCAGACAGCTACTCTCCTTAACATGCAAAATGAAAACACACACAGACATACACTTGGTCCATGAATCTATGTCTTTGGCATCGTGTATGAAGAGGTTAATTAAGTGTCTAATGCAGTGGCAGGGTGGGCTTCAGCACTCATCTTCCTTAACAAGTCTCTGGATGCGACTTGCAACTTTTCCAAACGTGCACATTTTCTGACAGCAGACCATACAGTCCCCAGTCGTTTTTTTTTTTTTTTCACTTTCTTCCCCTCAGTTTCTCTCTGCCTCCCTCTCTTCCCTCTCTCCCTGCTCCGCTGTCTCTGCCTCTCTCTTTCTTCCCTCATCCCTGTGGCTGTTTTTCCAGCATCACCATCCTTACACCACCACAGTGTTTGTGTGAATCTCAGTCCGACACACTGTATGCCGGGAAGAATGCAGTTATGTTGGGCCTGTAGCACAGCTTCTGTCCCTGGGGACATGGAGGTGGTGAATCTCCAACTTTTTAGGCAGGCTGATTTTTATTTTGGGCTCTGCCGTTTCCCCTCGCTGAGGCACTTTTATTGCATAATTAGGCGCCGAGGCCAGAAGATGAAGTGGTTTGACAGTATGAGCACGTCTCGTCTCGCCTCCCTCCTCAACTTTGTGTGTGTGTGCTGTTCTGTGTCTCAGTTGCTTTTTTTTTGTCTGCCTGTCTTAATCTCCCTGCTATGCCTGCTGGTTCTCCCCACAGCAAAGTTTGTCAACATGTACTGAGTTCTTGAGGATGAGGATGGATGAGGGTTTGGGCGAATGTGTGTCTGCCTTGAAGAATTTGGTGTGAGTGCATCATTGCAAAAGCGTGTGTGTGTGTGTGAATCCCATTATTAATTCTGCATGAATGATGTAATGTTAAAGGCAAGGCTGTAATTCAGTTCATTTAGAGGACCGAGCTAGGAAGGAGGTCTTCTTTCCCACAAATCTCTCTGCCTTGCTCCTTTTATATCTGTGACCTTGTGCCCGCACTGGGAGTAGTCATCATTTTCATCTTGTGTTGATGGTTTCTGTCTTTTTCTTTTGTTACCCGCTCTGATTTACTGTCATTCCTTTCCCCTTCCCTGTGTGTTAGCTTGACTCGCCTCCATCACAGTGGATGTGTGTCATTTTGGCACTGCTTTGTGTTCTGACCTTATAGCACTGCTGGTGACTCCACACAAAGTCGCTCCTCATCTCATCTCCTCCGACTCCATCGCCTGTAGGAGACAGGCGTAGGAGTCCGAGGAGATGAAATAGCATCCTAGCTTGGAGGCTAAACCCCCTCCCCTCCTTCCTTTGCATCCACACACACACACTGGCCCACAAGCAGCCCCCCCACCCTCTGCCCCCTCATGTTAGGCCTTTAGGTTTGACTCAGGATGTCACTTTGTCACAACCCCTCAGCTTGAAGGCTGCCTGGATGTGACAGTTTTGGCCGTATCGCCTCAGCCTGTCTGGTGGTGACAGGCCATGCTCCAGCGAGTCATTACGCTAACTCACAGTGCTAAGTGAGTAGCTAAGATACAGCGCTAAGCTGATAAAGTACTGGGGAAATTGGTGGGGATGACTCAGAGAGGGATTCCCATCACTGAGACCTCTTAGTTCTGTCCAATGACTGTAAAATTACTTGTTCTTCTTAGCCAGCTTTACTAAGGAACAAAATCATGAGGGAGTTAACTTTTTAGCTGAAGCTGAATTTTAGGCAGCGAGCGCTGTATCCTTTCAATATTCCACTGTGATCTCCAGGCAAAGACTACACTCACCTATTAGCCTTGGTGCCACTTAAAATTCTCTTTAAGGAAGGCAGGAATCCAACCTCATCTGCATGCCCGATTTTTTAACCACCAACACCGCTTGTTAAAGATGTTCTCTGGATCCATGCTTCGGTGCTATGCTAATGAGGAGCATTAGGAGATGACTGCTGGAACAGACACAAGGCAAAGAGGGGCTGATCACATTTTGGCCCTCAAAAGACAGTCAGCCATCCAGCTAACAAGTCGGCCTTAAGGCCTCAGAGCTCGGCAAGTATAATCTTCTGTTGCGACTCAATTGCACAGATGCTCTCTCAGTCTCTGGCTACCTGCAAGGCCAAACCTCCTCATTCAATTATCGCTGAGAAAATACACTGCAGAGCGTCTGACAAAGTCCAAGGTCAAACTGTTAGAGACATTGAATTCAAAGTGATTTTATGTTTGAAAGCACAGGGCTGACGGTGGAATGTTTTTGGTAATGTTTCATTGGAGAGAAATCCTTGCACATTCAGACCTTTCAGAATAATAAAGGCAGTGTCTCCGAGTCAAAGTTAATATAATGAACCAGATTTTCTCAAACTTTCTGTTTTTTTGCTCTCAGCAGGTCAAGTCTCTTTCTCCATTTGAACTTTGAACTTGTGAGTGCTCATGACTAGAAGTGGAGAATAACCGAGGCAACGAAAAAACGAGGGGGTGCGAAGAAGACTAGCTTAGCTTCTGCAAAAGGATGTTCATGTCTGAGGGTCCCAGCATCTACCAGGCCTCAGGCTTTAATTACTGTGTGGGGATAATGAGTCAAATCCAATCAGTTCTCTCTCTTGCTCTTAATTTGTATGGAGCTCCTATTATAAAGCCAACGTTTCAGCCTCTCACACCAGCTGCCCTGGAGTGATACCAGGCCTCTGTCTGTTGTGTTTATGTGTATGTGAGATCTCTGTCTTTTGCACACCATTACATTAATGTTAATAAGCCTGTGTAATTATCAGATTGGCTCATATCATTATCAGCATGTGTGAAAATTGGTAACCATTTCTTGTGTATGACAGATAACAACACAGCTTTATATACCCAGGGAGATGAGTCATGGTCTCATATTGAGAGATTAAATCCACCTATACATATGGCTGCTGCTTGAAAAGATACTTTATCATCCAGCTATTATGAGTCTGACAGCCAGGACTAAATGGCCACGTGTGTATGCATGTGCATCTGCATGTGTGTTGGCTAAAGAGACCCTGAAACCTTAATGGATTCCTGCAGAGTGAAGGACAATCGTAGCCCATGGCCAGTCCAAGCTTATCCTCTGCTCATCTCATCTCAGCTCAGATTCAGCCACAGCTCCAGCCAGGCCCCAGGCCATCTGGCTGAAACACAACCACATACACACACTCTCCCCCATACAGACACTCAGGCACTGAATCCCCAGAGTTAAGTTCCCAACGTCTTTTGAATCTGCTATTTAAAAACACTCTGTGTAAACCAGTTTGGTTCAGCCAGCTGTTCTCATGCAGTGAATCCCCACTTAAAACTGGAACTTGTCAAACAATGGCTGCCTGGGTGTGAAATATATAGGTGTAAAACTTTGAACAATATGGCAGGAGATAAAATTGGCACCATTGCCGAAAATAGGCTAGTTATCATGGCTGCTACCTCCGTCGAGAACACTAGCTGTAATGGCTGCTCTCAATTATGGCCAGATATGTACTGTAATAGCCAGGGCAGAAAATTACTTACCTGAAAGATAGTTACATCACATTAAGAGTTCATGAAACTGCTGATATTCTTACACCAGTGCACTCAAGTAGGCAAACTGACGAGGATGAGCACCAGCAATGAAGTGGTTAATTTATTCATATTCAACTAAGCAGACGGATAGATAAATAGATAGAAAAGAAGATAAGTCCTGAACCAAGCAACACACAAATAAATCAGCCGCTCTTTGGGCTGTTTCACCCATGAGCTGAGCAGAGCCACTGTTCATATGAGGACTCATGCAGTAGACGGCTTTGAATTAAGTGAGATATTTTAAAAGAGTGTGAAGTGTATTAAGTGTGTTTAACATTTGCTCTGCTCCCTCTTATAAGAGCTGTTGTTCCTGTTGTGTTGGTCCACAGTCTAAGTGGACTGAGTGTGATCACTCCTGGTGGCCCCTTTACTTTTACTCTCCTCTCGGCTCTCTGTGCGCCTCTAATAACTGGCCAGCTGTATGCCACTGTGTACTTACACCACAGGGTAGTTAAGAGAACAAGACCACACACTGACACTTTGCATCGTAATCCCACTGTGACACCAGGAATGTGTGTGTTTGCCTAAGAACGTGCACTTCAGTGCAGTATGTCTGCGTATGCGCTAATTTGCTTGTGTGGGTTTTTGCTCTTGTGTGTGGGTCTGTTTGTCTGGCCTCGCCTGCTGTTTGCATCTCCGTGTGCTTTAATTAGTATGCGCTTTTGCATTGAGGCCTTTGTGATTTGGCACTGGCACTGCATGCTGGCGAGGCATAAAAGATTTGAAGTCTGTCTGTGCTAGTCATTCAGCCTTAATGGCGTTAGTTACACAACTGAACTCAAGTCCCCGCTGCATAAATGGGTGGCATTTAGAAATATGAGCAAGTCCGATGGCAGTGAATCATGTAGCGTATCGCTGCAGAGCATGTCTGCGATGACTGACATTGACATTGACCCAGATGGGCACTCCTCCTGAATGGACAGCGGCTGAAACCTAAGCAGTACTAGCTCAGTGTCAGGAAGCGAAAACAGCCCCGCTTTGTGGGTTTCAGCACTAACAGTTGTGGGGGAGAGGGCTGACTCAGTGCCCTTGTCTGCTGCTGAGCCCGTCTGGCTGAAGGAAAGACTGTGCAGTGAGAGCCTCAGTTTATAAAGAACCTCTAAATTCCTGCCTGCTTAAGTGGCGCCAGTACTGCTCTGTTTATTTGACAGTATGCCCACCATTAGCTTAAAATGTGCCACATCCTCCCCACTGACAAAGCAAAGAAGAGCTCAGTCAGAGCCAGCTGCTTCTTTAGGACAGTGGACAGCACCCTTCATTCTCTAATGTAGCTCCAGCACTTTGGCTGTTATTTCCTATAAGAAGTAGTGTCAGTTCAGGACCATGGACAGCAGCCACAGCCAACAGCATGCATCCCTGCACACAAAAACTGTCCTTCAACCCCTGAGGAGGACTTCACTGCCAGATCATTCACTTTGTCTCTACTTCTTGTCTGTTTTTGTGCCCCTGCCTCCACCTGGGAAGCAAAGAGAGCCGGCAGCCATTTTGTTTTTTTTTTGTGTGTGTGGAAGGGTTAGATTGTGGAGGCAGTTTGAAAAGTATGCAGTTGTGGAGAGAGCTGGAGAGACAGCAAGTGTCTCTCTCAGTGCCTCTTTGCAGCCCTCTTTCATGCCTCTCAGCCTGGCTCAGCGATTAACCCTGAGTACCCCGCTGTCCCTGCTGACCCTTCTCCGCACAGAGTCTCGCTGCTGGCCACAGCACTACACTGACAGGCCTCTCAGACAGCTGATTAACAGCAGCGGGTGTGCAAATGGTGTACACAAAAGAGGTGAAGACGTACAGACAGAATCTAATTATCTTTTTGCTTCTTCTACCATTACTTCTTCTTTCATTCAGAGTGAACCCTTAGGTGCTGCTCTCACACGTCTTTGAGGTCGAATGGACTCAGAGACGCAGGGAAGGACACACAGTTCTTCTCTGGTGGGGGATCAGTGTGATAAGCTGCTGCTTGGCTGTGTGTAGGAGTTTGTTAACATTTGAGACTCTCACAGTTTGTTTCACAAGTGGTGCAATATTTTATTGGAGAATCTGGTGTGGATGCAAATCCCTCATGCCAATATGAGATCTGTGATTTTCCAGTGTGAAAACTGGACTGCCAGGCTGCGGCTCAACAGGACTGAAATATTACTGCTGCTTAGTTAAGGCCGGTCGATAGCAGTTAATTTGTGCTTTACATGAGGAATATTTGAGCCGCTTTCATCCCGTTTGCTCTTGTCATACACTACACATCATCTTTACAATGTGGTCGAATAATAAAGTGCCTCCTAAAAGTATTAAGGTTCATTGGATTATCAATAACTTTGCCTCTCTCTCCCTTTACACTCCAGCCCTGAGCCGGTCAATGATGCCCTTCGGCTTGATGCGTCGAGAGCTGGCATGCGAAGGATACCCCATCGAGCTGCGCTGCCCTGGAAGTGATGTCATCATGATCGAGACAGCCAACTACGGACGCACGGATGACAAGATCTGTGACGCGGATCCCTTTCAGATGGAGAATGTGCAGTGCTACCTTCCTGACGCCTTCAAGATAATGTCACAGAGGTAACTATTGATCTGTTTGGATCTTGTGTGTGTACAAAGTCGGCGCCTGTTATTGGCAGAAGAAAAAAGATATAATTTCACAAGAAAATTCCTCCAGAATCTCCCTCCTGAGGTGTTTATAGCTCGTGTGTAATACTCAAGCAAGCTTCTTCATCCTTTGCATCCTTTGTCACTGTTTAGTTGTGCTTGTTTGCATACGTGTGTATGAATGCCACAGCCATGAGTTGTTGTAAGGTTGTTGTAAGTGTTTGTAGGGCCTCCTACAGTTGCTCTGTGTGCATGTGCTCAGCATCTGGTTCCTCTGAGCTCAGATCAATGGAAGCCCTCTCCCAGCTATCCATCACGCATGTAATCGAAGCACAGGGTGCTAGCTTGGGGAGAAGGCAAGGAAGGGAAGAGAAGTGGGGGAGTAAAGGAAAGGGGGAGACAGTCGGGAATGATGGGATGATAGAGTGATTTCAGCATAGATGATTTGAGATATGACGGAGGTAAAAGACAGCGCAGGGGAGAAGCGCTAAAAGCATGGTAGAGGATTCTGTGATCAGAATGAATGAGTATGTGTGTGTGTGTGGATGAGGATCTCCATTTCAGCGTGTGTGTGTGTGTGTAGGTGTGTAAACGTGAGGAGGCATGTAATGATGCGGTTAAGACGGAGGGTTTATGTGCATATGAATGTTTTCCCTGTGCGTGCGGGGGGTGCAGAGTATTTGCTCTAGCCCCCTTCGTCCTCTCCTATTCTCTCACCTCTAATTGCTCCCACTCACAATCCCCCAGGAGAGGAGCCTCTTACGTCACTCGTCCTCTTCCCCACCTCCTTCCCTCCCCACTCCTTTTCCACCTTCCTCACTCCCCCTCTGCTTCCCACCTCCCTACGGGTGGTGCTGTCACATGATGTAGTCTAGTGTGAAATTGCTCCCTTCCATACCGCTCCTTTCTGAGCCTTAAGATGTTTTTCCTCGTGTGTGTCCACCCGTGTTTCCCTTTCTTGCCCCGGCACTTGTCATTTTTTATCACGTCTGTTTTCAACTCTGCTTCCCTCTTTCTTTGTGCCCCCTCCCAGGTGCAATAATCGCACCCAGTGTGTGGTGGTCGCAGGGTCAGATGTCTTCCCAGACCCCTGCCCGGGGACCTATAAGTACCTGGAGATCCAGTACGAGTGTGTCCCTTACAGTGAGTACTGAAACCCCGTCACCCAGTCCCACCTCGCTCCCCCCCTCACCCCATTCGCCAACCCTCCCATCCCCACCCTGAGCCCCTGACCCCCTCTTCAACCCCCAGAAACCCTTGACAAATGACATTGTTCCGCTCACACTTGCACACTCGCTCTCTGTCATATTCGACACGAGCAAAACAAACAGGACAGACAGTCATCCTCACCTGCTTTCTCTCTCTCTGCCTTTCTTCCTTTTCTCCCTCATACATACACACATACACACAAATACACACACAAAAAGCGCTAAACCTTTTTTCTTCATCAACAGAGTGACGCACCAGTGGCTGAGAGGGATTTTCTCATGGGGGAAGGTGGTTCACAGACACAGGGTCCGATAAGCACTTCACACACACCCACTGCAAACACGGGGTCAGCCCTTATTGGCGCTCAGTGCAGTGTAACACACACACACACACTGCCCCACACTTGCACTTTGATTGACCCAGGGGCATGCCTCTGCCTTTATCTGGCGCCAAACACCTTTGCTGTCCCTCTGATTTCCAATAAAAATGAAAATTGGCTGAGGTGAGATTGCAAGGCAGGGGGGCATTGCGTGTATGCCATACCTCACAATAGGAATGTCAACACAAACGGCAAAAGGCTTATTTTAGACCACATGCCCCGAAGCACCACACATTTTAATGTCCCCATGGTAACGGCTGACATCCTCACGGCCCCGCTCAAAGCTCTGTGGCAGGTGTGACGTATAAACATGCCTGCATGCACACTCACAAAAGCCTACCTCAGACTGGCAACAGATGGACACACAGTGGCTCTTTTTGCATCTGAGATACAAAAACAAAACAAGCGCTCCCTCACACAGCCAAAGAAGCAGACACACAAAGGATTATGTAGTGTTGTGTTCATCCTCGTTCATGTGAAAATCTCCGCTCAGTCTCCCCTCCTCCCTCTCATGTATTAATACTCTAAGCACAGCGCTGCTCCTCTTACTGTGCAGGAGCACCTGGCTGGAGGGGAGGAGCGGTGAGACTCCCCTCTGCCAGGCGGGAGCAGTATTTGTGTGCAGGAAGAGGTGGGAGGACAGCTAAGGGGGTCTTGGAGGTGGGAAGTAGGGAGTAATGGGTCTTCTCGGGGTGCAGGGGCTGTTTTATTGATCAGAGTGGGGACACAGGGTGATTCTCTCTGCTTTTTCCTCAGGCACAGATGTTTTTGGCGAGCCCCTGGTTCCAGCCGACGCCAAGCTGCTAACATCCTTTCCTCTTTTCTTCTTCTCCTTTTCTTTCATCTCTTCTCTCCGCGGTCTATCACACATCCTTCCCTTTGCTTGTTATCTCTCACAGTGGATATCACCTCTTTTCATGTCTCCTGACTCTCTGTTTCTGTATTCTCTCTGTCACCTCCCTTCGACACTCCGAGGTCTTTTATCTCTAACCATTGTCCCATTTCTTCTCTCATTCTTTTTCTATTTTTACTCTGTCCATCAATCTGCCACTGTATCTTATCATTCTATTCTGTCTCTTCCTCTGTCTCTGTCGGGTTTTTTTTTTCTTTTTACAGGTGGGACTCATTTCTGAACATCCAAGCATCCAGCTCTGACAGAGAGGCTCAACCAGAAACTCAGGGACTTCCAAACACCTCTTTCAGTCTTTGCCCTTGCTCTGCTCAGTGCTGTTGTGCCCTCAGTTTACCTCGTGAGGGACTCTGTTGAGACAGGTTGCTTTCGCAGTCACAGATAGGATGAGGTTAGCTGGGTTTTCTTGCCACTGGGGGTTTATTCTCCAGTGTGAAGCTTTTATTTTCACAGCCTTCCAAAAGGCAACAAGTGTTCTTCACGAGCCTCCTCTGCCCTCTGCTCACCTGTCTGTCAGTCGATTTTAGCTGCTGATAGAGTGACCTTCTCCAGGCCTTTAACTTTTGTCTTCTCTTTTTTTTTGTGCTGTATTTTTTTTTGATCTGTTGTTTATCCATGGAGGGTCATGGTAGCTGCTTATGTAGCCTTGTTTTTCCTATTCATTCTAACTGCATAACTGAGCTTCTTCTCGCTCCACAGAGCAATCAAAGACATGATTAAATAGCTGCTGACTTGCATTTTCCTCCTTAGTTTGAAAAAAAAAAAAAAAAACTTTGTTGATTATGTCTGACTTATGGCGTAGCTTAGAAAATTGGAGGCTGATCTCCGTATGATGAAAAGCCGCCTGTCTGAGGTGACAGAGAGGAGCCAATTACCCCGGTCCTCTGTCACTCTCCTCCACAGCGGAAACACACACCCACAGAGAGAAACATGAACAAACCACAACACGTCTGCGTGGCTGCTGAACATGTTTGTGCTCACCTGACAAAGTAAATACGACCTGACACATCGAGAGTCGGAGCTGGAACCGTTCATCCCAAAACCTAGCCACCGTCGCACCACATGCCACTCAACTCGGCCACTTTTAATTACCTGGACTAGGGGGAGGGGGCGCTGCTCTCCTCAGTTCTGCCTCAGCAGAGATTTGTCAAGATTAATTGAATTTGCTCCTACTAATCGCTCTGGTAATGCCCCATCGTTTGTATCTGGCTAAGAATGCCAGGCACAATCCAGATCTGAAGCGCGTCTTTTTTTTTTTTTTTTTTTTTCCTTTTTTTTTTTTTAACTACATGCCTCAACCCGAAGGTGAACAGCGGAGAAATGATGTGTAGAGGTTGGTGTCACAGCAGCTGAGGTGGTGTGTGGCCATGTTGACGGCTCTGTGTGATCCTGGCGTGTGACAGGGTCCTCTATGTGTGTGTCGCACAGGCGCCATGTTAGCAGTCACCTGAAACAGCGAGGTGACAGCCTGAGCCGAGCTGACACACACACAAACACCTCTGTCAGCTGAGCTCAAACAAGAGGCCGGAACATGTGTGTGCGTGTGTGTTGTTGCGCCGGGCATTGCCTTGGCAAAACATAACATCGGCCGGCAAGTCAAATCATATCTCATCGAGCCAAAAGAGCCCTGCAAGGCCTCCCCCGCCACATAGCATTGTTTTTTGCCAGCCGGAACAGTGGAAGACAAAACGGCTCGGCTGAACTCTCATTTTGCTCTGTCACAGCCTACAGTCGACCGCTAGATCCAATAAAGACATCACAGATCCATACACGCAGCTGCAGAGGCTGTTTACTGCAGTGGAAATCCTGCACTGCTGTCTTAATACAGATGTACAACAGGTCAAAGTAAATCTACCCGGCGAGAGAACTCTACCTGTCCCCCCCTCCTCCTGCAGGACTTTGGGCTATATCATTATTGACTCCTAATGTGCTCCACGCTCAGGCCATCCATGCTCGCCATGCCAGAGCCATTACACTTAGTGTTGTGCCTCTGCAGCTTCATCGGCTGTGATTTATCTTGTTAATACACACGCTGCAGGTAGCAGGGAGTGACTAAAAAGCGCTCACTCTGGTCTAACACCTAGACCAAATTCTCCTTTTACTTTAAAATTCTAATTTTGTCGCTGTGAAATTGATTCCCTCAAAAGTGATTCCTCCTCATTAACTTATTCAGCACTGCTATTTAATATGAGACAGCTGACAGGTGACTAGATTTGAAGAGTTCGGCAGCAAAAGAAATAACGGCGTTGTAGTGTGACAAGTTTCCAGAGCAGAAGAGGAAACACTGTCATGCAGCTAAAAACAAAATTCTATTAATATGTATCGGGGCTCCATTAGACGTGCGTCTCATAAATGTTTGGTGAATCAGGAGCAGGAGGATTAACTCAGGCTACGGAGAGGGATGATTCCTTTCCATGAAAAATGCAAAGTGAAAGAAGAAGAAGAAAACCGAGAGGGAAGAGGGCGGAGGAAGCTGCAGAGGACGTGCTATCTCTCAGCACTGTTAGAAGACAGAGGAAGCTAAGTTGCTCCACGGTACGCCGACGATGTGTGAGTGTCTGTTAGGGAGTGTGTGTTTGTAGCCGTACTCATTAGTGTGGGAGTAATTGATAGGGTTGTAGAGAGCACTGAGCAGAGTGATTAAGGGGAGAGAGGCCAGTGGCTTATTTCTCAAAAGGGCCCTGAAAGAGAAATGCTGAATGAATCAGACAAACAACCAAGGTGGCCTTAAACTAACCTCCAGCTCACTGTGAAGACAGTTTGATGAGTTTCTGTCTCTTCTCTATTCGTGTGTGTGTCCTTGGGTGTGTGTGTGTGTGTGTGATTATGTTGTGTGTGTCTCTGGTTAGTGTCTATTTTTCAGGAAAAACCGGGTGCTGAAGAAATGGAGTCAACAGAAGTCTTTCATCTCTGCTATTCTTCTTCTTCTTCTCCCTCTCAGCAGCACTGAGGACATTTTCTTCTTCTTCTCTTTCTATCTCTACATGCATCACACACTCCCTGAGCACCACACACTTCATTTTCCTCTTGGTTCAGGGAAACACACTCATTGGTAACATGAAGGAAAGCATCTTCTGGTCTGTAAGCTGATTCCTCTCCATGTATTAGAGCCCTGATGATTTCTGATGCCACCACCCCCAGCCTCTGCAGTTGTTCCAGATTAAAACTCTGGATGCTGGGTGCTCTCCGGCCGGGCTCTCCCTCCCCTAACCTTGGAGCTAATGATTGCATTCACAGTGGGTGGTGTGGGAGGCCTATTGCTTCCCCCACCCCACCCCAGCACCCAGCTTCACAGGACATGAAGCATTCATAGCGTTGCCATGTTTACCCCTGCAGGCTGAAAAATGGCCACCAATCCCCAGGTCCAGATGAAGGGTGTTTGTCCAGTTTGATCTTGGCATTAGATGATAAATGATCTGTGCTGCTGCTGATACTGAAGCTGCCTCTGCTGTCAGGCTGCCAAGATGTGAGGCCATCCCCCCGCACAGATCGGGCTACTGCTGCAAACGCTATTTCTTTCCCTTTTATCCTGCGTACCCTTTGTCTCTCTGTATCCCTCTTTCTACTGCTCTCTCTTTTCTTCTGTATTTACGGGAAACCCCGCAAGGTGTCGTGACAGTATCACAGGGCTCTCCGGGGACGTCAGACTTCTCGTGACACATACACCATAATCACGCCCGCAGCAGGGATCCACCACCATGTGCCTTTTGACACGTTTCTACCCTAGAGACAAGGCGGCCCGCTCGCACATCTCTCGCGCCTCAGCAATCGCAGAAGAGAGGCATGCACTCAAGCCTGCGTGTAAAAGCCGAAGCTGAGATCTTTGTCGGCGTCACCGTGAGTCTCCTGCTGCGCCGAACCTCCCAAGACGCAGCAGCACCAGGAGGCACGAAAACAGCTTCCTGGATACCGAGGGAGCCACACCTCACCTGCTTGTGTCAGCTGACGCCTTGTTGTGACTCAACACACCAACATATTGATTCATGTTAGATGAGCTCGCTGTAGACATTTCTCTCATTTCTCTTTTGTCTCTGCCCCCCCCCCCCCCCCACCTCAGCTGTTTCACTGGGTCTCTCTCTGTTTCTGAGGCGTTCCACCCTGTCAAGCCCTCCCTTTCCCCCTGTTGTTTGTTCTCCTCGTCTTTGATGAGCTAGCCTCGGCCAGGCGAGCCAGCAGCTCCCCATTGATTGGACGGTCGATGGGTTGAGTGTTTTTGCTGGCTTCTATAGCGAGCATCCTGACTCTGTAAATTGAGCAAAGCCAAAAGCACCGCTTTCTTTCAGATCAAGGGACCGTTCTAATGTCAACACAGACCGCGCTGAGAGAGGGAGGCGGCGAGAGGGGGATTCAACTAAACACTCCGAAGAAGACAAGCCCCAGATAGACATCCTCATCTCCACCTTTCCATGTATCATCTCTCCATTTCTCACTCTGTCTTTCTCTCTTTTCGTTTACCTCCACAGCTGAAGAGGAGCGCAGCGTGAGGGGGCTCTGCCTTGCTTTCTCTCCAGCAGGTTCCCGAGGCTGAAGTTTGGGGCGGGAGGGAAAGAGGGAGGGATGTGGCAATAAGAGAGGTGGAGGTGGGGTCGAGAGTGTGTGGTTGGGGGTGGATTGTGTTGTTGGGAGGATTATTGATAAAAACTGAAATGAAATGGAAATGGATTTAGACCTAGGTCAGGCCATTTTCCCCTCCTCATTTTTCCATTTGAGCCATCCTCTCTCTGAGTAGCCAAGCATAACACAGACAGATAAGTTGCTTTAAAGAAAACAAAAAAAGAGAGAGCGAGAAAGGACAGCGTTTTTATTAAATCTAAATTTTCTCTTTTTTCCTGCACCTGTTTTTCTTTCGTCCTCTCTACTTTCCCTCTCTCTCTTCCTTGCTGTCTTCCTCTTTATCTCTCTATCTCCTTTTTTTCCGATGCTTGAATAGAAGTGGATCAAAAAGGTAAAGACCACAATGAACATGACAACCACAGCTCGCCCCCTCCTCCCTTCTCCTCCTCCTCCCTTGTCTCCCTCCCTCCTCCCATAACCTCCCCCCCTCCTGCCCTCCTAACCCAGCACCTTGTGTAGTGCTCATGTTTGATGTTGATACCCCTCCCTTTTTCTTTCTCAATCTCTAATCACCTCCTCTGCTCCTCTCTTTCTTTCTCTCTTTGAACTAAAACCAAAACTCTAAAACCCTTCTAGATTTCTTCCTTGGTTCTGATGACACCAGCCTGACCTGCACGCACGCACACACTTACTTGCACACACACACACACACACAAACACAAAAGGGCATCATGGGAACTCAGATCAGAATCTATGAGAGATAAACGAGAGATTAACTTCATTCCTTCCGTGTATGTCAAAGCACATTGAGCCTAAACTTACACACTACATACATTCACATCACCTCATGGATGGTAAATATCTCACCTTGTTTCCATCACTTCTTCCTCACCTTGTTGCCTCATATTCTCAGAAAGGTTCATGTTTCTCATCACATTTCTAGACTTCTCTTCTCATTTGGCTACCACAATTTGTCAGTCCATCCAGCTCTGAGAAAACTCTCTCTCTCTCTTTACATTATCCAGCTGCTCCTTGAATCCATCCTGTGTCTCTTTCCCTCTCTCTTTTTTTTTTAGTTTCTCAGGACCAAATCAAAGTTTGTTGTTTCTCTAATCTTTGAGTAAAACATTGTGTTCAGATAACACAGCTCCCGGCCAAAGTCACACTCGATATCATTTTTACAGAATCCCATTTCCAGGTGCTTCAGTGTCCTCCTCTCATTCAGTCTCTCTTCCTTTTTCAATTAATCACACTTTCATTTAACTCCCTTTCTCTCACTGTCCCCTTACTTATCTCTCCTTATTGTGTTTCTCATGCTCTTTTTCTCCTGTTCTCCTCCTCTCCTCCGCCTTCCTCCGATTGGTTTATCTCTCAGATCACATCTGGCCATCACAAGCAGCTGCAGGCTCTTTCGAGCACACTCCTCTTCCTCTCCTCTCCTCTCCGCTCTCTCTTCCTCTAATTCTACAGTTCGTCACTGCCACTTCTCTGATTTCTTTATTGCACATGCACTGTGAACTCGTGCCCCTCTCTTTCTTGTACCCATCCTCGTCAGTCAGCCCTGGTTTCCTTATGTGTTCAGTGAGGCTCTGGAAAGGGGAGGAGAGAGGGAAGTGATGGGGGTGGGAGGTGTATCCACAGTAGGGAGTACTTCAGCTTCTTGTAACGGCCTCTCTGATACTGCAGGGCCTCACTACAAGCACTCCTAAAGAGCTCCAATCAGCATGGCCAGGCACCTCAATCACCGGCTTCTTAAAGAGGAGAGGTAGACCTGACCCGTACCCAAGGTCACCGCGAGAGTAGTGGCCATCAGAGCCAGCTTCTCAATGAGCCTTAGCTTCCTCTCTCAAGTCCCCCCTCCCTCCTCAGCTCCGTTTGAACCACCCTTTCCACATCCCTCTCAGCTTCAGCCATTTTCCCTGTCTTGCCTCACGGTTGGATCCATATGTTGGAGGAATGAACTCCTAGAGAGATTGCCATTCACTGGTTCATGGACCCCTTTGTCTCTCCATGGTTTTTCATGAACACATGGATCATTTTCTTACATTTTTTATTTCCTCCCACCACAAGCAGACATTTTAACTCTCTCTCTCTCTCTCTCTCTCTCTCTCTCTCTCTCTCTCTCTCTCTCTCTCTCTCTCTCTCTCTCTCTCTCTCTCTCTCTCTCTCTCTCTGCTTGTGGTGTACAAAGAAACTATAAAACCCTTTTCTCCCCTCCTGTTTCCGCCTCTCCCCGCTGGTTATTTTTTTTTTTTTAATTTACTATACATTTCCTCCCACTAACACTTCAATGAATTTCCCTTGCCTTCGTCTGCACCCCTCCCTTCGTCACCTTTCTCCATCCCTCAATTGCTGAACACACCTCCTTTCTCTGATTTTGGTTGAATTAACATTCCAGACTTGTGTCTGACCGTGTCTGTCAATTAAATCCCCAACGACCGATCAGCTGATCGACAGATTTGGATTTGGATGACGTGCACCTGTCAGTGATGATGTCACATGCAGGAGATCCTGTTCAATGAATGTCAACACCGTGTCAACCTACCTTCTGAGAAGCTTTTTTAGGACTTTAGGATCAGCTGTCTCTCTTTCTTCCCATCACTCCCTCTGTCCCTTCTCTCACCCTCTTTATGCTGACAGTCCAGCAGAGTACACCACCACATCATTACACTGCTTCCTTTACCATAGCTGACAGCGCCAAACAAGTGTCCGCCATTTTTTTTTCTCACTTCCAATCTCTTTGCTTCCAAAGGGAAAAAGGCAAGGAAATGAAGCCGCATTAGATTCTGTGAACAGCCCTGCTATTTCCATGCAGAGCAGGGCGGGGGGAAGCATACGAGGACAGAGCCATTGCTCTCAAAAACTGCTCACTACTTGTGATGTAGAAAAGTGAGAGAGAATGAGTGAGGAACCACTGCATCGTGTGACAGGAAAACACAAAGAAGGGCTGCAAAAGGAGAGAGAGAGAGAGGGAGAGAGAGGGAGAGGTAGAGCCGTCGCTATAGAGACGATGAGTCAGGCAGCATCACCTCATTAGGAATGACCCACCACACACAAGCACAGTCATGTGACCAAGCCAGTGCAGACACCCTATTCAGAGCCAGAGTGAGATAGGAGAGAGTGTGGGGACTGACTGTACATGCAGAAGTCATGCATTGTTAGAGCCACAGAACAGAGAGGTGAGCGAGTGAGGCAGCTGGTCATGAATATAAATCAGTGCGTCTACTTTCAGGACCTTTATGGGGAGACAGCACCTTCGGGATGCTGAGCAGGAGGGAGGAAAGAGAAACATGCAGAGCGGCGGCTAGGCTAACACTACATCTATGCAGAGCTACTGTAACCACACTGCTGGAGCATTATCAGTCAGTACAGAGTATGTCCCTCTGCTGTCTATTGTATCTGTTGCCATTGCAGCAATGTCCCAAGCAACTTTGCTGTCACTCAGTGTCAACTTCTCTTAAAGGCTGATAAGACTCTTCATTCAGTGGCGCTATCTGGAGCCATTGCAAGCTTTTGGTCTCAGTGAAGGGTATTCTGTGGGGTGAATGTTTGGATTTATAAAGGTGCCAGTTTGACATATTCCTCTTCCACTTTCTGCAAAGTGTGTACTTGCGTGCAGTGTCTGCAAACTTGTGTGTTTGTAATCCGTCCAAAGTGTGTGTGTGTGTGTGTGTCTTTGTGTGAATAAGACCGTGCACAGTTCTTTGTATTGTGTTGTGTTCTTACTCCCATAACTTGACCCCACCCCACACCTTGTAGTCTAAAAGGAAGCGGAATCACAATGGGAGCCCTTCCCTCCTCCTTTCTTAATGCTCTCACCCTCTTTCTGTCACTTAATGTCACTCCTCAGCAGATTAACTCACTCCTAATTCTCATTTCACAGGAAATAACCTATTTACGCTCTCTTACTCCACTCCTCTCCCTCCTCCTGTTTGCACACACAGAACACGCTCACATCCTTCTTCTTCTTCACACTTTCTTCCCTCTTTCTGCCTCTTTTTCTTTCTGCACACATGCACGACTTCATATATACACATACACAAACACACGTACGTATGTTTACCTATCTTTGTAGGAGAACACACACACACACACTCACAAACACACTAATGGGCTTATGAATGTGTGTCAACATACCATGAGGAGACTGCACACATGCACACACGCTAACCCTAAAAGTCCATTAACCATCCAGCATGGATGCAGGGTACCATGCCATACTCCATTCTGCCCCCTGCTGCCTGCATGCTGCACCTGCCAGTAACAGGTGTGGGATTCAATTAAAGCAGCATGCTCTCAGCAGTTCGACATGTGGGCAGGCCGTGACTGTGGACTGGGCAGAGACCTGGCTTGCAGAGCTCTTAGATCCCTGTAGCTAAAGAAAAACAACAACAACAACAACAACAATAAAACAAATGGAAAAAAAGCAAACAATCACAATGAAAACAGCGCTGTAGAAAGAGCTAGCACTCATTGGCAGGGGGTGTTTAGATCATCAAAGTCATACATTAACCATCACCATGATGCTGTCACATCAAACATTAAAACACCATAGACTGCAGATGACAACCACAATGAAAAGTCTAAATTTAGCCTGAAGCTGTCAGTGCTCACTTTTAATTGCGTTACCAGTCGATCACAAATTGCTGCTCGACACTAATGGGAGATATTTACTGTCATTCCCAGAAAGGTTGTGGTGCTTTTATCATTTTATACAGCAGCCTCATATTGACAAGTAACAGCTGACCTGTGCCTGGGAAAGGCATTATGGAGATAAATAGTCACTTACTACAGCCGCATTTTCCTGTATGTGGCCATAATTGGCATGCTGGAGTACGATAGCTGCAGCCTAGGTTTAATCCCGGATAAGGTAAGTTTCATTAGCCATCTGGCTAGTTTGGAGGCTAATATAGTGGTGTGTCTGTGTTACCTGGTGGCTTCCTTTCAGTGATTATAACTGCAAGATTTCCATCCACACCCAAATAGGAATTAATCTAATAATCTAACTATCACACATAATCCTAGATGCCTTTTACTCCAGCTGACCTGCTGTAGCCAGACTAGGATAATGCCTAATCTCAAGACTTACGCCTAATGCTTAATGCCTAATGCCTAATACCTCATTCATACTGTGGTCGTAATAGCCTCTTGTGCTATGGACTCCACTGCGAGGGTTTGGCTGCTCAGCTTCTCACAGCTACAATCACTCTTCACAGTTAGAGGGAGCGAGGGAGGCAGAAAGGGGCGATAAAAAGTAAGGCAGCTGTAAAAGCTGGGGAGCACAGGTCAGAGTTAATGAAGCCCCCCAGGCAGGGTTCGCAGGGTGTGAAGCACGGCCACTGTTTCTGTTTGGCCTGTGAGTGTGCAAATGTGTCAGTGTTTGTCTGTGTCCTCACCGCCGGTCCGGTGAGTGCAGCCTGGAGGCCGGTGATGAGCCCCTTTGACACGGGGCCCACCCAGCTAACATTTCATTAGGTAAACTGAGGATCACTGGTAGGGAGCTGCCAGGGTTCACACGGGAGAGGAGAGAAGAGAGGAAAATATGGAGGGGGAGGGCAGGGGATGACAGACTGTCGGTGTTTGCTGCGACATGGTGTTATTGTGATGATATGCCCAATAGAACAGACTGCAACCCATTTAGGACAGGCCTGGAAGGTTAGATGAAATAATGAACAGATTCACATGGTGTCTCTAAGGCGGGGAGAAAGCAGTGAGAATAAATTATTTTGAGCCCAGCAACAACAAACAGGAGCCGTGATCACTTGTAGTGCAGGATTTTATCCCCTTGCCTTTATGTTAAAGCAAGTCACAACTTTGTCCCTCATTCCTCTTCTACCAAAGCTTTTGATTCCAACCTAAACTTGAAATAATCTGGCAGATTAAATCTGCAGGTAAATTTTTGAGGTCATTTTAAATATAAAGAATAGGACGCAAGGTTAAAAAGAAAGTCAGGTTTTTTTGGCTGCTTGAAGAAAGGAAGAAACCGCGGCACTTGAACAGGGAAACAATAGTTTATTTCTTTGACTAGCCTGATGGATCACAACTACTTTATTGAATTCATACAGCTGAATTTAAAGTAGTTCTCATTTGCCCTCATTAAATAATCTGTTCTGTTTATAAGATTGATTTGGTTTATTAGATATGTGACCATGAATCAGATTGTCTCATGGAGGCACTACAGATTTGGTTTGCCCTTAACTGTACCATAATACCTATCAGACTCACTTTAATGTGGCAGCAGATGAGCTGAATGCTTGCGTGCATATTAATACCGACTCTTTGTGGTCATCCTTTATGCGACTGTAATAAATAGGCTTGCATGTTTGTGTTTCTCTGTCCTTTATTCTACCTTGAGGCAGAGTGTTCCAAGCTTTGTTTATGGGTCACCTACATGCAAAGCTGCTGCATTACTTTCTGCAAGCTGTTTATTTCTCTATTTACAGTGGCATTGTACTTTTCAGGCTGTGTCCTACTTTCTACTCTGTAGCTTTCTGCTCGTAATACCTCTCTTTTACTGTCTTTAATGGAAATATTTCCTGCGCAACTTTAATTTATTTGCAGTGCGCTCTTGCTGTGTCTTGGTTGATAAAAGACGTCATTTGATTACAGTGTGAGGGGAAAGTCTCCAAAGATGTTAGTCAAGAATTTTTATTGTTCTGCTGTCTGAAAGTGCCATTTTAACCATTGCCCTGAACATTATTTTAGCATATCCCCGTCACCCACGTTAATATTTGCAAAGCAAACACCTCAGGCTTTCATGGAAGCATTTTGGTTTGACAATGGAGCATGACAGGCCCCCTCCCTGTGAAGCGTCTGTATTCAGAGTGTTTGTTTATGCCTGAGCTTGATTAGATTCCTGTTTGGCTGCCAGTCTCAATCCCTGTTGGTCCCCCTTAGACAGAGGAGGCTAATTCCTAAGTGGCCCAGCTCCACAGATCACAAACCTCTTTAAACAACAGCATGACAGGCAGCGAAAACAGAAATCTGGATTTCCAGAGGCCTGAAGTAACTCCCCTATCTCTCTATTATGATTCCCTTCCTGCTCCAGACTCCATGCAATATTCAGGACAGTTTGAGCCTGGGCTGATCCATCACTCTAACAGTCGCTGAGTGACAGCGTATGGATGCCTGTTGGAGTGTGCATGCGTGTCGTGTACCATCCTGATGTGAACTGGGATGCGAGTGTGTGGCTGCCTGCTCGCCCGTGTGTATTGTATGTCATCTGTGTCCAAGTGTCCCTGCAGCGTCCAATTAGTTCAGAGATGCATTCAGTCATGAGGTGACCAGCAGGTGTCTGAACCCAGAGCCAGAGAGAGCCACATAAATAAGCTGGCAGAGGAGACGTGGAGACTCCTCAGCTGTTTTATTCCACAATACCTCAGACTCTCTTTCTTCCTCCTACCTCTCTCTCTCTCTCTGCTTCTTTCTTTCTTTCTGTCGCCGGCACCCCTGTGATGTCGGAGTGGTGAGGATGCCAGCAGCTTTCCTCGTATATCACCCGACATGCCCAGTGGTCCCAGGACTCTCTCTCTCTGTCAAGCAGGGACATTACAGCTGCCAGACCATTCACCCCAGTCCCCAGTAGTTGACCTCCACCTGCCTGATGCAGGCATCTTCTGTGTGTGTGTGTGTGTGTGTGTGTGTGTGTGTGTGTGTGTGTGTGTGTGTGTGTGTGTGTGTTGAATCGATAAGTTGCGTGTACAGTTTCTCATGTATTTTTGTGTGTGTGCATCAGTGATTGTCTGAAATCAGGACTTTGTGTCTGTATTTGTGTGAACGAGAAGCTGAGCTGCAGCTACTGAGGAAGAGGAGGCCTTGCCAACCTCGTATCTTCACCCCAAGATGCTTTTGTTTTTCTTTAAGGCATTACTCTTGACTGAGAGCCAAATTGAAGCCCTGAGAAAAAAAAAAATCACGCTCCACAATTACTGTTTTACCACCCGGTAGCAGAGCAGAGAAGCAGAGGTCTTTGAAATGGGAAAATGCACAATCAAATAAAAAGTAGGCCAAGATAAATTAGATTAGAGACTACATCGAAGCCGCCGCCGCAGCCAGAAATCTCCCATTTATCATATCCAGACACTTTCCGACCACAATGCTGATGTTCTACAAATGAGCTTTTATATGTTCCTCCATTTAAAATCTGATATTGTTCCTCACCTCACACACCCTCTCCCTCACTTCCCACCCAACTCTTAGTCTTTGTCTCCTTTTCAAATCTCAGTTTACTTTTGTCAGATCCCATCTTTCTTGCGTCCCCTCCATGTCTCTCTCCTCTTCTTTATCTCATGGTCTTTGGCCTTTTATTCATCTCTTCTCTCCCTCCCTCTCCATCTCCATCATATCTTTCACTTCTACAATGCTTAGTTTTAATTTTCTCTCTTCTCTCTTTTCTCTCTTCCTCTGCTCCTTTCTTCTCCAAAACACCTTCCCCCGACGCCAGTCTTTGTGTGTCCGGGGACCCTGCTGCGGGTGCAGGCAGCTAGCTCTCTACAGGAGGCCGAGCACCAGGCAGGGGCGTGGTGCAAGGACCCGCTGCAGTCTGGGGACCGCTTATACGTCATGCCCTGGACCCCCTATCGCACTGACATGCTGTATGAGTACGCCTCCTGGGAAGACTTCAAACAGAACCGAGCCACTACCACCTACAAGTGAGGGCGCCTCCCACTGTCCTGGATGATCAAATAGCATCTGCTTCAGTATTGATTCATAGGCTTTTGATGTGGATATGGATGATGATAGCAGAATAGTCCCACTGTGGTGCCAGCATGCTCCCAGCAAGGCCATCTTGTGAGGCTGTGTCATGCAGAGTAGATAAATTGGCTTGTTCTCCTGGATTTCTCCACCAGCTCATGTGATTCTCTATCAACAGGTTGCCTAACAGAGTGGACGGCACAGGGTTCGTGGTGTACGACGGTGCAGTGTTTTACAACAAAGAACGCACAAGGAACATAGTGAAGTATGACCTGCGGACACGGATCAAGAGCGGCGAGGCCATCATCACGAACGCCAACTACCACGACACCTCGCCGTACCGCTGGGGAGGGAAATCAGACATCGACCTGGCAGTGGATGAGAACGGCCTCTGGGTGATCTACGCCACAGAGTCCAACAACGGGCGACTGGTGGTCAGCCAGGTGGGAGAGCAGCACAGCACAGAAGGGGATGAGATGAGGATTATAGATGCAGAAGTGGATTATATTCAAATCTCATCTGACTGGTCAAGCTGAAGGTCCTGTGTCACACATGAATGATTCACGACTGAGATTACACAAGTGCACCGTCAAATCAGATTGAGGGATGTTGTTCAGAGAAAAGAGGCCACATTAAAATTACCTTAAAAGGTTAGACCCAATTTCAAATCCCATCATATCCAAAAATTAATCTTCATCACTGGGGTAAATATTTGATTCGTTTTAAGTGCACACGGCTAGTTTCCTCCCGGATTTTAAACATTATGTAAGTGATGTCTTGCAATCATTGTTCGGTATTATTTGTTTGGATTCCTTTATTGCATATACAGCTCGAAACAAATAATCCACATCTTTGTCATCTGTAATCCAAAGTCACATTGTTGTACCCCGCCTGTGTGACAAATTCAAAACATGATCCATCACTGAACTTTGGAGCATTCATATCTTAATACCAGTTGGTTCTTTGTTCCTTAACAAACAAAAACTGTAATCAAGGCGGCGGGTTTCCACACAAACAGAGTCTGAATTAATGTGTTGTTCAGAAAGACGGCTCCCATTTATAATCACTATCTTTGACCTTAACAGGAAATTGTTTTTTCAAACTGTAGAAGTTAAACAATCCGTCTGAAATATCAAACCCCGCATGAGCTATGAGAGTGCAGAATAATGGAGCAACAAAGTAATAAACAAGAAAGTGATCGCTTTCATCATCAAGAAATTGTTCGGTTTTTCGAAGAAGTTTTATTGTTTTTCCAATTTACCCGGAGAGAAACAAACACACACACACACAGAGGTCTCTGTTACAGCTCCGCATTGCAGTTTTAAGGTATAAATAAGCAGAGGCAGCTTAGCATTAAGACAAAGAAATAATCTTCTCTCCAGAGCTGAGGGTTTAATTACTTTTTAAATGTTTTTACAAGTGATTATAAATCTTTGCATTACTGTTCAGATGTACAACTTGGGCTGCAGTGTAAACATAATGCATATGGGAAACGCTCCATCAAACCTTTTTGACTTTCAAGAGATATTCAGTATGAAGTCAAATCAGGCTCTTGAGATCCGTATTGTAACTTTTTTTTTGGTAAGATGCTAATTTAGCAGCTGTGAGTAAGCGTTGACATTATCGAACCTTCAAACCTACAACTGATGTTAAGAAATGAAATACAGTTTGAATACCCTTTCTCACTTTGACGTGACTTTCAGAAACAAATCTTTTCCCTCCACCTCAACAGCTCTGTTGACACAAAAAGCTGGGTCGTGATCGGCATTCCTCTTTTCACCCATAGGTGAACCCTTACACTCTGCGCTTCGAAGGCACCTGGGAGACCAGCTTCGACAAGAGGATGGCATCCAACGCTTTCATGGCGTGTGGCGTGCTCTACGCCGTGCGGTCCGTCTACCAGGACGATGACAGCGAAGCAGGCGGTGACTTGGTGTTGTACGCTTACAACACCAACCATGGCCGCGAGGAGCCGGTCAACATCCCTTTCCCCAACCCGTATCAGTACATTTCCTCTGTGGACTACAACCCTCGAGACAACCAGCTCTACGTGTGGAACAACTATAACGTGCTGCGCTACAACCTGGAGTTTGGACCTCCAGACCCCACCACAGGTGAGAATCATCCCAGAGATGTGCTAGTTAAAGGGCAGCTTGCTGAAGACACACTTTTGTCTTAAAAACTTTATTTATAATTGAGGAGCATTGTGCAGTAGTGCTGCTTGTGAAAATGAAGCATGGTTCCAACAAATGTAGTTAAGATGTAGGGTTTAAAGTTTTAATGAGTACAAGCTGGGATGATCTTTTGGTGACTGAGGCAAAAAGACAAGATGGGAACAAGATGTTATGGTTATATTAACATTGGACTTTATGATACTTGGCGATTTAATACGTATTTAGTCAGATTAAAAATCCTTTGTTATTTTTTACGAAGTTAAATATTAACAGAGTCCTTTGAAAACAAAATAACACAACCTAGCTCTTAATGTTGTCGTAAGAAAATCACCTGAGGGGCAAATCATCTTTTTTCCTGAAGAAATTTGTTATTAATTTCTTATGATTATTACAAATTCATAAAACACAGGATTGTGCTGTGTGTGTTTGGTTAAAAGAAAAACACTTTGGCCTGATTAATGAACACTTCTCGCATCAAAAAAGTATGAAATCATTGTATT
The DNA here is from genome assembly GCA_030710495.1 of Labroides dimidiatus. NCBI lineage: Eukaryota > Metazoa > Chordata > Actinopteri > Labriformes > Labridae > Labroides > Labroides dimidiatus. The sequence goes on from CM061163.1 coordinate 10,950,859, forward strand.
TAATTCTCCAGCAATAGAAACAATAAAAAATAAAAAAACGAGAGCACTATCCTCCAGTTTGGATGTCCTTCAGTTTGTGAGGAAGGATTGTGAATGTGTTGTGTCTCTGAGCTGCATACAGGCCTCTATAAAGCTGGGATTAGGCCCTCAGAGAGAAGAGGAGAGGAGAGACACGCGGGCGGCAGCACTGGCAGAGCTGTGCGCTGACTCTGCGTTTGATCATTCAGGATTTTGTAGCTGTGATGCGCTGTTTTTATCTTCCCATTAGTTTTGGTTGTTAGTGATGGTGACTTCCATGATTCATTTGATCAATTATTTACTTCTCCCTCACTCGCGATGATGCCTTCCCAGCATCTCCTCCTTTGCTGCTCCTCGTTTCTCTAGAGAGCAGCCTTTGAGAGGCTCAAAAAAAGTATTTGTCACCCCAATTATTGTCAGGCTAACTTTTGAACTTATCTTCTGAGAGGCATCCTGTTTTCACGTGCATGTGTCCTCTTGATCTCTATTTCTTGAGGGCTTTTCGTTGTCAGGTTTTGTGCTCTGACAAATCCTTTACATCCTTTCTCACTCACTCTGAGTCTCATTCATAACCTCTAACTCTGCTTTTTATCTCTCTTGTTTTTTACTCTGGGGTTACCTCAGGTCCTTTGACCACCACACAAGTGACCACTCTTCCAGCCAGGCCCTTCACCTCCAGTGTCAGCCCCACAACAGCCCGCCCTCTGGCCCCAACATCCCGACCAATTGGCTCCATCAACAAGCACCCTGATCTTCGACCAATCACAGCCACTGTGCCTGTCACCCGCCGTCCACCTCGTCCACCTCAAGGCCCTGAGCTCCAAGTCTGTGAAGCCAAGCAGATCCGTGGTGTCCAGTGGCCCACCACTCAAAGAGGGGAGACGGTGGACCGCCCATGTCCCAAAGGATCTCTTGGTAAGAACATCCCACATCCATTCATTAAGACGCACTAAATCCCCATGCATGTGACCAAGTGATCAGCATGTTTGTCTCATACACTTTTATTTCTACCTGTGATGTCTTCACTGTCCCTGCGTTGGTGCCACCAGCAGGCCCAGTCCCGTAGGACTCACAGATGAAAGCCTGTTCTCCACAAATGAAAGGCTCATCTCCCACAGTAACAGAGCTGATTGGGAGTGGCGAATAACAAAATGAAAGGCTTACCCTCCTTTCATGCGAGCTTCAGTACCTCCAAACATCACCAGCCATCAAAAAGCTCTCTTTGGTCACAGAAAAAAAAAAACCTCCAATCACTGTTTCTGTACGTCTTCTCTGCGAAAACTGCAATAACGGTAAATTAGCAGCTGGCTTAATTGCCGCATCTTGGCAGAGCTCTCAAACCCAATCTACGGTCGATGGAGGAGACTATAGAGAAAAAACTGGAGAGAGGAGAAAAAGAATTAGCTTGAGAGAGAGAGAGAGAGAGAGAGAGAGAGAAGGGGGGGTATGAAATGTAACGCCACATCTGCTCTGATCCCTCTACAACTGTGAAGCGCTGCTGCCTTGTCTCTGTCGGCTCTGCTCTTCCGTTTCGGCTTCCATCTCCCGCTCTCCCTCTCTCTGTGGTTCGTCTTTTCCTCTTTTCCTCGCCTCGTCTTTGTGACTTGACGTCGGTTATTTGTGTTAGCAGCAGCAGAGATAGACCCTCCTCTGGTTTTATCCCCGCGTGGTGTCCCTTCTCTGAACCCTCCTCACTAAACGGAAAAACCGAGCTGGAGACGAGGGTTGGTTTAAGGTGCTCCCCTCCAGGTGTTTTTATTTGACAGCGAGGGATCATACCTGCTGTCCTCAGTGTGTGTCTGTGTGCATGGAGTAAATGTTATGTGCTATGTCTGCACATGTTCCTCTTAAACCGTTCCTTTTAGAGCATGAAAGCCTGTTTCCCCCCTGCCATCTTCTTCTTTTACCACACTATCACTGCCCTACACTCCATTATTCAACCTTTTCCACTTCTGACCCATTTTCTCCCAGACTTTTTACTCTACCTCCTCCCGCCGTCGTCCCTCTCATCTTCAAACACTTTGAGTATTGAATTTTTAAAATTCATTTCATTTCGTTTTTCACGGGCGAAAAAAAAAAAAATAACTCGATCACACTTTTTGCCGCTCGTTCCTCTTCTCCACACTTAAACCCTTTAATTGCAGACACCTAACGCTTATTATCTCTCCATTACTTCCCCCTCCTCTGTTTCTTCCCCTTCTGCTCGTTCAGGCATCGCTTCGTTCCAGTGCTTGGAGGATCAGGTCATGTGGAACCCGCGGGGTCCTGACCTCAGTAACTGCACCTCCCCGTGGGTCAACCAGGTGGCCCAGAAGGTGAGACCTGGAGCTGTCCCCCCCCTGCCATGGGTCTGTCCCCTTTCTCTGCCCCCACTGCCCCGACCCTCCTCCCCGTCCACCTCCACACACACATTACCATATCTCCAAGGCTGGCCTGATTAAAATACAGACTCATTTCAACTGGCCCTTTATTACAAGGCATCTGCTCTTGATACTTAATTAACTTTCTTTTTTCACTGATATACTTTAATTACAGCCAGCTTAAATTATTTTTTAAAGTCAGGCTTTGGGCCTCACAGCTTGCAAAGTGCTGTGCTGCTTCAATTTCTGCATCACCGTCTCATAATATAAATTAAACCTGTGTGGAAGCTAAACACAGAGGTCTCTCGATGATTCACGATGATTTTACCTAAGCCCAATGCTACTTACAGCATTCTGTTAATGGAATAATCTGATAAATCCCAGTTTTTCCCCTTTAATATGACTTCAAAAACCTCCACACACAAATAGAGTAAAAGTGATCTGGCTAACTCAGCTATTATTTCTGCAGAGGGAGTAAACCCAAGCGGTTTAGCTATGCAGACCTTCCACAAGCTTATTCAAAGGTTTTCTAAAGTGCGAGCATGTCCCTGGAAGGGTAAGCAGCATCACGTTCAAAAGCAACATCACTGGATGAATCCATTATGCCTTCACCTTTGGCAAAAATCAATTGCAATTGTAAAGCGGTTGATTAGGGTGCCATTTGCAAGTGAAGCAGCAAGAGGAAAAAACAAGGGCCTGGTGATGTCGCGGGTTGTTAACAATGGTGTGAGAGGGGCTATTTCTGACTCTACATGGAGAACATGCAAACTAATCATTGGACAGTTACCCGCATGTAAACACTTATCAGTTTGAGCTCTCAAACCACTTTGAATAGAATTAAATGTGTTTTTTGGCATCGGTACAGGTTAAATGTGTTTTCCTGACATTGTTTTATCATCCCTCTACTATCACTGTATCTAACGTGTCTCCTTCAACAGATTAAGAGTGGTGAGAACGCTGCCAACATAGCAGGAGAGCTCGTGAACCACACGCGGGGTCGCATCCAGGCCGGAGATGTCAGCTCCTCCGTACGACTCATTGAGCAACTCTTGGACATTCTGGACGCCCAGCTTCAGGCCCTGAGACCAGGGAACAAGGAGTCAGCTGCACGGAATTACAACAAGGTAGGAGGATGTGTAAACACTTGTATAAGTTCCTGCTTGTGTTTAAGTGAAGTGTGAGGAAAGGAACACTGAGGTTAATGTGGATTTATTCCTGACTGCGCTTGCATGGACGGGGGGCTTTTTAATTACAACTTTCTTTGTTTAGTTCTTTAATTCATTGCTTTGTTTTCTTCCTTCCAGCTCCAAAAGCGGGAGCGGACCTGCCGAGCCTACATTCAGGTAGCTTTTCTTCTTCTTCTTTTTTTTTTTTTTTTTTTATTCATCTGCCTGCTTTACATGCCCGTGGAGTAGGGCTACTCTGTGACTTGTTATAACCGAGGAAAGATAAATCCTCGGGTAGACTGGGTTTGTGGATGAGATTCCTCTGGCTCAGTGCTCTGCATTGTGATTCATGCTGCCTTTAGAATCATCACTTACAGAATTTGAGGTTTGTGCTGAGGAGCAGTGTGAGTGAGTTCTGGTATTTCTTCTTTCAGACAGCATGTACAGTATTTAAAGTTGGTGTCGGATTTCCCAAAGCACTGAGAGCTTGTTAGCAGTTTTTACTCGTGTTCGGCACTTCTTTGAAATTTGTGTTCAATTAATGCGGAATTCATCCGTCTTTGACTACATCACAGCTTTGTTGGACTGGAGTACAGCCTTGCTCTATAATACCAGCCTTGGCCTCATTGGGTTGCAAAATAAGGTACAATATCTGTGGATCTGAGGGAATGTAATTTGACGACAGTATGAAAGGAAATGGTTTGTGTTACTACACACTTCTGTGCTTTTTCAATATTTGTGCAATATCTGTGCTTCTGAGAAAGCTGTAATGTAATATCATGAAAAAGCCTTGTGTATGCTGCTCTGCACAGATGAAATGCAGCACTCTGCTGCTTTGTGTCTTGACCTGTCTGCAGCACGCTATAATATGACACCACATCTGATCTCTTTTGGTGCAACATGAACATAAAGGTTGCTGTGCTGTATGTAACCCTTCATTATTTCTCTGTCACTCGCTGCAAGGTAGCTCAGCGTCACCACACTGCTCAGGAGATAAACCAAAAACGTCCTCTGTCTCGTTCTTCTGAAGCGGATGGAGCGCATTGTGATGCAAAATTCATTTTGTTAACAGCGATGCTCTTTATTCCACACAGCAGTCAATCCTTCATTTTGAGAGGCCTGAGCAAGAGAATTACATGATTCATCAAGCAGGCTACTCCAATAAATTGGATAGCTGATACAACCATCAAAATTGCCATTAAATGAATTGTAAGTGTGAAATAGAATGGTTATATGTCTGGCATGGCACAGTTATAAATGAAGTGCAGGGGAGTGGTGAGTTTCCAGGAAATTATTGCGGAACAGAGCAGACTTTGTACTTTGAGGTGATTAAGAAATATGTTGACACTTAACAAAAGTACTGTAATTACCAAGGGATGGCTTACAAAGAAATCAAGACTCTACTGAGAATAACTGAATAGCTAATTAATAGCTAATGGCATTTTCCGGGAAGTGTGAACAGACTGCTATTACTGTGTTCATGAACCAGTGTCTGATGATAAGCTATGAGCTATCTGAGAATCTGAACTTTCAACACTTTCCTGATGAATACCCCTCCTCCCTTCTTCCTCTTGATTTTTTTTTTTTAGAAATGCACATAAGCAACAACTAATCCTTTCTGTACATCGTCAGCAAAATGGCCTAATTTGACAATGACCATAGCATAAGCAACTTTTTAATGTCGTTTTGTAAGCTAAACTTCATCCTATTGACTTAATTTTATAACCACTAGAGACGAAATCATGAGCCCATACTGATAACCAATAATAACATGCTCCTTACAGAAAAAGTCCCTGTTAGGACTTTCTAAGTGATCTTAAACAAGTCTCACTTCTAGATATATGCCTGATCCTAATCTACAACTTAAAACTTAAAATAAGATTATCAGCACCAGAAAAGGTTAATTCTAAATTTTGTTTTTTAACTTCCCAATTGGTTCGGATTGAGTTACAGTTTAAGTCTCTAGCTCAACACCACGCTGGCTGGCAAAGTTTAGTAGTGAGAAGAAAGTTCTGTGTTTTTCTCTGCTAAAAACGATTTATGAGAATAATTTAGTTGTGTTGGTGGACACTGGAGCTGAACTGTCAGACAGAAAAAGGAAAGAAGAGCAGAAGAAAACTTAACAGGAGAGTGATATGGCACTCTATAGCACTATAGGCTAGAGGCTAAAACACAAGCTAAAGGCTAAAACACGAGCTAAGCTGTTTGTGATAAAGTTCATTCCAACCCACATGCAGCAGTTATACTGCAGTGATCTGTTCAAACTTTGGAGTCAGTCAGTAAAATGAAGTGAGGTTACATTAGCTCTGTATGGTAGATGAGCAGGATATGTGCTAATACGCCAATGTTACATGTTCAGAGCAAAAGGCTGAGAGTAGCACCAAAATAAAATCCTTAACTCCAGTACAAACTTACAAAGTTTGCTTATTGTCACATGTCAAGCAAAAGTGCTGCGTAACTGTGGATAAATAACTTACCTCGTTCTTGTCTTGAACAAAGAAAAGAAGTGTTGAAAAGAAGATCTGATCTCCATTCATTTCCAAAACATTCACACGCCTTGTTATGAGTCATGTCATCATGACAGTGTGCGCACGATTCCAGCCAAATCGTCAAACAGATAGTCCTCACAGCCTCTTTAAAGCTAAAAAGTTTACTACACATCTTCTTACATTATGTTTATTTTAAAATGTGTAACTTATGCACAGCTGAAGGTAAGAGAGGCTGACGTGGCTGCCGTGCCCCTGAATCGTACCTCTGTAGTATATTTTTGTTGCCATGACAGCTTTCTAGGTGACTGAAGAGTTTCTTGTTTGAAAATTTGAGTACTTTTTTTTTTTTTTCCAAAAATACTTGTGGCACATTTTTGTCATTGTGGTGCTAACCATCCCCACCCACAATTCTGTTAACTTCCTTATCATCTTGCTATGGCTGTAGTTGTTCTTCTTTTCTGTTAACCACCACCTACTGCGTCAGAATGTGTAAGCCTGTTATTAAGTAAATGAAAGCAAGTTTTAGAGGCTGTTTTGGAGGAATCCACTCTACTGAATAAAGAAAATATTCCCCCTCTCAGCTCATAGTTTATGATTTCAAATACATATTACTATGGAACCTGAATAAAAACCTGTATAAAATATGATTTGCACACAATTATCTGCACTAAAATGTGGTTTGAGTGCAAATTATTCAGTATTTAACAGTTGTGTGTCCATCCCCTGGTTACTTTTGCATCTTGCTGTGGAGTGTTTGTAATAAAACAGGGATAATGAATGCTGAGCCTTCTGCATGTTTCCAGGCTGTGGTGCAGACAGTGGACAACCTCCTGCGCCCTGAGGCCCTGGAGTCATGGCAGGACATGAACAGCACAGAGCAAGCCCACACTGCCACCATGCTTCTGGACGTCCTGGAGAAAGGAGCTTTCCTGCTTGCCAACAACATGTATGGAAACCGCTTCACAGACCGAGCTCCAAGTATCGGTAAGAGTACGGATCACCCGCCAGGGATCCTCAAAGTTTTGGCTCTTTATTTTTTTTCCTTGTGTGTGTGTGCCTTTTTGAATACAAGGCTGTAAAAAGTTTATTTCTTCCTCTTTGCTTTCCTTCAAACCACCAGATCTCGAGGTGCATGTTCTGAACACAGAGATGGACCTGCAGGATTTGTCTTTCCCACAGAACTACGCCAGTGACAGTACCATCCAGCTATCAGCTTCTACTATCAAGCAGTACAGTCGTAACGGTCAGCAGACTTCACCCCATCCCATCCCCGCACAAAGAGCTGAAAAATTACACTCTTCCGTGCAGCCTGTCTCTTATGTTTCCATTTGCATTTGCAAGGGAGCTTAAAACAATCTGCATGCAGTTGACTAAGTTATTGGTTCATAATAATAGGCTAATCAGATTAACAAAAGTGCTGAGACAATTTCTTTTCTTGATGGTTTCTTAACAGCAGTCTTAATAGAATAGCTGGGGAGGCGTGTAGATTACAATCGGCCCCAGTCTGACAGAGCAATCTCAGCACTCCCTCTCTTCTCTCATCCCCATTCCATTCCCTCGCTCCGTCTCCCCGCCATCTTATCCCCCTCTCTCATCTCTCTTGTTTTAACCCCCCCCCTCCACTTCTCATCCCCTCCTCCCTCCGTGGCCCCCTCATCCCGTACCCTTTTCTGTTTTCTGTCTCTGCTCGGCTCTGCAGTGGGAACGAGATTAGAATGATTGAAACAAACGCACATGAAATATTCATATGGAATAATAAGAGATCTGTGAATGCTTGAGGGATGAATGTTCCATTGCCCTCCACATTAAATCTCGCTCTCTTCCACCAGTCAAAATGAAACGGTCCTTACCATCATTCTAACCTTCACTAACTCTCTCTCTCTGTCTCCCTCTCGCTCGCCCTGTCACTCCCTACTCTCTATCTCTGTCACTCTCGCTGCCATTACCATATTATACCCCCATTTCTGTATTTGGTCTTCTTTTTTTCTCTCCCTCCCCGTTTATCGTCCGTATCCGCCTTTAATACCAAATCTCCTTTTTTTTTCTTTCTTTCTTTTTTTTTTTTCATTTTTTTCTCATCCTCCTTCCGTGGTTTTCTGTCTCAAATGCAGGACAAGTCAAGGTGGTGTTCATTCTGTATAAAAACTTGGGTTCCTTCCTGTCAACTGAGAACGCCACAGTGAAGATGGAGGTGGACGGGCTGAGCCAAGAAAAGAAGCGCTTGGCAGTTAACTCACATGTAATTGCTGCCTCCATTAACAAAGAGTCCAGCAGAGTGTTTCTTACAGAACCAGTGGTCTTCACACTCAAACGCTTACAGGTGCTTTGTTCTAATCCTTCAAGTGCTTCATTTACATTTTGATACACGCTCCCCAGTTGACTTCCTCCATCATCCCTCTCTTTGTTGTTTTTTTTTTCTTTCTTTCCTGCAGATGGAGAATTATTACACTCCAAATTGCTCCTTCTGGAATTACTCCGAGCGCTCCATGACAGGCCAGTGGTCCTCCCAGGGCTGCAGGCTGCTGGACACCAACAACACACACACCACCTGCTCCTGCAGCCACCTCACCAACTTCGCCGTGCTCATGGCGCACCACGAGCCTGATGTGAGTAAACAAGGGCGTGGCTCACGCGCGGTTAAAATGGAATGGGGGTAATTTATGCAGACATTCAGTCGTGCGAGCATTAGCGTTCGCTCTCTCTCGGTCACACACACACACGCACACACACACACACACACACACACTCACACATGCACATTAATGTATCCTCTCAAGGCTGACAGGCCCTTTGTTTTGAATTTTCTCTTTTCCCTCTTTCACTCCCACTTTCAGGGAGACACTTGCTTATAAATTCATGTCCTGCTACTTCTAGCTGACATTCACATGAATTTGAATGTCATGTTTTTTTAAAGGATGCCTTGTCTCTTGTCTCTCCATTTTAGGTCCTTGCATATATTTACAAATATTAAAAAAAAAACAATTTTACTCCCCCCCTCTCTCTTTCTCTTTTGTTTCCACCTTCTAATGTTCTCCCATCTTTCTCTGCACCCCTCGTCTCCCATCCTGCATCATCCCCTAAATTTGACTGATCCTGTTCTCCCTCTGCTGTCTCTGTTTCCCCCCCATTCCTTCACACTCTGCCCCTCCCTGAAACACACGTTTTTTTCACGCTGCACTTCTTTCTCCTCAGTACCAGGGCCGTATGCACGAACTGATCCTCTTCGTGATCACTTGGGTGGGCATCGTCATCTCCCTCGTGTGTCTGGCCATCTGCATCTCCACTTTCTGCTTCCTACGGGGTCTGCAGACAGATCGTAACACCATCCACAAGAACCTCTGCATCAACCTCTTCATCGCTGAGCTGCTGTTCCTTATTGGCATCGACAAGACAGAATACCACGTAGGTTTTTAGCTGTGTTAGCCTCTTGACTGCTATGTATGTGCTCAATCATTTTTTTTCTCCTGAATGGAACAACATCATTGAGATTTTATTTTAATGGTGGCTCTAAAATTGAAATTTGAGGCAGATTCATTCTGTAACTTTTAAAAAGGTTTACTGCTCTGAGTAAAGTATTAACTCTCAGTATTATGGGCAGAGACGCTCAGCCAGGGGCCAGCTGTTCATTTTTCCTCTGTGAATGTCCTGATAGTGACTCCTTTCTTTCCTCCTCTGCTCTTCACTCAGTTTTACACCTTGATCTTAAATGTTACTCCACTTTTTTCCTTAAAATTTTAAATCCTCCCCTTCCTCCCCTCTCTTTCTCTCGCTGCCCTCTTCAGATTGCCTGCCCCATCTTTGCTGGCCTTCTGCATTTCTTCTTCTTGGCTGCCTTCTCCTGGATGTGTCTGGAGGGTGTGCAACTCTATCTCATGCTGGTGGAGGTCTTTGAGAGCGAGTACTCCCGCAAAAAGTACTACTATCTGTGCGGCTACTGCTTCCCCGCACTGGTGGTGGGCATCTCTGCAGCCATAGACTACAGGAGCTATGGGACCAAGAAAGCGTACGTGTGAAGACAGGCCTTTTGCACCTGCAGATTGAGAAGTAGGATTATGTTATTCCCCCAGCTGGAAATGTAATATGCACTGCTGTGCGACCGGCTCTTGCACCTCCCCGCGGACTGGCTTTTCTGAACACACTTAGCCAAAGCCTGATGATTAGCCCTCATAAGATAATCCGCTGAGACAGGGAAACAGTGTGTGCACGCATGGATATTGTGCGCGTGCATGTGTGCACATGTCTGAGAGTGCGTGCGTGTGTGTTTGTTGGTGAGCTCAGTCGCGTGTAACTCTCTCTTCTCCTCTGTGCCACTCCAGATGCTGGCTACGAGTGGATAACTACTTCATCTGGAGCTTCATTGGACCCGTTTCATTTGTTATTATGGTATTAGCTCTACTGTCAGACAATTTTATTCCCCTCTGTATTTTGATAGCACAATGCAGACCTACAGTATTTACTCAGCTAGCTTTGTGAGTCTGTTAACAGTCATGTGTTGGACGTATTTAATGATTTTTTTTTTTTGCTTCTTCTCTCCTCAGATCAACCTCATTTTCCTCATGATCACTTTACACAAGATGATCCGCAACTCCTCAGCACTCAAACCTGACTCCAGTCGTCTGGATAACATTAAGTGAGTTCAAATAAATCGATACAAGCCTTCACCGAAGTGTGTGTGTGTGTGTGTTTGTTTTTCTCAAGAAAACCAGAGTTTGAGGATAAATAAATCACACCATCAGGTGAATTCAGGACTGGCTCATGCACCCTTCAAATCAAGTTGTTATTTTTTCTTGTGCACTTCTGCAGGTCGTGGGCCCTGGGGGCCATTGCTCTGTTGTTCCTGCTTGGGCTGACGTGGGCTTTCGGCCTCTTGTTTATCAACGAGAACACAGTTATCATGGCCTACCTCTTCACCACCTTCAACGCCTTCCAGGGCATGTTTATCTTCATCTTCCACTGTGCCCTGCAGAAAAAGGTAAGACACAAGTTAAACTTTTAAAGCCTGAGTTAGCTAATGAAACGGATGCACAGAAGGATGGATGGATGGATGAATGTGAAAGTCTTGTGAGTCAGACATGTTCTAATTGATTGTGGAAAGTACATTTTGCTGTAGCTGTTTCTTAAAAGCCTCTCATGCTCCACATCGAGTCCATGCTACTGAGACTGTTTGTGTTTATGAGCGGCTTTAAAACTTGCCCACTGTGCCACTGGTGTGAATTTTTTATTTTTTCACAGGTCCATAAGGAGTACAGTAAGTGTCTGCGTCATTCGTACTGCTGCAGCCGCACATCCACCACCAGCTCCCACGGCTCCCTGAAGAACTCAGGCCTGCGTGCCAACAACCGCTACTACAGCGGCAGCCAAGCTCGCCATGCAGCAGCCCACAGACAGGTGGGGGGGTGGGGTGGACAGAGCCAGGCTTTTAATGAAGCACACACACAAAGTAGAACCCTGCTAAATGCAGCACACTAGTTCATCCGATCTGATCACTCTTTGGTTTTAACATTTGTGTCTCTTTAAGAAAAAAATAAAGAATGTGATTTTGCTTTTTTTTTTCAGAGGAAATTATTAAACAAAATCAAAATGCATTTTGCAGAACAGTGTCAAAGAGAATGTCAAAACAAAATGAATTGCTCGGGAAACAAAAGCAACTCACTAACCTTTTTGTATATTGTTCTTTTGCTTCAAAGTTCTGTTATGTAAGACTCTGAAGTGCAACATGAGTGTAACTATGGGGGTTTGATTGCTGATCAATACAAATGACTCACTGATTACTCTGGGAGGCCCTCAAATGTACTTACTTAACTTGCTTACCGCCCACTTTTGTTATCTTCCTTTTTCTTTCTTTCTTTCTTTCTTTCTTTCTTTCTTTCTTTCTTTCTTTCTTTCTTTCTTTCTTTCTTTCTTTCTTTCTTTCTTCCTTTCTTACTTTCTTACCTTTCATGTAAAACACCGGTGTTGCGGTACATTTAGTTGACAGAGGCAGAGTAAATGTGAATGCATTGTCATGTTCATTGGACATTTCTTTTTGTAAGTCTCGTCTAATCAGGGCTCACGTTCAGATTTTACTTTTAAGTTTCTATCACGTGCTGTGCTCGCCAGAGGAGATGACTCATTAATAAAGATATTCTTTGAAGTCCACATGCTATATATAGTCTCAGGCACCATACTAGACAAGCAGAAGTACTTAGCATGATGGCATATGCGCAGTTGGCAATGAAAGATACAGTACACACACACACAGTGACAGCTAGGCATCACAATCAACAAACAAGCTCTCCCACACACTCTAATGAGACACTCCAAATAACAATTGCATCAGCTCCTACAATCGTGTCGTACACATCTCCAGTTTATTAGCCCCCCTCTTGATTACATGACATAGTTGTGCGCCTCTTCACCTAACGCCTCAGTCTCTTTGTCTGCCGTGTTTGTCTATTGTTCTAAGCAGATTAGAGCGAGCCCCCCAGTTTTGATTACAGCAGCCCCACTGAGTAACAAAGTCTACCCGCTGCGTATCTATATTTAACTTGTTGTCTGTTTGCTGCCACTCACTGCGCTGTGCTCCTTCTTCCAGAGTCGGATCCGCAGGATGTGGAACGACACGGTTCGGAAGCAGACGGAATCTTCTTTCATGGCGGGAGATATCAATAGTACCCCGACACTCAACCGTGGTGAGGCCTTCCTCCATCACTGCTTCTCCTTCTCCTCCAGTTATTCACGGTTTAACGCACCAAGATCCTCGTACACACAACTGAACAAGAAAACATAAAGCATGACAGAAAAGTGGACAGAGCCAAAGCGAACAGTGCTTCTAAATGTGAAAATACAACTGGAGACGATTTTATGAAATGTGTCTCCACATGCATCCGGTGTAAAGGTTAACTAATAATTCAGATTGCCTCACAGTAGGAGGTCCGAGCAGCTAATAGCAGTTAGCATCAATATATGGAGTTAAAATTAAATAACATATGGTTGGAGGGTGGCTGGTGGGTGGTGGGTTTCAGTGGCAGCTTGGAGTCAGTGAAAGCACTCAGCAGCAGAAATACATTGAGCTGAAGTGATCCGTCATTAGTATATGTGTGTTGGCGTGTCGTTGTTGGTGGTTTCATATTACCGTTGATTTAATTAGACCGATTGAAGTATGTTTCTATTTAAAGGTGAAACTACAAGCTGTGCTCAAAGAAAGTTAAAGTAGCTGCTTGACCACTTTTATAACATAGTGATTAAGAGATGGAACACAAGGTACTCACTTCACTTTCATGCTTTGGTTGGATTAACTGATCAGTGAAGAGACTCACCTTTCATGCTTGAGTTCATTTTTTTGCACGTCTGTAGTTGAGAAGAGAAACAGCACAGGTATTGGAGACCAACATTCAGTGTCATAATACTTTGTTACCAAAAAAAAAATTTTATTGCTGCTTTAGAAAAACGTATATTTTTCCTTATATTGGATACCTTGTGTAGCAATAATAGAGAGACCCTGTCCTGAGAGGAGGACACCCTACCCAGTACATTTATTTAAAACATATCTTCTCTGGTTTGAAGTGAAAATTTTCTATAACTTAACTATAAATAATGCCTCGCAACAAAAAAGAGAGGTATCCCATTGCTCAAAAATACATTTCTCTTGTGCAAAAAATACGATAATGCCTCAAAGCTTAGTTAAAAAAAAGGAAAAATAGAGGTATTCCTCAGTGTTTTTTTCTTTTTATGTAAACAACAAAAAAGGGAGGTCATCCGTTCTTGTTTTATTTGGGCTAATGTAAAAATATCAAAAATGGCTCAAAATTAAAGAAAAAGAAAATGAGAGCTGGCAGTCAGAGCATTCTGTCTGTTTTGATCTGATAGCAGCCTGGGTCTTTCGCGTCATTGCGCATGCGGCGTGAATGCTCAACATCTTGACAGGAATAATAATAAGAAAACACGGAAACATCAGAGTAATGCCAGTGGCCCAGTGCAGTGCTTTATTATAAATATTAACTGTCCATAGAACAAGCTGAGCAAAACCCAAATATTTTAGGGAATTTAAGGCTGTTATTTTATCATTATCAAACAAAACTGTAAGAAGAGTGTACTGTGAGAATTTCACATCCATTTGTTGATTCTCTGTGTGAAATCGTCCTGTCCTTTTACAGCTGCACTGGATCAGTCCCACCCAAATACATCTTAACACCATGACGCAGGCAGGCTCCTCATCTGAATAACGTCTTAGCAATTATTTAAAATCGGTACAACGTGTGAAGTCACTGATTGGCTCAGCCTCAGCAACTAGTGGCGTCACTGCCGCAGCCATCGGTGACATAGATGTTATCGAGGTTGGCTCAGGTTCCGGATACGAGAGGAGGGGTGTTGATGATGACACAGAGACGGTTGCTAAATCAGCCGTCACTCTCTATGCTAATTTCATCCATTTTCTTTTTAATGAACTGATTAGCGTGTGAGCGAACAGGGGGTAATTATTCTAATTGAGGAGAGTGACAGGATCAAGGCAGGGGGTGAGGAGGAGGGGTGCTCAGGAGTTTGGATGAGGTGTGTGTATATGTGTATATGTGTGTGTGTATGTGCATCTATGTGATGGATGTTTTCTTTGGATTTGGGCAGGTCGGTTTCTGGGGTTTTCTTCATCACGATAGAGCAATCACCAAGCCTGGAGGAGACACAATGTGGATCATTCCATGTTGTGCTGTCAAACACAAGCAACTGTGCTGTGAAGCCTTTATTTTCTGTGCTTCTGAGAAAAAGTTTGTTAGTTGGCAGAAAGTGAAAGACGAAGGGGTAGCGCAGGGGGGGGAGGCTGAAGAAAAGAGAGGAGCTATCATGAAGGAGTAATTAAAGGGGCCAAATCTGGAGAGGAGATGCAGCATCGTTATCACTCGCATCTACGATCTCTTTGATTTCTCCACTTCACTTCTTTATGAACCACTATCGCTTCCTGACAATAGTAATGTGTCCGAAAGACGAGGCGTGCAGCCCGCACGCACATGCACACACATGCACACACAAAGCCTCCCCTGGTTCCCCTTGCCCTACTTTCTCTCCCCACTTAAATCTAGTTCCCTTAATTTTCAGCAGGATATTCCTATGAGGTATACACAGACTGCTAATCCAAACTAATTTGGTGTTGTTTGTTAAAAACCTGGCACGGGAAACTGAGAAAATGTGGTTCAGTTAAGACACAGCAGAACGAGCCAGAGAAAAGAGGGAGAGGGGTTTGTTTGGCATGCCAGAGAGATGGACAGGGGAGGTGTAAAAGGAGGGAAATGACAAATAAATAGCTTGTGTGAGTGCATATTTTATTTTATTTTTTTCTAGAATCCCCTGCTCCCTTGCTGTGTGATGAACGGTAGGCGTGAGACCTGAAGGTTGCACTTTGCCTTGGACCGCTCTCCGTCATGCTGTCCTATTTTTAATTTCATGGCATTTCTGTTCGAGTTGCCTCAGGCTGGAGCCATACATGGGCATTATACAACATTCTCAGTGTGCCATTTCTTTGAATTATATTTGTCTTGTAGTGGCATTCACATTTCACTGGGAAATTAACTGTGTTTCAGTGGCTGCACCCCTAGACTACATAATGGCATGCATTACTGTTCTCCCCCATCTGACTACACTGTCAGGAGCCAGAGGAAAGAAATGAATGGCAAAGCTCCAAACAGAACCTCTCCCCTGCAATTGTGTTTTTACTCAAAGGTTACAATCAGGAGGCATAAACATTGAGGGGAACACTGTGAAATGCATTACTCCATAAAGCAACGGCACAACCAAAATAACCCCATCTGAATAAACAGTAAATATTTTTACGATTCCAGATGTTATTACCGAGGTAGGGAATGTGAAATTCAAAATGCTACACCTATTGTGTGCAGCGTTTCTGCTCCTGCTTGCTTTGCATGCATCTGAATGGGGAAGATAACGGCCTACTTATGATAACGTTCCGTTTTTAAAATGTTTGTGTCTTGCAGCGACCATGGGCAACCACCTCCTGACAAACCCCGTGTTGCAGACCCGCACTGGTACCTCTCCGTACAACACTCTGCTGGCTGAGAGCTTCACCCCACCTTCACCTGGCGTCTTCAACTCTACCGGTTAGCTCCTCATTATCGCTGCAGTCAGAGTGTTTTTATATACACCGTGCACCCGGCTTGCGCTCCTCCCGTCCGTTACTCTGTCACTATTTTTACGTGGTATACAGAAGCCCTCGCTACAGTTTTTTAGCGCTTGCACATTTTTGCGTGTGTGTGTGTGTGTGTGTGTGTGTGCCTGTTTGTGTGTTGTTTTGTTTGACTATGTAGCTGTCAGACGGATTCACTAGGCTGAGCAGAACAGAGCCAAACAGTGCCTACAGCCCAACCTGCCATCTGGTCAGATCTTGAATCTTCATGAGAACAGCCACGAATTGATGAGAAGTTTAGCTACAGCTGTGACTGCCAGAAATGTTGAGGACAGTTTTCCTCTTTCTGGGCAGAAAAAGTAATTTGATGCTCGACGGGATGAGACGGCTTTGTGGCGAGGGGGGACAGTCTCAGCGAGTGTCAGTCAGTTAGACATGAGCACTCACTGTTATTTTTGGGTTTACTTTCTTGTCAGAGGAGGTGTTTTTGGAAAGCCTGATGGTCAGTTTATTACACTGCTGCGTCACCACACTGCTCTGTGCATGTCTGAAGCTGCAGAATTAGGCATGCTCTGCTATGCCCTCCTCTAGTGCACCTTTATTCGCTGGGTGAAAGAAAAATAAGATGTCTGTGGCTGAGTGTGCACCCGCAGAGTATCAGGCCAAGAGTCTGATGACTGAAATTTAAGGCGGCGTTTCTGTTAAATATTTTAAAGCCTCCTCGCACAATACGTCAAGCCTGATGGCCACAGGCCTGGCAGCCGAGACATTTTTAGAAGAGAGTGGGAGAGGAAGTAGAGGGAGCGAGCACTTCATTAGAATGTCTAATTACCCACGGCACCACCGAAGAAGAAAGTTGATTAAAGTTACTCCACACATTAGATGTGAAAAATGAACAGGCTCCTCGCCTTTTTGGGTGGCTGTGGAGTTTGCTTCGCTGTGCAGTGCTAATTTGGGGTGAAAAAGCACAACATCTTTGGTGCGCTGAAGGGAAGTCATAAAATAAACATTACTGCTACTGTACAAGGCTTTAAATGAATTATGCATGTGTTCAGGTATCTCTGACAGAAGTAAATAAGTACCCAGAGTATATTCTGTGGTTTGGATGTAAATATTAGAGGGATATGTTGTCAAACAAACAGAAGTTACTCTGCATAAATCAGAGTTAATGGGGTTCTGTGTGTGTGTGTGCGTGTGTGTGTGTGTGTGTACAATAAGAGCTGGAAAGTTTAATGTGAGTGTCGAGAATGGACGAGAATATTTTGCTCTGTTAATGGTCCCCTTTTGAAATGTCCTGAAATGAATACATCAAGTTAATGTTGCATCATTAAAGAACTGACTGACTAGTGCCTCTCTTTTTATTCACTCCACATGACTTTCTCTGCTATTCGCAGGAACCTTCCGCGACCCGAGTAAGTGTAATTCTTTCAAATTTGACCATCTTTCATGAATTCGACTTCTCTTTCTGACCCTGAAATGATAACAATGCCAAACCCCTCTTTGTTCTGCTTTTACTGTGTCTGTGTTTGGGTCCAGAAAGCACGTTATCTAAGGCCCGAGACCCCTGCGGGATGGAAACCCTGCCCTTGAATGGTAACTTCAACAACAGCTATTCCATGCGCAGCGGTCCAGGGGGTGGAGGAGGGGGCAGCTGTGATTTCCTCGGTGGCGGAGGCGGAGACAGTCCCCCTCCTCTCTTCAACGCCCGCGGCTCAGAGACCATGGGAGGCGGAGGCATCAGACGAAACCTCTCTGACGCCGCCGCCTTTGAGAAAATGATCATCTCTGAGCTTGTGCACAACAACCTGAGAGGTGGTGTTGGAGGAGGGAGTGGAGGAGACACAGGGGACAGAGTGTGTGGTAGCTTGGCAGGGGGACGCCCTCATGGTGGGGTCGGTCAGGG
The DNA here is from genome assembly GCA_030710495.1 of Labroides dimidiatus. Classification (NCBI taxonomy): domain Eukaryota; kingdom Metazoa; phylum Chordata; class Actinopteri; order Labriformes; family Labridae; genus Labroides; species Labroides dimidiatus. The sequence continues at coordinate 10,968,906 of CM061163.1, forward strand.
GACAGTGGGAGCTGGGCCAGAGCCATCTATAAGTATGGATGAAGATGAGGACTATCTAAGAGAGGGGAGGCAGCGTACGCCGCAGGATGTGGAGCTGCTTTACAAAGCTCTAGAGGAGCCCCTGCTATTACAACGGGCCCAGTCTGTCCTCTACCAAAGTGACCCAGAGGAGTCTGAGAGCTACACGGCCGACCTCACCGAGAGCCTCGGCCACAGCGGGCACAGTGGCCAGAGTAACAGTGGGCAGGGAGGAAACAGAGCACCAGACTCACCTGCCCGTGACTCCCTGTACACCAGCATCACCAACCTGCGAGACTCACCTTATCCAGACAGCAGTCCTGAGCCCCTGGAGGTGGTGCCCCGCTCAGCTCAGCCCCCTGAGGAGTTATACTACAGCTCTGGGAGGCCCGCCTTGGGTTCTCGTGGGGCCCCAATGCAGACCTTCTACCAGGCCCAACCCCGGAGACCGAGTGGGGAGGGTCATGCGGCTCAAGAGCCTGCACAGAATGAGGGAGACGGACAGATGCAGCTGGTCACCAGCCTGTGACTGGAGCCTACGGGAGGAAGTTTGGGACTCTAACGTGACAGCCAGAGCTGCCTCCTAGCCCGTCTCTCCACTTTCTGCTTGTTTGGTTGCCTTTCTTTCTCTTGACTTTTATTTAACTAACAGATGAGCGAATAGAGTGACCTTCAGGGGGAGTCTTGGCTGACTCTGCAGAATCAGCCTCTGTCTTTAACCCTCCCCCGTCTCACGGAGATGAGTGATGGATGTGTTTCAGCAGAGCATTCAGAGCCTCTCTCCATCTACAGACCTCCCTGTTTCTTTTGGTACCCTAAGGCCAAGTCCAGCACTCTGAATGTACCGACCCACCCCCTTTACCTTCAAATATTTCAAAACTTCAAAACTTTGTTAAAGTTTTTTATGTAATTTCTCTTCAGTCCTGCCTGCGGAGATGAGAGTATCATTTTATATTTTTTCTCATTTCCCTTTCGTACCACCCATTGGTCTTTTTGGAGTCTTCATTTGATAGGATTAGTTAGCTCAAGAGACAGGGACTTTAGTACATGATTATAACCTTAAAAAATGTCTCACAGAAAGCTCTTCATTGTTGCCAAAAATATCTTTTTATTGAGCCAGGACAGAAACTAGAACATTCACAAGGCAAACACATGCAAGTATCTCACACACACACACACACACACAAATGCACACACACTCATCCAGAAGTGCTCATTATCGAACATCAAAAGTGAAAACAGTACTCCATCTAAGTAAAAGGGAGCAAGAGCTTTTGTTCCAAGCAGGCAGTGGGAGCTGATTCAGAGTAGTTGCCTTCATTTTGTCTTGCTGTGAATCCACGACGATGTACAAAAGTGGAGTAGAGGCAGAGACGGAGACTAAGGAGACCCTGCACGGCCCCTCCAGAGCGGGAAAAACGTGCGTCCAAGAGACTGGCCAATCCTCTGCACTGTTTCTCTGGTTGTTTGCTTTTGGCATTTGAAAAGTTAAATGACTGCCTTGCTATTGTTTTGAAGAGAGTATTCAATTTGTTGACTTTTGGTCTGCATCTTTTGGGAGGTGGAGGGGTGGGGGGTTGGGGGCTGCAAAGTGAGCAGGTTTCATCCCCCTTTCCCCCCCCTGTACTCTGCTGTTAGAGCCCCCAGCCAATTGAAGCGGACTTGTTTCCTGTGTGCCGCTGTGACAAGCAAGACTGTGAACGTCGCAAACGCACCGGTCAATCCAATTGGTATAAATGTGTACATAGGAACCACACATGAATCTACTTTATTCCTACAATGTAAATAGAGACACCAGATGATCAAAAGCAACAAAACGTAACAAATACTATGAAAATGACTTCTTGTACTGCAACAAACCGACATGAGAAAAATAAAATGTTTTGGAGTTTGTGACCTGAATGATACACTCTATCTCCCCCTCCCCCGGTGGCGTGATCGCTCGCTCATGTGCCCCAGCACTGCACCGTGCAGAATAAAATCCTTAATGATCAAATACAGAGAAAGAGAGAGAGAGAGAGAGAGAGGGATTAGGATGTGCAGTAGATTTTTCTATACAAATGAAAAATGAAACAAAAACCTGGCACAGTTTTGATGTATTATAATCCGTTACATGTTGTTAATGTTTGACCTTTGACATTCCCTGGGTGGGATTGCCAAGGGAGGGTGCAGGAGGCGTGGGGGTAAGCGAGATAGATATTCTCAAATGTCATCCTGTGCCTCAGAGGCTGGATAGAGCATTGTGTGGGAACTAAAACATTCATAAAGTGGTCGGTTCTTGTGTTATTTGAAAGATATAACCAGATGATTTACTTTTTACAACATGGGTTCTAGCATGTGTGGTGACAGCATTTGTTTTGCTATCAGAGAATATTGCATTTTGCTGTTTTTTAAGAATAGATTCAACATAACTCCAGAGCCTAATGTGACACTTCATTCATTTCCTCCGTGCATGTGTGGAAGTATGAATGTGTCTGAATGACTGAAAGCTGTGAGTGTGTGTGTGTATGTGTGTGCCATGCACTCCCACGTGTGAAAGGCTATTTTTTTGTGGCTTGAATGCACATTACACAAGGTGCTCATCTTACAGAGCTGCCATTACTTCCCCGCCTCAAATGGCACTTGCGCTTTTCCGTGGCGTTCAGGAACAAGGAGGACAGGAAAAAATCAGCCTCCTGAGACGTTAAGATAACCATGTACCGTGAGAGTGACAGGCTGGGTTGACCATTCTGGGGAAACATGTTTTCAATACGCCACCTTATGCAAGCGATACATTTGAGAAATTAGCTGTCAAGAGGGAGCCGCTCATGAGGCTCCTTTCATCCTGCTGAAATCTGTCTGACCTTTAAAAAAAAGGTAGAGTTTGCCTTCCTCTGTGTTATATTTATAGGCATTTCTTATGGTTTATTTATCAGTTTTATGTATGTTTTTGGAATATTTATTCACAAAGATTTATACCTGCACTGTTGAGATTTTTCTTTTGACTGTCTCACCCGTAAACCTGCGCACAGTGAGCACACAGTGGGATGTGTGGACTGAACGTGAGCAGAAAATAGAAGCATCCGCTGCAGTGTGTGACATTTGGCTACAGCCTCACTGTCCCACTTCTAAAAGAAACCCAAAGGACCGCTGTTAGCTGTGGCTCCTGGGGCTGAAACAGAGATAGGGGGGTTAAAGGCAGATAAGAGGAGTGGGATTACAAGGATTTGCTCCATTTTTTTCTTGTTATTTAAATCACTTTTGTGAGTAACTTTGTACCGGCTGTGGAGCACAATGAGGCTCAGAATAAAGGCCTGAGTATTGTCGCTCGAGCCACCGAGGGAAAATGTGCAATACCGGTTTGATGGAACATGACTTGGATTTGCAGCTGAACCTGGGATCTGACTGTGTTTACAAATGAAAGGACAATATGCACATGTATTCTGCTCTGCTGCAGTGCTCGACAAGGTGAGGCACGGTTCTCATGGCTCAGTGACGGGGCATCGTACCGAGGCAGCGCTCACTGGTCAGCCGAGGACAACTGAATGTATTTTAACAAGCAGGACTGAAGATAAAACAATCCACTCCAGGGTGGAAGTGTTAATGAGAAACACAAGACATCATCATCATCATCTCCATCCTCATTGTTCTCATCATCATTAACTCCATCCCTTTCTCATTGTATTCGACATAATGTGCTGATGCTGATCTCCGGTGCTCAGCTGGGACCCGCCCCAGGGAGGAACGCTGTTTAGACAGACACTCCCCATGAGAGGAGGAATGTGCGTCACCTTGGGCCTGCTTCTGTTTTTTTTCCAGCACCTCCCAGCTTCTTTTCCTTCCCTCCCTCATGCTGCATCTCATCCCCATTTTAATATCAATCTCAATGGACTCCATTAGTGCAGCCCTTCTTTGAGAATGTTAATTTGTTTTGTCAAAAGCTTTGTTTGTCCCAGATTAATATCTCAATAAACAGAGGAGTGCTGTACTGTGGTAAATGATAGTGATTATACAGTAGAAGGTCTGTAGCTCATGCTGTTGGAAGGAGGCGCACACAATGGGAATATCTCCACCATCAAATCGCCCTTAACCCCTAATCACAATAATAACACCGTGGGTACTAATTTACTGCCGTGAACTCGCCCTCACTTTCTCTTCTGCTCTCCTTTTTTCCATCTCTGTCTGCCAGTGTTGGAGGCAATTCCCATTCCATGCCAATCCTGACACTGTTTGGATGGGAAGTTGTTTAAAAGGTGGGATGCCTAACCTTTGACATATGACTGCCTCACCCCTGCAGCTCAGTGTCAGTGGAGAGTGAGCTGCAGCATTGTTCACTCTATCATTAGACAGCAGAGGTCCCAGCAGGCCTACAGTCCGCTTACTCGGACTTGACCCTTTCACACAGTTTTTTTTTCGCTTTCCAGTGATTTCAGTGACGCGTATCACACCAGGGGTGGGGGGTGACGGGCTGCAGGGCACTGGTGTGCGAGTTCAGCGGTAGCTGAGGTGCAGAGGGTCCTTATGTCTGCAAAGAGTGTCCCAAGAGGGGACAGAGTCGGGACAACATGAGCTGAGATGTCACAGATGTCACTAATTCACAGCTACAGGCAAGAAGGAGAAAGGGGGGAGGGGGTGGTGGTTGTGGTTGTGATGGTGGGGTTCGCAGAGAGGCTTTCTGGGGCTGGGTCTGGAGATAAGGAGATGGATGTGCTGCTATGTTTCAGAGGGCTTCCTGCATGTGCAGAGGTTATCACGTCATGGTTGCAGTTGATCAAGCGGGTCGTCTCAGATCTCAAGTTAAGAAGAAAAAAAAAAAAAAAATCTGCCCGTGGAGGAGAAAGATGATATAACGGCTGTTAAGTCTAACAGATGCTTCCTTAAAAATGTGAAAATGAATCCACTGCCGCTTCAGCTGATTAGACTGAGATTTTTAGACTGCTTATGTATGCCACAGGATTTCCTACTAAGATTTTTAAAGAGCAAATGTAATCAGCGATAAAGTAGTGCTATTTTGTTATTGCTCTATTGTTACAAGTCCACATGACTGATATACAGTATAGAGTAGTTTTAAGACCATGCCAAGGTATGGCGTAATACCAGTCATGAGGATTGTGCTGTTTTGCCTGTGAGTTGTATCAGTATCTCACTTTGATGCACAGGGTGGAACAAAAAACACAGGTGCTTCTGGGTAGAATTGTGTTCTTAAAATGCTAAACGTGTGAGGCCTTTTCTATACAGAGACTCAAAGGTCCAAAACCAAAACAAACATATCTTCAGACACTGTATAGTACACATCATCAGTCAGGTTATGCAGATTTATACAGCAGTGGGAGTGGTGGATCTGCTCTTTGCTTGTCAACATCCATCAACATGAAGCGTAAGCCGGCTGAATCTATAAGCACGACTTTTGTCTTTTCTTTTACTTGGTCGCACTGTCTCAGAGAGTGTGCAGAGCTGAACTGTGCCTGAATAGGTTCTCATGACTGTAGTGATGGTTCACAGGATCATCACAGGCTGAAAAGCTGAAGCTGGTGTGAACTGGACAGTCAAAGCTAAGCGCTAGATGAATTAGCTTGGTACTGTAGAACCTGCTCAGTATTAGACGTCCTTGAAGTGCTTTATGGGAATAAGTTATAGGAATATATTATATATATTGGTGATTTTCATAGCAGGCTGTAGGACTGTGCTGAGCACCAACATTGTGCCGTGTGGGATTCTACATGCAGCACCATTCTCAGAGCTCTCTGTGAATTTTCTATGAAATGGTTCATTCATCATGTACCACTGAGACGTCTGTAAACTGAGGTAAATACAACACCTTGAGTCTGTTTTCTTTGAGGAATGATGTTCATGTGTTTTCTTTGATTTTGTTTCTTTCTCACAGTCATTGCTTTGACAGCTGTCTGGGCCAAAGGGGACGGTTTTATTTTGTGAGTGTTTGCGTCATCGCGGGTCAGAGCGACCTTGTATCAGCACATGTTAATAAAAAAAAACAAAAACAACATTGAAAATATACGCTGTTTATGCTTCAGGGTTTCTCTGTGCACATTTCAAAGAGGCTCACGAGGTGTGTGCTTGAGTGTGTTGATGTACAGCGGAATTAGTCGTGTGCTCATGCATGATACAGGCCTAACAGCTCACGTACACTTCAGTATATGTAGCTTTTGACTTAAACTGAAAATGAAAAGACATCTTTAAGCACTAATATGGGGTTATGTTTTATTCATCAGCTGTCCTGCAGGTTATGGCAGCTCCGTGCTGCTCGTCTCTGTGCCATGGGAAGCAGAGGACTAAAGCCAAGCAACCCAGCCCCTTCCTGAGTCAGCTCCCCCTTGAACCACACACTGTATGAATATGCAGATTTGACCTGAGAGTTGGGATGATGATTCTGTCAAACGCTGGTCTGTGTCGAAAGCATGCTACATGATGTGATCGGGGGGGAAAATAAAGCGATCACTTTGGGAGACAAAGCCCACAGTCCCGACTCTGTCAGTGCTTAAACCAGGTCTAATAAGAGGGAGAATAAGAGGACTGCTCCCATGCTTATCCAGGAAAAAAAAAAGCTTTGTCTCACAACACTGACCTTAAGTCAGTATAACCAGCCCCAGCTAAAGCATTCCTTCAAACTACCTCACATGTATCACCACGTACATGCAGACCTGTGAGCTCACTCGCTCAGCTGGATTCAGCTTTACGAAGCATCAGTCAAGGTTAATTAATCATACAGTGGGGTGTGATCCCCGATGTAATCGCTTTAAAACTGCCGTGTGAATACAGCTTACCGACTTTTCAGTGCAGCACTGTTTGCTTGCAGCTGTCTGTTAAGCCTCAGCACGCAGCAGTAGGCGACCTTTAGTACGCTCCAGAGTAACCATAAACATTGTGATACACTGGAGATCAGTTAGGGATAATACACAAGTGCTGCCCAGCTAACTTCCCTTAAGCCATCTTATCTCTGATGTGGTGTGATCAGTGTTCATCTCCTGCTGAGTTTAGCTTCCTTGACTGCTCATAATACCGTTCACAGCAGTGTTATTGGTTACTAATTAGCTGGTATATAATTATAACATGCATCAGAGCATTGAGAATCTCTCCATAATTACAGCTTCTCCCATGTACCTGGTTCCCCGCGTCATGCAGAACGCTGTGCATGTATGATGACACGTGATGTCTCACCCCCTACCCATCCACCCATCTGCCCAGCTCCCGCCTCGCTCATGTCCCCTCCGTGAAACTCCCAGAGAGGGAAGGCTGTGAGGCCTTGGCCATTCAATCACCCTCTTTTCACCGGTGTTACAGATACGCCTTTCACACGCGGACATACCAACACGAGCAACAAGGCTTCTAACCTCCAATACAGCCACCTCCTGCTGCTCAGCCCATCAGTGAGGTAGAAAAAAAAAAAAACAGGGGTTTTCTCAAGGTCATCACACATTTAAGGGAAGCAAAAATAGAATCACTGCAGATCCCAAGAAATGTATCAAAGTCAGTCAGAAACTCTGTGTTCTTGTGTCGCTGTTTGAGTTCTCAGGAGATGTAAATCTTTTAAGTACTGTACCATACACATATCACAACAAAATTACCCCGCAATGTGCTGACTGTTCACAGGATGGTTAATAAATCAAAATACTATATGAGAAAATTCAGGGACCCAACCCAAACACACACACTCTCACACACACACACACACACACACACACACACACACACACACACACACACACACACACTGATTGCTCTGAAGGAACAACAACACAAAAGCCAATCAATGCTGATTGTGAGCTGTGATCCAAACCATGACTAATAACAGAAACCATGTGATAAGATGTATATGTTTTGAAGGTGTAAGTGCAATGATAAATTTAAATTAAAGACACCGTAATCAGACATTCATAAGCATTAATTAGGCTGGAATCACTCAGCTAAAGTAAAAGGAGATAATTCTGTTGCCTGTTACCTTTAAAGCTGTAAGACTTGTGTATACATACTGCCCCCTGGTGGACTTCCAGAAAAAAACTTCACAAAGTCAATAAATAAATAATTAAGTAAAACACAGTGTGCTAAATTATTTATTATATTTTGGAAAATATAATAATGAATCAATTATAAATAGAAAGCAAAGCAACACAATATAAAGGGAAAAGAAAATACGTAATCAAAATAACATGTCCTTAAAATAAGATTTGATTTATTTTCATTTTGCTTAACCAGGAAAATTTCATTGTGATCGAAAATCTCTTTTACAAGAGTGGCCTGGCCAAGACCAGCTATTCCAATGAAACTACAACAAACTACTCAAAATTAAAATATAATTCATGGTTGAAATAATCAGATTATAAAGAGAAAAGAAGCAAAAGAAGCTGATTAATTGATCAAATACTTAAAAAGAAACAAAGAGAAATGACAAATATCAGTACATCGTTATGATGCATTATATTAGTTATTCATGATAACATTATACAGATAAATAAACAGGTATCTTATTATGTATATATTACAGCATATGATATAATTATTATTTTCTTATTATATAAACCTGATACTGTACATTATCCTTTATATTCATTTATCATTATTTATCCTCACAGACATGCATGTGGCACCTTTCCTGACTGGTTCACCCATCCTTTGGTCAAACTGTCCACTTCATATTCTCAACAACAATCAGTTTAACTGACTGTACCTGTAAATTCTGTGAATGCAGTACAGATAACACGAGTTAAATCTACTTTGTGGTTTTGTAAAAGGAAAGTCTGTTATTGTAAGGAAAAGCATTTGAGTCATTAATCTCAAAGGACTGTCAGAAAAGATGCCTCATACATGAACTGTGAGAAGTTATGTATAATAGATCATTATTATTCAGAGTATTATAATTAATGGTATTATTATTATTAGTACTTATTTTTTCTATTGTTCTTTGCGTAGTACGCTGATTCCACATCAGAGTCCTGCAACAAAGAAAACAATTCCTCATGTAAACAAAACAAAGCTCTTTAACATAAAGACAGTATTAATGCACACTGTGCTCTGTTTACCAGTGTAACAGAGTCTTTTCCATCCTGGTCGGGGTTGAAGCCGTTCTTATCCACCAGAACTGTAGCTTCACCTGTCATGTCTGAATGTTGGTTAGTGCTGTTGCAGACAGAAACAGCAGAATTGAGACATGGACCTCTGCACAGAAATAGCAGAACTTTATGTTTACTTTCTGAAAAGACTTCAGACAAGTTCCAAAACTCAGACTGGCCCTTCAAAAATTAGGGGGGAGTAGTTCCTAAAGTTTTTCCTGACAGCTATCCAAACAGCAGTGACAGATAATTTGAGGTATGTGCGAACAGGTGATGCAGCTGTGAGAGCAGAGTGACAGAGGACAGAGGTTGTCTTACCCCTGAATGAGCAGCAGCGGCTCACTTTCATTCTTCTTATCCTGTTCATCATCATCTTCAGGATCACGTTCACCGTGAGTCCATCCATTCTGCATCTTCTTAGTCCTGCAGGAGGATTCGCAGACATTATCAGCATGCATGAAGTCACAAAAAAACAGGGTGAGTACTGTCATGTCAGTTTCTTATATATATGAAGACGTGGAAGTGCAGAGTTATTAAAGAAACTGTCAAGTTTCTTTTTTCTGTTCTTTTCAGGCCTTAAAGCTCCTGGGAGGAGTTTTCACTTTGAGTGGATGTTGCTGCCTGTGTGTATTTCATCTGTGCTGATCCTGTCCTGTACATGCTAAGTGATGTTTACCGTTATAAAATCTCATTCCAGTGTCTCAAAACAGTAAGAAAAAAGGCATCTTTTTCAAAAGTGAAATGTGATTTCACAGACTTACCCAACACTGTCATCTGCTTTGATCCTGTTCACGCCCCCTGGATCATCTCTCTGGTTCCTAGTCATTCAATGATACATTTTTAGATTAAAGTTTAGCTCAACGTGTTGATAAGATAATGTATTGCTAAAATCTCACCTATGCATGTCACGACCTCGAGGGACCTCATCAGAGACGTTTGTGCCTCCACTGCAAAAGAAATGTAAGAGTTTCTAAGAATCTCCTGCAGAGGAAGTGAAACCTTTAAACCCTTACAGACAAAAATAACATGTAGAAGCAGAACGTAATTATTCTCCTTACTCTTTAGCCTGGGTTTCCTCCTCGATGTCAATGGAGGTCTGACTGAGAGTGTCAGGAGTCTCTCCAGCTTGAGGATCTTGAGGTCTGTTGCAACAAATGCAGCTGCTAAAAAATCTCAGTCCAGACTTATAATCGTGAGAAAAATCATGATTTTATATTTTCACAAACAGGAAGTCAGAGAGGATCTTAATGTTATACCCAAACCTTTGGACTTTAACCGTTTCCAGCTTGTTGTTTCTCTCATTGTCATCACAATAGTCTGAGGCAGATTGTGTTGCACTTATCCTAAAATGACAAAGGAAATACAAGCTTGACTTTCAACATCACTGATTTGTGCAGTAATGTTATTCAGAAACTGGACTGAACTTCATTTCTGCCATGGTTTCTCAAAGGGAAATCAAACATTAAGTTACATTTGGAGACAACTGAGTCGTTAACAAAGTAAGACAACCGTTTTAATTTGCTGGTTATTTCCTCTGAGGATGGGCTTTTCTACTTTTGAGTTGAATAAATAAATAATTCATTTGTACGAGCAGCTCAGCCAAAGAAGACACCAGAGAGAAGATCTGCACTTCAAACAAGCCTAATTTCTTAACCACCGTCAAACATTTCTGCTCAAAGTCAGGAGAATCCATGGCAGCAGTGGGTTCATGTGGGTTTAAACATACAGTGATAATATTTCTCAGGTCTGAAGCACATATTAACCAGCCTCTCCTGAGCCAATTTCTCTGGCCTCACCCGTTTCTGGAAATCCCCTGAGAATCCTTGCAGCGACAGAACAAGGAAGCAGCAACTTTCTTCTTCCTGACACAGGGACAAACAACAAGTATATTTCTAAAGGCGTGTTAACGTGTACACGACAGATAAACGTTTCAGCAAAATGCCGCAGAACTCACCAATAATGATAGATCCCCACACAGATCCCAATGATTATGACGAGCAAGACAACAGATGCACCGACTGTAAATGTACATTCAATCATGTCATCACAAGATAGACATTAAGTTATTTTAACAACAGTATTTTAAAGCATGCCGCTTTGAAAAGCTTTCCACTCACTGATGGGGCCCTGATTTGAATCACTGGATTCAGGTGTCTTCTCTGATCAAGTTAAAGCAGGGGGACAAAGAAGACCTCTCATTTATATTTGTATTTATATCTGTGATCAGTGAGCTAAAATGACTCTATATAATAAAATGTTTGATAATATGAGTAAATGTAAGTGTATATGACAATTCGGCTTACCAAGGATCTTGTAAATCCAGCATAAGTCTTTCGCAAAGTTCCCTTCCTGAAAAAGGAAAAGAGTTTCCATAACATGAGAAATCATGATTTACCTTAATAACCTTAATCTTAAACAGTGCAACAGAATGTCTCAATAAAGGGTGAACTCACTTCACTTGTGCACTTTATGGTCAAGTCAGAGCAGTTTTCTGTGAGAAATGAGCTGTTGACAATTTCCATGTGTTTGTGTTGATACTGATATGTACTCGGATCAGAGCCCAGTTTACCGTAAGCTATTTTAGTCTGAGGAAAGAAAGAGGATCGATAGAATCAGAACAAAAGACTTTTTTAAAGTAAAGGCCATGGGTTGTATAAGTTATAAATGTTGAGCTTACAGTACAATCAAAATACCTCATTTACAGTGACATGAACCTTGCTTCCAGAGGTACACTTGTGGGGGTACCTGTACTTGTCGGCCTGCTTAATCTCTTCACAAGTTATGTTTTTCTCAATGCAACCTGAGAGACAGAATTAGAAAGAATATCCAAAATAAACTTTTTTGGCTCTTTTATGAACAAAAAAAAATGCTAGGCCATATACTTCCTTATTAAAGTGAAAGTAAAGAATAATCCCTAAAACAGAGAGAAATATGTAAAAACAAAATCCTTTTTCTTACCCAGAATTGTTCCAGTGAAGGATGATAAGGTTAAAGTCAGAATGAGAAACTTCTGACAGCTCATTTTGTCGAGTTTTGCGTGTCTTCACCGAATATGTCGACCCACAGACTGAGAAAGTTGTAAAGGAGGAAGTGACTTTTTACACCTTGTTTCCTCTTTGCATGTAATTGTTTTATTTGCCCACAAGGGGAAGCCGTTGTCACACAGATCAGAGGTACATGTTGAGAAGACTGCCAGGTGACACATAAACACAACAGGATTTATTATTTTTTCACTCATATATTTGTATTTATGTATCAGGATTTACGATTTTATTCTTCATGAAATGAAAATAAGGGGAGAACAGTCGCATGTCTGATTTAAAATGCTCCCTGAAGAAAAGACAAACAGGTGTCATCAGATACGCACATCTTGGATTCTGTGTTGAGCCTGGATTTTTTTTCTGGAAGAATTAATTTTCATCATTTTGTTTTCATTGTTCTGCTAGAGGATAGCAGTCAACCTGACATGTTCCACCCATGAGAGAGAGAGAGAGGGCAGAGGGACAACAGAGGCCTCTGAGTGCTCAAAGAGGCCTCTGTCAGTCCCTTTCAAACACACATAAACACACATACACACAATGTCCAAGGATAAAGCAGAAGCCGCTCTGCTGCAGCATGCTTCATTTACACTGCATCTTCTCTGGTCCATCGAGAAAACACAGACCAGAGTCTGTGTCACTCAATACGGGCCCCTCTCTATCTCTTCAAGTCTGTCTGCATCCATGCTGCCTCCCCTTTGCTCTCCTCTCTCTCTCTCTCTCTCTCTCTCTCTCTCTTACATCGCAATAGATGAGCAAGAAAAAAAAAAAAAAAAAAGCTTCCCAAAACATTCTCTCAAGTTTCCATCTTAAACGTAATTATCTCATTGGCTCAGATGTGGGATTGAATAAAGTGACATTGAAGCAGAGAGGATTTACTCATTAGCCAATTTGGTGTGGCTAACCACTTTAACATTGCATCATTCTTGATTGCTTCATGGCTTCTTGATGAGACCCTTCTGGGTAGAGATGACAACATCACAACTGGCAGTAAAGCCACTTTGCTCAGGCCCCCTGGAGCTGTGTGGAAGTGGACAAGTCCAGTCATCTGATCCATTCTTCACAGATATGGAGTGACAGTGGGTGGTGGAGGTATCCTAACATCCCTCCTCATATCCACAGAGCCCCTATATAAACAGAGGAGAGCGCTAATGACGCAAGACAGGATGAAAACACGCACAAAGTTTTAAACACGCACGTCCCAGGGAACTCACTCCCACAAACAGAGCGTCCACTGCGCCAACTGAGAGAGGAGCCAAGACTGAAGAGTCAGAACAAGACCACTCAGATAAATAACTTCACTTCTGCATCTTTTCTGTCTTCTCTCCATCTGTCTCTGCTCCTCCATTGTTATTCTGTCCACAAGAGCAGCTATGAGAGATAAACAGCTCTCTTCCATTTCACTGTCGTCCTCGTTCCAGCTCCCTGTGAATGAGGACAGCATACAGATACAACGCATTAGCTCTGGTATTTTAACAACTTTTCTATCTTCTAAACCTCAGAAAGTGTTTCTGCTCGTACAGTTTACTTGTATAAGCTTGAGTTTGAAACAAAAACCGGGTGCACCATTCAGGGCGTGTGAGTTGTGGAGTCAAAGCTGAGGCAAAGCGACACCCTGAGAATCCTGAGCAGCTCTGAAAGAAAAGTGCTGGCTCCCTTCTACCCTGCCTGGCTTGAGTTTGCTCAGCTCCACACTGGTTTCAAAATACACCCAGTAGAAAGCTGACCGCAACCAAAACAGCGTACAGGCCAGGAGTGACTCCTATTAAGAAAACAGTATCATGTTCACACTCGGTTATCACAGGCCTTTCAATGACAGTGACGTGATAAAGAAAAGCAAAGAATCACTTGAAGTGCTTTCAGTATAATGCTAATTAGCATAATCCCTCGATCTGAGATTAAGACCTGAGTGCAAGCGAGTTTAGGTACGTAGGCAAATAAATGAGACAACTTCGGGAAGAACCGCAAACCTGGATCCCCTCAGGAATCATCTGACAACATTTAAAGCTTTCTGTCAAGCATAAAAAAAAACACATCTGCCTGGAAATATTCTTGTTTCTTACATCAGCTTGTAAACAAAGGCAGTAAACAGAAAAGCTTTGGCAGGGGATTTTTATTCCTCACTGCTGGCTTCACAAGAAGCCCCAGAAATCCAGCACATGTCCTCAGAGGCGATGTGGTCATCTAACGTCACATGACTAAACCTTGAGTTAATGTTGACTCAAATCCTCAGCTTTCAAGTACGAGTCCAGATTACATTACCTGAGTCAGAGATGAGGCCTTGATGGTATTTATTGAAGAAAATGATCAAATATACCAGACTTTTTGCCAGGAGCCTGGGGCTGAAGGTGGGACCTTTGGATGTGTGAACACTTTGATTCAGTCTACGAAGATCACCCCTCCCAATGAGGACACACGCACATTCTATGAGGGGTATACTGCAAGTTTCACATAACAAATTTAAAACTACCAGCAACCAATTTGCGGTTAATCTAGACTATACCTGGGTTAAAGTGGCCTAGGCTGGATTATACCCAGGGTATACTTTGGTCTGGGCCACTTCACAACCTCCAGGTCAGATTATAAAAAATGCTCATAAAAACATTTTTAAAAATGTACTTTTTTTAATGTACTTTGTTACTGTGGTATTAAAAAAGTTTATCAAGGTACTAAGGAGTAAATGTTTTTAATGCAGTAATTATTTAAAGCAACAGTTCGAATCAAAGGCGCTGTGTTAAGATCACTGCTTGTTATCGTCGAAGTAGAACTCAGTTGCATAAGGAACAGTTTTTAATTTATAAGAACATTTATTCTTTGGACAGAAAAAAAAAATCAAATGTAAATCCAACTTGGAAATGATTTGTTCAAATCAAAGAAATACTCAGATTTGAGCATTTCTTAAACCATTAAAGTACTCTCTCTTCCAGTCTGATTCTAGACAGATTATACACATTTTTTGTTCTTGTAGTTAAATGAACCAATAAAACAAATGTTTCGTGCACTGTTTGCATTCACAGTGATTATTCTTCTTTGAATCAAACACTTAAAAACACGAGACCACCTTACCCAAGAGGGGTATAATCAGGCCTGGGCCAAAAAGTTCCTGGGTATAGTTTGGCAAGGGGGTTTATTTTGCCTGCTAAACCGGGACCTTGTTGTGTTGAGCTGTCCAAGTACAATCAGAGTAACTAGCCTCTAACTTAAGCTTTTGATTCATCCTAAATATTTATTTTGATGTTTGATGTTTGTCTGTCTTCTTCCAGATGGTCATTTTAGTTGCTCCACATGTTGCGCTGCTCCTGCTTTTGCATGTCGACTCCTGTCAAATCCTTGAGAACAAAACTGATGATTCATAGTCAGCGACCAAATATGCGTTTAAGGCCAAATCAGTGCTGAAGTCTGTGTCAAGTCAGGACTCCTCTACAACACAAATGAAAACAACCACACTCTGTCATTCATTAACACGGAATCCTTTCATGTGGTTACCTTGTAGCACTTGCATACCAAACACTAAACATCTAACAACATCTAATAACAGTAAAGGATCAAGTCTGACAGAATCTTCTTTGTAAGTCCAAGGACCAGAGGTATCATGGGAATATATGAATATATGAAGCCACAGGGCCTCACATAATATCATATATACCCCCATCCCATCCTCTCCTCCCACACATGTATTAAAGCCTTCTCCATAGGGGCCGACTCTCCCCCTTATTTCAAAACCACAGCTCCCTTTCCCCTTTGCATAGCTTAGTTAGCCTGGGCACGGCAACCTGATCCTGCTGAGAAAGTCTTATAAAAAGAAGCAAATAAAACAAGCCAATCAAAAAACACCTCTCCTCCACAGAGCCTGACATAAAAGATCTGAAAGTATTTCCTTTATCAGACCAACCCCTGCCTCAGGGCTGATTTTAATGTTTGAAAGTGAGGGTTCAGTAGAGCTGCGTTATTACGTGACAACACGTATGCAGAGAGCCATGTCGAAGCAGAGTCCAGTACGATGCACAGCAGCTCATGTTCACATGGTGCTGAGGCACATGTTGTGCAATAAGCAGAGAGCAACTTGGACAGGCTGTATTAATCTGTTTTCCAGCTAAATCTCCTGAGAGGGATCTCTGACAAAAAACAAACCTCTCTGTTTGAAGCAGGGCCTCCAGTTAAACTTGTTCAACTTCTGCCTCTCTTTGCTTTTCACTCTCTTTTTCGGCCTGTTTCTCTTCCACTCTCCCTCTCGATCCACTTTCTCTCTCTTGTTATCTATTTCTTCCTTTGTCTGCCCTCCTTTGTCAGAGTTTTCTCCTTGTGTTTCTTCTCTTAACTCTCCATCCCTCCCCCTTTTTTGATTCCTTTCTGGCGTAAGTCTCAGTATTTGGCTGGACGAACTCAGGGTGAGCGTGTCTTATTACAGCAGTCCTGGGCCCTCTGATAAAGCCCTGCATTGTGAAGGATAATCCCTCAGAAACAATCAGATTTTATAGCGTGCCCTCTGTTGCTTCTATAGCCTCACTCTTAAATGTAGACAGGACGCTCACAACTCACACGCAACCATTTGTTGTGTGACACAAACAAGTACATGTGCAAGCAGTGGCATGCAGTGCACGCTCGGTGGACTCATGTGAAAGTATGCAAGAAGCTCACATCAAATTACCCATTTGGTTAATTTTGTTTCAGTGCTCTCTGTGCAAACAGCTGTCTGTCATCCTCCGCAGAACGAAGGAATGTCTCACCTAAAGCTATGACAGTCACGACTGCAGTTTTTTGGAGAGGAATTTGTACGTGTGCGGCGCTGTGAAATGACAGTTAAGTCAGTGTGTCTATCACTGTCATGTTTTGTTAAGGCAGCCCTTCTGTAGCCGTTCACACTCGGCTGAGCTCTATTGTTAAATAAACAAAGGCTCCAGTCTGGTTGTTGGCGGATCAGCGAGTGGATCAGGCACTCACCTGAAAAACTGGTGAGTGGGGAGCAGAGCAGCAAAGCTTTACGCTGAGTGAAAGGTACACTTTCACACACTCTATCCAAACCAGCATTGCACAAATTTACACAGAAATCTTTATATGAATTTGATTTAATAGCACAAATACATGAAGGAACGTTTAAAAAAAAGGGCCAATTTGTGGTTCAAGTTCTTCTTTTTTGTGTGTGAACTCTTGCAGAGCACAGCTGTTCAGTGTCTAGACAGGTAGCTACCTGTGTGGATCCAGGTCATCTTTCCATCATTCCTCTTTTTCCAACAGGAGGTTTCCCCTCTCCAGAGTTTTCCCTGTTGTCATATATCACCTCGGCTGAGGGGGGCAGAGAAACTTAATTACAGGACAGAGGCAACCATAACACCCCCCTTTAAAGTTTACACTAACGATGGTAGCCTGCAGCTGTGAATGTCACACCGACATCGTTCAACATAACACGGAGTGACTGTAAACAATATGTCGTAAATGTTATAGTCCACCTGTGTCCAAGCAGCAAAGGAGAAACTTCTAAACAACAAAGGAGGAAAGATGACACGGGCTTCAGTTATTAGAGATGATACCTGGTGCTTACTATACTTCACTTACCGCTCTCTAACCACCAATTACCCCAGCTCTCTGAGGCAAGTCCTGTTAGTGGATCAGCATTACACACAAATTACTCACTAGTTCCCCTCACTCATAACAAGGAATTACAGGAATATTGTCAGGTGTCTGCTGCGTGCACACTCATTAAACTATCAGCTTAAAGCTATCATCACACTCACATCCACAGGAGAGCAGATGAAAGGATGTACACATACAGACACACAGTAGAAAAAAGAAAGAGAGAGAGAGAGAGAGAGGCCCGAGACGTATAAAGCAGATCCCTGGTCTCCATCAAACGCGTGTATTGTTGCTGTGATGTACTGCTGTGCTGTCAGTCTGACCTCTGGACTGCAGGTTTTTTTTTACATTCCTTGTGTTATTTCAGCTGGTTCCTGAGGAGGACTGTAATTAGGACCGATAGCAACGTCCTCACTATCACACTCCGATCCATGCGAAGCACTGTACTGGAAACGCTTACAAGCTCACACTCTTATCTCACATATTCACACACCTTCACAGCCGTACTCCGCTTCAGGGTAAAGAAATTATTTTATATTCTGCATAATCGCTCTCATATGAGCAGAACAAGCTGAATATTATCTGCCCTTAAAGCAAGAGTGGAACTTTTTTTTTTTTTACCACTTTGTCTCACAGGCATTTGATGCTATGTGATAAAGTTAGGATCACACCTGAGCTGCACCTTTCCCAGCATTCCTATAAAGTCAGATCTTGCCCTCTTCCATTATGAATCCCTACATCTTGCCTTTTCCGATAAGTTTTTTTCCCCCTTTTCCTAAGAAGGGCCCTGATGGTTCATCATGCTTGGACACTACTGCAGATTCCAAAGATGCTTATTCAGAACGCTGACAGCAAGCAGTGTGTCGACCAAAAGTTTTGCAACACCTTTTTCGATTTGATAAATTACGAAACCACATCCTGTTGAGTGTGGGATCCAAGCTAGTGATTTACAGCATGGTAATACTGAAATCATTGTCTGTGACATGATTCAGGGATGTAACGGGTGACTCAGCAAAATTCAGGATGAAATATTTTATGGTTTAATACATAATTAAGTTACACAGAAACAACAAACTTCCAACTCTGGATGCACTTCATTTGTTTTTCAACATCAACCTCTCGATCCTGATTCTGTTTTTTCTCTCCTGAGCCCTTCTTGCGCTCATAACTACGTGTGTTTACAAACTTCTTTCTGTTGAAGTCAATGAATTTCCACAGAGTGTTGACATTGATTTGAGAGAGGTCATACTCCTGTCTGCCATCCAGAGGAAACATGTGGAGATTGCCAGTTGAAATGTGCTGCTCCTTCCAAGTTTAACTCCCCTGTGACGCTTCAGATACTTCCTACAATCAGAATTCATTTTGGGTAGAAGAGGAAGTACTAATGTCATAAACGAATATGTGTTTGTGGAATGAATGTACTCACATGAAATGTACACACATCTAATTTATACCTCAGTGGAGAAAATCTAAATTTTAATTTGAATTTATTATGTTATAAATGATGATTATTCATCCTGAATTTTGCTGGGCCACCCTTAATAACAGCATAATGAGAAGATAACTGTTCTTATGTTTTTAAAAAATGAAGTTGTGAAATTGAAGCAATGAGTGTGCAAAGATTACTCACATGATAAATTGATCTTACCAGAACAAGTAAGACGCAGACGAATCAAAGCCTGAGAGTGTCGTATGGAGTTCATTTTTACTCTCTCACTCTTTAAGCTGTATTCAGTCAGAAGAAGAGAATTTAAACCATTTGTTAACTGATGACTCACTCCTTTCTTCATGTCAAACGCACACTGAACTCTTGTCATTAATTAACTTTACCTCCTTGTGAATCACACACTGTATAACACTGTTTAACTGACTTTCACTTACCAAGTTGTGACCTTTAACGGTGAGTGCAAGAGCTACAGTTTCTTAAGTGTCCACTTGAGGCTTGTCACAAGGGCCAAGGAATCCTTGAGAACACCTGTCTGAGAGATCTTTTTCTAACAGCCCGGTTTTTGCTCTGAATAGCTAATTTCTTTTCTGTGCACTGTACTGGGTTTGATTTATTCTTCTGAATATATCAGCGACCTCCAGCTGTGAGAAATGAAGCCCATGTGGAAGCACTAAAAACTGGAGTTATTTGAGATTCTGCTTGAGGCTGTATGCAGAAACCATTCGCACAGCAGGCCAAAAAAGCTGAATTCTAAAGCAAAATAAACACGTTCAAAAAAAGTACCTCATTTCTCAATGGGCACACACTGTACAGGAGGATGAATATTTCTATAACTTGTCAAGTTGACCTTATCAAACGTATGAATTTTGTCCATATAAGGGCATGACTGACCTGACTGACGGGCAGGCACCTTATATACCAATGTTGGTATGGGTATTGATCAACACTTGCACTTAAGTTTCAGTTTCTCTCCTCCACATGTGCTCCTCTCTCTCACTTCACTCATGCGCACTCCGCCCCTCCCCCTCCTCTCCTGCTCCACTTTGAGTGTAGCTGTTCAGTCACTCAGAGGCACGCTGCTGGCTGCATGATGGCAGAGAGGATCATCGTTTGGTGTTAGTTTATAGCTGAATAGTGAGTCTGGTTCTGTCCGAGGTTTCTGCCTGTTAAAGGGAAATTTTTCCTTGCCATTGTAACTTGCTAAATATTCCAAAGGTCTGTACTCATGGTGGGTTAAGACAAGATAAGACTTCTTATCTTGTCTTGATGTTGGGTCTCTGTTAATAAAATTCATTAAAAGCATATAGAGATAACATTTGTTATGAATTGGCACTATATAAATAAAGATTGATCGATTGATTGATATTTTTCAAAGTGTAAGCTCTTTGATCAAAATGATATCTAATTCTAAAATATAATAATTGTTGCTGTCTTTGAATATTCAGAAGTACTATTTTACAACAAAGCAGAAATGAAATTAAAGCACATTGCTATTTTGTGATTGACAAATTAGATTTTTACTTTCATTCATGAACATAAACATGTGTTTTAGTGGTTGTTTGTTATTCCTGAATAATTCTGACAGGTTGCTTTTCTTTGTTAAATATCGGTATCAGAAACGTGACGTCACAGAGAACACATCCACATTTTATACAGTCTATGAGTTATATATACATTCTTATAATTTGAGACATGGTGAGTTGGCAGATAGGTGAGCCCATGTTACTCCACCTTTTTCTCTGTTGCTAGGTTGACTAAAAGTTAGGTTGAGTCAACATTTCCAACATGGTGACTACCATCGTTTTCTCTCATAATTTAAAAATCAATCACTGAGACTGCGTCCATATTCTTTGTCCCAAGCAACTCTTTTTTTTTCTAGAGTAAAATCTCCCCATCCTGCTAACTTTACTTTTCTGTCTGCACGCGCTCACACGTATACTGTAATTTACACACCACCCTTCTCTCCACTGTTATCATCGTCCTCCTCTACTATTCTTTCTCAAATACTGTTTATACAATTCCACTTATGCACACAATAATCCTTTTTATAAACAGCATCAATAATGTGTGTGTGTGTCATTGTGTACATAAGGGATTATAAAGGTATGTGTGATGGGAAGTGTGAATCATGGCCTCAGTGACCTCCTACAGATACACACATATGTGTATGTTTATAAACACTTTACTCAGAAACATAGCGTAGTGGATGAGAACACACACAAAGTGATACACAAAGGCAAACACTGACCTAACACTTTGCATACACACAAGAGATATGTTTTCTTTGGACGTGAACCACTTGTGAGATCATCTCCTCTAGAGTGAGCACTGAGGTCAGCTGTATACATCCCACTTCACATGGTTCACTTGAGTAATGCTCTGCAGTTTGTGTAAGTGATGAATTGGCTGTTTTTATGATTCCCTTGCTTGCAATAACACGGGATGAGCGTGCTGTCACTATTACATTAACATTACACGCTGCCGAGTGTGTTGAGGGAGGCTCAGCTTGAAGGCCATGCAGCCAAGGATCCGATCCGTCTCCCACCTCTGTGCTGCAGCCGTCACCAAACACCTCGGGGGTCTGACTGTTATTTTTATTAAAGTGGTTTTTTGTTTCTGCATTCCAGTCTGCACTTTGCATCCTGCTAGTCATGCACCAAATATGAACACACACACACACACACACACAGAGCGGAGGACTCGTGTCTTCAGACCACAAAATATAAACAATGTGGTTTTGGTATCTCTTTCTACAGCGTGTCTTGTCTAGGCACTGAAAAGATAAGCTTGTCTTTTCGAGAATGTCAAGTCAGAAGTCTGCTTGTTATGATTCTGAGTGAAGTCCTTACTGATGGTTTTATCTCTGTTTAACTGTTCAAATATGCCTTCAGCTGGATTGTTTGACAGGTGATAGAGACGGAGGCAGAGTGAGGGAGGATCTCGACTGAGAGAGGCTGCAGGTAGCTGCGGTCGCCCTGACCAGAAACATCCAGCCTGACACTAAAATAAACATACGACACGTTATGGCGCCAGGTCTTATCAGGTGACCTTTTTCTTTGTTTTCTACTTACAGAGCAGCTCTTCAGTGCCTTAGACAATAATAAAGCCTCTTTGATGGTAAACAGTGGTTTTCTGCTCGGTTTCCTGTGTGTCCCTGCTGTGCTCACAATTCTAAAGTGAAGCTTTTCAACAAACCCAAATGAAATGTTCAGGGTATGAAATATGAAGCCCTTAAAAAACGTATTTGTCATCAAACAGGTTTATTCTGCTTTTAATTTTGCTTCTGAGAATGACTTTTCAGATGTGATTCTCTCTTCAGTCCGTCTCTAAAACTCTTTAATCATTAATTTATTTATAGAAACATGATTTCAAACAGCTGATTTGAAGAGAACGTGTGCAGGAGTAGAAAAACAAGGCCTCTGTTAGCTATGTGACGCTATCTCCATCAGATAGCACAATGACACAGTCTTCATCTGATAATATACGTCCGTGCACTCGTCTGCTAAATGAGGTGTATTTACGTTGCATATGTGATGAGATGTTAAAACACATTTGGACAGTTTTCCGTGGATGTATATTTCCACCAGGAGTATCTCTCTACAGAACCCACCATGAGGTTGATAGTGTTGCTAATTTATTGAACCAACATGATTCACTTCATCCAAATCCCTGAAGAGAGGAGAGAGAGGAAGATTTCTCTCCAGGAAAATGAAAACTGATTCCTTTCACACACTCATATCAGCACATAATGTGCCCACTTGCAGTCCTAATGGCCACAGCTAGTGCATTCATTGACTTCCATTACTGTGGGAGATTTAAAAATATGCATAGCAGCGAAGGGCAGTGCGACCAAGTCTGAACTTGAGCATACTAAAGAGGCCATTAATCCTTTTTAATTCTATTAAGAATTGGTTTGCAGCAGGATAAGAGACCAGCAGAGTTCCAGAGACCGTCTGTAACGCCTCAGAGACCCACAGAGAAAAGCTCTTACTTAACAGAAATTCATTTGCAAGGAAATTTCTTCTCTGCATGGCTGAATCAATTCACAGCAGTGAGCAGCTTTTATGGGGTAAATACATACATTTGGAATTTTATGAGGATTAAGAGTGTTTTGCATGTTAATTAGGCTTTTTCAGGTGCAAAGTTTCATTAGTGGATTTCATTTGTGCTAAAAAAGAAAAAAAAAAGTCTCTGTGATGTTATCAATGTCAGACAGAAACATGTAAGATGTAGGTGTCCTCCCCCGTACAGGAACAGATATGAAGGTGAGCTACGTGCTTTCAGCTGCACACCTATCTGTGTGTCGATTTGGATCTCTGCTGCAAAGCATCCGCTCTGGTATTTTTGCACCTGTCCAGTTTCACAAAGTCATAATCTTATCCAGGAATTCCCCCAAAGTGAATCACGAGGAAGGAGGGAGAGATGGGTTTCCTTTCACGGTGAATCACACGGACAGTAATGGCTTCCACCTGTTCAGATAAGACTTCAAAAAGCCCCCATCCTGAGTGACCACAGTGCCCTGCTGCTGCTCCACTGTGTGCACAGTCACAGCAGTGTAAACACTGAAGCCCTCTTGCTTGAACCTCAGTAATCTGAACATACTGAATGTGCCTCGGCTTGTCGACCCCTATTCATTTCCATTAGGGCAAAGGGTGAGTGAGGAGGACGCCGGTCACAGTGTAAACCAGACGTCATGTTTGACAGGCTGTGTGAGCCCTTCTCTGTGGAGCAGTTTACCTTTGGCCTCGCTCGGCTACACACCTGAACACAAGACAACAACAAGGAGGATGGCAGACAGATACAAGAACCTGTCACACAAGCAGCAGCAGCATATACGCTGCTCAGGAATGAAAAGTGTCTCTTAGCTACAGTATTATGAAACAAAACAGGCCCAAAAACCACCATCACATTCCTTCCCACCCCTGACACCCCACGCCCATCACCCTCACTCTCTCCAATAACCACCCCTCCACCCCCCTCTGTTCTGCCAACGGCTCCATTATTCCCTCCCTTCATTACTGGGACGTGTTTCCTGCTCGTCTGCCCCCCCTTACCTCAGCGTTATGCACAGACTCATTACTGTAGCGCTCTCTCTCTGTCTGATCTGGGCTGGGTTTTCTCCCCCACCCCTCCCCTCCCTTCCTCCCTTACCCTGGAAGTGGATCAGAGAAAAAACAATAAATGAAAGAAAATGCCTCAGACGCCCCAATCTGTATCTGGCTAAGCATCTCCATGGTAGCATGACCCCCTGAAATAGCCCATCATGCTTCACCGCACTCAAAAAGAACTGAGTGCGAGGAAGTGGGCAGAGTGAGGATGAGTGAGAACGGGGAGAGAGAGAGAGTAAGCAGGGCAGCACTGCAGTGGATTCCTCCAAACACAAGAGGTTAAATCACTTATCATTTCAATGTTTACGTTTTGTTTCAGCCCTGTTTTCCTTACCTCCTCACACTCTGGTTTCCTCTCTCTAAAGAAAATAACAGCTCTGTGTTGATGGACTTTACTCTGCGTAAGAGACGCCGCAGACGTCCAAGATGACATAAATATTGTGAAATTGAGATTAGGAATGCGTGTCAGGTAGGGATGAGAGGGGCTGTGTTGCTTTACTGAAAATGAGAGAGGACAGAAAAACATTCAACATTCATTTTATTGGTTTGGTTTTTTGAGTACAGTGGTTATTTCTGCCTTTTCTGGCATTTCACAGACGAGACAAACAAATTATGACAATAACTGGGAACACAAAAAATATAGCTTTCTGATAATATCTGTGGCTCAGTCTAAGTAGTTAAAACAGATACAATAGTAACGCTCCGTACCTGATGGACACAAACGTAAATACAAACACTTAATAAACATGTAAAAACTGTCCAAAACTGGAACTAATACTTTTGAAATTCTGTGTGGTTTATAAAATGACAGCTATTTACATTCAATTTGAATAATTATAATTTCAAGAACAAAAAAAAAGACAAACAAAAGTTTATGAGTCATTAACAAAAATAAACACTGATTATTCAAACATGTGATAAAATACAATATTGATTACACTAGAAGTTCCATTATGTTCAAGTGCTATTAATAGAGATACACAGGAGAGCTGCTGGGGCGGCAGATCCTCCTGTTAAGAGTGGCATAAATCAAGGTGCAGCTCAGAGTCAGGGGGCAAAAGTGAAAGGGTACAAAATTCAGTCAAACCTCCACCTCTGAGACGCTGTCAAAGTGGTTAGTACAGAAAAGAAGCAGTGACATGGAAGGTCAGAGTCCTCCACATCATCGCCTTGGTTACACAAATAAGAAAGTTAAGATTGTATAACAGTACAAATACTGTTTTTCTGATTACATATAGGTTAAAGTTAAGTTATAGTGATTTAGGCAGTCTGATTAGAGCAGTGGCACAACACGCTACTGAAGGTAAAGATGGTTAGGAGCTGAAGCCAGTGCTTGTTCCTTATCACTTCCAGTTCTGTCACTTGGTACAGAGCTGTTTCTACATCTGAGGTCCGACGGTCTCAGTTCACAGCTGCTGGGGGATGTTTTTTTGTTTTTTTCTTCCAAGCTGAGCAGAGAGTCAAAAACAAACGGAGGCTGGCGTTTCTGCCTCTCTTACCCAAAACAAAAAGAGTTAGCATTTCAGTTTAGACGCTAACTAAATGCACTGACCAAATGCCTCGATAAAAAAAAAAAAAAAAAACAGGTTTAAACTGGAAACTATCAACATTAGCAGCTTCTAAAATCCTCTTGAAAAATAGACATTTTATTTTTTTTTTCTTATATAAAAAAATATCTGTAGTATTTCTATGCAGTTCTTTTCACTGGACGGCTTTGACTTGCAGTCAAATGTGCTTCTTGTATTTCACATATGTGAGCGTGTTAACGTGTTAGGTGAATGAGTGAACGTCACTTTGCTCGAAAGAACAAGCATGTGTTAGATTGTACTCGTTAATCGTATCCTTCTCTTGTTATGATTCCCTTTCTCTCTCTTCTTTCTCCTCGTGTGTGCTATCTGACATTCCCCCCCGTCTTCCTGCAGTCCATCTTCTCTCGTCTTCTGATTCCTGGGATGATTGCACGTGCCTGCTAGCAGACTGTTTGCTGGCTGGACAGTGGGCTCTCCAGAGAAATGCTAGTTGGGGACAGGTTCGGACGGGTGCAGGGTTTAAACATGGAGGAGATGTAAAAAGCCTGCAGGCACAGACACAAAACATGTCAGGAAATATACGTAGACCACACATGCTGTCAATCATCCTCTGTTTATAAACACTATGGAGATCAGGCGGGGGAAAATGAGGGAGAGAGCCTATTGTTTATGCTAACTCGGTCAACAGAGAGCAGAGAGAAACAAATCCTGTGAAGACAAAGATAACTGTTTTTAAAGAGTATTTAGACAACAGAGATTTTCCACATACCACCCAGTATGCAGTGAGTCCTCCTTGAATGAAGCCAGTGAGGACGTCAGAGGGATGGTGACGGTAGTCAGAGATGCGGCTCAGGCCGGTATAGATAGCGATCATCACTAAGAGGAACTGTAATAGTGGGCGTAACAGCCGAGCTCCTCGCCATGACAACCGCGCCTGCAGGTAGAACTGCAAAACAAAATAAAATAAGGTTTTTGATTAGTTGATATTTTTTTATTATTAGAAAGAAGAGTGTTTTTAAGCATGTGTGTTAAAAAAAAACAGCCCAAACACTTTCAACTGAAACTGAAAATCCTGTTTACAGGCGGTGCTCTTGAAGCCAAACATGCACTCAGTCTGCTACCCAGAGGGGAAAGACAAGCTTGGCACAAGGCCATTAACACTATCTATACCCTATTTCCTCCTTTTGTTCGTCCTCATCTCCTGCAGTGAAAAATGGATGTGTGTGTCTGTAAAAACGGGGTCACAGGGCGAGTGTGACGCAGCCTTATGAGGTGGTTGGAGGTCTTGAACACCGGGGAGCACGTGGCCTAAATTCCTGCACTGAGGCAGACCCTCTCCTCTCTCAAGCAGGTGTCACTGTTCCTGCCTTAAACGCTAGCAGCTGGCCACGGTCCGGGTGGCGTGTAGCTACAGGTTTGACACAATCTCTGGGGTCTGCTGAAACACTAGTTAGCAGCAAACTTGCATGCTGGTGTATGTGTGTGTGTGTGTTTGTGGATGTGGAGAGGAATGAGTGTGTACTTACTGAGGCCACAGTTTTTCCTCAGACTATTTCTCTCCCTCAGCACTCGACGCATTTATTATTCCTCTTGAAGCTCCCTTTATCATCCCTGAAGGGTCGCTTTCTCATTTGCATTGTAAAGAACACATTCCCAGATCTCCTGTCTTTATATTGAAACAGCAACGTCCACACTGCGCTCTTTTTTTCATTAACTGCATTCGTTTCATTCATTTGAATTTTAAAGTTAACAAACCCACCAGTGAAGGGTTAATGAGGGGATTCATGATAAATATGGACATTTAATGGTTAATAATGAGCTTTTGTCTCTCTCTAACTGTCGTTTCTCTCCCACAATGCACCAATGAGCACTGGGCAGTGCAGTGTGACAGAAAGAGAGGGGTGAAGAATGGGGGGAGGCCGGGATGGAGGGGTTGAAAGGGTTTTTCTTACTGAAAGAAGCCTGTCGATCTCTCAGCAGGCATATTCAGCCCCTCCACCCCCGTCCTCTAAATGAGACCCACAACAAGGCCTCCTCTGTCTGTGGAGTCTCTTCATCTATTCATGTTCCCCCCCGTGGAAAACATTCTCCCGCTCCCCCCTCCCTCTCTGTCCCACCATCTCTTTCAGTTTGAAGCAGGATGCCTTTAGAGAATCGCTGCGCTCAAGGATCTCCTCCCTCACAATCAGGAAGTGCGAAAATATCCAACAACACATGTCGGTGTGTGTTTGTGCATATTTAATTCGCTTATCTAGCTAATAGTTGCTCTGAGCGTTCTCGGCCTCTCGGGAACGGGCTTGTTTCAAATAAGTGACTTGAAAGCGAGAGTTGTAATATTCCCCTAACAGTGTAAACACAATGCAGAAAACCATAATTATTCAACACAACTCAGATGAAAGTGAAGGTCACATTCCAGATGGTTGTTTCCGTGTGTATGGGTGTGTGTGTTTGTGTTCAACAGCACATTTGACTTACTGCCAGGTAGAGCATGGTGTACATTGCGAAGGAAGCATGGCCGGAAAAGAAAGACTTCCTGAAAGAGAAGGTCAGAAAAAGATGCCGATTGTTACACATTAACCCTTCAAGTCAACAAGCCAGCTCTTTCTGAAGCAAAGACACACACACACACACACACACACACACACACGCGCGCTAAACAAACCTTGCTTCTTCTACCATCTTTGTTTGATTTTGTGGGCAGTCCACCTGTGGCACGTAGCTGCCTGGAGTGCAGTTTATGGACGCATATGTGATGTTACAGACGGATAAGAAGTTGGGCCGCAGGCGCCCAACGCTGAGCTTGGCCATGTTGGTGAGAGACATACCCACACAGCAACCAAACATGAAGCTGCCCAGCTCCTTGTACAGGCACGACACATAGCAGTTTCGAACAAAAGCTCTTGAGTGAACACCTCGGAAACGCACGCGATAGCATTCACCAAGAGCGATCTGAGGAGGAGGAGGAGAGAGGACAAGAGAAACGGGTTGAGTCATACAGTAAACAAACACTGAAACTGTAAAACAGTGTTTGTTTTACTAAAACATACATGCTTAAACACATTAACTCCTGCTGCTAGAACCTAACAGCTCTGGCTGTCTTACCGTTAGACCTGTGATGATTATACCTCCAGCGATGAGCAGGCCGTCAGGGATGGCCTCTCTCTCCACGAAGGGATAAGTGATGCTGGGGTCTCCGCAGAAGAAGCCTCGCCTGTAAGGAGCCACCGCCTTCAGCTCACACGCAAAGAACGGGATGGAGGCTGATGAGATGTGGAAGAGAAGGGGAGGGGAAGTGGGCAAAAAACAAAAGATGGCCTGATGAATGTCTGCGAGCGTATGGTCTGTGCAGCAGAGATAACAGAAAAAGGGGAGAGAGCGGCAGACTGAGACAGAGACACCTCTGTCTTGTAGGAACATGAGGGGAGCAGCTCTTTAAAGTGTCAGTTATCTGTGACATGATTTCCAGATTCCTGGGGGATCAAGAATTCCACACATAGCTGCTTCCAACTGAGGATCGGGGGGGAAGGAGAGACGACGGACATAGAAGGAGAAAACAAAATCAACTGGGAGATGAGGATGACGGTGGAGAATTCGGATAAGGAAGGAGGGAGAAGGTATTAGACGGTGTGTTACTCAGAAACAAACTCCCTGTGAGGAGGGAAAAGAATGGTGACACTGGTTTTCACCCAGTTAAAAGCAGCTTTTTAATTATTATTTTTTTTTATTAGTTTCACGTCATCTTAGACTGAAGATTAACTCAAGCCCCACAAATATTTTGTCTACACTTCCTGCTAGTCAGTAATTATATGATTCCTGTATCAGGTAAAAGGGTGTCAAGGTCGAGCACACTTAAGCAAACAAACCGCACAGCTTCACAGTTAAAAGCTCACAATGATGAAAAGATTTTACCCCTTAGAACAGAGACTAAAACTCAAGGCATTTTAATTTGTATGGTACTTAAAAACTAATAGCCAATAGCCCCGCATTAGCCGACCCAGCCTGCTCCCATTCTTTGTCCATTATCCCATGTCCCCTTGTCACCCCATGGAATGCAGCGAGGACATGGGACTAATCATTAACCTTTGTGCCTCTTCCTGTCATCCCAGGCCTGCTGGTTGGCTGGAACGCACCCAGTCCAAAACACTGCTCCTGCCAGGGAATCTCTCAGACTACGTGACTGAGAATGCACAGGCCACACACTCAAAGTCCAGCACAGCCGGGGATCACAAGCATGTCTTTCACTATTAATAAACAAACAGTCGCTGACTGATGAAGTGCAGCATGCTAATACCTGACCCACTACAATAAACTTGTTCACACTGGGTTTGTTGCTGTTCCCACACTCACTGCGTGCTGACTGTGCGCATACAATCCATCAATAAAGCTCAGCCTCACTAAACTGATAACACAGATAATAAGGGAATAATCTATAGGCTTCAGGCTATCACCACAAAAACACACGAAGAGGCAACTCTCCACGGCCATGTGACTACAGCTCAAAGAGATAACTCCATCAGATTAAGACTTTTACTGTGAAAAGTCTGTGTTAACAAGCTGTAAAGTCAAAGTCACGCTGCCCTGACAAAGACGCAACACAGATAAAAACAGACCTCTTTCATATGTTTTAAGAGGGGCCTGAGTCAGAAAGTGAGGGAGGGGGAGAGAGAGGGAAGCATGTTGCTGGCAGATAGCAGAGCCTGTGACGCCAACAAAGAGAGAGAGGGTCAGAGATAGGAAACACCTCTTATCTGACCCCGATCTCCCACTCAGCTCATTCGGTCACCAGGTTTACAGCATCTACACACACATGGCTGCATACACGCAGCTTTGTCACATACTCATGCCCCACATACAGCTCCAAACAGGTATCTGTTGACAAAAGAAAACCATTTCAAAGAGCATATTAGGACCGAAAGGTCTTCATAATGTCAGATTTATTACATAACACTCCTTCAGTTACAGTCATATCATAATAACCTGCTTGCTCTGATTAGTCTATTTAATCTCAGATTGTCAGAGTGTTGTGTAACATCTCAGAATGTCCCTTTAATTTAATTTAATCTAAAATAAATATCCTGTATGAAGGTTTTCTTGTTCCTTTCAGCCACCTGTGTGAAAATCACCCCTTAACCTCTTAATCCTAATCCTTTTATCTGTGTGTATCATACATTTGTGCCCTGGTTCATGTCTGGTTCAAACTGTGAGTGTGTGTGTATGTGTGTGTGTCTGTGTGTGTGTATGTGTGTGTGTTAAGTTTTTATCATCTGGTAACAATGAACTTTAGTAAAGTGTGAATCTGCTCTAACTGAAAAACTGGTCAACAAACCGTCTACAGTTAGAGCTCGCTGGTGTGTCAAGAAAGTCGCTTTGCACGTGTAAGTTGGTGTGTGTGTGTGTGTTTATACACTGTATGTACATAAGGAGGTGGGGTGATTGTGTTGCAGATTAAAGTGTGTGCGATGAAGCAGCAGACACACACTTATGGTTTCTTAATCAACTGAAGGATAAGTGAAATTTTCTGACTGTACAGTCATAACCAGTGGTGGACAGTAACAGAGTACATTTACTTAAGTACATGTTTTGAGGATTTATATCTTTCACTCCAACACATTTCAAAGACAAATATTGTACTTTCAACTCCACTACATTTCTAGGAAGCCTGTTGTTGTTTTTCCTTTAAGGCTCGGCACAGCTTGTAATCAGTTGTTGGTGTTTTTCTTTTCTAAAATGCGATTGGCCACACGCTGTGCCCCTCACAGAAGGGAACCAATCACAGTCAATGCTCTCACCTGGGATGAATTCAGAAATCTGTCTACAAGACTAAATGTGCATCCCCTTGTAGGGATTCGCATCACTTTCCACAGACATGGAAAATGCAAGGTAGATATTGTGTGGTTTACAGGTTTTAAGGCATGTGTTATGTTGCCGTGTAACCAAGTGGTTGAACAGGAAGAGTTCTTCAAAGCAGCATGTAGTTTGTTTGCTGTAATGGACAAAACAGTAAACTTACAACTCCCCCAAAGTCAACGTGGGGAGAAAAAAAGCCTTCTGTTTTCTGTTTTCTTTTTTTTTGGTGCAGATGTTTAAATAAAAAAAGACAATAGCCATCCTTATTGTTTTTGATTGCATTTTTATGCTGAATTTTTTACAGGGGTTTCTGTAGACTTTTTCTAGCAGAGGGATTTTACATATAAGTCGGTTCATCGTGAGATGGTTTCAGAGAGTTACAGGGTTCTGCAAAAACAAGTAGAAGACAATACAGCAACATACTGATATTAGAAAATGTACTTTGTACTTTTTACTTTTGAATACTTAAGTTTTTTTAAAGTAAGTACTTTAGTACTTTAACTAACTTGAGTAAGATTTTGACCAGGGGACTTTTACTTGTAGTTGAGTAAGATTTGACCATGAGTATTAGTACTTTGACTCAAGTACTGGAGTTGAGTACTTTGTCACTGGTCATAACTAACTGGTTGGAATTCAGCTTGTTGCTGTGTCCAAATTAGTTTGTAGTGTTGGTAGTTTTTGGAAGTAAAATCTTTTGTTTCTGGAAGTTCACTTTAAGGAATAGTGAGCAAGGCAGCATTTCAATCTAGAATGTGTTTGCTAGATATAACTGAATATCCTAGTTTCTATACAATGGTCCTTTAAACAGCGGTGCAAAGTGTATCATGCTAAATGCAGACCATGCACCATGAGATAAAAAGCTGACTTGGTCATGCAGCCATTCCATGTTTTATGTTTTTAAGTTATACTGTTGAGTCCTTTTTTATCTGCTCAAACAGGCTGTCAAACGATTCACTTTCTGTATCACTATTAATATAGTATAATCAAATGATTGGCTATAATTAACTTGGGATTAATCACAAATTAATCACACATTTATGATCTCTTCTAGGGATATATATATTCATATTTAAGATTTTAGTACTTGGATCCACACATGAGTGGAGAAATATGCTTGCCTTATGTCTGCTTTTGATTAAGATCTGTTGACAAGTCTCTAGAGGTTGTTACTCTAAACTCTCCACAAAAAGTGAGGGAGAATTTGGCAAATTTTTCATGGGTGCAACCCACAGACTCAGCTCTGCAGCCCATCCCACAAATGCATGTTCCCCACAAATGTGGCTCCATTTAGAAGAGCAAATAAGATTTTCAACAGTTTGAGATTTATTGCCAAGAAGTATTCTTACGAGAAAGTAAATGATCCACCAAACACAAATTGCTTTACTTTTAGTGCTGAGTTTATATGTGTAACATTCAAACACATCACAATGACATTCTACATACTTTCCCTTTGAGTCATTTTTTAACCCCATCTTGAATTCAACTTCATGTCACCCGGTTTTATTAGCTCACCAGCCTTTATCCTGTTAATATTAACACCAGTTTCAACATTGGGTTACTGTTCTTTATGTCTGGAACTCGCTGCTGAAGTTTGAATGTGATACTAGAACCATTTTGAGTGAAGGAGAAAGATGACTTTCCTGCAGCAGCAACAGTTGATGAAGCTTTTTATTCAAGCTGAAGACAGTCAAAGGCAGTGCATTTTGGCAAACTTAGTCCTCGACACACAATGAACCATCCTTGCAAGCAGAAGAGTTTGTTTTTGTTCAGTTTGATTCTGGTTCGCTGAGAATTCTATGTAATACACAAACTTTGTCAGACAGTTAATGGGTGTATGTGCATCAGTGATTAAAAATAACTTCTTGAATGTCACAGGACCCACGATACGTGATAATAGTATGATGAGCTCAAACTGGGGATGCGCTGATATGTAAATTTTGGTCGATACGATATCTTATAATAATATTTCTGTTACGGTCGATAACCAATATTTACCGATATCGATATATGTCAAAAAAAGTAAAGTTTCTGAGATGATTAAGTTTTGTACAGACTGAAAATCATGCAAACTTCCCTTTATTTTCAAAAGGTGTTTCACTCTTAAATAAGAACATTACAGGGCTACCGTAAACACAAGTAACCAACAGTGTTACTTTTTAGCAACCTTCACAACTTGTAGCAAGTGTGTCATTAAACTCTTAACTCACAAAACTCTTGTGAGAAAATCTGGATCATAAATTACAAAAAGGATCATAAATCAAAGTTA
Source organism: Labroides dimidiatus (assembly GCA_030710495.1). Lineage (NCBI taxonomy): Eukaryota > Metazoa > Chordata > Actinopteri > Labriformes > Labridae > Labroides > Labroides dimidiatus. The sequence continues at coordinate 11,002,774 of CM061163.1, forward strand.
CCGTAACAAACGTACCAGTATTCATTGCAACCTCCTCCCGACACAAACACAAACAGCATCTAGACGAGATATAAACATCGGTTGTTCATATTGACCCAAGTTTCACTCATTGGACCGATGCTGATATGTTAAAAAATGACAAACATCGGCCGATACTCATAATGCTGATATATCGTGCATCCCTAGCTGAAATCTTCTTGATTTTTGAGTTTTAAATAATATGGGACTTTATCCATTAAACTTTCACTGAGCATGTGTTAATCACATGTTAAAAAACTTGCACTGCTTGTTATTAATGTGTTGCTTTTGATGGCCTCAGCTCAGTTCTATCATACAGTACAGTTTTGGTCAGTTTTGTTGACACTAGAGACCATTTTCAGCTATCTCTTGACAAGTCTCTAACTTGTCTTCATCAGTTTCCACTCTTTTCTCTCCTCCAATAAGGCCAGTCGTCTATCAATCCTGAACTGAGGCAGAGGTAAAGGACAGGCTCTCCATTAACAACCAAACTCTTTCATTGGTGTAGGAAGGACCGTGGACTTCTTAAAGGATACTTTAAGTGGTCAAAGAGAAACATGTTGCTGAGCCAGATAGCAGCATATTTTATCACCACAAAGCTGTAGATGCTGATGGCTTGCAATTGTTTTCCAGCTATTGCATGACGCCCATGAATAGATTTGGCTCCAAAGGCAAAGAACCAAAGTTCACTCCACTGTGGCAAAGCTGTTTGCAAAACTCCTCAAAAAGAAATAAATCCAACAAAATTTCCCCAGTTGGAGTCGTGTCACAAGATCTCAGTTCAGAATAGTAAAAAGGAAAGCAAATGTCTAAGAAAGCATGTGGAAAGTTCCCCAGTATCTGTGCAATCCTATACAAATGACAAGCTCCTGTTTCACGGTCAACCTTCATGCTTTACAACTACATTAAAACGGTTTTCACAACAAGACGCAAAAACCCTTCAGAGACCTTTGCATCATCTGTCAGGCAGCTGTGAGCAAACCTCTGCACCTGGCCAAGACACGCTGGAAAAAAAGAGCCAGGGCAAGAAAGCCGGTAAAGGGACCCAGTTAGAGGAGGAGGAGGAGGAGGAGTAGTGGGCTGGCTCACACAGCCGGGCCAAAATGTGCTGCTCGCTGGGCCTGACACTCAAAGCAGGAATGCTTTCAAATAGTCAAAAGGGATAGAAAGAAAGAAAGGAGGGGGAGAAGAGAAGGAGGGAGGAAGGAGAAGAGGAGGAATGAGAGCAGAGGGGATATGTGCCTCACTCTGAGAAACTCTTCTGGTTCTAATTTACACATCTATAACCACTGCCCAGAATGAGCTCACTGTGAGAGAAGAACAACAACAACCCAGAGCAAAACCTGAAAAAGAAACTTATGTGGAGAGGAAAAAAGAGAGAACAAAAGAAGAGCAGATGGTGGTTATTCATCGACTTGCTTCATGGTCATGTTACTAAACATCTGCTAATCAATACAGTGTCAGACTAAGCACCGGGCTAAAATGCACGGCCTGGAGGCTCGTAAATTGACAAATGGAGATGAGGGCAGTAATACTGGGGTGAGGGAAAACTGGAGTGATGGAGCCAAGAGAGATGCTGCATGGGTTTGTCAACAGAGAACAGCAGACGGAGGCGATTAGTGGTGGTTCTGGAATGTGGGGGTCAGAGATCTGGGCTCTGCTGGGACCCGCTCTGTAAACACGACCCCACCTCAACCAAGAAGAATACCCCCCCAACTCACAGGCAGACTCACACAGACAGAGTAACCACACTGGGATGCAAACAAACCAAATCCACAGCCACAGAGACTAACAGACAACCAAACAATCCCACCCAAAACCCACCAGCACCTCAAAGACAAACTAACCAACCAAATAAACCACACGAAAGCCAAACAAGCGAAAAGACAAGCAGGCTGAAAGCTAGTTCACTGTCATGGATCACAACAGCCAGTGCATCCTCATAGATTAGTCTGACACAGCCTAGAGCTATATCTAAGTCACAGTAATGGGCATCTGCTTCATCACACCCAATAGAATCTGACCGCACAGGCCTCGTTCTACATTTGCTCTTTGGTAGGCCAGATAACAACTGAGCTGTCAGCGTAGGTCCATCTGGCCTGCAGCTCAGAACTGGGCAGTGCCTGGGCTGCAACCCAGCTTGTTACAGTACCCTTCAAGGGTGGTCCGTCCACCCTCGCTGGGCCCCCTCGACAGCTTGCATGTGCCAGAGTTTCCCAACTAAAGTTTAAGCTGCTTGTTTACCTTCGAGTCAACCTTGCAAAAAGAATAATAAGCCTGTGAACTGAAGTGCAAAGTGTCGTAATTTGTATCGCTGCAAGCATGATAATCCCCGGTTACGACACTTCAAGAAGCTGTGTGACTGCCTGCCTAACATGCTCTGAAACAGCAGTCTGCAGTTGGGCTTGTTCAATTATTCATGCAGTAATAATGACTTTCACTGCACAGAGCAGTCTCCAACAGCAAGCCTTGATCTGTTCTCTCTCATAACCACTATTTAGTCTGAGTCAGGTACTCTTAGAGGAAGTCTTTAATGTTCCATCTGATATTAAAGAAAGTCTTTGTTTGAGGAGGAAGACTGTATGCACCAAGGCTCAAGCACTCTCTCTCTCTCTCTGCAGTACTGTAGGGCAGGTTACACTTAAACAGGGGGTGAAGTCATTCATACCTAGGCCGTGATTATGATTGGCAACCGTAAACTGACATAAACCCCATTAAAGTGTTGTGTGTGCATGTGTATGTGCATGGCTGAGCATCCTAGTAGGTGGTTTTCCCTGTTCATCCTTGGTGGCCTAATCCAGGTATGGAAAGGGTGGATAAGGAGGACAAGGGTGAGTGGTTGCCCCCTATGCTAAGACACACATTTTTTTTTTTTTTTTTTCATAATTGGCTGGATCGCTCTGAGAGGCTGATCTGTTTGGTCTGCCCTGATGGAAGCACAAAGACACTAATCAGAGGAGAACAAAGAGAGACTGAGGAGCCAAATCAGACCTGGATCTCTTTTTAATCATCTGCTGTCATCAGCATGCAGCTGCTTCTGCTGCTGGACTGCATCAAGCTTCTTTAAGTGGTTAACCATTACACTGTGTTGAGATCATGTGGACTAGGTTTTTATTTGTCCTGTTTGCATGGCTGAATGTATCCAGTGTATGTTCAATGAGAAAAACAGGCCACCTCAAAAAACCAAGGTGAAACTAAAAAACAGATGAAAGGTCTCCGCTTGATATATGAAATACATGTTGATACATGAACCTGATGAACTCAAAGAGAGGAATTGTGATACAATGGTTGTGTACCTGTTTCGGGTTCTCCCCTTCACTGTTACTGTCACGTTCCTTTTAGCCGGTGGAGACAGGCTCCCCACAGCTGCTTCTGTTCTCTCCACACTTCACTGACCTGCTTCCTGGAGCCCGGCTCAGGAGTTCAGGGCATGAGCGGTGAGGTCTAAAGTGGGCTGTCTGTCTGCCTGTCTGATTCGGCAGGAACATAAAGGACCCGCCACTCTGGTATGCACCTTGGAAAGTTTAAAGCAGCTCCCTGTTTGGTTCTGTGGTGTGAAGGTAAGGGTGTGACCTATGAGGTGAGGTGAGGGCTGGCGGTGAGGAGAACACAGGGTTGTGGTGAGACAGCAGGGGAGGTATTTGGCAAAGGGCCGCCTGCTTGAGCTTGTGCTGTATGTATGGAAAGAGTTGAGGGCTGCAGGGTTGTTTTGTCTGTGTTTTTTGGTTTGCATGAAGCTGGAACAACTTCAGAGTGAATCTTGAGGGGACAAAGGCAGGGAAGGCTCCAGCAGGTGAAACGTGACACAATGATAAAGCAGACTTGATGATGGGCAAGTACACCATGGCGCCAAGGGGGCCTGCTAAGTCTCTTTATAGGGGGATAGGGAGAAGAGGACGAGTCATTAGTTCTGAGGGATGTAAAGCAGAGGCTACAGGCTGTTGGGAGTCAGGTAGATACTTTGACGGGAAGGGAAGCCTTTCCAAGCCCATTGTAGCTAATGAGCACTGAGGATTAGAGTACCGCACACATCTTTATTCAATCATTACGGCTAACACTATGGACCACCTTGGGCACTTACGGAACCTCCATCGAGGAGAAGATTGCAGCTGTCTCATTAAAACTACATTTGAAGCTTTTTGCTGTCTGAACGCTTCCTATCCTTCTCAGAGCAACTTCCTCTGGAGGACAAGAACAGACAGCTGTGGAAAAGATCCCTCAGGCGCCCCTGGGTCTGACTTTTGACCCCTACTGTAAATCCTCTACCCCTTCTCTCTCTCCACACCTCACTCCACTCTCCCTCCCCGGGGCTTCTCTCTCATTCAGGCTCTCACTTGCCCCTAAGCCTCCAGGCAACTGAGACATTTCTTAGGCCTGAGCTGGCTCTGGTGTGCTAATGGGAGAGGGAAGACGTACTGACGGTGAAGTATATGCGCCCATGTGGCCTCCCTAAGGAAGGAGGCAGCTAATGGATTCCTGAACCTCTGCAGTAATGTCAAATAGGAAGGAGATGCATTAATACACTGACGAGGGAGAGTACGCAAAATCACTTCTTCCACTAGCTAATGATTTGTCTGAGACGTTTTTAATGGCTCTCCATCTGTCAGAGTGATGCCAGTTTGTTCCATAACTTCAGAGTGTGTTTGATCAGAGCCTGAAGCACACAGCGAAACAGGCTTAGTGAAATTGTCAACAAACAGTACGCACATGGCAGCTGTAGTAGGATGTCCACAATAAGCAAAGCAAAGATGACATACACAAAAAAAACACCCACACCCACACTTTTACTCGTAAACTCACTCACATAAATACACACGGGAGACAATTTAATATTTCTGTTCCTGTTCACACTGACATGCTGTGACGTGTCGGTTTCTCGCTGTCTCACTCACTTGGCAGCTTTCTCTGCCAAAATGAAAGAACCAGGAATCCTCTAACATAACCCCGCCATCCGCCCAAAACACACATGCAGACATGGAACACACACACACACACACCTATTTACATTGCTGGAACACCTTTAGTCCCAAAATAGAGTTTGCCTGGAGAAAAGAGGAGGGGAAAAAAAAGGGGGAACTGGAGGACAAAAGCAGAGATTAGCTGGAAAGAGGGAGCTCTTTTAGAATTCAGATCACTGCAGTAGATACAAGTCCTCTGGTCCTGGCATGCTGCTTCACGCCTCGGACAAAAAAAACACTCTCACACAGAATAGTGATCAACTGATTGCGGACACTTTGAGGTTTAACAAGTGAATGAAACCATTTGTGAAATATCAGCAGTGGGAATGATTTCCTTTTTTAAAAGTATTTCAACTTACATCTCATGAAAAAGTGCAACTATTTCCCAATTAACCTTTACAAAAAGGTCAAACCCAGACAACCATAAAGTTCCCCTGAGCTGTACAAGCTAATGGAAGGTTTTCAAGTGCCAATTCCAATTATTTCTCAATGACTCTTAAGAGAGCCAATAACTGGTTTTATTGGGGTGATGACAGAGTAAGGACCACCTGTGCTGCAGGGGAACAGCGTTGCAGGCAGGGGGGCCTGTCCCTGCATGCTCAGCAGATATGACAAACAGCCGACACCTCCTGACCCCTGGGTGGCTGGACGTTTGATGTTCGATGCAGCCACGGGGCGCAGATTCTGTCAGCTCTCTCCTGGTTAGACCTGGAGCCCCACTCTGAATGCATGCAGGTGAACACGCATGCAGACACTTGCATGCTGTAGCTTCTATGCAATCCACTGACACCGAGCTGAGCCAGAACGATCCATCTGCGTGAAGAATCCCTCACGTGCATGTCAGAGCTGCAACATAAACAACACTGACAGACAGGCCCCGTGTTGGGCAAGAGTAGGATCAGGTAGTGTGAGTCAAAGCTTCATTCAAATGAATCCCAGCATTCATTGCAGATTACAGTCCATTCATAACTTCACACTGTTTATCAAGTTTATCTGTTCACTTTTGTTGTGAAAGAAGTTCTGAAACGCACTGAGAGACAGTGAAGTCTTCACATCATGGTGGAATCCCTCCTCAGCTGATAACACAATGACGCCGGGACGCTTCAGGGTAAATTCCACACTTACATCAGTGAGCGAGTCTTTTACTGGAGGAATAATGCCACCGGGTCAACCGTCTGAGGGAGTCTGATGGTAGCATTTTTCGGGGAGGAAAATTGGGTTAGTCAGAGATAAGAGTGTTAAACTAAATGAAGGGCCTAATTCATTTTTAAAAAGTGATGCATTCACTGCTGAATGCCCACAGATGAGTCAAGATGAAGCATCTGCTGATAACTGACATGATGGCTAACAGGGCAGACACAGGCACAAAGCAGCCAGACAGAAGCTTATCTGTTAGCATCTAATAGCTTTACCAGGGGCAAGAACAATGTAACAATAAGTTATTCTGTACTAAATCACTTAATATTACACAGAGTAGAGTGAGCGATGAACCACATCCTTTGTATGAAGCTGCCAAACTGACGCCTCTATGTGACCTAAAGTAGCAGACGAGACGGAAGAAAATGAGAACAACATTTAAAAGAAAGTTTTTTGTTATGCCTGTCACCACTGTCGCCAATTTAGGTTGAAGCATTGTGGTCACACGGGCTAGAGAGCAATTGGTTTTCATTTGCATAACTGGAGGATGTCAATAACGATAGCATCATCATCTAAAACTCTACAACAAACTAGATGTTTGCTGAAAGTTTGCAAAGTGTTGTTACCCAGTTATATTACAGTGATCCACCTCAACTTGATAGCTAAACATCCTCCAAACTGCTGCAAAAACAGGATCAACGTCATAGACTGTATAAAATATGGACGTTCCACTACGTCACTCGTCTGTTCCTGATACAGTCAAATGAAGCCTATCCTTGGACAGGGCCATCTTGGATATGACGAGGGCTTTGAGCTCCCTTTCTAACAGCTACAGGGCGCCCACCAGTCACGTGAGCTGAGCTGAGCCTCTGATTGGACAAACTTGTAACCCTAATATCTTCTAAACCGCTGTGTGAGAAAAATACACCCCCGTACAGTGTGTGCTGATAGCGAAATTAGCCTTTCAAACCCAGCCATTTTTTGAACCAGGCTTTAAATATGTGTTTTAATGCTGTAAAGGTATGTTTTTTTGGTTCGGTGTGTTTGTGAATTCAGTTTTCCTGCAGGTAGCCTCTAGCGGATTCTCGATGAACAGTAACTTTTAGCACTTCCGCACAGGCTTCATTTTTCTCTACCGGATGTTGCCCCTTGATCATTGTGTTGCACTTCCACCTTTAGAAACATCCAAGCTAGCTAGCTATCAATATTTCTGCTGCATATATCAGCAACAGTTTTCTTACTTCCAAATTATTATGAACTCAGCTCCTGTTTTGTCAGATTCACAGAACTCGACAGCTATAGCAAGAAAGTAAATCGTTGAAACTTAAAGGTCTGTCCAATCAAAGTTCCCATGTATTCTTACTCCTCTCAGCTCTGTCCAGTTTGAGGCTCAGTGCCTCTGATTCACTGCAGTAAAAATGTCGTAAAATGAAGATGAGAGTCAAGCCGGTGGCAGGCCCAGCGTGCCAAAGGAGGAGAACTGAGAGAGAGTACTTCCTCTGTCGCGCTGACTGATGCTGTGTCACCAACCACTTCCTAAACCCCAAACAAAGCAGTTGAGTGTGCAGCTAATAGCATACCTGCAGGGGTCAAGAATAACACGACGAAACTGACTGCCTCGCACTGTTGTTTTTCACTGCCAGGCTATTTCTCGTGCTTCAACTGCCAACCAGACTGAGACCTGTCCGTCTGCCTAGACGGGTTCCACCTCTCGTGTTTACTGCTGGTCCAAACAACCGCTCAGTCACAAGACTCTGATGCTCCTTTCCTTCTTGCTGTCATGCAAGATGATAACACAAAACTTATTCAACCATAATTTATATTACTCTCAACAAAATAAGACATCCAGTACAGCGGATTAAACTGGGTGCCTCCAGACGGGTTCATGGGGATTTCAGAACTATTATAGGCTTCACAACACATTGGAGAGAGTTTGAAAGTAATTAAAAGTTTTACTCAAGTCCTGTAAGAGTGCCACACAAATACCACCATTTGGCTGGGGTAGCCCCATTCTGTTAGACACTTTACTACACCGAAATAAAGAAAGAAGATTTTATTTTCTAGTTTACATTTACATTCTAGTTTGTAAACTCTTGCATTAGTTCTAATGAGCAAAATACATCACTCTACATGGTAATAAAAATGCCACATGGAGCTTGGACACCATTGCCACTTACATTTTTTGATAATTGTGGTCTGATTCTATCATACTTAGTCTAAAAAAAAGGATCAGAAGACTTTTCTCTTTCAACAGCCCCAGTTGAGAGGACATGGCTCTGTGATAAGATGTGAAACTGTCATAACATTGAGCCTTTGCTGGTATTAACATCCAAAATAATGACAGCTGTGCTCTTCTCTATAAATGTTATTAAATTATTCACAGCAGTCTGTAATGTGTGTGATGCATATTAATGTGACAAATTACTTTCACTTTTTTTCAACCATTTGCCTTTGGTTAGTCAAAATAATAATAATAATAATAATAATAATAATAATAATAATAATAATAATAATAATAATAATAATAATAAATAAATAAATAAATTAAAAATGCAAGCTTGCAATGTTTGACTGTCAGTGAGTTTTTGGTCACATTAGGGTCGTTTCTCGGAATTAACACTTGGGTACATTTGATCAAATTATAAGTTTGCAGAATTTTGGTTTAGCACTGCTCATTATTTGAGGATAAATATTCTGTAATCCTACATTGACACGCCACAGAACTCAATGAAATGCGGTCGTTTTCGGCACAACAACAAGCACGGGGCCTGTTTTTTATCCCAATTCCCACGTTCCTCTCCAGGGAACTTTGGGGTTTCTATGGGAACAGATGAATTCCCGGGACAACTCTGCTCCTGCCAGCTGAGCCCCCTCCTCCTTCGCTCCCTTCTGCCCCCACGTGCGCGGAGGGGAACGGGCTTACAGTTTTCTGCCTTTTGAAGACTTTCCATTTGACTTGTGGAAAAATGCTTTGCTGCTTCGTTAACGCTGAAAAATCCCCATCCCTACCAAAACAAGCTCGTTTAAACTCTTTATGACCTCTGAAAAAGTCAACATGAAGTACGGCGATGTTGACATATGTAACCAGAAGACTAGAGTTACAAGAAGGTCCTTTACGACAGCCCAACAAAAGTTGATAAAGCTTAGTCAATACAGTAAAGCGACGTTCAATTAAAAAAAAAAAAAAAAGAAAACAAAAACATGTAGCTAAAGTTGCCTCACAAAAACACCTTCCAGGTTAGTTTGAGTGAATAATGAGAATAAAATCTTCTTACCGATAAAAAGACATACTACATCCAACCCGACAAGCATCCTCCTCTTTGTGCAATGCGATTTTCCATCCTCAGGTTGGGCGAGGAAGTGCTTCCCAGCACCGTTCTCTTTCCCCTCCCCGGCCCCTCCGCTGTCTGCTAACCGCAGCTGGAGCTCCGCGTCCCGGGGCAGCGTGCTGCTGTTGGTACCGGTGGAGTTGAACTTTTGCATGTCTTTAAAGAAATTACTAATACCTTGTTCCAAAAGGTAGCTGCAAAGAGCCTTCTTAGTCTTGGCTGGCTGGACAGTGATGAAAATTTACAACACTTTTCAGTCCATCCGTCGTCGGTGCAACAAATCCATGTCAACCAAAGTTTGACAGCAGCAGACCCCGGTCAACCAGCCAACTGCTAGTTCATGAGGTACAGCCCGCGAGCCAACTCTATACCTGTGACAAAAGAGCTTAAATCTAAGAAAAGAGTTACGGAAACTATCTGTTCTGGGAGAAAAACAATCATTCAACTCAGTTATTCGTCTCTACAAACTTCTTGGACGTAGGAGCGCGTTGTACTCTGAGCTCTAAATCTTCATGAACACCCGAGCTATGCCAAGCACTCTGACAACCGGAACTTTCCCTTTAACATTTCAAAATAAAACTACTTCGCTGATGAACCTCAGTGCTGCTGTGTGTTGAGCATTAGTGACGCGTCGATTTGGTTGAAAAATTGTGCCGTTTCCGGTATTATTCAATTCAGCTTGACGCTGATGTAGTCCCTGCAGTAAATCCAGACAGAATCGATGTGGAGATCACAGCTTTGGACTGTTTAGACTGTGTACAATCTCTGTTCTCAACATGCTCCATTCACCTAACCTGGCAGCTGTGTAACGACTGGCCCTCGTCACTTGGATTTCTCTTGTCCCATTAGGTTGTCCCACCCACGAGGACCCGTCCCACAAACAATTTCTGTCCTTTTCTGGTTAATAATACAGGCGTTAAGAGATAAACGTTGAAATAAGTTTTTTTTTTCTTTTATACAAAATAGTTTAAAGCGATTTCATCCAACTACAAAGAGCTATCATAAGCCTTATTTATTTATCTTTTTTTTTTTTTTTTTTTTTTTAATCATAGCACATGTAGGCTACCAAACGATCATTAAACTCATTACATGCACGCGAGACTTAATTTGATTTTTCCACAGTATCGACGACTGAAGGCCCACTGCGCCCGCGGATGTGAAGAGACATATTGCCCAAGCTTCACACATATCACAGTTTGTTCATATAAGCTATCTTCCTTTACAGCGTATTAAACACAACTGAAAGCAAACAAAACGCTTTTTGCATCTTAATGTGTCTGTTGATCAGTCAATTAGCAGATATGTCACGTGGTTGACCTCTTGGTTGTTGTTTAGTAATGCTGTGCTCACGGTTAGTGGCTGACTGAGATGAAGAGTTACTCCGCCACCTGGTGTACTAACAGAAGCACTGCGCGTTTTGTACATTGACAATGGCTTTTAATTTAAACATAAAAACATGCATTTTACTTTTTTTCTTTTTAAAAAAATATTTTTTGATTTTATAATATTAATTATTGTAACAGCATGGTGTCTTGTTAATGCCCCACACTGACTGTTGAGAATCCCAAAACTTATGACAGTGGGTCTGAAGGCTGAAATGACCTTTAACCACAAAAACAAAGCACATTTTAATACTACAATTCTACAGTTTCATTTAGCACATTTATCTAGTGCTTTGTTGAAAAAGGTTGTTAAATGGCAACAAAGTACCTTTTAATTGAAAGAATTGCATTATCTCACTATAGCAACACTTCTGGTTTAAAGATAACAATTTCAAAGTTATTGTACCAACAGATGTCTTTCGTTTCTATACATGAATGATGAAGTACATAACAATTAGTTTTAAAGACGGACTCTTTTCTGCTCTCTTCATGCAAGATGTATTATTTCTCTCAATCTTATAAATGATTCAATTTTGTCCACTAGATGGCAGCAAATTATCATTTAGTTATCATAATATAAAAGTCATATTGGTGTGGCTCATGCTAACTTATGCATTTAGATTAGATGGAACCATCTTCCACCCAACCCTGACACAAGAAAGGAGAAACACAAATCCACCCATGCATGCACTGTGTAGACAACTCTGATATCATTACAATACTTTAGGTGGTACTTTATTTTGGTCCTCCTGGTGTACAATATGTAATGTCAGACTCACCAGTTTTTACAAACCCATCTTGGTCAGGTTGAGCTGATTGAAGCTGATTGAAACGTCCATCCCTGTCAGCACTATTCAGTCTCTTTAGTTTTATGACCTCGAAAGAATTTCAAACATTGATTGATGAGAGGGAGCTATGGGCTGCAAAAGTTATCAGGATTGTGCAGAACAGTTTTAATAGTTTGAAAAGATGTACAAGAGACATATCTATTATACTGTATCATATATTTATTTGTGTGCATCTATGTGCCGTAAAGTTGTTTTTGCTGTGAGGAAAAAGAAACTGTAATGGCACACTGATGGCAAACTACTGAGGGGGCCACTACATACAACTGGCCCCCTCGTGACATACCATTAGCCACATGCCTCATGCTGCTGATCTAACAGCATATAATGTGGAATGCCACCATTACGGTCAGTTTAAATATCCAGTTTACAATTAAATGACTCAACATGATAGGAAGCGGTATCGCTCTCAGTGATTATAATTTTATCTTAATTGGTCCAAACAAGGTCAATCTATGTTCATCCTATAGCCAAATCTGGACAAACTAATACGCCTTTGGTTGATTTAATAAAAACAACACCATTTAACATCTTATAAAAACACTCATTCTGGGACCAAGGACATCCCATAATTATATGATAAATACCAAAAGTAGGAATCATACAGTGTGGAAAAATTGGTCCAAAAATGGCACCACTGGCATGCAGGAGGTTTATTATTGCTATTGTTTTTATAATACCAGGAAACTTAGCTTCAGGCTGCAGCTTGCTTGATGATATTTCCTTAATTATAGTTAAATAATGTTTTTCTTGAACACAGCCCAGTGATAAGTGAGTGTGTCTGCTCATTTTCTTTTTCTAGATTTTATTTAAAGGGAGTATACTGTTCAAAAAAATTAAGTCCCACTGACTGAAACAAAGACATTTTTATTGATTTGTTGACAATAGTGATTTCATCTACTTTTTTCTAAACTTCATCTTCTCCTTGCTGATTCTAAGACTAGATCTGAGTGTCTCACCACTGAATTTGTTTGGAAACACATTGTATTGTTTTCAAGAAAAAAAATAACATTTAAATGAATGAAACTGATCAGAGTTTCTGGCTTTAAAACAACCAGTATTGCTCAAAATAAAAGACTTCATGGTTCAGTGGATGTCAGTGACACCAAACATGAAATTTCTCTTCCTTTGATTGATTACATTCAACATCTCTAAATATCACAGCAAAAGTATTGGCCTTATTTTATTTTTTTGGACAATTTAATTTCAATTTAAGATTAAGGACTGGAAATATTTGTGGGGTGAAAGGGTTGTGAATAAATAAATAAACGCTGTAGAGTGGTTACATGACCACATTGAAACAGATTAGGTTGGGATAGACATGACTCATATATATATACTTGGATGAGGATCATCAAAAGGAGAGTGTATCATCTTAACAGAATGATTATCCTCATTCCTGTTTCTCTGTATTGTGGTGAACAGAAACAATGCACTATTTTTATGCTGCTCCATTAAACACAAGACAACAAAAAAGCTGTTAATTCACACTGCAAAAACATGACCTTCATCTCTTTAACATGTCCCAGCGCTATGACATCAAATTTGTGGGCTCACTGCACCTGGGAACCGTCTGGGAAAACCTGAAGCATCAGTGAATGATGACTTCCACCTAAACAGTCAAAGCTTCACCAAACCAAGCCTAAGAGAAACGAGAGCCATCAGAAGGAAGAGAACTCCTTCCCCATGGCCAAAATATTATAGAAACAAAAAAAGGTCATATTCATGTCATCATTTATCGTTACTAGAGTCATTAAATCTAAAGAAATGTCTGCATAAAGGGAAGACCACCAAAAACAAATACTGGATGGCCACGATCTTCCAGCACTTAATGAAGAACAGACATGACTCTGCAGTGGAGGTCACTGCAGAGTCATGACGTCTTCCTTAACCACTGGATTAACCACTTTCCTGGATTCCCCAAAAATCACATATTTGTTACCTCAGGATTTGCTAATATGACACTTTAACATGCAACGTTATAACAGTTTAAACAACATGTTTCAGTCCGGTCTCATCAAAGCTAGCTCATGGAGTTTTATACACTGGAAATGAAAGACAATGAAATTAGTGTTGATTCTTCTAAGAATCAAAACAAACAAACCCACCATCGTTGAGATGAGTTGAAGAAACTTTTCTCCTATTCCCACAAGCTATGAAATTTATCTAGAATTTTTTGGGCCTACCCCATCCTACAAACCCATCCATCCATCCATTTTCTATACCGCTTCTCCTGTTCAGGGTCACGGGTGGCTGGAGCCTATCCCAGCTGGCTGAGGGCGAGAGGCAGGGTACACCCTGGACTGGACGCCAGTCAATCGCAGGGCTGACATAGAGACACAGACGACCATTCACGCTCGCACTCACTCCTACGGGCAATTTAGAATCTCCAATTGACCTAGTGAGCATGTTTTTGGACTGTGGGAGGAAGCCGGAGTACCCGGAGAGAACCCACGCATGCACGGGGAGAACATGCAAACTCCACACAGAAAGGCACACCGTGCCCGAACCGGGATTCGAACCGGCGACCTTCTTGCTGTGAAGCAAGAGCTCTAACAGCTGCGCTACCGTGCAGCCCCCTACAAACCCTATCACATGAAAAGCAAAAAAAAAAGCAAAAAAAAAAAAAGAAAAAGGAAAAGCCTGCTGCCACCTCATATCAGAGGCATTATCATGACAACATCACAGATAACACATTTTTGACTTTTCCGTGACCCACTTTCAGCTGTTTTGTTGTCGATCTTCACACTTTCTAATGTAATACCAAACTCATCACTGATCTTTAAGTTCTACCCCCCCCCCCCCCCAAAAAAAAAAAAAGATAAAGAAAGAAAGAAAGAAAGAAAGAAAGAAAGAAAGAAAGAAAGAAAGAAAGAAAGAAAGAAAGAAAGAAAAAAACTGTACCTGTAGGTAGGTGAGGAAGGTGAAGTTTCTCGCAATCTCCAAAACATCCTACACTTCTCAAACTATATATAATTATGCAACATATTTGCGCGTGTGTGTATGTGTGTGTGTGTTTCCTCTTTGTGTCTCAAATAAAACTATGATTCAATCAGGAGTAAGTCATTTTGGAAAATGATGCATCACCTGACAATGTAAAAACACTACAAAACTGGTGACACAGTATAATTCCTTTCTGTCCCATTTAAAGTTTGTCATCACAGGAAAAAAACAAGGGTTTTTTTTAACCATTGTGTGTAGTGAGAACAACATCACTTCTGCTATTTTTGATAATTATTAATAATCAATTAATTATTACACATTTTGAAAACGAGATGATTCATCTCATGGAGCTATCCCATCAATAAACAAAGTGCAAGTACTACATCCAGGTGTTATACTTTTTTTAATCAGGGTAAAATCCCAACATTTTGCTGTGTGTTTATTTTCACTCTGAATTAAAGTTATGGACATGTCTGGGCAAGACTTATGTTAATGTGGCCACAGCAGGCATCTAGCTGTATCACATCGTCTTTCTTGAAGTCTGATGACACATACCTGAACCAAAGACCATCCTGTTTTGCTGTCATCAAACTTTCCCCAGGCGGTATAAGTAGAGAGAAAGTGAAACCACATTCACTGACCTCAACTAAAGTGAGTGTACAGGTGGAAGTTTTTAAGAAGCAAAAAGTGTAAACAAGACATCATGACATTTTGTGAGTTCTACTTCCATATGAATATGACATTTTGTTTTTTCCACAAGTATATATAGCTGCATTTAGCCAAACAGACCTAGATTTGGAGTAAGAATTGTAATTAATGATTCTAAGTTTAAAAATCACTTATATGAGGGAGCATTTCAATCTTTTTTAAAAAGTTATTTTTTGGTCTTTTTATGCCTTTAATGTGAGAGGACAGGATGGTTGATAGAGTAGGAAACAGTGTGTGAGTGGGAAGTGACATGCAGCAAAGTCACCACAAGATGGACTTGAACCTGGGCTGCCTGCTCAAAGGATTTTGCCATATGAAGCGCGATCTAAACCACTAGACTGCACTCCAGGAAACACCTCCATCTTGACCACTATTTATTGCGAAATATTCCCCACTTCTACAGACGCTAATTTTCTTTAGATTAGTGCTGAATAAATTAACATGGTTTCTGAGTACCTGTCTCAACCAACTCATGCAAACATCATTAATATTATCCTTCCTAAAAGAATTTTAAAGCTCCTGTAAGGAGTTTTTAGCTGGTTGTAAAAAAAAAACTGAAATGTCTTTTCATGACCTGCCAAAATAAAGAACATCATCAGCAACAAGATAATTAGATTTTTTTTTCTTTACATGTATATATTTTTTAACGCCTGTAACCAGTATCGGGGGTAGGTGTCAGCCCTGCACATGGAAGCCCTACATATTTTTTAAACTTATCGTGCAGTAAATATTCAAAGTGGGTAAATTATTAAACTTTTTTGGGGCCACAAATTAATTTTTAAGCATGTTTGGAACAACATTACAAAGCACTGAGAGGCATTACACAGATAGAAAAAAAATCATCACAGGAGCTTTAAAGCCGTTATTAAAGGTTAATAGTGTTATGAAGACATACTATGAATAAAGTCTAATTATAAACAGAGAAGTGAGTGATTCATTTTGAAATGTCTTTATGCCCAATTTCTTCACCTCTTCCTTCCTTAGATAGTTTTGTTCCTCTTTGCGAGATTTATGTTGAGTAGAAGAGAAGGGCCAGTCCCATTATACAGATACAAACTGTGCCTGTAGTTTTTTTGCCTTCTGTCACAAACAGGGGAAAGCACCAACTGGATTCCGGCGTGCATTTGTTCTCAAGAGTCAAGAGTGGGACTGATCTCAGTCAGATATCAAAACCCTCTCATCGCATGCACACAGAAAGCTCAGGAAGCAGACACGCAAACACGTACACTCTGCTTTGGTGCACAGCAGAGAAAACCCAGGACGTGTACAGTCATCAGTTCTGTCTTCAAGCTCTCTCCAGGCTCAGGCAGCTTTGAGCTCTGTCCTTCAGACTGACAATGCCACAGACAGCACAGCACTCCCTCGTCCAAGTCCTCCTGCTGTGGATCACCATCCTCTCCATCATCCAGGTTGTGTTCATCACCCTCTTCCTCACACAAGACAAGGTGAGAACTCTCATTTTTAATTCTCTTGCACTGAATTTCAAAGAGTCTTGCAGCCAGTGATGCCTTGATACAAACTCTTCATTTGAACTTCAGGTGAATTAATTATAATGTTGGATTTGTGTTTCGATAACTTAACAGAGAACAGGGTAAATGTCAGCACATCTATGTTAACACCTGCATAAGCCATGTATTCTTTCATGTGGTTTCAGCAGTAGCACAGCTGGTGAGAAAGACGCCCCTGTGGTCTGTAATCCCCTATTATGACTCTTAAAGTGAAACTTGCTCAAAATATTCAAAAAGAAGTCTTTGTTTCTGATAAATCTTTACCAATGATATACCTGACCAAATATTAAGGAACCATTCTGAGAACTGAAATGGTTTTATTACACCAAGTGTTTTTGTTAACTTTAATATATCAGCTCTTATATTCTTTTAAAAACATATTAAGAGTTTACTCTGTGCTTCCTTTTTCCTCTCTAGTCTCAGAACTGCAGCGCTGTAGATCCAGAGCATGCTAAGCTATCCACGACAAACATCAAACCTTTGGTGAGAAAAGGCAGCTTAAGAGTTTCTGCTTCCTCTGTTGTGTCATATATTATTATACAAGTCATCATACTCCTGGGGAGCAAAACATTGTGTTTTTGTAACAGTTCTTCAACAATCATACAACTTATATATTGCAAAACAGGCAAGTCTGACAAGTTTGATAGACAGTCTCACCACTTTCCTCACATCTTGGAGGAGGAAGCACATTGACGTCATTGCTACATTCGGGGAAATGCAACTACACTAAACTGTTCTTCCTTCATTTTCTTTCTAAAGATAGAGCTGTGTGTAGTAGTGTCAGCATGCTTAAAGAATTGCAACATCCATGTAGTTTGTTTGTGTGTACAGGGAGATATTCAACCACATCAAACAAACATTTCAATACAAACTATACTGAACGTTTTTGGTATGAATATGTATTTTTTCTCTTTCTACAGTCTAACACGCTCCAGTTGGGAAAAGGCAAAATGCTCACCTTTAAGGGTTCAGCAGGTAAAGACATTTGAAGTTTCCATTCTCTGCATGCTTGGTCATTGGAGCATTTAATTCCAATAACCACGCCGTCCATGCGTATTATTTCATTGGCTCATTAGCAGATGTTATTCAACATGAAATACATAAAATGTATTGTATAGCAGCTAACGACAGCTACTGTGTCATCCACAGAGAACGGGAGACTAAAATGGCTCCCAAAGTTTCCAACTACAGGACTGTTATCGGTAGATAAAGAAGGTCTGACAATTGAGCAAGATGGAACCTACTTCATAATTCTTCAGGTGAATTTGAATCCTGAGACATGTAAAGGAAACACTCTATCTGAAGACATCAAAGTGTGTCTGAAACTGACAAAGCCGGCAAATGGAAGCTCAGATATCCTGCTTCAGGGTCGGATCAAAACCGACACGTGCAGCACAGGTCTGTTAGCCAAGGTTGTAGGTCTCACTGAGGGCACTCTGGAAGTCGCCATCGACCTGGAAACTTTTGAAATAGATGACACGGAATCTCTGACCCACCTGGATATCATCTACATATCTAAATAAGTATTTTGTACTTGTGGAACTCCTGTAACCAAACAGACCTCTGTATTTGAGTTTGGATGATTGTATTTATTACAGTGAATCACCTGAACAACTTTATGCAGTTAGAAAGGTGCCCGAGTCTGAGAGAGAGCCCGAAAGGTTGAGTGAGACAAAACCACCATGTTTCATGAAAACGTCCACTACCTTAAATTGCATTTGTGGTAAATTACTCCATAGTATGTCTTGGTATATATCAGTACATCTCGGTGACAGCAGTCACTACATTTCTGTTTCTTGTGCTGCTGTGCTCAGAAGCCTCTCAAAGTCAAGTTTCAGAGTGTTGTTGAGCTGACAATAACATCCAGCACGTAGGTTTGGGGAAATTTCCCGTTTACCTATTTAAATTCAGCCAGTGAAGTCCATATTCAGAGCCAACAGATTTTACTTGACTCTTTCATTTTGATTTCTTTAAATTTTAGAACATCTGTATCAGCAGTAGTAATGTTATATTATGTGGATTGCACACCTACTATTCGCTGAGTGCTGATTTATTTCTTGGAATGTTTTAAAAAGTCATATATGTATATTGTTTTATTATAGTAATAACATTTTGTATTTATTTATTGCTTGAACCAAAAATATCTGCTCTATTGAGTATGTGTGTATATTTATTATAAGGTGACTATATTATATGATTATATGAATGTCACTGTGTGACAATGTATGTCAGTGTGTCACATGCATAGATTTATTCCAGAACTCACCAGAATGAATGTTTTTTCTTTAGCAGCATAATAAATTTCTGCTGCCAAAGTTGTGGAAATCCTGAAAACATTGTTGGAATTGTTGGTACATGTTTGAAGGATGTAAAAAAAATGTTTTTTTTATTTTTTTTATTATGATTATTTACACATGCTTTCTCGATCCCTGTGAAGAATTGAATTGTTTGTTTCAGTGGGTTTTCTTTTTTCGTTTTTGGAAAATTGAATGAAAAGTGAAATGTCTTAATTTGCAGAACCTCCTCTAGTTTCATGTCTGTGACATGAAATCACAACTCCTGGTGGTTTGTGCTGAAACTTTTGTATCTTCAGTGGTGATGAAAAGGAACATTTTGTTTTGTCAATGATGTTTGTAATGAAAAAGGGAACTTGATGAGTTGATGAAGGAACATTAGTCATATTACACATTCAACAACACGATGCATTAAGTCCCAGAGGCTCTCAGTTGTCTTTTGATCTGACGATACCAGCACAGCTGTTGCCTTTCAGAATACTGAAACATGTCATTATTAAAATCCGTTTTGTTTTCAGACCTTCGACTTGTTTCATGTGCTTGAAATGAAACCATGATGAATCAGTGCTTTGATAGACAGTCATGTTAGAGCCCCTGGTAAAAAAAAGTGAAAGTGAGAAGTCATGAGAACAGTGAGACCATAAAAACAATGAGTCACTGTTTGTCAGAAACATCAGGACCCTCCCTGCGATGTTTCGTCAAAAAATAATCCCACCAGTCTCTGACAGAGCAAAAGAAAATGTCGGGGCCTTTCACTAGTCAGAAAACATGTGTGCTTCGCTTAAACAATAGTGACTGAACACGCAAAAGGTCAAAGGAACTTCATATTAGTCATAGTGGCCAAGACAGACATTTTCCAAGATACTGTCTGAAAACTCTTCCAAACCTCAGAAACCCAGAGTTTCTACTGTTCCCTCTATTAGCTGTTGAGACCGCAGCATCCGGTTACACTGAAGAGAGATCCAAGAAGTCAAAATCTGATATATGAATAAAAATCTCTCACTTCCCACTCTGTTTCATTTATTAAAGACACCCACGTAGGTCGGATTGTTCCTGTTGTTGTTTTCCACTTCCCAGCAGTTGTGTTTTTTGCATAAAGGTCTGGGGGAGATTCTGTGACAACCCTGACCATGTTTCCATCCAGCAGAGAGTTTCTCAGTCATCTTTTAGTGTTTTTATATATATATGAATGTGCTCGTTATCCCTCGTTATGAATTGGCGCTATATAAATAAAGACTGATTGATTGATTGATTGATTGATTGATTGATTGATTGATTGATTGATTGATATAAAAAAAGGAGAAAAAAAAACTTAACTCCTGACTCAACTTGGGGTTGAGGACTAATGACCTAAAACATTGTTTATTCCTCTAAATACTACTAATATTGACAAAGAGGAATCAAGTAATTGGCACTTGACTTGGTGTTGTTTCAGATTCTTCTTATTTGGCTCGGACTTGCTATTAAAACCCAACTGGAAGGACTGGAACAGAAGCTCGGCTATTTACTGCAGCAGACGGAATGAAATTCAAACCTCATTGACAACTTCTACATCTTTTGGGATGCAGACTTCTCTTCAGGGCGGATAGATTCTACCTCAACAAACTGGGAGATCAGTTGCTCAAACATTTTCTACTTTGTACGACAGACACCAGCAGCCTCCGCCAAGGACAAGATGCGAGATAATCCAAATCAACAGATAAGACGGTGCTCTAGGGCCAAGTGCACAAGCTGGTGTTCACCTGGGTGTAACCTTATATTGGACATATGTAAGTTACAGTTGAGCTAAAGTTAGCCCTGTGCGCCAATCAGACTTAGGACCTGTTTGAGTTTCACGTGGAATACAAAGAAGCAGGAGTATGTAAAGTCAGACTAGTCTGCCTATTCAAGATAATATAAACAGAGAAATAACTGATGAGAAAATGGCTATGGCACAACGTCGCGTTTACAGGACGAAAGTGGATTAGGATAAAAAAGAGAAGTCTTTAACCACACCTTACTTAGACTGTAAGTTGATTGTATGTTTTGATTTTGTCTGGTGAGTCCTGTTTGACTCAATCAAAGAGTTTTTTTTATTATAACTCATTGTCCAAACAATGTTAACTTTATTAAACTGCACTGATAGCTGCTGAAGGAGAAGACAAACTGTGCAGCACTGTTGAGCATTTCTGCTTATAGAAATATCCCAAACTTACAACACCAATATTTGTCAAAGTCGTGTTGACCCGTACATCATAGATCCATCCAGCCAATCATTGTGCAGGTGGAAGAACATGTTTGTAGTGTTTGCTAAAAATGCTGATAAAAGGCGGGTTTCTGACAGCAAAGTAATGCACTGAAAATGATCTAAATACAGCAACATTTTGGGTGTTACTTTCTTTCCTAAATTTGTTAAGTTAGGTGGTAAAACTGACACGTCTGCAGTGGTTGATAGCCTGGCTTAAGTACCCATAATCCAGACAGTTTTCTTTAAAAAAAAGATCTTTTCTATTTTTTTTTCCAATACAAAAGAAAAATTCTCATATCAAATTATCAGTGTTTACTTTTTTGAACAATTAATATTTTTTAGTGGTTTGCCCTCGAACAGATGGACCAGGTTCAAATCAAACATGTGGCCTCTTTTCTGCATGTCTTTCAATATTCTCACCCTATTTCCTCTTCTAGTCACTTTCCTGTCACTGCTTCAACTAATGTGTAACTTTAAGGTCAAAATAACCACATTTTTTGTGTTGCTCCATCAACTGGATCCACTGCTGACAGATGATTTAAAAACCAGCATCTGAGTACTTCGCCTGCTACAGACCAACACAAGATGACAGCATTTAGCTGCGGACTGAGAGCCATCTCAACCTTTCAGTTTTGCTTCACAGTAACATCACCACAGGCCTGACACCTTGCTTCACGGTAGTAAAAGGGTTCCTAGTGTAAAGAAATACAAGAAAGAAAAAAAAACATTCTCTTAAACAACAGACCTGGAACATTTTATTTTTCATATGCGTAGAGGGGAGATGGGAGAGAAAACTCACCCACACAAATCAACTGTTTGAGTGAAATCAAAACCAGAGACAGGAGCTGGAGCTGACAGACTACAGAGCTGATAGGTCTCCTCTCCATTTGTTACTACAGTCTGTTACAACTCACAGGTCGGCCAGCGCTGGAAAGAGAATGACTCACGCATACATAAAAAAAAAGACAGGAGCATACAGTGGTGACACGGCAAAGAAGGCTGAAACTCTGTTTGCTCCTTCGTTCGTATAACTTTAAAAGATAAAGGTATGTATAGAATGTAAGACAGTATGATAAACCAATCGTCATAATATTACACCACTGTCTGGATCATAATCACTCACATCTCAGTGTGGTTTAAAGATATGAATGCTAATAGAAAACACCTGAGGAAAAGAAATTTGAGGTTCAGGTTTCCTACAAACCCACTTGCACACACACATTCCTGTGACAGCACTTTCACAGCAGCCACTGGTCTCCAGGTCGAGGGTTGGAAAGTGAGTCACTTAACCTGCTGCTGACACCCCCTACACTCCACCTTCCTCTACCAGCACCCCCCCCCCCCCCCCCACCCTCCACCCACCCACACACACACACACACCACCACTCACTTCCTTTTCAGTTTACAAATATACAAGACTGTGGTTGTGTTTTATTTTCTCTTTTTGAGAGCAGCTTCTTCGAACAGACTTAGCTGAAGAGAAAGCGTCACGGTGACTGCATGAGAGATGAAAAAAGCCTCTGACTTCTTGCTCGCACATACGTCTCAGCAGGCTTGTTACCATAGTGAGGGGACCTTGTGTGAAGTGTACATATTGTTCTGTTGTCCATCTAAACAATCCCTGAGAAATAGTTTATTTTTTGTTTTGTTTTGTGTTTTTTTTTTGTTTATAAATAAAGTTACATTTAGAATCTGCTTTTATGTTTGGGTTAAATGGTGCTTCAGCCTGAAGATGAGGTATTTCAGTAATTCATTGCAGCAATGTGGTGTCATGTTAAAACAAAGTATGAGTACAGTGTACATCGTGTGGTTGCACTGGGGGTGGGAGGCCGTGTGCAGAGACCACGCTGCAGAAGCTGTAGCGAGTTTTCACCTGACTCAGCAGGAAGTGAACACAGGGGCAGCTTTGAGCATGAGACAGCCTGAGAGGACAGTTTGAGAAAACCAGCAACACGTTTACATCATTATACCTTTATTAAATTGTTTATATATATACTATTAAACATAAATACAGCATTTGTATCACATTCTAGCACAAAAAGAATAAATAAGCATGTAGGTTACATGTTGCAGCCAGAATAAAAAAGATGTATGGATACAGTTCGGTTTAAATTCTTACATTTACATTAATAATTCATGATGAATAAATCTTTTTTTTTTTTTTTTTACAGCGCCATTTCACAATAAATGTTATTTTAAAACGGCTTCACAGAAGGAGCAGGTGTGAACTATATTTTGTGATAATCTATTTACAAAAACCCAACATCTGATAAAATTCAGTCCCATCTTAAAACCAGGACTGAGTCCAGGGACAGCGTCAGGTGTGGGCCCATTGGTCCCAGGCCCTATTTAAACAGTATATATAGTGTAATTTAAATAGTGATCAACTAACTTAATTTATGATAAAAAATATATAAAAATAATATAAAAATTGGCATTAAAAATTGTTTGGCCCACCCAAAACTGAAATCCTGACTCTGTCCCTGAATCAGTCTAATGTTTCATTCATCCATGAGCAGAGCACATCGCAAGTTACAGAAGCAACATAAAACTTCCCTCTGAATGAGGAAGAGAATGAACCAACATGTATCTGTGTGACATTATATCATGAGACAATGCTTTCAAAAAATATTCCCTGCTATGTAAGTGCAGTGTGAAATAAATATCACACTGTCAAGTCAGATAAAAAAATGTTTGTAAGATATGAAAAAAAAGCAAATAAAAACGTAAACCCGTCTGAATAAAGCCAGTTACAGTCTTGATTCTCTGAATCTCTGAGGTACAGTCACATTACACACCTGTCTCTCCTTCCTGTAACTGACCTCCTTTACTACAGAGAGACCTTCATTCATTCGTTCATTTTGGAATATCACTGTGATTCTCAGATCATATAAGCTCCAAAGATGTTCTCATAGGCTCTGAATCCCACAATTTGTGACGTATTGCTCACTTTCACAAAAATGGCGTCATCTTTGAAGAGGTGGAACACTCCACTCAGGTAACTGTTGGATCTCTGATCTACACCGTCTCGTCTACTAACTTCCTCTGAACTGGATTTCTGATCTCCGATCTCTTTTCTGCAGGAGTCCTGTGTGTTTGTCCTTGAGACAAGCAGGGGGATACTTTTCCCTTTGAAAAGTTTGGTTCTCACATGAACAGCGTGGAAAAAGGGATTGATGTCAAAGAAGGAAACCTTAGAATAGATATTGTAATACCCCTGTCTCTGAATAATGAGGCTTCTGTCTTTGTAGTCCATCTCATGGAGGAGGGGTTCTGGATTCATGCTCCATGCCATGACCTGGTTCTTGTGAACTACATCTTGTCCACCTGAGGAACAAGCAGGCACAGCGTGAAGTTGGGATCACATTGAAACAGAATGAAAGACGTATCAGACAGTAATTGAACAGTATAGAAGTGAAAGGTGAATAAACAGGGATCTCACCTGTGAGGTGTGCAACAGGTTTGGAAGGAAGAACCTCGCGGGAACCCTTTGAGTAAAGGTCGGCATCTGTGTGAAGAGGAGCAGATATGATAACTCTGATGAAGAAAAACAGGAAACAATCAAGAGGGAAGTAAAAAAAGAGTGACAACTCACCTCCACTCTGCTTGGAGTGTGATCCTGAGGCTTCCTGCTGTGAAAAAGAAATGATTAGTGAGAAAAGAAAAAAAATATCACTGCACACACGTCCGACAAAGATTTTTAAATCATAAAAGAGACAATGAAATGTTCTATCTAAACTGCTTCCTTGATCTTATCTGTCTAAAGTTCTCTTAAGGTCTGCAGTGTCTTTGTGGTTAGCTTGCAGCGCTAAGTAGGACAAAACTTCAGGTGGCATTTCACACATATGCATCAAATATTCGACCACTTCCTTTTCTCCACCGTCCCTTCACAACGGGGAACTCTAAGTACATACTCTGCTTGATGAAAAGTGTGAAACCAAGGCAGCTGTGACTGCTGGCCTTAAAGCATCAAACAAGGACAGGAAAATGAGTCACATCATGAAGCATCAAGCCTGCCAACCCTGACCCTCTGCCCCTACTGGCCCTCCGAGACGTCAGCGGATTTCTCCATAAATAAGGCGAAAGTCTTTTACTTCTCCAAATCTGTGCACTTCTTCCTCTTAATTATAAAATAATTTAATCGTCAGCAGTTTCAAGAGAAATCACGACATTTTCTTTTATCACGAGGATTTTTATTATTTCTTTAATGTGTGCTAGATCACAAGGCCGGCAGTTTCAGAGAAGTAGCACATTATAACATGTCTGCAATGAAAATCATCTTTATGTTTATTATCATGTATTTTATTTGTGACCACTCAGACTCAAATTGTTATATTTTCAAACTCTGTCAACAAAAAATATTGTTATATCTTTAATCTATTGTATATAAAAAAAAAACAATGCCGGAAATATTTAAATTAAAAAATAACAATAATAATAATTATATGCCATGTTCTTTTACAATTTTTGTTCAATGTCATGAAAATGTGTTAAAATTCAATGTGTATATTTACATTTGCGCAGATTAAATTGATTTTTTTGCTAATAAAAAAATAATAAGAAGAAGTTTCCCAAAGTAAATTGGTTGATTTGAGAGTAAATTAAGCATACGTATACCTAACATCAAAGAGAAACTTAGGGTGCATTTTAAGATTTTTGAGCTGTAGTGATCGAAAAGGAAAAGAAGAAAAAATAATGAATTTCTGTTGGTAAACTTGTATGAAGTGTGTTTGACAGGTGTGCAGGCTCAGATACTCACAGATTCATTTTTGTGGAGGCGGTAGATCAAGAAGGCTTCGATGAGCATGCCACACAATGCCAGGCTGACCAGCAGGAGCAACAGGATCTGAACTGCCCCAGAACGCTGCCTTTTCTGGCCCAGCCTGGGCGGCACTGGAGGAGGCCTGGTTGCATGAGTGTCCACCACATACACAGACGGATATCCACTCTCATCCATATCTCCAGCTCTCTTTCTTTTACAAGAGAAAGAATTAAAAAAAAAAAAAAAAACTAAAAAGATGCAGAAGTTGTGTGAAGGTGTTGCTTTGGAGGGGCCTTTGAGACAACAGAGACGAGAGAGACCGAGAGGAAGACAAAGTAGCAAAATGGGTGGGCTTACTTGTGGTTGGTTCAAGCGACGGAAGGTCGCTCGTGAGATGGAGAACAGTCTCAGAGAGAGAAATCTTGAGATGTCTCAACAAAGCCACTGCGAAAGAAAATGTGATAGAGCGTGTCATGTGAACTTTCCAGTGCAGCTGCAGAACTTGACTGATCTTTCAAGGCTGGAGGGAGAAGGTGATATTCATTCAGCTGTCCCCCTTCACACACACACACACACACACACACACGTTCTTACAGTACTGTGATATGCTTTTTGTAATATCTGTGTTCACACTTCCTCTGTAACGTACTCTCTTTCTTTCTGTGGCTTGTCACGTTCAGTAATGCAGCAGAAACTGTTAGAATAGTCTCCTGCATGCTTTTTGGCGGGAGATACATCACATGAGTGTTACTGTTAATGCAAGACATCCAACAAACATGATTCCTTATTAAAAATAACCTTTAATTATGACTCTGCATGCTTTCTATCACATTGGTTCTAAAAAAAATAAATAAATAAAGAAGCATGTAACACCAGAATAAAAGATGGGAAAGGATGCATTTATTTGTTGAGATGTTTGGGATGTGTCCACACCACTTCTACTAATATTGAAATCCATCATTTGTTTCCTTTTATGAGCTGCAAATAAATGCTTGAAAATTATTATTATAATACTGCTTTCAGTTTAGTCAGTAAAACCTACGATTGAGTGGTTCAAGCAGCCACAAATCATGACCTGGTACGGGCTTTGGCAGGGTCATACAACTATCTGAGTTAAAACCTCATACAGGTGCTGCTGTTATTTTCTCCATCTGATAAGAATGTTAAACAAAAAGTTTTGCAATGTTTTGACTTAACTTTAAATGTGTGAAAAGGTGTGATTGGATTTATAAGCAGGCTAATGTTAGGACTCTAATGAAACCGGCAAGTGGGTGCATAAGAACAATCTGGAATCATGATCTTAGTTTAAAATCAGTCAAATCATCTTTTTACTTATGCTTTGTATCAGCTACAATAACTGAGATAATGTATAGTGAGCAGGTTGGTATGCGAAATAGAACTTGTCTGTATTTTTAATATCAATCTGCTCCCCAAATATAATCCCTCATATAATTGCTGGGGGATGTACTTTTTACAGTAATGTTGTTTTAGACTTTTTAAGTCCTCATGAAGAGCATTCAGTATATAACCTGACTCTTCACTTTCAGGATATGGAAACTCTGAATAATAACAATACAAAATAAAAGCTGTAGTTTAATGATATATGATGAATGGTCATTCGATACATAAAATATTAAATTCCTGATGAAAAATAATAATAATAATAGATATTAGACTGCCTATTATATCAGTACCTGATAGTTTATTTCTGTTACTTAATGATTTATTTCAGTGCAACTTACCAAACTACAACCCATTATAAAAGGCATTTCACTCACTGTGTGTTTGACGGGCCAGTTAAGAACAGGAAACTCAGACGCCTTGTCTGAGTGCTTTATCAAACTTCTAAAATGCAAGCTAACATGATTTTATAAGTATGTTGTTATTAAGTTATTAAGACAGGATGAGATTCTTGGATCTGCAAATCTCACATTGTCTTATTCACTTATATTCAGTATTATTATATTGCTGACTGTCTCATGGTGTTATTTGATGCTGTTTGCTTCTCCCTTATGTTGAAGCAAATGAGCTGGCATATGACTACAGAGTGAACCATCAACCCTGAATAGATGATCTATAAAGATTTACCTTTAGACTGTATAATACATGGAGGTAGTCTGAGTGACGTCACCCATCTGCTCCTAATGCAGAGTTATGACGCCTTATGTCAGCAGAGGCCATATTGGAATTGTTGACTTAAGAGGCGGGCTCTGAGGGTCCCCACTGACAGCAACAGGGTGCCAGACCTGTCAGTCACATCAGCTGCGCCTCTGATTAGAAAAACTTGTGATCTTAATATTTTCTTAACCACTGAGTTCAGAGGTGTGTGCGTGGTTTCTGGTCTTTCTGCTGCCAGGCTTGAAAGGACACTCCAGATGAACAGTGGCTTTTAACACCTTAGCACTTGCTTCATATTTTTAGACTGGAGCTTGCCACTTGCCGGGCACAAAAACTATATGACGTGTTTTCTAAGGGATCACCAAGGGTTCAAATACATGATTTTTAATCAAAGATTATTTATACATAAATATAAGTTTGTATAGTACCAGTATGAGTGTTCTTTATGTATATATTTACTTATCCATGTCAAACTCTACTTCGTACCTCCATGATACTGAGGCAGTGTGGTCAGCACCTTGAACACTTTCACCTACAGCCCCCTCTACTGTACAAAATAAGACATGAAAATTTTGTAACATTTTAAAAAGTGAATTCAAAATGCATAAAGGAAAGACGTCACAAAAGAAAACTTCCACATTAAAGTAAATGCAGAACTTAAAGATGTAAAAATAAACAAATCATAAAAAACACCTCTACCTGATGTCCTCTCAGAGCTTTCAGGCTCACTGTGGTGAAGTAGACACCACATGGTCTCTCTGAACCTTGTCACTTCTCCTCAGATTTGCATGTGGCCTCTGTCCAGACTGCAGCGCACTCCTGTTTGACTCAGATGGTGGATCCTGCTGCTTACAGGTGGATTATGAGAGCAGGCAAATACACTGTGAGGGTGATATATTGTTCATGTGGGACATAGTTTCTCAACGTGGATAACAGTGGACTATGCTGAGGATGATGACTGTGCCGGCAGAGCTCTGCTTGCTGGCGTGTTTAACTCTCACTGTTGGTTTAGCTCTGGGCTCAGGTCCAAACGAAGCCATGTCATTTACATTTCTACTACCTGCTGGCAGCACAGACTGTTTTTTCCAAACCACAGAGAATAGTGGCAGCATGGAGGTCTCATACCAGGTAATACTAAATTCTCTTCTCTATCTAACTCTGCTGCAGTGACAGTGTAACAGTGTGACAGTTGAGTTTCAAGACTTTGATGATTTCTTATGGAGAGAAAGAACAAGTGACTAAGGCATTGGACTTTGGTCTTCAAGGCAGAGAGATAAGAAAGCCGCTGTTGAAGGAAACTTGTCATCACATGGGGTTTAAAAAAGGAAAACTTCATGAAAAACACTGGGATGAGTCATACTGACAGAAAATGTCTCAAGAGATCTTATTTTGCATCTTGGATGAAAACTCAATGACGGATAATGAAGACAGTGTGTACTCAAAACAAACAAACAAACAAATAAAAATCAGACTTAGAGTTTCTTGTTTGTTTGTTTTGAACTCTTACAAACAACCACAGTCATCTTACTCTCATGAGTTTTAAGTAACATCGTATGGCTTCTTAGCTATTCTTTGGCCATGACCTTTATATTGCTGCACTTCTGGCTACTACACCGCCCTCATCTTACAACAACCGCAACAACTGGCAGCTGCAGATTTATGGCCTTCCACTG
Source organism: Labroides dimidiatus (assembly GCA_030710495.1). Taxonomy (NCBI): domain Eukaryota; kingdom Metazoa; phylum Chordata; class Actinopteri; order Labriformes; family Labridae; genus Labroides; species Labroides dimidiatus. Next base: position 11,032,676 of record CM061163.1, read on the forward strand.
AGCTACCACCTGCATGCTCATGCTCTCTATATGAAAAACAAGCATGAATTTGTTGTTATTTCACATTTGCTTTGATTAAATGTGAATAAATGTGTGAGTATGTGTGTATTCCAAACATTAGAGGGGGTACTGTGGTTTTTTTCATGCGTTATATTGTCCTTCTGGTATCTTTACAAGATTTATAGCTTAAAAAAAAAATCTTTTTTTCTCCTCACAGTGGTGTTTTAGAAAACATGTATGTCAGCCCTTGTTTGAAACTTTGTTTTAGCTGCTGCCTCTTTAAGGCTCCTCACTCCACAAACCTCCTTCCCTCTGATTGGCCAGCCATCTGAGGCCTGTCAGGGGCAAAGCTATGGCAGGTTCTTGGTGTTTGAGTGATGACCTCACTATTTCAGCAAGTCTCCTGAAGATCTTGTGAAGATTTTGAGATATTTTAAGAACAGAATGTAGTCTGCAGTTTAATGACAGAATCTGTGACCTGTCTTTCTTTTTTCCCCTCACAGGTGATAGCTGGGTCAGGTCTGGATGTCAGCTTCAGCCTCATTTCACCAAGTGGATACAAGCTGGTCTCTGACTTCAGGAGATCTGATGGCCTTCATATGTTAGTCAAAATGCTTCACAACACCCACCTGTGTTTAATGTTTGCTCAGTCCTTATTGTGCTCTTTATTTTTTGTTCTCAAAAATACAAACACGTTTTTTTTTTGAAAAAGTTATTCCACTGTTTAAAATATTGATGAAAACAGATTTTGATGGTGTGCAAATCATTTAAATCCTATATTTAACTGAAAATTGTGAAACGACAACTTATCAAATGTTGAAACTGAAAAATGTGTGGGTTTTATTTAAGACAAACAAACAAACAAACAAAAAATTCCAGAGAGGCTGAGTTTCATGAGACAACATTATGTTCTGTTTAGTCATCATAGTAACCTATTTTAAGCATGATTTGTCAAAGGTCAAAGGTCGTCTATTTCTAAACACTGACGTGTTTGTTGTCCTGCAGGGTGCATCTCACTGAGGAGGGAGACTATAAGTTGTGTTTTGACAACAGCTTCAGTAAACTGTCAAAGAAGATGGTGCTCTTTGAGGTGATCATTAATAATCCGAACATCGCAGGCGACGGTCAGGATCAGTGGGCTGACATGACCAGACCAGAGAGCCCGGTGGAGTACAAACTGAAGGACATCAGGGTGAGAGAGGAATACAAAGAGGCTCTTTCTCTACTGCTGCTACGAATCCTTTTCACAAACACTTCTTAGTGTCTTCTTTTTGATGTCTGGACACCCCGGCTCTGGCTTTTATCTCCGTCTCTGCTTCCTCCTTTTTTTTTCCAGGAGAGTATGGACTCTGTGTACCAACACCTGGAGAGGACTCTTAAGCTCCAGGCTGTGCTGAGGGCGTTTGAGGCGAGGGACCGCTACCTCCTGGAGGACAACCTGTGGAGAGTGTCCTTCTGGTCCTGCCTCAGCCTGCTTGTTATGCTAGCTGTGGCTGTCACACAAATCTACACTCTGCGGCACCTCTTTGAAGACAAGAAGCGTGTGCGCACATAGCCAAAACAAAACCCTTCAGACCTGTGACTGGTGTGTGCCGCTGAGATAAATTTAAAGGGAAAGTTCACACTTTTAGAAAACTGCCTGATCATAAAGTGGGGAACTTTTTTCTTTACTGCAGCTTTTCAGTGTTTGGCTTGTGTGTGTTTCTAGTGTTGCCTGAACCTGAAAGTCAAGATTTACTTAACTGCTTACTCCCTCACACTCAGTCTGTTTATAGACACATGCACTGTAAATACTAACAAAAAAAAAAAAATACTTGGTGCACTGATGCTACAAAGTTAAAGCAAATCAAAGCTGTTCTCACTTCAGGGTTATTTTATTGAAGTTCAGACCCCACACTTCATATTAACATTTATTACCTTACACTAAGGCTTTATAAAACCAAGAAAACAAACCATATATCAAACATCAAAAACCCTAACACCTGAAAATGTTCCTTGAGTATTCCTTTGAAAAAAAAAAAAAAGTTGTAACAGCAAGCTGATGTCTTCATCAGGAGGTTAAATAGGCAGAATTAGTGTATTATTAAAGCACATGGCAGGTAATCTTTGTCTAAGTCATTCAGAGGCTTTGGCTCTGCTTGTTTCATACAATTCTATTTAATGGGAAAAAAAAGACATAAATAATGTAGAAGGCAAAACTGACATTTCAGGCTCTGCATTCTCAATATTTTCTCTTTATGTTCAAACTTCCTGAGCCACCACTGAGAATCGGTTGTAATATTCTGTATTCACTTCTGACAACTTAAAAGGCACTACAGTAGCAAAAAAAAAAAAAAAAAAAAGAAAGTTAAATTTTCATTGACATGTCTTTGTTAAGAAGTTTAAGGGCTACATCATACTTTTTTAAAAATATAAATATTTGACCTATCCAGGAAAAAATATGTGACTAACAGCGCTGGTATGTGTTTAATCTATACTATAATAGTTAAATAGTTTTGTGCTTTAGCCATGTAAAATAACTTAGTCTGTTTTTTTTTAAATGAAAAGTAAATGTTGGGAGTTTACTGAGAGGATCATGTGTGAACAAAAAACAAACAAAAAATGCAGCTCTCCTGAAGTCCTGCTGCTGCTGCTGCTGCCACAGATTGAAGTCACGTTCACTCCAGGCCGCTCGAGGTCACCACTGGTTTCGACGAGGAGGCGGGCGCCTGTTCAGGGAGAATCAACCAGCATTAATCTCTCGATATCTTGACAAGCTCTTTGACAGCTAATGACAGGCGAGGATCCACTCATGGGACTAGCAAGGTCGACTGTAATGAGGCAGCGGCCTCGGTTAAAGCAGTTATCTTCTTTTGTCATGAAGGGGCATAATGGGACTACGTGTGCAGCTTTGGATGAGGATGAAGAGAATACTAATTTAGAAAAATTATACTGCTGGTTTTCTGCTCATTTAGTACAAAACCAATTAAAATGGGACCATGTTTAGAGTCTCAACTATCTATACATTGACTATGTATATTTACATCTCCCTACATGAGTTGTCATGTTTCATAATTTATTTTTTTAAATTAAAGGGCAGTTTCATATTTTTTTTCTCCACAAAAGCAAAGTGAACTCTCCTGTGGTGAAAATGTTGATGTTCTGTTATGCTGGTTAAGACCACTGAACAGTCTCACTGGAGCAGGCAGCCTGGCAGTACAGGGTTGCCATAGGAACATACTCGGGCTGATGTCCGTCTGTATTGGTTTAAATGGGGGGGAAAAAAAAGAAGGAAAGCAAAGGGATGCAAACCAGGGGGGGTTTATTTTATTGGACAGAGAGAGAGAGAAAGATGGGAGAGGATCACACAGGACACAAGGAGACACCAACCACCAGAGCCAGTCCCTTTATTGTACACAACACCTCTTTATTTACTTGCCATACTAAATCAGATCATGTTCTTTATTCAAATCATTAACTGCAACAGAGGCACTTGACAAGGGTTTGCAAAACAAAGAAAAAAAAAGAAAAAGGTTTTGTTTCCAACCCCTTCAACCAGATTCAGGCAGGGGGGAGGAAAGAGGGAAGAGGACCTGATGTATCACAGGGTATTTACAGTCTGGGGTTCTCAGGGGCAGCTTGATGTGACAGGCACAAGGATTTTTTTTTTTTTTTTTTTAGACAAGATTTTGCCAATAAGTTTCCTCACATCTAACTACAGCTGTTTGTCAAAATGTAATCTGGGTGATTTGTTCTGTGGGTTCTTAAATTTAAAGATGTTTTAATTTTGCTCCTTCCAGCACTGTCATCGAAAGCCAGACCTGAGAAAAATACAGGGATAGAAAAAGCACACGCTGTCTCTAGAGTATGGTTTGATGTACTTTAGCTTTTTTTTTTTTTCTTAAACTTTCTTATCATGTCACCTGATTAGGAGAGAAAGTAAAGTCTAGACAGCCTCTCAGACAGAGTGTGCTTTTTTACACCACACTTCCCACCACCTGCTCGTCACCACTACTGATCAAACCAAAAACAGAAAACATCTTTGAAGCCCGACGTCACTCCCTGCTTTGAAAGGTTGTTTTTTTTTTTAAACTGGTTTGATACCCTCAAAAAGAAATCATGAGATATTCATTGTTATCAAAAAAAATCAGAGCTGTGTGGAAATTATCCAGCCCTGCGTACCCTCCTCTACATACAACACTTTGAAACAGCTAAACCCCCCGAATGTCTGTCCAGAAGGAGCTTGGGAGCTGAGTTGTACAGAGCTGATACATTGCAACCAAATACATCAAAAGAAATGATAAATGCCCGGGTTATAAATAATGCATGAGGAGATGACGGATCTCTTTTCCCTACTTTCAAAGTTACTGAATGCACGGCAGTGTTAATGCTTCTTTAAATGGGACGACTAAGTGTGTCTACATGTTGGGCTTTGATTATAATCACGTATTCGTCATCAACCCTGCAATTAAAATGAGATACAAGTGCTAACTCCCCAGAATAGACCAGCTATATACAATGTTATCTGAATGCATGGAAGCAGTAATACAGGTCTTGTCACCCAGACAGAGAGATGTGCTAACACTGAAATGCTTCATGCCATCAAGTCTTAATCTACACCCCTCACCACTTCACTGAGTTTTATCATCTCTGAAAGGAACCCCTACTGCGTGCACTGCTCTATAAGATTCAGCTAATCCAGGGAGGTACAGGAATAAAATCTACCTGAAAGATAAAAAAGACCCATTTGAGTTCAAATGAGACTAAAGGGATTACAACTCAAAGCTTTATCAATGTGAGATTAGTGGAGAGAAAGCATCCCACAAAGTGCAGAGCCCTCTGTCTCTCTCCCTCTTCTGGGTTTCTGTGCATAGTGTCCTGGTAACGGATTACAACATCCCTGCTATGAAAGGCTTTTATTTTTGAAGAAACACGATTTCAAGTGCTTGAAACGTAACGGTCAATCCTTCTTTTCTCTCTCTCTCCGAGGAATAATTTGTGGGGTCTGCTCTGTAAGAATCAACCTTGCCCTGTGCCTTTGTTTCTTTCTTAGATTAATTTTTTAAAGCTACATTTATTAAGTTCATTTAAAAAGGACAAAGTCACTCAAATAAAATAACATACAAGGGGGAAAACGAAGGGACGTCGCCAAGAGAACGCCAGCAATAATAAGCTGCAGGTTTTCAGTATGAAATCGGTTAGCCAATGAAAAACCAGTAAAACATTAACCACAGGTTATGTGTGTATTTAACACAGAGGTCTGAAAGGAAAGGGGGGGGGGGGGGCTATTTATAAGTTATTGATTGAGATTCTGACTGAAAGTATGAAGAATAAACCAGTTGTTTATGAAAGAAAGAAACTGGATGCATCCTCTTCTGATGGAAGCTGAATGCATCTCAAACATCACCTGCTTTTATGTGCACTGAACAATTCCACAGCAATCAAATGTTATTTTCAAGTGGTTACAGGCTTCCTCTTGTTCATGTGCACTGATAAAGACGGTATTAGCAGCTTATTACATTGCTTGAAGAGACATACTAGTACGCTGGACAATGCACATGTGCACCACTATACGTCGGCCCCTCCCTTCGAGCCCCCCACCCCTGGCCTTTTGTGTGCAGTGACACACACTCAAACACAAACACACACTTAAGAGGGCCTGGACACTCAGGTCTAGTCTAGCAGGGAGGGCTCAGCAGGGCGGATAATGGTGGGCCGATGAGAAGGAGCGCCGGGGGGTCTTCGGCTGCAACGGGGAGAGAAAATACAGAACAAGGAGTGAGACAGCGAGGAAACCAAGAGGACCCGACAGGGAGAGAGCGAGAAAGAGAGAGGGAGGTGGATATAAAATACAGAGATGGGATGAAAGGTCAGAGTGAGAGATGACAAACCGTATCTGTTCACACTTAAAGAGAGAGGAAGATCTGAAGGTTGAGCAGGAAACTAGAAATACTGTTCATGTAGGGGATCAATGAAAGGATACATCATAAAATTATAAAGTCATACCTAGGCACACCGGGTGGGACGCGAGCTGGCCGGGAAGGGATCTGTGGGGGTGCGCTGAAGGGGTCCAGGTTGCTGTTGAAGGCATTGATGGGTGGGCCTGGGCGAGAGGGGATTGGTGGTGCACCGAAAGCAGGAGAAGGGTTGAGAGGAGCTCCGAAGGCAGGAGAAGGGTTTAATGGTGGTCCTGGTGTTGGGCCCCGAACAGCAGGTGGACGGCTGGGGGCCGGGGCTGCTGCAGGAGGCGGCCTGCGCTGAGGGGTCGGGCTGAGAGGGAGATAGGATTACATAAACACTGGTTACAACATCTTCGAGCCACATTAAAGATCAGTGTGGAAGCACAACCTCCTTGAGGTGACCTCGCCACTGACACTCAAAGCTACTCCATCGCCCTCTCTCACCTGGCCTCTTGGAGCCAGCCGTCGTTCACGGGTGGGGGTACTGGGGTGGAGATGGTGTTTGCACTAATGTCCCCAATTATGCTCAGTGCCTCCTTGAGTGCATGATACATGCGCAACATCTCATCTCTCCGCTGAGCCTGGTCAGCTGACTCCTCCATGAGGCTGTTCTGGTCTCCAGATGAGTAGAGGTAAGCCAGCAGCTCCGAGTGGATGAAATCCTTTGCCTGGATGAGATAATGAATGAAATTGTTCTCTTTTTAAAAATATCACCCTGATTTTTAGTTAATCAAACATTGCTCTCTTGATCGCTACAAATCATTGCAGAGGAAAATGAGAAAAAAGCCGTTTTGGTAGCGAGCGAAAGGCCTCGGCTGACACCTACCCAGTGGTAGAGGTAAAGTGTGTTAATAAGGACGACAGGGAATGACTGCATTGATTTTGTTGGTCAAATACAGACACCAGCTCTGATTCCAGTGTGTTTCATAATAAATAAATACTCCTCACAGGAGCTTTAAGGTCAGAGACTGAAATGATCTCTTCTGCCTTTAGTTTGTCTCTACGCTCAGGGATCGTTGGACTCACATTGTTGATCATGAGGTGCATGATGGTCTTGGGCACGAGGTCGCGGGCAGATTTGTTGATGATGCCGATGTATGAATCCACCAGGTTACGGATGGTTTCCACCTGCCGCTCCAGCTGAGGGTCCATAGAGAACGTGTCTGGAGGGGCGGCCTCTTCATTCTCCACCTGTTGTTAGTGTCAAACAAATTGATCTCTTAAACTCTGTATTATAATCTTCTTCAGGTGTTCTAACTATGACGGTAAAAAGAGCTTTTTTAGAGCTTTACAGAGACAGGCAGTCCCGCCTACATACCTGGTCCTTCTCTGGATAAACTCCCGCCCTGAGGAAAGATGCTTTCCAGCTGTCCACGTCCTCTTGGGAATCGCACGCCAGTTCTATTTGACGAAGATCCTTGTATACGTTCCTGTGCGGAGAGATGGAAGGTGAAGACTTTGAAGGCTTATCCAGTGCGCAAGGACATGCAGGTGCCTTAAACACAAAGATATTGAACACCACATGTGTTTGTGTGAGAACGTAACCCTGACCTCTGCTCTGTGTTGAAGATTGCGAAGATGTGCTTCGTGGACATAAATCCTTTCTCAACGTCTCTGATCTTCAAGTTATCCAGAGGAAGCATGTACTTCTTTTCTTTCTCCTGTTATGAGACAGAAAAGAGTCTTTACAGCAGAACCCAAACAATGAACAGAACAGACATCACAGATAAGTAAGAGCTCAGTAAAGTGGACGCTTTTTATTTTCACTGTGACGGAAAGCATTTCCTTGTTAGGGACCACCGGCAGGCTGATGAGATGATGAAACGCTCGACGGCGAGGAGGAGGAGGAGGAAGAAAAGGAGGAGGAAGAAAAGGAGGAGCATGAAGGAGTTCTGGGGGGATGGGGTGCCAGCTTTCGCTGCTGAGCAGAAACATCTGGAAGCATTTACGTCTGCACTACCACAGAGAGTGGCTCGGGCCCAAGAGTTACATTACATCACTCTTCTCCAGAGTCCCCGCCCCCCACCACACACACACACACACACACACACACACATACACATACACACAAATTAAGGTTGCAACACTTAACTGCACGTGCAGTGACAAACAAACACATGTATGCGTAAACATCACAGATGAAGTTGTTTCATGGGATAAAGGGGGGGATAAACCCACACTCGTACAGATATGAGCCTTTACCTTAACACTCAAAGTTACTGGAGGACTTGTGGACAAGCGCCTAAACACACGCACACTTGTACACACACAATCACCCCCCTCCCCGCCACCCTCCCTCCGGCCCCCGTAACCCAGTACGATTTCCTGCAAATTCCAAAGTCAGATCCCGGCTGGAACATTTCAGCTCGCCTGCCACGTCAGTTTGCCTCCACCGTCCTCTCTCTCCCTCTCTTTCTGTCTTTTTGTGCGAAAAGAGAGAGACGACGGACATGGGAATGCACCGTTTCTGGTTGGTGTTTTGGCAGAGCGAGGCCACTGGACAGAGATTATCTAAAGCTGTGTTTGTGAGGGTCTTTTATTCTTTCGTGAAGAACAGATACACTGGAGGCCTTGGGAAGAAGATCAAGCGGTGAGTATTTACAAAACCATTTATGTATTTTATGCTTTCAGAGTCACTGTGGACTATTGACTTAAATTTGATTTTCTAATATTTAAACCGTAACCCTCAGTGTGCTGACGAATCCTTTGTAAAACAGTTGATATATTGAATAATCTGTGGAGCAGAGCTTGCTGGAGTGCTTATTCTGGAGCCCATTTAGCCACCAAGGAATGCAGATGAATCATATCTGCATTTGTTTCCCTGATTTAGTTGTTGATTTACCATTTTTACTGCTACTTAAAAGAATATAAGTTGGTGAGGGTTTACAGAAGCATGAGCCTGACATGTGAACCCTCTTCATGTCTAATGCGTGTAATTATTCCAGTGGGGTAATGTTTGCTCTCTGTGCCCTTTGTCCTCTTGTCCTAGGGTAGCGACCTGCAGCAGAAGTGACCTCATGGTCTTTCCTCCCATCAGCGTCCTCACCCCCCTCGCCTGCCCAGTGTTCAGACTACCTGTTCATCAGGCTACAGCTGAACAGTAGTCTGCACATTGGTTAGGCTGGGCTGGGACACACACACACAGAGTCTGGGCTCAAAGCATACAGCATCTTCATCTTACTGCATTCCTGTGCGCTGCATCATCCCGTGCTCGTCATTTCCTTTCATAAGACTAAACAGAGAAGCCCGCTCACCTCCTCATCTTTGTACCAGGACAAGGTCTCAGCGGTCAGGACGAACCAGTACTCCTTGGAGCCTCCCTTCATGATGCTGATGTTGATGGTTAGCCAGCCTTTCCGGATCACCTGTGCAGGGTTAAGGTGTGGTGGAGAGAGAAGGGGTACCAGGAGGATGGAGGAGAACAGTTTTATCATTTGGGCTTCAGCATTAGTGACATGAGGACCCCACCAATCAATACTGGGATGTGACTGAGACTAATAAATCTGTAGCGCTTACCTGCTAGGTTACTGTAAATTTGATTAAAACTCACCCTTGAGTCTGAGAGTTTTTAAAATGCACTTAGCATGGATTAAATCTTTAAAGGACACTGTATGCTTTTACAAAACCATCAGAGGTTTAGTTCTAAACTGAGATCCAGTTCTTGTTGTTTGTCACTCACAAAAAACATCCTTAATTTAAGCAACCCGGTCCAGATGGGGCCCAGACTGAGCACAGGGTCAAAGACCAAAGGTCGACGGTGGTAAGTTAGTGTCAGCGGGTCAGTAAAAGCTAGCCTATGTTAGAAAAAGGATGGTTAGTGTAGTTACACACTGGTAAACAGATCAGGGATTAAAACCTGGTTAGTTGGAAAGAGAAGATTGAATGCAAAAGAAAGGGTTAAAGGGTGAGAGAAGTGTTGCGATGAAAAAGCTTCAGTACTGATGGAAGTTAGCAAGTTTGGTGGCATTCATGGAGGGGCTACGTTTGAACAGCAAAGGGGAAATCTAAAGCTGAAGAGGGAGAAACACATCAGGCCGAGTTGACTGAATCAACAGGTGGAGCACACGCCATGCATATTTAGAGGCTTTGATGAAAAGTCATTCCACTTTTTCCACATCGGACTAATGAGAAGTGAGCTGTGAATACACTCAGAATCTACATCAGACCTCTCTCCTGTACTTCCTCTCCATCCAGTAGGGGAGTGGAGTGATTTACGAAAAATCTAGAAGATTCATTAGTTTAAAATGAAAACTTAAACACTGGAGAGGAGGCAGATACACAGGAGCCAAACTGGTAGTTTGCCTTGGCGAGGACATGACTTTAACTTTTCAGAACAAAGGAAAATTTCCCGTATTGAAGTCAGTTGGACATGTTGACCGAGAATACACTAAGAAGGGTAAACATGCTTTTGCTCTTGTATTATTTTAAAGAAGAAATGAGCAGTCAATCTTCAGTGAATTTCTTGAAAGGGTTTAAAAAATATATCTGATTAAATTTGAAATCAAGACGAAGACAAAGTTCAGTGATTGGAATGGAAAGATATATTTGTAGCTTTGTGTTAATTGCTAAAAAAAGGAAAGGCAAGAATTTTGTACTAATCAGTGAAGTACATCCCAAAGCCGTGAGCAGTCAGTAATGTTAACATGGAAAATTAGATTTGCTTTCAAAGAGGCAAAATCAGGTGGAGACAGCTTCTCATTTTTATTAAATATTAATCCTGAAAAAGCCAAGAAGAAAAATATCTTCACATGCATCTGATGTTTGATGTTTTTTTTCCTTTACAGGAAATGATTAAAGAGAAAATTACAAGGAATCAAACTTATACTGTTTTGTGTGTTACTGATGTTCTTGCTCCCCCCTCCCTTCATCCCTTGCTGTTTTTTGTCCCCGATGATGTCCTGGATGATTCTCACAAGGCAAACTGCATGAGGAAGCAGCAGAGGTAGAAACCTGGAGACACGAGAACTGAAGGCAGCCACAGTCAGCTGTGGAAGATTTTCCCACTTCTGGGGAAAGAATGTCTTTCACGTTTAGAATACTTGGTGGAAATAGAGTTGAATGTTAGTAACGAACCCAAATGTGCACAATTAAAGACAATTACAGTCTTATTCAATGAGACCAAATTACAGAGTAAACCTGCTGTTTGTTATTTGGCGACAGTTCCAAATTAGTGGTAACTGTGCCAATGCTTGAATTACATCAGCTGGATCAGTCATGAGACTCTACCTTTTCCTCGTGGACCTCTCCGAGTCCGCCAGGCTGCAGAGGGTAAAACAACTTAATATGGTGAAAGGATTGATCTGTGTTTGCAGGAAACGGTTTATCCTTTTATCTTACAGCAGTTTGTCTTTTCCACCCTAATCTAACAGGCTGACCTGTGAGAGATGGCCTCAGTTCTTCTGCACGGTCTACCCCTGCTGCCCTCTGGCAGGGCGCGGTTTTAAGTCTGTGGGGTACTTACCAGAATCTCACCCTGCAGTAATAGGAAGGGGAGCGGGAAATTAAAGCAAAGTGGGATAGTATAAAATCAAAGCCAGAATGAGAAAGCAAGCGAACAAACCAGAGGGAGGAAGAGGGGGGAGAAGGAGAAGGAGGGGAAGAGAAAAGGTACCAAAGGAGGAGTCAGACGGGGGACAGAAGGAGAGAAAAGAGATTTTGGAGGTGAGGAAAAAAGGTGTAAAAAGGTAGAGAAAGTGGGAATGAAAAGTTTCCAAGGAAGCAAAAAGCAGAAAGAAACAGAGCAAGAATCCATAAGATATCCAGAGAAAGACAGGACATAGAGAGAGAGACAGAAAAAGAAAGAGAGACAGAGCAAGAGAGTTACATGCAATTAGAATTACATCAAGTATTTCAAAATTTGGTTATGTCATATTTGCTGCTCAGTTGAAAGGTGCGAGATCCATGCACATTCTGAATTATGATACAAAAAAAAATGCATGTGAGTTAATTGGGAGGCAACAAAACAACCAACAACATTCTGTGAATTATTGTTGTTTTCATGGTAAACAACATGCCTGGGTCACATGCAAACACGGATTAATAAAAGCCATGTTTCAGAGAAGCCGGGAAGCAGGGATTATGTGAATTCACTCGGACAACTGTTCCCTCTCTAAACCTGATCTCTCAGTCATAAATTCTGTGTTCAGGATCTCACACATATAATATTCAATGAACTACACATCAGCCTGAACAAACACTGCTCTTACAGCTAATTAAGATTAGCATGATTACGAGGTCAGCTGTTAAAATGATGAACAGTGGAGTTATCATCAACAGTTACACATGTAGGCTTAGATGAACGGCTATGTGATAATTCGTTTCTGGAGATACAATATATTCACATGGCTGATTAATAAACAGGTGATGTGAAGTAACAGTCAGGGAAAGATGAGGAAATGTGGAACTGGTTAAGCTGACAGTTTAACGTACCTGGTTGGGTATGGCCCTCTTCTTGTTTGCAGCTGTGTTCCTTTGCTGAGCGCTGGTATTAAACAAAGATGAACATGGAGAACAATAAATACTGAGGAGGACACCAAAATAAACACATTAAACATTAAATCATTTTAACTAATCTAGTTAATGTGTTTGTCTTCAAGCTCCTGAGAGAAACTGTTGCTTTGTGCTGGTTATGACATACAATCCAATGAGGACAATAACTTGGCAAACCAACTTGTCTAAATATAAGAAGATTAAAGAAAAGTTTAGTAAAGCTAACATTAGCGTAGCTAATGTCTGGTCTTCTTTACATGTGTTTGTTGGTCACACATATAGCCTGCAGACAATTTAATCTCATTTTATGGATAAAAACACTGAAAACAGTACAAGATAACATCTGTCTTCTGTGCTTGTTTATATCCAAGTATTAGAGCTATTGTCTGTCAGGTGAACACATACACCTTTATTAATTTTCCTAAACAGGAAGTAGTATTTTCTGACGGAAAAACCTCACTTGCAGGCTGTACTTGCAGGATATTGTCATTTTAATAACCCTGAAAGTCATCTAGCCGACAAGATCTTTGATGTTGAAATTATTATTTTTGTTCGATTTTGTAGAACCAAAAAAATACAATAAAGAGAAGAGCAGTTTTTCTTGCTATCTTATTTCTTGTATACTGTTTTTAATAAGTGAAAAAGTCAAACAAATGCTTTATATGGATGAACATTTTGCTGGGAATTAAATCTTATTAAAGGTCATAAGAGGCCGGAGAAATAAGTGCATTCATCATTTTCTTCAGGAGAAGTTTTAATTTCTCTAAGAAGTCTTGAACTTGTTTCCGATCTCTCCTGGAGACAGAATAACCATCAACATCTAAAATGTGAATTCATCCGTTAGACCACGAGGTTCCCTTCCCCTATCATCTTTGGAGAAACTCTTCGGTCTAGCTTTAGATTTTTACAATCACTCTTTCTGATGTAACCATTACAACTATTACACGCTACATGCATACATACAGGTGGAAGTGGGTTTTTGAGAAATTCGTAAAAACAAAGAGGACCAAACTATATCACACACACCATTCACACACAATCCTACATCTTTTATTTTTATTTTTTTAGCCCACCTGTTGTTGCTGTACCCTGGGGAGCTACCATCATCCAGCCTTCTGTAGTCAATACTGAAAGTGACGTCATGAGAACCGTTAAACAGCCCTCGCTTACCTCGGACACATCACAGCGTCTACTTGCCATGCAGAGGCTTGGCAGTAAATACTCACACACACAAACACACACACACACACACACACAGGGGTTGCTTTGTTAACTGATCACTAGTACAACCCACAGAGAGGACGAGGGCTCCAATTGACGATTGTTATTATGAGTCTAATACAAGGCATCGTTAAAAAACGACCACAATCTTTAAATTGTTAAGAGATGCACAAAAAACGCTAAGATGCTTGTGAGTGTGCAAATCAGTTTTCGGTACATCAGCAGCTTCTACAAAAAGCAGGTAAACACTAACATTGTTCTGTCCATGGGGTAGAGTTTAAACGTCCGACAGCAGACAGGAAATCCATCTGTCCAGCAATCACCACATTTGATTGGTATTTATTTGGGGAGAGTGATGTTGCAAGCAAGAGGGAGAGATGGGTAACAAGTGCAACCGTGATCACTGTGCAATCCACCTCACCTACAGGGAGACGCATGCTCTGCTGCAGCTGGATCACTAATTAGCATGCTACATCACACCGATGCACCGCAGCTCACATCACGTGGCTCATTAGAAGCAACACTCTGATACAGTCACAGTGAAGTGATGTTCGCTCGGTACAGTTTGTCAAATGTCAGCTTGGTTCCAATTGTACTGATGGCTGAGAGTCACAGGACTGTGGGTGTTTTATTATGTTAAAGTCAAGTGAATCACAGTTTTAATGCCCAGGGTGAGGCAGGGCTAAAGCTTAGCATTTGTCTGAGATGAAGGCTGAGGAGGAGGAGGAGGAGGAGGAGGAGGAGTACGTACTTAGCAAAGCCTATGAAGTCCTCATGGTTGGTGTTGATGTAGGACAGTTCAATGTCAATCAGCAGCAGAACCTTAATGAGAGGCAGGAAATCATGATTAGGTTGGAGAGACCTCAATCAAACTCTGTTTGCAGACGGAAGGAAAAAAAAGAGAGTTACATCTGGTGCAATGAACGAGAACAGACTATTTATCATTTCCTTTAGTTTAAAATATTTGTTCTTTTATGTTTATATTCCTCTGATATTTACTTTTTTGTATTGTGTTTTGTGATGTATTTTTACCAATGCTTTGGCAACACTAACAGAAAACATCTTAAGCTCAGTGTATGCTGAACTACTCGTCCCTCCTGTCTCTCAATGTGCTACAAAGTTCTTCAGACTTCACGCTGATCAGTTTATAATAAGCTGTAATGCTAATCAATATTATGCTCTCAAGCCGTGGAACTCTTGATTGAACCTTTCTTCTCCACCAGAGTCTGGATTTTATCTTATTTCATAAAGACAAAGCTGAAATCGAGGCTTGGGTTTCCCCTCCTTCTCCTGAAGCAACGACCACCAATTAAGAGAAAAGTGTTTTTCTGCAGCTCCAGCTTTCAGTAGCTTAAACTTAAATTCATCTCTCCACAGAGAAGAGTGAAGACAAAAAAAAGCAGCAACAGAAAATGACTTGGTAACCAGCAAGCTAGCAAACCTGTACTGCTGTAAAAATCATGTTAGATGTTGTTTAGATGAGGAATAAGCACAACCTGCACCCCAACAATAAAGTTAAGTGACGCACAAAGAACATTAATCTGAATGTCATTTAAACTGATCATCAATCTATAAATCTACCAAATGCTCTTTTTCTATCAAGTGTAGTTTTATTACAAGCAGGATCTCATTAAACTATGATACAATGACATATGATAAGTTAATTATCTTAATATGTAAAGTTTAGGGGGATAAATGTCACTCTATTCTTTCTTTTCCTTCATAAATTTGACAGATTTTCTCTTAAATTTTCCTGAAATACTGCTGCTATATATATATATTTAAATCAGGAATGACTTGATTTTCAAATATTTAAAAAATAATACATAAAATAATCAAATAGTTACAGTGACTTATTTCATAAACATGTAAATGTAATTGGCTTTTTTACTGCATTACAATCAGGGGCAGGAAAAACAGACGGTGTTTGTTGAGACATCTGACATACGTTTGATTTTGTTACCAAATACAAGAAACTTCCATAAAAAACATACAACTTTCTAAATGAGACCAGAAAGCATGAATCAAGGAATGAAAATCTGATTCTGTGACTGCTTTCATCCCCAAAACTCACCTGGTCCTTGCACTTCCCTTCTCTTTCTCTGACGTAGGTGGTGACGATCCTCTCCGTCTCCTCTCTCAGTCTGGGGTACGAGCTGAGCTGAAAAGCAACACAACACATACTGCAGCACTGATCGCAGACACACAGCCACACACTTACATGTGAGCTCCAGCTTAGTCAGACTTACCAACAAGTACCAGAGAGAAACAGGAGTGAAAAGTGAGAGTAAGTAAAAGAACAAAGAAAACGGAGAGAGAAGGTCAAGTGACGTTTTAGTGCCAAACATGTCAAAACAACCAGAGAACGCACATACGACAGATTTAAGAGGAAAGTGAGTCTGATCTGCAAAACCACCATCGCTAACAACCAGAGATGTCATTTTTGTCATTTTGTCAATAGACAAGGATTTTAATGTTCCAGCTTCTAAATTTGAAGACACGTCCATGTATCTGAGTCATGTCTGGTTGTTACTGTTAGTGAAGACCGGATGAGAACAGAAAGTGAGAGAACAGGGTGAGGCAGAGGTAAACCTGAGAGACAGAGGGGAGGGATGCCGTGGTTTTGGTGGGCATGTCTCATGGTTTGCAGCACCTTTTTCTTTCCACAAGATGGCAGTGGAGCAATGTTGCTATGGAAACGGCCCATTAAAACGGCCATACCCACGGTTCTTACTGTCATCTCTCCCCATGACATCACCTGGTTTCAATCCAGAGCAGCAGGCTGTCGCTCTGCCGTGTGGGACAGCAGGAGAGTATATTTGGACTCTGCTCTGACAAAGTGGACGGAGGTTTGGCAGGTAGAGGAGGAGGACGTGGGTGAGGTTTGAATATTTTATTGAGCTGGTGCTGAGGTCAAACAGCTGGGGGCATTTTTGACTGTACTTGCGATTTTCTGAATTTTTTTGCAAGACCGCTTTGAATCTGAAGGGTTTTTGAAGTGATGGGGGGCGACTGGGATGGGACACGTACTCAAAGCACAGGAAATGGTGATGTGGTGGCGACAATGGAGGTGGAGGGAGATTTCACTAAGGGACGACTTTACTGAAATGTCAGGTGACAGACATTTAGAGAAAAATGGAACCCCCTTCTCTTTCATGCCCAGCAATTGTGTCCCTGGTTACCTTTACGGCACACTTCATGACGAGCGCGGTGAGCTCGGAAACCACAAGGTCCACACATTTGAGGCTGGGCTCTTTGAGTTTGAGGATCTGCTTTTTGACTATTGCCTCGAATGCCAGGTCAGGGGTGAAGAGCCCCGTCCTGAAAGGTCATGGGATCAGTTTGCATTTTGTGTTGGTGACAGAAAAAGAGGAGAGAGGGGTGGGTAAAAGAGAGAAGAAGAAGAGAATAGCCAGGAAAGAGAAAAGAGGAAATAAAAAGAGAGAAAAAAAGGCTTTGTTAAGTTAATCATTTCTAGTTGTTCACAGAAAACAAGCAGTAAAGAAGGACAAGCCTCAGGTTTTCACAGCCTCTTTCCTGAGGAGCTACTTCCACATAAACTGCGTCACTAAAGTAGATTCTGTGGAAGTCATTTCCCACTCAAAGCCAAATTACAGCTTTAAAAAAAAAAAAACACATTTCTCTTTTTTCTTTGAGCACTTAGCTGTGAGACCTGCAGCTTGTCCAGGAGAAACCAGAGATGCTCAGACAGTCCCTGAAACATCTCGTATATCTACGGCGACACGTCACCCGTCACAACACTCCACAACACGACAGCACTGCCTGCACACAGGGCTAACAGGGCTGGGCTGGGCTGAAGGCAAACTGCTCAGAACATTTCCCTTTTATTTAAAACAAGAGCAAAACTGCCATGCAAGAATTTTCCAGACATGTCAGGCTAATGTTCTGTGTCAGTGTACCCTCTCTCAAACCCATAGTTTGCCCCTGCCCCGCATCTTGGCTGGGTCGGGAGATGCTGGACACCTGCAGTACCTTGTTGGAGCACTGCCTGACTGTGTTGATGAGCTCCTGAATGACCAGATCGATACATTTGAGACAGGGCGTTTTCAGCTTAACGATCTGCTTTTTCACGATGGCCTCAAACGCCAGGTCTGGAGTGAACAGCCCCGTTCTGAGGATGCACAGAGAGACAGAGGCACAGCGGCAGACAGATGGGACGGTTAACACACACATAGGCTAATAACAGATGGAGAGACAGATGATGAGGGCCACGAAAGATGAACAGCTGACAGGCAAGGGCAGAGGAAATCAACAAACTCAGCTAAAACAGGACACAGTGCCAAGGAAGGTCAGGTCAGAATATTATTGGTCAGGAGAGTATCAGTGAAGAAATGCAGCATTATCCGCACGTAAGACAAAAAAACATTTAACACAATAGATTTTAATTCCGCGGTGCTTTAGCTGACAGACGTAGAAAAGGAGGTGGTGCTGGAGTGAGGAGATAAGAGGAAATACAGAGTACACAAAACGAACAACACTGTTCTGATTACCCTTTGGTGAAAGGCCATTTTAAAGGCTAAGTTCGAGCAGAAGAATAGCTTTGATGAAAAGAGGGAAGAGAAATATGTAGGTAGAGCAACATTTCACATAAAAGCAGAGTGCAGGGGTCTAATTAGAGGAGGAGGAGGGTGGCTGGTAAGAAAGCCACATTTTTTCTTCAGTTCCCACTTGCCTGACACCATGGACGTTCTTGATTGCGTGACTGATTTCTCGCCTTAGCTCCTTCTCATCAAACACAATCTGTATTAAAGAGGGGGAGGGTGAGAGTCATGATAGATAAAAACTAATACATGTAGAATATGAAAAACTAAACTCTTGAATTTGGCTTCCTCATGGCCTGCCTACCTTGACAAGTTCGAAGGGGAAGCGTTCGTGGAAGATGCGGTTGATTTTGGCGCCACCTGATAGCTCATTGGTGTCCACCTGGTCCCCTGAGCCCTCAATGCACTTCTCAAAATCCACGCCAAACTGCTGCACCATCCTGATGTTCACACAAAGACATGTGATCAGAGAAGCTGAATATGATGTTGATCTGTAGTCATGTAGGAACTGAGCATGAAACTGGAGTTTAGAAAAAGAGGAACGTTCACAGAAAATGTAGTTTGGTTGAATAATCAATGCCGCATGTGATACCTCAAACTGACGCCACTGTGCTTCTACAACAAGCGACCTTAAAGGCAGGGTTTGTAATCAGATTTAGATACACTTTTTGTTATTCCGGTTAAAATGATCTTTAGGTCCTGATGTCAATCAATGCATGATGCGTTCTCAAAACAGAGCGAAAGATATCCGGTGTCTTCAGCAGGAGTACACCTGGATAAACACCAACCAATCCTAATGATTTGGCGCGGTCACACTGGCCAGTAAAGCCAGCGGTCACGACTCAAACATGAACCAGACTTTAGGCACACGCACGGCCCGCCTATGTCACCATGAAGCATCTGTTTACATGCAGCAGTCTCATCAGAGTCAGCACAATGAGACACAGAGAACAGGATTACAACGTTAATGACTTTTTGGCTCATGTTAAGTTGTTTCAGTCTAACGCAGCTCTTTAACCCCAGCGTTATTGCTTAAAATAACTGTTGAGAGGAGCGGTCGCGGCGATCGTGTCAATGTGCTCGTGCATGAGGTGTACTGTGCTGAAGCACACCTCTACGCAGCGTGCCAAAGAGAAGAAGTGTACCGCGCCCAAATACGGAATGCTTGCAGTCACACTGACCAAATGGACTGGACTTTAGGGCTGAACTGTACTTGGGCACAGAACATTTGGCCAGTGTGACCGCGCCCTAAGATCCAATTTGTTAAACCAATCTAATCCTGTCCTGCCGTTCTGCTTGCCTACTATGCTTGCCTACTATGCATACAATTCGACAGCATGCACTCGCCCTGATTCAATGCACACAGCCAAGCTTAGAGGGATCCAAGTACACTGGAGAACTGCAGAAAAACTACCTATACCATCATATGGTTGCGTGTCAGAGGTGTCTTGTATGTGAGCTGGGGTGTTGTTTTCCATGACTACCTGCCTTTAAGTGGTGTTCATATATGATCCAGATCAACTCTGCAGCAGTTACACTGGATGGTCCTCAGTTCATGTTTGCATGTGTGCACCTATTAACACTCTGGAGATGTGGGACGATACTCTTCCTTTGATCATCCAAAATGTCTTTCAAATCTGCTGCACAATCCAGCTGTAAAGATCTGCGTCTCATTATCAGCTGAGCCACAGTATCTCATCCTTTTTCTGCAGTGAATGTGACAAGTCTGGCCTCTTAACCTCAATGAAATTAAGTACATTAGCCTCATTACCATAATATCTACACATTAATCCATGAAGTGTGACACTCACAGCCTATCAGTTTGGAATTCATACTATTATCCATCTGTGTTGAGACCATTTAGTCACAACTTGTAATTATATGCTCTCAGACTACCAGAGTGCAGTCCAATATGGCCTCACAATAACGTCCCCTCATGGCTAGCCTTTCAGTTCTAAATGTATGCTCAACTGTTCTGAGCTGAAATACCCAAGTGCACTCACTGCAGCAAGGCCTTGGTCTTGCGTGTTGGATCATCTGGACGGAAGTTCTTGTACTCCTCCACCTCTTTCTCCAGAGAGAGGAGCTGACTCTGCAGCTTACTGCGCAGACCAGGCAAGGTGTCCCTGATGTGGTTGGTCAATTGCTAAAGATACACAGAGAAGTGTGATATTTCAGTGACAGAGTTCAAAGAAAGTAATACTTCATAACATGAAACAGTATCTGGAAGTCGACCTGGTTGAGTGTCTTCTGTAAATGTGGCGTGCCCATACGCTCGGCCATGTGTCTGTAAGCAGGATGGGACAGAAAGAACTTCCTCTCTGCAGCCAGAGCAGCGCGAATGTCCTTCCTCCCATCGATGTCTTTCTGACTGCGGTTCACCACACCGATGTAGCCTGCGTACAACAGAAACAAGAGTCACTCACAGGTCAGCAAAAAAGCATGAGGCATTGCTGTCAAGGTTCTCACCTCTGCGCAGTGGCAGCAGTTTATTTTCGAGGATGTCCTTTGCATCAGTGCCTTCATCCATCAGGTCCAGTTTCGTTATAACCCCAATGGTGCGCACACCTGTACAACGTTAGAAAGTAAAACCAAGTCAATATAACATCCCTGTGCCTTTTTTTCCTCCTCTTAAAACGGACAAATAATAAAACCAAAACATAAAAGGCAAATTGCTTTCCTTTAGTGCAAATCTTCTTTTCATACATCATAAGAAAAACACGCTGCTTTGGAAGCAGTAAGCCTCGTGCTCACCCTGTGGGTCCACCTCCTTGGCGATCTTCAGAGCATCCGAGTTGGCCAGGTCAGTGTTTGCGGGGGTGACGGCCAGGATCAGGCAGCTCTCCTTGGTGATGAACTGCAGAAGCATGTCCCTGATCTGGTGCTCGATGTCTACGGGCTGGTCTCCGACAGCGACCTTCGTCATTCCCGGGAGGTCAATCAGGGTCAGGTTCAGCACTGAGTCACAGGGACAGAAGTCATGACAATGAGAGATGTATAAAATATCTTTCTGCGTCCATGTGTGGATTCCTGTGTGAAGATTGTAGTTGTACGACAACACGTCTAAGATTATCCTGTAGAGATAGCATCATTATTATTTAATTGAAAAAAGCTGAGTATCCAGTTAAATTCCACACATCATTAACTTGATACAGCGTTTGAATGGATACCTCCGTAGTGCTGGAAAGGAGATGATTAAAGGTTTGAAAAATCAAAGAGAGACTTCAGTCTCCTTGTGATCACAAAGCCTTTACACTACGTTCTACATCAACAGTTCTGTTATTTGATTTTAAACCTCAATCCAAAAAATGTTGAGAGAATGCATAGATGTTAAAACAAAATGCACTAATATGAAAATCTATTACTACTCTATGAAAATAACATAACACATCTTAAGAAAGGGTTGGGTCAGGAGCATGTTTATCATTGTGTTGCTCCTTTGTCGTCGTTTTTTGCATCCTGATGCGTAAAACGATCACTTTCACACCCAAACTCTTCCACTAAGGAGCCATGCTGTTGTCATATCTGTAGAATATGGTCGGGCATCATCTAGGGTTAAATAAAGGATGGCTGGATGTCAGGATGTTGATCCACAACATCTATATATTGATCAACCTTAAAGGTGCCTTTCAATGCCATGAGCACTCATGCTGGATTTTAATCTGTTAGTTGACAGTTTTCTGCTTTGCCTCAGTCCATCTTTAATAGGCTCAGGCCCAGTGGAGCTGCTGACATTTCTGCGCTGAGGTTTACATACTGCTTCTGGAAGTAATATTGAGCCCACGCAGTGATTTCCACTAGATGGCTTTTTTTCATATTTTGTGCTTCGAGCACTCATTTTTGGTTTTGTCCCTTTTGTACAGAGATTTCTGTCTGTTCTCTGAATCTTTTACAGAAATAATGCACTGTTAACGATGTAACTCCTACATTTTTTGCAAAAGTGTTGTGACATTTTGTGCAAGTTTGGTTTTGTAGTCGCTCACTGATTGGTGAGCCTCTGAGAGACTCAGCCTCTCTCTATTGTCTGTTATATACCATACAGTGGTGTCACTGGTTTTCTACTGGTTAAGATGAGATACTCTATTCTTCCTTCAACAGGGACATTTACAGTTACAGCTGCAACAAGAAACCCAAGAAGTTAGGAGACCTTTCCTCAGGTGTCGTTTTTTTAAGGGTTTTAAAGTCCCTGTCCAAACTTTTTGAAATGTGCTGCTGGCATCAAACCTAAAACTACTGGGGTTGTACCAATAGACATGACGTCCATGATGTCATCAATTTGTTTGTCTGATAGAGTTTTGAAGAATATCATTGAAATATCTGTAAAGTTGAACTCCACAGAGCTTTGTTCAAGTCAGCTACTCGAAAATTATGAGCTATGAGAAAATTTACCTCCAATACAGAAAAATGAGCTACTCAGACAAAACTGATGTTTTTTTTTTTTTTTTAACAGGATGTTAATGTTTATTTGTTGTACTACTCATCTGTTTTTGTGGTTTCGAGTGTTTGCAGCCAGCCTCAAGCGGACTCTCAAAGAACTGCAGTTTTTAGAACTTCCACACATGCTTCATATTTTTAGTCAGAGTTTGCCGCTTGGTTGTGCCTGCTAATTAATTTCCTTTCTGTTTTTTTTCTCAAAACCTTGAAAGGCTCTTTAAAAAACTCAGACAGTAAACAGAGTAGGGCTGAAAAACTCGTATGTAACAAAAAAAACCTTCTGTGTACTCTATGTGGCTCAGGAATATGCAAATAGAATAATTGTTCATCAAAGATGAATGAAATATCATAAACCTTTTTATTTGTATCATTTTGTTGAACAAAGCAGGTTAAATTCAAGGCCTATTAGAATGCGTCACCATCGTGATTTAATGAAATCTTTTAACAAGGACTTTTGACACGAGATAAGTCAAAAGAACAGATAGTGAAATATATACAGCATGAGAGCATTCCTTATATTTTAAAAATATCTTATCACTTCATAGATACTTTAATTTACGTGCAAATTTACTTTATTAAAGCATCAGAGCACAAAATGTTCAGATCTGTAATAAGATCTGTGTTCTTTACCGTGTGGAGAGTAGACCCGCAGGTTAATTGGGATTGGAGAGATGCCTTTGTTGGAGCCCGTTATCCTGTCCGTCTCCGCCTCAATTTCCGCCCGCACCTCATCAAAATCCACAAACTTCTTCCCTTTGCAGTGCAGGAATTCAGCATATTCTACACAAAGGGGCAAAGTTGCATATGTGAAGGGTAGACAGAGGCATGAGGACAAAGAGATGGAAAGATCAGACAGGGCTGAGATAAAGAGAATATCAAATTATAAAGATGGAGGTTACAGGCAGTGAGCTTTGCTGGAGGCCCTGTGACAGAGAGGCCATTTGCAGAACAGCAGTGAATGTGAGCGGTGAGGTGACTGTGAACGCAACGGGGACTCTCACCTGCTTTATTGTTGACCAGCTGCAAAATGAGAGGTCGGCGGGTAACAATGCCAGATCCACGTGGAAGAAAGTCCCTGTGAGAGAAAGAGAGAGAGAGAGACGGACACACAACAGGGAGAGAAAAATGAGAACCAGAATTGTGGGTAATGAAAAGGATGAAAAGAAATGCAGTCAAAAAGGGGTTAAACAGGGATGTGAAGACGGAAAGAAAGGGCATCAGGAAGAGAAAGAGAGAAAATGTGAAATGATTCAGTGCACTTAAAGTCCATTTTCTTGCAGTTATGCATCTACTAAATTGATAGACACAGAGAAATTTCACGCCTCCAACAACTCAAATGTGACAAAGTCATTTTCATCATTAAAGCTTTAAGGATCACTGATAAAACACCCACAGTTCTGTTTCAGGGAAACTCTGTTAATTTAATTTCCTTTTTTTGTTCAATTCAGTTTGCAATCAATTAATCAATGTGAAGAAACCTCTCATTAAAAACTAACTCAAGATCCTTTTCAACCATTTCCTGAGCAGCTCCACAAACACCGACTTCACTGGAGGAGATTCTGCTGTATTGATCCGCACAGGTACCTGCCTAAAGGCCTACACATAACTGACATTTACTCTGATCTGACATCTCGAAGAAAACCTACAAATCTCATCCCAGTGTATGTCAACATTAATCAGGTTTATATGGTGACCCTCAAGTGCAGAGAACAACAACAAAAAAAAGAAGAAGAAAAGGAAACAACAACAAAACAAAGAACGCAATAACGCAAAAGAAAACACAACAACAAATAAGGAACGGAACGGAACGGAACGGAACGGAACGGAACGGAACGGAACGGAAAGGAAAGGAAAGGAAAGGAAAGGAAAGGAAAGGAAAGGAAAGGAAAGGAAAGGAAAGGAAAGGAAAGGAAAGGAAAGAAAAGAAAAGGAAAGAAAAGAAAAAAGGCAAACACAAAAGAGAATTATCTTGATATATTTTGCTTATGATAATAATGGGGTAAAAATCTGTAAAGGACCTAAAGAGTCTATTGGTTCTTTTTTTTTAAACCTCTATGGGAAATGAGCTTTACTTGGTTTTAGAGGAGATGTGGATGGATGGACGTTTCAGCTTCATGTGAATACTCTGCTGTAAGCTTAAGCTCTTCGTGAAATTTGAAGAAAAACGCTTTGACACATTTTGCCTAAAACTTCATTGCTTAAATTTTGTTGCAAATAAAAGAGAATTTCTGCCCTGAATTATGTATAACATCTAGAAAACAGATATTTTGTTGCACAGTAAAGATCTGGTAGTCGTCCTCACTGAGGTCACTGAAATATTCTTGAAGAAACCAACTTTGCAAGTAGCGTCATTTAGAGCTGGACAATTTGATTTCGGCTTCTTACGATCATAGATATATGATGAGCAAAGAAAAATGATTCTTTGGGTTATGTTTTTCGTTGTTATTGTTGTATTTTGCATGATGCAAATTTTACAGGAGAGCATGTACATTTATTAATTATTTTTATCTATTGTTTTTAATTACTATTATTCATTTTTTTTTATTATTTTACTAGTTACTTATTTATTTTTGATTGTTCTTTAAAGTTGTGGTTCAATAATGGTCAAGTTTTGAACTCAAAGAATAATGGTGTTTATTAATTGTGATTTGAATATCAATGTAAATAATTGTGATTATTAATTTTGCTATATTTGTCCAGCCCCAGTGTCATTTGGAACAAGTGGGATCCAGGACCCAATTCCCTTTGCAGTGTACAACCCACCATGAGCTGAGTTACTGTTGCATCTAATCGCTCGTCAGTAGTCGGAAATATTGTGCTGTTCAGTACGGCAAAAACTGGACCTGCTTTTTAAATTTGATACGTTCAGGTCGCTCTTTAATAAGTGTTTAATTGTGAGTTTGTGTAAACTTAATTTTTATTTTCTTCCTATGTTCTTTGGCGCTGACCTGGTGTTAGCAATCAGGGTTCAAAATATCATCTACATTATAAAACTAATTTACATCATCTCTCAGTTTTAACTTGTACGTGTAGAAGTTTCTGTTGAAAAAGGGGAAAAAATTCAAATCATCAACTAGAACTTTGATTTCTTGTTTGTCACAGAGCATCAGACCAAATCACACATCTTACAGTCTGTTTACAGAGCAGGCCAGCCCAGCTGCCCTCTGTGTTTGAGTGAGCGCAGACTGTGTCAATACTGGACATATTTCCCATAACAACTAACCACACACAGTCTGCCTGTGTTCACCTTAAGTACAACATGCTACTTATGCTAATTTCACAATGTAATGTGTTACACAACCACAAGATAGACGGTAAACAAACGACATCAACTGGTGCAACGATTTTGCAGCGTTTCTCACACTGCACTCATTTGTTTCTCTTAAAGAGACAGGGTACCTAAGGAATTTTTAACCACACAGCTAATGTTGCTTAGTCAGCCCTCTCTTGGATGAGGCTCCCCCACCCAGTCTTCTTCACTCCTCTCCCAGTTCTGAAAGCCTTTGCAAACACACTACATCTGGTGGCAATCACCAGCCTCAGCTTTGGAACGATCATAGCAGAAGAGTGAGCAACGTTTTCCTTTTCTGACGCTCGGTCGGAGGGGACTACGTGGATGTGTTCAGCCGACTTCAGACTGGGAGCGAGAGATATGTCTTTCACAGAACGGGAGAAAAGAGTGAAGCTGTGATACCACACAGTGCCGACAGTCCTGTGGGGGAACAGTGGGGAACATTCAGGATGTTTCTCACATCAGCAAAAATCCACAGGTCTGTGGGTCAGCACTGCTGCTGTGTCATGCACATAATGTGAAGCATGTAGGTATTCGTCCCCCATGGCAGTTATAGTGAAGAAAGGTCTGGATGAGGAATGGAAGCTTGGGTGGGGAGTTAAAGATTTTTTAAAAAAAGGAGTCAAGGTTCAAGGATAGTTAAAGACGACACTGCCATGTTGAGACATTTTTCAGGCTCAACAAGTTGTTAAAGCTCAAAGCAACAAGTAAAACTGCTCATCTACAAAACAGGAAAGAGAAAAATCTTTCTCTCCAAAGTGCCGCCCTGAGCAGCTTCGTCTCCAGTGTAGAATTGAACCGTTTGGCCTCAATCGCAGGAATCGGATTAACAGCATTGGCATATTGAAAAAAGGCAAGAGGCCGGGATTCATTATTGATGCTCTGTAAATGATAGACGAGGCTGAGCAGATTGTGTATCATTTCATGCATTATGGATGGCCGAGCAAAGAGCATCAGTCTGTGAGCCTCCCTCCCTCCAACACAAGAGAAAGCAAAAGCAAGCGAGAGTAGGGCAGAGAACAGGAGGACCGGCGCCCCCTCCCCCTGCAGCCGCTGCCTCCTTCAAACAGGCAGAGCAGCTCTGAGGAGTCAGAGATCACAGCTGATCCCGCTCTTCCTCTCCTTCAAACGCGGAAACCAGCGTGTGAAACTCTGAGGTCACCGCCGATCCCAAGGGCGGCTACGGAGCACAAAATTTGTTTGTGGTTTGATGGAACTCCGCCCATGGGTCTATCATGTGGCAGCCAACCTATAATTTTGGCTACCCGCATTCCCGCACTACAGTCTGTCACTGTGGGGACCAAGCTCCAGCTAAATCCAACTGCTTAGTGGAAAATCCCTTCTGTCTTCGCTACTTAGCTGTCTGTACTTCATCTTCATGATGAGTGCTCTGCTACACAAAATCTAGCACCAGACCGGTGGCCGCTCTGGTTTTTATGCATCTCCTCTATTTTCATGTCACAGGAAACGGTGGTTGCAATGAAAGTAGTCAATCAGTTGCTTTTACACGTTAGTATTTTGCGTCTGTTGTAACTTTAATATCTGCTTCTCTCCTTGTAGAGTACAAATCTGATAACAACCTCCACCCAGGCCACGTTGCTGCACGAGATATGATGTCTTCACTCCCTTCTGGGACAATGACATCACAACAAAGAAAATAATGAAGACTAAAGGACAAAGTGTTGTAAAACAGTAAAATGTTCTTCCTGTAATTCATATCTTTGTTTTTGTCAGCATTAATCAATCAGCAGATTCATCGGTTATCAGATTTTTTTCCTGCCAAACATCCGAATTGGAATCGGCCTCAAAAAATCCATATGGGTCAGGCCCTAATGGAGACCTATACTAACTAAGGTCCTGCAATATGTTGCCTTGAGATTAAGCTGAACAAGCTGCCAGCACATTCTCATGCACACACACACACGCACACACACACACACACACACACACCCACACCCTCGGGAGGAGAAAACAGACAGAGGACAGAAACATTCAGAGGCATCAGGCTGTTGAGCCAGAGTGATTCGATTAGCTCCTGTCCTGAAAAATAAGCAGCCCGAGCAGCCAGCGAAACCTAGTCTCTAGTGAGGAACTTGTATGGAAAACTACCCAGATCAAATCAACAAGATGGGCTGAACACAAAACACAGAAGAAATTTTACATCCCATCTGGAAAACTGGGCTGAAATGACCAAGAGACAGTAGCTACAAAGCAAGTACGCTACAAGTTCTTCTTCACTGCTCCAGCTGAACCCGGAAATGTAAAACAGAAACTTGAGTAAGCATAGACAAACATGTTGAGATAACTAAATATTTGCCAAAGACACTAAAGGTGAGTCAAGTGGTTTGGCATACGTATCAGATCGAGACGTCAGCTGCGAGCTCAGGCGGGGCTTTTCCGTTCAGTCTGTGGTCGGAAACGTATCTTTCAAAGCACTGAGTGAATCATTTTCTATTGTCTGTGTTGGGTGAAGAGGGAAAGAGGCTTTTGTTTTCATGCCTGGGGACACATGAGGGAACCCTGTCTTTCACATACAACATAGACCTCATCGAGCAAAAAACATGAAGAAAAAAGCAACTCAATTATCCACATTAAACTCCACCAGTTTGTGTATAAAAACATAGAACTTAGTCTTTGATATTGACCTGCAGCTGTGCTCAAACAAGCCCTTGGTTATACAATGTGTCAACTTAACATGAACATGCATGTTGCTATAGTGACATGCAGCACCTCCCAAAGGCTTCCAGACTAAAGTAAGAGTCAGTTTGGTACGTGTGAGTTCCACCGGTAGCTACAAGTTCATGTTATTTGGATAAAATACAGTAAAGCACGCCAACTGCATGTTTCATGTGTTGTAACAGAACAGGTATGTGTAAGTGTTAGTGCCTCATCATTTATGCAACTTGAGTGTATTATAGTAGAGGCAGAAGAGTAGTAGTGAAGTGTCACAGTGAACACCAAAGATGTGTGTCAGGTGTTCTCACATACCATTAATCTAATCTGTTAATGTTCACTAAATGATTGTGTAATCTGCATGTTTGCTCATGTCTGACAGCGGTTATGACATGTTCTTTCTTGTGTACTCACAACCAAGGCCTGTCTTTATGCCTTCTTGATAACTGATGTACACCTACTTCCCTGCTGGCTGGCTGGCCTGCGTGCATGTGTGACTGTGAGATCCCTGCAAGGGTTGGGTTACACACACAGATTGTTGCTTTATGGGTTTAGAAACCTGCTAAACAAGCTGCTTTGGAGCAGGCTTGTTTTGTTTCTCTATCTGCAGGGTGATCTCCCTCATGGCTGATGTGGGAGAGGACAACAGAGAACCAGCCGATTGACAACAGGATCGGCCTGTTGAGGAGCTCTGTAGCTTGACCTTAACACCACAGGAAGAAAGGGGAGACGTCAAGCCTATTTCCTCAATTTAATTTCAAGTTCTGACATAATCAGTCACAAAAGGGGAAGATGATAAAGGAAGTGGTGTCTGCAACAGATGTAACTTGGCTCATGAAGCTGCAAATACACAAAAGGCTGCTCAGTCAAATATCATCATCGTCTGTCAATGACAGAACAGAAAATACCAGCAAACGTATGCAAATCCTCTGTGACCTACTGGGAAATCCAAACAAAACCACTGGATGATTATTTAGAACATAGGCAAAACAGACAGAGGCAAAAACAAGACCACCTGCTCAATAATCGAATAAAATCAAGCGTCACAGTTTGCACTTTACAAACAAACTCGTGTCTACATCATGGTTGATGTAAAGTCTAAAGCTGTTACATTTAGTGAGAGATTTAAAAACAATGAATTGAGGTCATTTACTGACAATGAGCATCAGTGCGTTTTTTAATCTTTGAACCCATCGTGGTTTGTGATCGTAAAGTGATTCATGCGTTCCAGCTGCACACAAATGACCCACTGTTTTGCCACGTAAAGGGCGTATTACGTCAAGTTGTTGAACCTGCAGCCCATGAATACTATCAGGGAGGGCAGATTCACGATAAATGCGTTACTGACTTTTTGACGTTGCGTAAAGAGTAACCACTGTACGTTCAGCGTAATTCAATGAAACACAAACAAAGTAGAAATATAAGCTTATAAGAATACACTGATGAGCTTTAATAACGACAAGCACCTACCTGCCGACAAAATTCTCCAAGACCGAGCTTTTCCCAGCGCTCTGTCCTCCAACCACAGCAATCTGAGGAAGGTCTAAATTGCAACTTTGACCGATGGAGCTGAAAGCGTCTTGAAGCTTGTTGATGAGGGGAATCAGGTCTTCCATGCCCCGGTTCCCCATGGCTTCGTTAGCTCAGAGAGCCCCTTCAATCCAACACAGACCAGAGGCTAACGTTAGCCGCGCTAACTATGTATGTAAGTTAGCTTAGCAAGCAAGGTGCTCTCGGGTTACTGGAAGTGTTGAGTTCTGCGCTGCAACAGCTCAGGCTTCAAAACTCCCCCTGAACACTTGTGCGTTTAGCGGTTATTTTATTCACCCTACTATCATTTCGTGTTCTTTTGAAGCGCCTTCGACAATTACTCAGTCAGTCGAATCAGACGGAAAACTCGCAAAACAAAACTTCCTCTACACAGACACCATCCGGTCCGGCCAGACGACAACCGGTAAATATTGACCCGCCTCTTGTCTTCAGAGCCAGGCTGTCTATGGCTACTTTTGCTGCCTGTCCAGTAGAGCTCAAATTTTGATTGGAAATTAAAAAGGCGTGTTCTTCATTCTAAACGAGTACCTCGTTCCTGATTGGTCAATAGGGTTATCACTTCTAGATACTCACGTCACGTGCTCACTGCAACATGGCTGCTACCATAGAGTGTGGCGCTACTTCAGAAAACAACATGTCAATAAAGAAAGCTGTCTGTGCAGCGTCTCCACTCACTCTGCGAATTATTGCTGAATGCCCAGTGACAAAAGCAAGAGCCTGTGATTTAATACTGCCACACTGTGCCGTCAACACCCCTGTTTTCATGCCCGTCGGTACCCAGGGTACTCTGAAAGGAATCACAGTGGATCAGCTGGAGGGTCTTGGATGTCAGATCTGTCTTGGAAACACATACCACCTGGGAATGAGACCGGTAGGCAATAGACCCAGTGACCAATGCTACTTATCCCATATATCGTGTGAGCTGAACATGAATGATGTTAGATTGCATGTTAAGTTTCCGTCTGTAATCTCAACTTTTCTGTCCACAGGGACCTGAGTTAATCGAGAAAGCGAATGGGTTGCATGGGTTCATGAACTGGAAAAGAAACCTTTTGACTGTGAGTGTATCCTCTCTAAATCTAAAAGTTATATGACGCTTCTAACAATATTGTATTAAAACCGTGAGTTCTCTCTGTTACAGGACAGCGGGGGGTTTCAGATGGTGTCTCTTGTTGAACTCTCTGAAGTAACTGAGGAAGGGGTAAAGTTTACGTCCCCCTACGATGGGAAAGAGATCCTTCTAAGTCCTGAGAAATCCATCTGCATACAAAACAGTCTTGGTCAGTAAGGAGTGAAATACTTAAATAATGGGGATACAAAGTCTTGGGCTGATGTAATTTAACGAAAGCCTTTCTGTGTTTATTCTTTGTTCTTTCAGGGTCCGACATCATGATGCAGCTGGATGATGTGGTCAGTAGTACAGTAACGGGACCGCGCGTCGAGGAGGCAATGCACAGGTCAATTCGCTGGCTTGACCGCTGCATAGCAGCCAATAAAAAGCCAGATAAGCAGAATCTTTTTGCCATCATCCAGGGAGGGCTGAATGCAGAGCTGCGCAAGGCTTGTTTAGATGGTAAAAGAAGAAACTTAGCTCTGCTTTTCTTTCCTGTCCCCATGCTGTATAAGCATGTTCATACATGTTGTACATAGATCTACAAAGATGAAAAAAGAACAGAGAAAGTTCTCCAATTTCTGACAGCAACCTGAGCTGAAACATGTTTTTTTAAAATGGCCTATTCTCTTTTCTGTAGAGATGATAAAGCGTGATGTTCCTGGGTTTGCGATCGGTGGCCTGAGTGGAGGCGAGGAGAAAGATGATTTCTGGCGAATGGTAACACTGAGCACTGACCACCTGCCACGAGAAAAGCCTCGATACCTCATGGGTGTGGGGTATGTCTTTCTTGTATGCCGAAGATATTTAATCAAAACTTTATGCTTTCCCAATTGGAATATGAAGATTGGTACTGTCGCTTTGCGCTGCAGGTACGCTGTGGACTTGGTGGTGTGTGTCGCTCTGGGATGTGATATGTTTGACTGTGTGTTTCCTACCCGTACTGCAGTAAGTTTTCTTAACCTCACACACTGTTAATTACCACGAAAAAAGTTATTATTTCATCTGGAAATCTGATTTCACAGTACCACTGCAAACCATATGTCTTCTCCCTCAGAGGTTTGGCTCTGCCTTGGTGCCTTGGGGATCTCTCCAGGTAAAACATAAACAGTATGCAAAGGACTTCCTGCCAATAGACCCAGACTGCCAGTGTCCAACCTGCAAGAGGTACACAAATCAAAGCGTGATATTTGGTTAACGTGACATATGGAGATGGATATTTTTTCAGGATGTTGAGGATTTTAAGGCACTGTGATGCATTATCGAGCATTGTAGTTCCAAAAAAAACATGCTGATTTGTTTACCCAGCCAGCAGTTAAGAGTGATTTGAAATGAATACCGCACTGTCACTCTCCATAAATTATTTGTAGACTATAGCGACATAATGTCTATAAAAACACAGCTTAAATGATACATTTAGCTATCCACATTGTGCTTAAGTTCAGCAAAGCATTTGCCTGATTATTAAACATTTCTAACTTTATTATGATGAAAAACTAGTCACTGTGACAGGGTTTAAATGTCTTTACTGCTTTCCATTTCAGACATAGTCGAGCTTATCTACACGCTCTTTTTAAGAGTGACACTGCAGCCATGCATCACGTCACCGTCCATAACATTGCCTATCAGGTCAGTACTGGAAATATTAAATTGAAATATTCTTTAATATGTTGTACTGTGTGCTCCAAACACATTTGACTTCCAGAAGCTGAATCTTGATTTCTTTTTACATTTTAACCCAAAAACCTGTGATTCCAACAAATTGTATTTCTGACTTTCTAATTGATGAGAGAAACTTCCAGAATGAATTATGTTAGAATTACATTATTGCTCTACCATAAGCAGCATGAGGCTAAGAGCCAGAGCCACATGGTTAATTATTTGTTTTACAATCTGATGGCTGGGATACAAACGTTATAAAGTTTTGTAGCACTGTCCAGTGTCGTATATTTATCTTTATCGTCTGTATTAAATTCTGGTGCACTCTCTGTGCTCTAAAGTGAAACCAACTTGCTTTGCAGCTTTGGCATTATCAGCATAATAAAGTGTGTCATCTAGTGACATATGCGTCCCAAAACATTATGATCATGTTGACAGAGCAAGACGGATGATATCTGATTACGCAACATTAGTGTAATTATGTCAAGCAGACTGTATCTGCAGCTGTTGGCCTATTGGTCTTTGACTACTGTTTGGCTAATAAGATTCCATGATAAGTATTTTATTTTCATGAAACACTTTAGTTTTGCTGAAAACATTCACACTGTAAACTCTCTAGATGACGATAAGCACACTCTTAAGCTAGAGACTGAAGCCATGAAGCTATTTTTCTTTGATCTAACAAACATTTCTCTTTGCAGCTCACCCTGATGCGCTCTGTTCGACAGAGCATCGTGGATGGCTGTTTCCCTGAGTTTATACAGACCTTCATGAAGCGGTTGTTTCCCTCTCCTGACCAGTACCCCAGCTGGGCTGTGGACGCTCTCGCATCCGTCAACATAACTTTGAAATAGAACTTTCTGCTCTAAACAGAGATAATGTCAGCGACTGTAAAATTTGATATCTTTTAAAGAACCGTTTTTCTTTTACACATGATGGTTTTCTACTCTTTGTTTATATTTTTAACGTGTTGCCACTTTTGTTGGTAAATAAGAGAACGGCTTTTAAACCGAGGGATAAAGCCAAATTGTCTTTTGCATCAACCTGCCTCTGCAGATTGTCCTCAGAGAGCACATTATGATAATGTGCAACTGAATGGGGTTCAAATGAGGTTTGAAGCACATGAACCGTTTCCTCTGATATACTCTGACACTTTTTGTTGTTACCATGGCTACACAGCAAGGCCCACCCATTTGAAATGATACGTTTTGTCTTCCTGAAAGTCTCTTTGTAACATTATGTGCCTCAGGGCCATACAGGAATATTGAATTTTTTCCAAAGGTCTGTAACTGTTTGTGTTTTGTATGCTGCTGTTTTAACCGTTATTAAAAGTACTTGTCATTTTTAGCTAACTGAGGAGATAAATGACAGTCTTACTCCCTGCTGGTTGGTTGGGTGCTTGTGTGATTGTGACCACAAGAGGGCAAAATAGACAAAACCAGAGTCTGACTGAAACTGAACTATGCCGAATATGACGTATAAGTTTAAAGCAGTTGAGTTGTTGTTTTTTTTCTTTTAGAAATAACAGTTATAGTTTAGGTGTAAAAGTCAATTTTTAGGTGGACACAAATACATCCAGACATAAAAGCAGAACCCATTTAAATAATATCGAACCATTCTTTTCTTTGTTGTTCATTGTCTCATCAGTTCCCTGGTCAATTACCCCTTCTTGACCCTCTGACGGGGGGCTTAGTTCAGGGCCTGCAGAGGTGCTGCAGCTTCATCAAGGCTCACTTGTGGGTGATAAATATTAATAAATGTGAGTTCATTTGCATAACACCTGTTGTCTGTGGCTTTGAGTCAACAGTCCTCTTAAGCACTGCATTTGAATTTCATTAGAGCTTTTGTTCCGACGAGGCACAGCACGATATAACCTGTGACATAAAATGAATGGCAGCCAACTTATCCAGAACATGAATGACGGGGTGTTTAATGCACAATAAGAGCTGCTAATAAGTACTTTCAACCTGACTTACATATGTTAATCAGCTACAGTGACTAAAACATTCTTCTGGGAAATTTCAATGTACTAAGTTTATGTTCAGTCTCATACAGCCCACATTCAGAGGAACTTCTTCGTCTTCGTTTAGATTTTCTTGTCACAGGATGACAGTTTAGTTGTTGAAATGTTTTAGGATGGTGGTAGGTACCTACACTCTCATGAGAAAGGTTGTCTTCCTGGCATATCTGCAGCTTTGAGAGTAGTTGTGTTATATTTAGTGTGTTTGGTGAGAGAACAGCTCGCAGCACAGTTGGCAGGCTTACACTAAATTAACTGGACGTGTTCTCAAGCCCTTTTCAGCAAAGACGATTCCCTGGTCGTCGATATGCGCCTCCTTCAACTGAATATTTGACACATAAAACAGAACAAAACATAACTAGCTATCCACTACTTAAAAAAAAAAGGAGAAAAAAAGTGGGGGGTGTCTTATGGAGCCTTGAAGTTGCAGTCGCAGGTTTCTTCAGGAGGATGGTGGACATCGATAGGGGTTATGTAGATGTTTTCATTCACTTTTTGAGATAGAGGGATTTTATCACATTTTGTATTACATTTAAAACTTCTTCTTTTTTGTCTCTTAGGCTTATTTTTTAATGAATCTTTGTGATCAATCCAGATAGAAGCAGCACGATAGTCCCCACCGATTGGTGACAAACTGGCAGCCAGTGCGTCCATGCGTAGCTCAGGCAGGGAGGATGCTCGTGTTCACAGAGACAACCAGTTGCTCCCCAGCTGTCACAGTAAAAGTGGAGCCTCACCAACGCACCGACGGATGAACATCCTCGACCTGTTGCCTCAGCGAGAAGACATCTAGACCCGCTTTAACACGGGTGCCAAGGAA
This sequence comes from Labroides dimidiatus, assembly GCA_030710495.1. Taxonomy (NCBI): domain Eukaryota; kingdom Metazoa; phylum Chordata; class Actinopteri; order Labriformes; family Labridae; genus Labroides; species Labroides dimidiatus. Next base: position 11,068,447 of record CM061163.1, read on the forward strand.
AAAAGAAGTTGATTTTCTTGTTCTGGTGGGAGGTCGAAGACGATGCCATGAGGCGTATCAATGTTTTCGTTATTTATCTACGTTTTGAATAGCAGAAGGAAACGGAGCGGAGTTAGTTTTGGGAGGTCTGCCTCCTTTGCGTGGAGGTGCATTTGTCGGTGAAATCTTTCTCTGTCTCTGGGCTCTGAAGAGGACGACCATGGTCGAATTGGAGAAGGAGGTGCTCCCGCTGCCCCCTCGGTACCGGTTCCGAGACCTGTTGCTCGGGGACTGGCAAACCGACGACAGGTAGGGATGCTGAATCGTTTACGCACGGCGCACTGAATCCATCGCGCAACTGTGCGCCATGAGAGCATCATTACACCTCATCTTGAAAGTACTTATTTGCTCTGTTCTCGCATTTTCTCTCTGTGCTCTTTTTGTGCATGAATGTGTTGGAGTATTTCACTGCCAGCTTTGCTCTCGTTGCTATGGATGCTGGAAAAGACTTAATCGTTGCCCTGTGTGCAATTACAGTAGCAGGAACTATGTACTCCATCAATATACCAGAGACATTAAAACCAAACAGATCAGAGCACAGATAGTCATTCAGGTGTGTTTTTCCTTTATTTTTCTTGCATACATTTGAGATAACACATAAAGTCGTCATTTTGGCATCAATCATAAAGTGAGGAGAAGAAGTGGAAGGATGGATTATCATTTTTCCATTCATGTCACTGCTCATGCGTAGTTCCTGAGGATTTCAGAGAAGCTTCCTCCACCTGAGGAGAAGATTTAAATGGCCTTTCTGAGTAACTGGCCATTAACCTTTGTGTGCACTCCATTTGCAGGGCAGAGGGTTAAACATGCTGTATGATATGCATCGCCTAATTTGGCCTTTTCATTAAGCTGTCTAATGGAAATCCTTAACCTCTATTTCATGCATGGTGTCTTTTGTTGCTATAGGTGGAAAATGGTATCCAAAACAACTGATCGACCTTTGCAGTCATTTCCAATTTGTTAATAGAGGAAAATTTCAGTTAAATCATATTGAGAAAGAAGAATCAATCCAAGTCAGGCCAGTGATAGGAATCACTTCAGAGACTGCTGCATGCTACCACCATCTTGTTGAAAATCCTATCCTTATACTGTAGTATATCTGCATCTTCTGGGGTGTAATTTCACACAGCTGAGTCTAGAATGGTCCTGCTCCCTCTGCTCATGCTCCTCTGGCCTTCTGTCATCTGCAGTCGTTGCCCAAGGACTAATGTTTCTTCACCAAAGAGCAGCTTGACCTCAGTCATCTGATTACAGACGTTCAGTGACATGATTTTTTTTTTTTTTCTTGGAAAGAACAAAAAGTCTCCTTCTAAGTCCTGGCTCCTCGTCTTGTAAAAGAGGAGACGAAAAAAAATAAAGCCATGGGATTACATGAATGGGTTCACCGAGTAAATGCAGACACAAAATGTGTGCAAGAGTTATGTGGTTTTGATTTGCTCTGTTTGTTCAGAGGGTGCTGAGAGATTTCAAAAGAGCTGTGCATCTGTGTTGGTGCCTCATATCGTCTGTAATGTCCTCTCAACGCAAGATTTGATGAGTGTTTTCAGGGATTTCCTGGTGTCAATCACTTTGAGGGCTCTAGCAGGTTCTGAGATTTAAATATAACTTGTGGGGGCTGATTGTGTACTACATTCAATCTGCCAAAGCGCTGTGCAAAAAATGGATGGTGCTCATGTTATTCGTTTAATACACCAAAAAGGATTATTTTTTTCTTTATAACAAAGTCCTTTTTTTCTTCCTAAAGCATGCACACATGCTCCCAGTCAAGACGTTGTCAGGGAAAGAGGGTCAAGTTGTTGATCTTATTGCCCAGAGAGTATTAAAAAGGCGGATAAGGAGGCAGGTGATTTAATTGAGAGAGACAGAAAGCTTAATAGCACCAGTTTGTCTGCTGTGGCCACAGGCCTACATGCAACATCCCCAATGATTCAAGTGCATTAATGGCACCAGTGTGGCTCCAATCAAAGCACAAAAAAACACCACTCACTGATTCAAATGTCAATATGTGCATGCATGAATTATCTCCGAATAACATATGGTAGCACTCTCCTCTGAGGAAACAGCACTTGGTCCTTCCGTCATCCTCTTCAGGTCTTCCCCGTCTCCTCCTCTCCCTCAGCTTGTATCCAACCTGGCGTGTGCTTGTTCGTGTGTGTGTGTGTGTGTGTGTGTGTGCATTTGTCCATATGTGGCTCCCTCTTAACATCCCCCGCTCTTTGACATCTTACTTCTGATTGAAGTGCCTTCAATATCGTGCTTTCCGCTCTTTTCAAGAGCCCTCCTGTAACTCAGAGGAACGGGTTTGACTCTTGTTGTAAAAGCTCTCAGGTGAGGCAGTTGTCAGCATGTGATGTTTAAAGATGGGGATTGATTTAAAATTCATACAGCAGGCTCTTCCTCCCTCTCGGTTGTGATTATCTCTAGAGACTTTTTAAAGTCGGTATTTTCTTGATTTGTTCTCTGGGGTGCTGTGCTTGGGGTGTCCGGGGGTTTTCTGGCTGAACTGGACTTGACTGATATAAAAAACTACAAGCACATTAGATTGTTTCTGTGACAACCAACCTTGGATTGCATCTATTTATTGTTAAATTAAAACAGAAAATAGATTTGGCCCAGTTTTCCCATCTGCATAAACAGCAGAGTCTGCCTCTATAACTGAGGTCCTATCTGCCTGATCTTTCTTTTCTTGCTTATTCCACAACTTTCAAGTTGCGTCTGATCAGTTAATAAACTGATAATAAGAAGACTGTTGCGATGACTCCAAGAAGTAAATAAAGAGTGATTTTAGCGATATAATCCAGGTGTTTTTGATGTAAAGATGATAATATGATCTGACATGGATCAGTTCCTCCTGTTGATCCAAACAGAAATCTTCTCTTGGCTTTAATCCACAGCCTTGTCACACTTGTTAAGTTTTGTTTTTCTTTTATTCAAACCCTTCATATTAACCCTTTAACGTATTATAATTCCTCGAATGTTGCATTTTCTTGCTTAATATCCAGCATTAACCACGTCAAAGCATTGCACAGCAACATTCCTTCCCATTTAGAGTATTTTCAGAGCAGTCTATAAACACCCAGGGCTCAAAGCACGGCTTCCTTTGGGTGTCTAATGTGCTAGAAGTGAAATAAAAATACAGCAAAGTCTCTATTGCTTCACAATAGAAAGCCTCAGCGGGAGCTTCCCTCTAAGTCCAGGATTATCATACAAATGACAGCCTTTTGTCCTTAGAACAATCTTTCATTGGATGTCGCCTCCACATTTTCTTTCACTCATCTTTGTCGAAGTCTACTCTTTACCATCCTTTTTCCCCGACGCTCCCACTCCCTCAGACTCCCCCTTAATTCCTCCTGTCAGGCCTTAATCTCCAAGGGCCGATGGTGGAACATGATCCATCAATATTGTCAATATTCAAACCAGACTTGCTGTGACTTCATGATAAAGCATGCTGAAGTCCTTAAGTGAGTCTTTGAGAGCTTGTGGAAAGTTCAGTCGTATCGTTTATGATAGTTTAGAAAAGCTGATAGAAAAACTCTGAAGAATTGTTGAATGTGTGCATCTATTAGGCACCGTGTCTGCAGAGCCAGAGCTGGCAGTAAGGGAAAATAAAAACCTAGTCTGATGAGAAAAAAAATTCTCTGAAAATGTGATTTTTTCAGCTTTGAGCTTGGGGACGAGAAAAGGGATAATAAGCAAGCATGCCAACCTCATGGCTTCTGTGAGAAAAAGTGTGAGCGTGTCGTCACAGCCGCATAATGTAGCTGGTGAACAGGTGAGGTGAAGCTGCCCTTTAAAACATACAGTTGCTAATGGAAATTAACCTGACACTGCAAGGTTAGGCTAATAGACTAAAGCTTCCGGCCTGACAAATGTCCTTATGCTCTGAAAGCAACATGCTAATTAAAATTGGCAAAGACTAAAGGTTACCAGTAGGCTTGAATATTCAAGACAGGATTGCACTGAATAAGTGAGGTGCATGATGGGAGGATCATACGAAGTCTGAGCATAATCCCTCTGAAAGGATATGTACACACAGAGCGCGGTGAACATGAACCCCCCACGCTCTGTGTAGAAATTGTGTTCAGTACAGAGAAGATGCAACCTGAAAGCAAAGTAAGACTCGCTTCAGTTTGCTCAAACTGAGCTCATTTAGAGTTTATTACATTTGATAACATGTTCCTACGGTAGCTCATGTGTCCTGTGGCGAGGTGCAGATGATCAATCAATCAATCAGTCTTTATTTATATAGCGCCAATTCATAACAAACGTTATCTCAGGATGCTTTACAAAAGCATTAACAGGTCTAGACCTGTAAATGATAATAAGTTTTATTAACAGAGACCCAACATCAAGACAAGATAAGAAGTCTTATCTCATCTTAACCCACCATGAGTACAGACCTTTGCAATATGTAGCAGGGAAAAACTTCCCTTTAACAGGAAGAAACCTTGGACAGGACCAGACTCATGTAAGACAGACATCTGAGGAGACTGTGTTGGGATTGGGGGGGCAGAGAGACACAGACACAGGGAGACATAAAAACAGGGTCCATATTTCTGTGTTGTAGTGATGATCATGATCCTGGAGAAACTGTAAAAACTGTAAAAAGCCGTAGCAGCTGGAGTCTGGCAGGTCCATGGCAGCAGGCCGTCCACAGCAACAATCCAAATGATCTCCAAAGGAGACTCCCAGAGAGATTTGTGGTTAATAACTTTAATGCAACATTAAGATTAGAAGTTAGACTGACTGATAGAGGAGAGAGGGAAACAGGAGCCTTGTGTGTCAGTTCCCCCCGGACAGTCTAAACCTATAGCAGCATAACTAAGAGATGGTTCAGACCAGCTCTAACTATAAGCTTTATCAAAAAGGAAAGTTTTAAGTCGACTCCTAAAAGTAGAGAGGGTGTCTGCTCCCCGAACCTCAACCGGTAAATGATTCCAGAGAAGAGGAGCTTGATAACTAAAGGCTCGACCTCCCAAACTACTTTTAGAGACCCTAGGTACGACGAGCAGGCCTGCATGCTAGGAACGCAGCAAGATAGTCTGCAAAAGATACAGACACAAACTGGATGTGCATTAAAGTTTTCCAGTTTCATTCTAGGCGTGACTCTGGTCGTGGTAAAAAGCCATGGTTCTTTTAACCCTTTACTGTCACCACACAGAAAACTATAAATTGAATTCCCTATCCAGCCTTTTGGTTGCAAATGTACTGCAAATACTTAAGAGCTTTCCTACCGTGGAAACTGACACAGCCGTGATGCTGACTAGCATGTGTTCAGCACTTCTGGGCTCTAGTGCAGTGTTGCCGAAAGGCCTCGTGTCATCAGAGTGGGGGCAGCCAGCTGCTGTGCCACGCTGTTGTCGAGGATCACAAACCCCTTTTACCAAATTGTGTTAGCTTAATACACACAGCAGGATTTTCAAATCCGTGCAGCCCCAGAGACACCACGAGGGAACGATGAGAAGATTCCTCTCGTGTTTCACTCCTTCAGCAATGCATGTCATTGAAGATGGCTTTGAAACAGATTGATATCTTCAGATTTGATCATATGTTAAATGTCTGCGCACATCTGAGGCTAATGAAATCTGAAGGGACGGATAGAATGTCATTGGCTGGCTTTCGATAGAGTTGTGCATCAACGGCATATTTCATTTCACGCTGGAGGAAGGATGGAGCAGGAGGCTGGGGCGTTGTAAGTAAATCATGGACTGTATTCGTGTGAATCAAACAACCAAGAAGAGCTGTTTGTGCTCTGTTCTTCTATCATCTTAACAAAAGAGACTACGTGAATGTGTGGACAGATCCTCCCAGAAGCAGTAAAAAAATGAATGATGCGTTCAGGAAAGGATGAGGCAAGTCTCGCTTACGTCAGGGAGCAAGGAAGGAGAAATGGTTTGAGCGCTTCCGCTGATGATGTATGGAAAGTTTGAATCCATGGGAACCAAAGGGATGGTCCAGGAAATGGCTCTGAGCGCAGGCTGCAGTGCACACTCACTTACTGTCACTACACTGAGGGGGACGCTGCACATCTCATTTAGGCCACATGAATGCTTGAATTTCTTTGTAATCTACCTTAAACCAAGCACAGCAGAGGTCACTGGTACACAAATGTTAAATATTCATATATCCGGTGTTGAAGGAACTTTTCTGTCTCAGGCATCATTAAATTACAAGGCATTAATCTGCTGTTTCAACAAAGTGCTAGAATTTCATGGCAACAGAAATTTTTTACGGTATGAAAAGAAAAAATATTGAAAACCTTCATGAACCTGTTCATTGTCAGTTCTTACAAAGAAAATTTGGCCTTTTGACAAGAGCGAGATCTTTATGTAGCAATGATGTGTTCACATCTGTATTCATTTTTTCCCCCTCTTTCTTTTTCTCCACCTGCCATTAACACCGTCGTGCGTAATGGTTGTTTTTTTTCTGGGTCAGGGACAAGCTATTCTGTCAACCATTGGTTGGATGAAGGAGAGCACACCTTGCCTCTGTTAAGCTGTGAGAGCAGCCCCATGGTGATGTGCTATTTATTTGCCTTTTGTTATCCTGTTGAATTTCTCCTGCTGTCATTTATAGACTGTGTATATTATTGATGTGTAGCTTTTCTGCTTTTTTCCAGTTGTATCTCGTTCTATGAGCTGTGCTGTCTTTTCTCAGAGATAATCCATGGCTTATGGTCTTTATAATGACCCCCCAAAGAACAATGGGAACAATGGGATTTTTGCTTGTCTGGTTATTATATTTCTATTCATCTATTTTTTTTTCTTGTCAAGTGAAATAAATGCCAGGACATTTTTTTTTTCCACAGTGGTCCACATGACAAGATGCAGACCTGGCTGACAGCAGCTAGATTATTAACCATCTATTTAGTCTGTTTTGAGTCTGCTGTCTCATCTGCTGCCACCGTAAGATCAAATCACTTCACTTCTGAACAGTATATTTAACTCTGAAGTCTCCCAGATGGCTCAGTTAACAGGTTTATAGAATTAAAATATCCTCAAGGAGTTTGAGCTACCAACAACGAGCCAAGCATACCATTGATTCATGCAAACAGGATCCATATGGAACCAAAAAAGCAATAATACTGCAGCCTGGTATCGCAGTAACTAAAGATCATCGGTGCACTAACACCAGTGATTGGTCACTGCACTTTTTTGCTTTAAAGATAAAAAATCGACTCTTCAATTCACAGAATAAGTACTTTAAAGCTGCCTCTTACCCCTGAGTCACTGTTTCAGACCACACTTAGGAATAGTTTTTCAGAAATCACATTTCAGAAATGAAATCACCATGCAGAAAAAAATAAAAATAAAATACAATAAAATAAGTAATACTGAGTTCACTTATTATAACAAAATCAGCAAGGCATGGTGTTATGATTTTTTTCCTTCTTCGCTCCGTTTTAGTTATTTTTTCCTTCTTCTCTGGTAACTCTGAACTGTATGCAGAGCTCACGATGAACTGATGCTCTACTATTGCACACATACAGTATAGATTTGGGTTCTTTAGTCTCTTTCACTGTGTCATTAGACAGCCAGTGCTGTGTCATTATAGAGCAAAGGCATGGGTGGAAGCAGCAGGAGAACAAGGTTCATCTCTCTATTTTTCTCTCTGAGATCCTCCTCCGCATGTCCCCCTCTGTCTTTCCGTCAGTCTGTCTGAGCCTATTTAACTGTCTGTATTTTTGTCTGCTCTCTCTGTCACACTTCAACTCTCAGAGTGTACATGCTAATGTGAAAATGCAAATTGTGTCCCCAGGCTGGGGTTTGAAATGTTATGCCATGCCCCTCTTTATTCATGTCCCATTATTTCCAGCTGTTAAAGCTGCTGTGTTTGCCTTATTAAAGTCCACGAGAGATTTCTAATGCTTGACTCAAACTGAATATTTTGATATACCCATATCTTGAAAAGGGGGTCAAGCAGAAATAAAAAAGAGGGGACTTTTAAGGGGATTCTCTCACACTGAATCTTCTTTAGTGTATCTAGGGTACACTAAAGAGCCGCTCCTTAATCCAAACACATATTTCTGTGCATCAGTGCCCCAAAGCACCCCTGTCTAAAGTAATCTAATCATTTATTTCCCCTTTGATTTTGGAGAGCCTTAAGGGCCTGCTTTGTGGCGATTGCCCAGGGGTGCTGTCGTGATGTGCTTGTGTGTCTTCTGTTTTGAAATAATGCTTTTTATGAGTTTAATGTGTTTTTCTCCCACATCCCCCCATCAGATTAAAGATCCAGACTCTCAATCTATCCTTCAGCTCAACTGTTTATTGAGCTATATTTCCACTTTACTTTTCATCCTCGGTTGTACACTTATGTGGAAAGCTCTCGTTTGGAGGAACACATCAAAGGCAAAATGACCTCTGAAATTATCTTTTTCCTGTGTTGCTGTTTCCCTTCGTAGAGCCTGAAGAGACTTTTAACACTCTGATAAATGAGGAAATACACGGATGGCTGAATTAAGGAACATATGTCAGCTTTAGTGCCTTTGGTAAATAAAAAGCAGGCAATAAAAAAAGACGACCTGGAGAACTGCCTAAGAAAGACATATCAATTTCGTGGTGGCTTGTGGAAAAATGCCTGATAGATTGAGTTGTAAAGACTTAGGCATGTGGGATAACAAACATTTATTTTTTGTTTGCTATCAAGATAGTAATTAAAAACCTATTACACTGGAACACTTGCAGCTTGCAAGCACAGATGTGCAACCAAAAAAAGAAACTACTGTTGAGATCTCATTCATGAGTCCATCCTCAAGGAGGAATTATTGTTTTGTTCTTTTTTAAAAATAATGTCCCTAGCAGGTTTACATGATATACAGCTAAAAAGAAATTCCATATTTCTGACAGCTGAAGCTGCTGTCTCTTTAAGAGTCCCTGCTACACAAACCCTCTTCCTTGTGATTGGCCTGTTGTGGGCAGAGCTATAGGCAGACCTTGGTGTTTGAAGCTTGCTCCTTTAATGTGTCATAAACCAGTTAGGAGATACTCAGTCAATGACAATGACCTCAACATTTCAGCAAGCCTAATGAAGATCTCATGCTATTTTTGGAACGGAGCGTTTTGAGCAGTTTACAGACAAATTCATGGATTTCTGCAACATACGAATATGTAGCATTTTGAAAATCTGCACACATTTAGTAGTAGCATCCCCCACTGTTACTTTATACTGTGTTTAAAATATGGGAGATCAGATTACACCTTCTTTGAAGCCACAATTTATACATTTTGGAGAACACATTTTTGCTTTTCACATTTTTTCACAACAGTGATTAGACTAAATATGAGCCACATTGACCTGGCAAGTCCAGAAAATTGTCTTATTTCAAGATATGAAAAGACAAAATCAAGCCTGAATTTCTTGTTTTAAAAAAGGGGGCAATGGGGTAAGAATAATTTGCTTATCAAGTTTTTTTAAACCAAAATTTTTAACAACAGAGGTAACCATATTAATATCGTTGTGAAAAAGTCAATATTAATGAACTTTTATTGAATAAATTACATCAAAGGCAACCACCTAATACAACAGCAGTGATTGACCTACAGGGATCATGGGATCAAAAAACAAACAAACACACAACAACAAAAACCCCTGAAATATCCCTTTCATACTGAAATAAATGGTTCACTGCGTCATGAATGAGTCTACTGAGGAAGACAAATCACCTTTATGTCACCAGGCTGAAAATTTTTTAATCTGTGCTGCAGTTTTAATATCATCTATGGGGATTGATTTGCTATACGCCATCATAGGAAAACTGAATTCTTTGGTTTTTAATAAGTTGAGAAGTGCTCATTAGCAACGTGTGAGTAATGAATTCTTCAGAGCAAATATCTTGTTGTTTGGAACCCATTCATGTCAGGTTTCTACCCTTTAGAAAATCATTTCAGACATGTGCTTCATGATTTGTTTAAAATATACAACAGGTGGTTAGTATTCTTCTTATAAGTGTACACAAGTATGTATGATGTATGTGCACACTTATAATATTGGATACGAGATTTACTTTTATTATGATCTTTTCAGCTGTAAAGGCTGAAATCTAAGCAAACATGTATTTCTAGTAAGAACTATCTGATTAGACTAGATATGAGCCACACTGACCTGGCATCAAGTTTCTTAAACCAAAATTCAAGAAACTTAACCAGACATTTTTTTTCTTGCCTCATCTGCACTTTTGTTTTATTTGTTTCACACAAGTCAGGGTTCATTTTTGGCTTTTGGTATCTTGAAATAAGACAAAAAAACTTGTTTATTCTTGATTTATTGGATGGAAGCAGGAGTAACTTGCAGACTGAGTCATGCAGTGCAGCAAAACTTTTACTAGCAGCTCCTGGATTCAAATATTTGTAGTGCATCTACCCAAAATTACCTTCAGTTTTGATTTGGACTTGGAAAAAAAAAACTTTCTGAAAACAGTTTGATTAGTTTTTTTTTTTTTTTAAAAAAAGCAAGTGACTTAATGCCAATGCATGGATGACTTCCAAATGCTGACTTTTCCTCTCGTTTGGTTAAACAATATTTCAGAAACTGGTCTCCTTTACTAAGTGCCACCGAGTTACTGACTGTTCTGCTCTGTGCATGAAATAATTCATGCAGTCATATGGTCGATTGATTTCGTGTAACACTCAATAATTCTCTAATCAGAAGGTACAGCTACACACTGCTGTGTCCCAGGGGAACTGTGTCTGTGTGTGTGTGTGTGTGTGTGTGTGTGTGTGTGTGGTTGTCTGCATGTTCTTCTGTTTCCCATCATGCCTGCAAAAGCCTTATTGTAAGCAGGCTGTTCTGAGCAAAGGGAGCCGACAACAAGCTGGAGCGAGCTATCGGCTTCAATGGCTGAACACCCTTCACAAGTATGTGTTTGCTCACATCTGCTCATGAGGGAGGGAGGGGGAAGACAACGAATCCCATGTTGCCATAGCAACAAAGAAGAAACTTACCCCCCCACCCCCCACCCCAACCCCCTCCAAATGTTGCTGGGAAAGTGTGGCGTAGGTTTTGATGTGTGTCTCTGTGTCCATGTGGGGTGCTTGTATAGCGTCACTCTTGGATCCCTGGGAAGACACCCCCCCACGACACAAACGCACACAAACACACACGCACACAAACATACACACATCTCTTCCGCTTCCTGCAGACAGGAAAATAGATTGCAGTGTTCTGTCTCTCTTTCATCTGTCAGTGTGTTGTGAGGGGACCACCAGCGAGCAAGGCCGGGGGTTTTCATCCGCGACCTGAGTCATCCACTTTTCCCTCCATAGGATGAAAGGAGAGCTACTGAGAATTCTCCCCCAAGGTGTTCAGACAGGAAATACAGTCACCCTCAGTCTGTCTGGCTGTCTTTACACAATGTAAGAGGTGTCTGGAGCGGCTTTCTTTGTCATGTTCATCATGCCTCTCCATGTGCGTCCGAGTCAGACGGGCGTTTGAATGGCCTAATAATCCTAATGACCGCGCTGCCGTCCTGTATTTTAGGCCTGTGTGAGTACAGTAACTGCGTATGCGTTGGTGTGTGTCCCTCGAACAGGAGGGTGCCAGAATAGAAAGGCAGAAAGAGCAGTAATTATGGCCTCCCATGTTCAGCAGAAACATCACAGGGAAGTAATTTGTTGCTCTATATTTAATCAGTGGAGATAACGAGACTGACTGCAGCTGTCTGCCTATGGGCTAGTGGACAAGCAGGAGCACCATTTCCTCAAAAAACCCATTAGTCTTTAATGCAGCCTGATTCAGTATCCTATTTCCATACTTTCCAGTGTTCAAGTAATCATTATCACCCTTTATCTCCAATTTGGTCAACTGTACACCTTTTTCCCACACCTTTAATTATTTCCCTTTAATCCAGCAGGCCTCTTGTTCCCTCACTTCTATCTCCCGACTCAAAAGCACCATTCCATCTCGCCAAACACCTGCCGCATCTCCTCTTCCTCCTTCTCCCTCACACCTTTCTTACTTCTGTATCTCTTTTTGTCTATGCCTGTGTCTCCGTCCCTCTCTTAGGGTGCAGGTAGAATTCTTTGTGAATGAGAACACTTTCAAGGAGCGCCTCAAGCTGTTCTTCATCAAAAACCAAAGATCCAGTGAGTTGCTTTTGTTTGGGATCACATCACATCTTCTCTGTTTGTAATGAGCTGGGTAACTTTTCTGTCTGCTGCCTGCTTTTCTTTCCACCTTAGTTCCCCTTATTTTCTGATTCACGGGACTTGTTTTGTTTAGACCTGTGATGTGCTGTCATTCTTGCCCTGCATTGCATCACCTACTGGGTTTTTTTTCCTTGTCTATGATTTGGGACTGCAATGTCTGCGTAGCAGTTTAAATAATACACTCATGGAAATCATAAAGTAAAAGTGTAAAGAAATAAAATATAAATATATTATCAAGAGTCAAACTCAGGGTGGGTATAAAGAGGTGTGTAGTCTATTTTATACTGAGAAGTGTAAGAAAGACAACTTAAAGGCCCTGTGAGGACTTTCTAAGTGATCTTGAAAAAGTCTCACTCCTAGATACACGCTGAAGTCTCTATGACAACAACATGCTGGTTGACAATAATTACTAGTGAGAAGAGAGATCTGTGTTTTTCTCTGTTAAAAACTATTTCAGGGATTAATTTTGTAGTGATGGTGGACACTGGAGCTGAACTGTCAGACAAAAAAAAGACAGAAGAGAAGAAGAAAGCTAAACAGGAGAGTGAAAAAGCATGAGCTAAAGGCTAAATCACAAGCTAAAGGCTAAAACACAGGCTTAACTGTTTATGATAATGTTCATTCCAACCCACATGTAGCAGTTATACTACAGTGATCCGATCAAACTTGAGAGTCCATCAATAAAATGAAGAGTGAGGTCACATTAGCTCCGCTTGGTAGATGAGCAGGACATAACAAGGATTCACTAACGTTACATGTTAACCTATGGATACATCTTGGAGCACCGGCTACTACACTACAGTACAAACTTACAAAGTTTGCTTGTCGTCACATTTTAAACAACAGCGCTGTGTAACTGTTGATAAATACCTTACCTCGCCAAATTGTGTCCTGTGAAAAGTTGTCTTGAACAAAGAAAAGTAGTAACAATCTGATCCCCATTTATTTCCAAAACAAACATGCCTTGTTAAGTGTCATGTCATCAACACAGAGTGTGCACGATTCCAGCCAAAAGGTGTCGCTGCAATCCACCTCAGACAGATAGTTCTTACTTTAACTTTAACTTACTTTAAAGGCCCTTTGGAGACTTTATAAGTGGTCTTCAAATTGTCTCCTTTTTACATATTTGCCTGTTCATAATCAAAAATTTAAAAATGAGATTATCAGCACCAAACTTGGTTATTTCTAAATGCTATGACACTACGCTGGCTGGCAAAGAAAGCAATAGAAAGCAAAACAGGAGAGTGATAAAGCACAGGCTGAAGGCTAAAACACAAGCTAAAGGCTAAAACATGAGCTAAAAGCTAAAACACGGGTTAAGCTGTTAGTGATAACAAGTGCAATGTAACTTTGATAAAAGACATTATTTCATCACTTTCCATCTAGGGGGTTAAAAAAGTTGTCTTGAAAAAAGTAGTGTTAAAAAGAAGATCTTATTCATTTGTTTCCAAAACAAACACAAGACTTTGCAACAGTCACGGCCTTATGACAGTAGGTGCTAGTGCTCATGGGAAATAGAGTCTTTATCCCAGAAAAACACTTGCTTATCTGGATAGTCCTCACAGTGCCTATAAAGTGTCTACTGCTGTCCCAGAAACTTTTTTAAAATAACGAAAATTGAGGTCACATGAGGTTTTTTTCTTCATAGTTTACAGACATGAAAAATGCTCCAAAATTTATTTATTTATTTTTTTAATCAGAAAACCATTGTCCAGTGATAGACATTATCCTCAGACTGTCTCAGGGTCAGGATAAGGGTTTCTTTGCCATGGTTTTGTAGATAAAGATTATTTCTTTTAAGCAACATAAAGTATTTGAACTATAGAGTAGTAGTATACAATCACATCAAAGATGAAATACATCTTCCTTCCAGACTCTGCTGATGTTGTTCATTGGTATTAACAGTCCTCTGTTTGTATTGCAGGTCTGCGTGTGCGAATGTTTAACTTTGCTCTGAAAGTGCTGAGCTGCCTCCTCTACATCGTCAGAGTCTTGTTGGACAACCCGGAGGAGGGAAGACAGGACTGGTGAGACAAATGGTGATAACATGATCTTAATGAGGTGGACCAATGTGTTTTGGACTGTGGAGGCCTGATAGCAGACACGAGTACAACAGGTCAATAGATGAGATAATGGTGTGTGTATAGAGTAACCGGTAACAGGATTGGGTGGGAGATGACGTTGGGGGAACAGACGGGGGGTTGAAGAAGCAATCAGGGAAGCTATCTGATGTTTAGGCTGAAGGTGAGGCAGGTGCTGGAAAAAAAAGTTTCTTTCAGTGGCTTCTGTTTGTTTGTTTGTTTGTTTTCCCCTCGGCAGTGTGAGTGGAGTGAATTGTACCAAACAAAACACATCATCCCGCCCCTGGAGTGAGTTTGATTGGTAAGTATGTGGATCTTTTTGTCAGCAGTGACAGCTCCACCCTGCAGAAAAGGAGCATGAAACTGCACCACCTGAGAGACTCGGCAGCCTCAACTCCTGTGCAGTGGTTGGAAATGTTTTATAACCCGATCAATGCAACTTCATTTAACTAGTTCAGTTCACCATGCTAGTATGGAGCGTATTAGATCCACATGCATTTGTCACAATCCAACCGTATGGATTACCTGTCAGCATAATATGTATGTAGTGCCTGTGCAGCCTAATCAACAGTGATCTGGTGGAGATAAAGCACGTAATATACAACAACAGAGAGATGGAGAAAAAGCAGGAAGTATATCTAGACCAGAAGCGATGCTGTGGCTCCCGCTCAGGGACCTATTGATCTAATGGTGGCTGGTGACACTGGCTAACTGGCTCCACATGAATAAGGAGCCTGACAGAGAGAGCTCAGGAAGGGGAAGGGCTGCCTCCTGTTTCAGGCATCAGACTCATGTGAGCAAAACAGAGAACAGGCAGGCCAGCAACCACAAGGAGCCCGAGGGTGTCTTTGCAAAAAAATGAGAGCCTTTTTTTCTCTCACATATGCCAGTAAATTCTCTATTAGATGGTGTAAACATAACTTTTCGCTTACATTATGAGCACTTAGGCAGCTGATAACTCTGTTGTTCAGTTGTAAAAAAGCATAATTAAATTTGATAAAGTGACATAGACTGTGGTAATGGTCCAAGTTGAGTGGGCAGAAAACAATTTTGATAGTACATCCATTAAATGTGCTCTATCTATTTTTTTGTGCATTTTTTGCTACATTACTATCTTCCACTCCCCGATCTTTCTTTCTTTCTTTTTTTTTCTGTAGGAAGCTGATCATCTGGGTGGATAGACCCCTCCCGCTGTGGTCACTGCAGGTACTTTCCTGTGTACAGAAACATTGTTTACACGCATATCTGCACACATGATCACACACTCACACATGAATGCAGCATTCAGGTTCTCACATCATTTCAAGACCTTAGATCCATTCTCCTGGCAGAAGTATACCCACTCACAGTAAGATTACACACACGTATACATCCACAGTCAGACACCAGACCGTCACTTGCTTCAGATGAACCTGCTCCCTTTCAAGCTCAATCAGCAGCACGCCTTCTGAGTCCACCCACGCTCTGCTCACCCATCCCTGCGACTCCTAATTTCTCTTAGCTCTCTGACTGTCTCCACTCGCCTCTCTTTCTTTGTCTTTATCTCTCATTTTCTCTTTTACTTCCTCTGTCTTTTTGCAGGTGCTTGTGGCTTTCATCAGCTTTTCAGAAACTATGTTGCTTGTGTATCTCAGCTACAAGGTGAGTCACTCGTCATGGCCCCGAGCGGCCCTATGATGTCAACGTTTGTGGCGTTTGTGTGTGTGTGTGTGTGTATGACGTACATGTTTGTGATATGCTTGGGGGCGGTGTTTGTCCACTTTGTTTACTCTACAAAACTGAAGTTTTTTTCCTCTCCCCTGATGCTGCTCCTTTGTTCCTTTCTTTGCACAGCCCCTCAGTTGGGCCTGAGTTTTTTCCTCTGCTCTGTTTTCTGTTATTGACACATCACAAAGACTTTAGGGGAGGCCCCTGTGATGATATTGTAGGGGGCCAATCATGAATGGGTTGCCCTACCTTTGATGTTCCCTTTACACTATAAGCCTGTAAAGGGCTCCCTCTGCAGAATTCTCTGGAGGCTAGAGGACTTAGCATTTAGAGTTGACAGATTCCTGTGGACATACCCTCTGCCTGTCCACCTACACTCATGAGGTCAGCTGTATGGAGGTGGTGGACACATAAAACATGCCAGCCAACTTCATTTAACAGCAAAGATCAAAGGAAACCTTGTAGCACTTCCTCTTCTATCAAAGGCCACTTGGGTATTGTATAACCCTTAAATCTACCAATCCATCGCATCTATGGTCCTGACGCTAATTTGTATCCATCCACTCTCCTACAACTGGGCCTATTAAGTGGTAATGCCAAAATGTCACCATGACAATGAATTGTCCTGACCCCTGTGTGTGGTTTTTTGTTTCCAGGGTAACGTTTGGGAACAAGTCTTACGTGTCCCCTTCATACTGGAGATGATCAGTGCCATTCCCTTTATGATCACTGTAAGTGGAAGGATGTACATTGTAGAACAGCACTCAAGCACCACCATCGCATCCTCCCTACACCGCATATTTAACGGCCACTTCAGAGAGAGTATCAGTGAAAGATCTGGTGACACTTGGAGAATAAAAAATAAAACTACAAGCAGACTGAAGCTTTCTCTCCTTTGACAGGTGATTCTGCCCTCCTTCAGAAATCTCTTCATCCCAGTGTTTCTCAATTGCTGGCTGGCCAAACACGCTTTGGAGAACATGATCGTGAGTGAAGTACTATCTTCTGATCTAATTATTTCATCACCAACATCTCAGCATCTCTGTCATGTTATTTTGTTCGCATGCGTTTGCTCCTTTTTGTCCCTGCTATTTCAGCCCAGCAGCTTTATCTGCCATGAAAGTAAAACCAGCAACAACTCTGCCAAACTAGCACGCCAGCATTTCACATTCTCTGCCTCCAACTGTCGTCTGACATCCGGTTAACTGGACCTGATCCACTTCTTTTTAGTAGACTGACCCTATTCTCCTACATGCATCCGACACTTTTCCATTTCCATCCCTTTTGAAGCATGCACTATTTCGTTTCAGTCTTTCTCCTGCTTTCTGTAAACAACCCGTGCCCTCATTTTACTCTGCAAAATGCAGCTCTCGCTCTGTTTATGTTTCCATACCTGTGCGTCTCTCTGCAGAATGATCTCCACAGGGCAATCCAGCGGACGCACTCAGCCATGTTTAACCAGGTGGTGATTCTCATCAGCACACTGGTCTGTCTCATGTTTACGTGGTGAGTATTTTTCGCTGTAGACACTGAGCTGAAAAGAAGAAGGGGGGAAACAGATATTAAATGGAGATTGGGTGGGAAGTGAAAGCTGTCACAGGCATGCAAAAGTAAAAAAAAAAATTGGAAAAAAGAACCCTGGGGCTAAGAGAGGAAAAGACGGGGAGCAGAGAGGTAATTGGTAACCGTGTGAGTGAGATAGAGCTCTGAAATGACAACTGGCGATTCCTTCAGTGCAGTTGAGGACGTGTCCACCTGCTGTAGATCTGGTGTGAAAGACTGAGCCATTCAAGAAGTTCCTCCACACAGCATGAAATAAGCTCCCTGACAATTCCAGGGTTGACATTTGCCTTTTGACTCATCCATCCTTTCACGAACAGGATAAATGCTCAGGCGTGCGTATGTACACAAATGCTGTCTCGCAAAGCTGACCAACACGAGCAGGTTTAAGATGCAGCCCGTCATAGATTACGGTACCTCTACCAGCCCGTAAGGTCTCATCCTCAGTAGCGTATTCTTGCTCTTTCTTTCTTTCTCTCTCTCTCCATCTTTCCCACCCTGCCAACCTCTATCAGCATCTGTGGTATCCAACACCTCGAGCGGGCGGGGAACAACCTGACCCTGTTTGACTCGCTCTACTTCTGCGTGGTCACTTTTTCCACGGTGGGCTTCGGAGACGTCACCCCTCAAATCTGGCCCTCGCAGCTCTTGGTTGTCATCATGATCTTTGTGGCGCTCATTGTTCTTCCAATCCAGGTGAGAAACAGGAGTGAGGAGCTCCTATTCAAGCACAGACAGCAGCTACGATGACAAAAACGTAGGTAGCAAAAAAAAAAGTTTGAATGTTATGCACAGTGTTAAAGATG
Source organism: Labroides dimidiatus (assembly GCA_030710495.1). Classification (NCBI taxonomy): domain Eukaryota; kingdom Metazoa; phylum Chordata; class Actinopteri; order Labriformes; family Labridae; genus Labroides; species Labroides dimidiatus. The sequence goes on from CM061163.1 coordinate 11,086,783, forward strand.
ACATAAAAGTAAAGTATTTAAAGTTTTATAGTGGAACAAAATCTGTATTGATTTAAAGATTAGAGGAGCTCTGAGGTTCATACTTTATTTCACTTTCTGGGCAACCAACATAGCTCGGCATGGCTTGCTTTCATTTTTTTATAGATGCTGAAAAACCTCAGATCAACAGAAGGCAGGCAAGTTTGTGAAGTGACAAGAACATTCTTGATTTAGTATCTAAACTAACAGATGGGGGATAGCCACACAACCCAAAAAGCCAATTTGTGCTCTGTGATAAACTCATATGTCTCTCTCTTCAGACTAATAATTTGTATATTTTCCCTCTTCCACACTAATGTGATGAGTCACTGCATCCTACGTAGATTTACGACACTATTTTTACTCGAGGAACACAGAGAGTGTCTGTCTTACTCGAGAAATTCCCCAAACCCCTCTCCTGTCACTTAGCTGCTCCACAGAGGGAAACTCAGGAACCACATACACTCACTCACACACTCACACACACACACATACTAGAACTGTGTAGAGTCAAATGAACAACTAGATGAGCATACCAGCTGCATCAGATCCTGATGGCTGTTACTCGTATTTGAATGAACCTTTTATCCCTGAGGTAGCTTCTAAATTGGGTTTCTTTCCAGAAGATGTGAAAGTGGTAATAGCAGAGATTTCCTTTGTGTGTACTGCACCTGTTGGCAGAGCAAAGTCTCTGTGGGCAGGGAATCATAATCACACATTACTGTTAAACAATTCACAAACCATTAAGTTTGGAGAAATCTTATTCTGTTGTAAATTGGATTTTGTTTGTGTTAATGCCACACACCTTTTTTTTGGTTCCTTTTTTGTTTAAAGGTGTCACATAAGCAGCATGTGTGAGGTAGCATCCCACGCACGTCTGATCAACTCGCCATTAAACATGTTTCACTTTTTTGTTGATCCCATCAGGGGGGGCAAACATAATCACCTAACCATGTCACCACGAGCATGTTTTGCAGATCTTCTACCTGTTGACTTGAACAAAAAGAGTGACCTTCCAGATAACCAACACAGTGTTGAGTCAGCCACCTCCTCTTTGTCCCCAATTTTTATCCCTAAATACCCCTTGACATTTAGAAACTGGCCCTCCTTTGCCCCAAACACCACCCCCACACCGTCTGCGTGTGTGTGTGTGAGTGTAATTGTGTGTCTTGCCATGAGCAGACTCATGGCAAGGAGAGGAGCCTTTTTTTTCTGTTTTTCAGAGGTTCATTTGCAGCTTTTTGTGTATCCGTCTACAATCCCACAGCTGATGCACTTTCCCAATGAGAACGAACTTTGATGGATAAGGGCATTATGGACCGTGTGATGTTAAGAATAAAAGTTCAGAGACATTATGAAGAGGATAGTTTTGAGTATTTTCCACGGAAAAGTGAATACGTTTATGCTTTTAAGCCCCTTATGAACATCTATTTAGTTTCTAATGGCTCTTGACGTTTAAAAAAAAATCACTTTAACAGAAAATTGCAACTTGTTGCTCTTGAATGCTCATTTTAAAGTTTTTCGCTTTGTAATAATCTTTGAATGACTATATTAAAATCAACTAATATGATAGTTTTTAAGATCACCAGATTTGAGACTTTCCTTAAAAGAAATTCCCTACCACAGTGGGCACTAAAGCCTGACCGGTATTGGATCTTTAGGGGCTAATAACACATATATCAGCTGATATATAAAATAAGAACATTGATATACACAGGATGTAAACTGTTCTTATAACACATTCTTATAACACCCAAAATATGATTCAAGACAAAGAAACTGAACACTTCTAAATGAAAATAAGGAACTTTGTTAATAAAGTTGTCAACATAAGCCCTTTTAACTCACTTATTTTACAAAAATGCAACTTACATGACTTTAAAACTGTACAATAGTCTTATTTTAGATGGTGGTCGACATGGGAATTGACAGTTGCATAAATCTCAAACCACTCATCCACTTATTTGTAAATGACTGATGACTGAATCTCCACAAAGCAAAAAAGTTAAAAAGTTCATGACAAATCGACGTCGGTTAACCAGTGATAACCGTCAGCTCTAGCTGGCACCATTTGGAGTTACTTGTTCAAATCTGGCGGCTAAGTAAGGGCCTGTGTCCACTCTCAGCACACACAGCCTCTATTCTAGAGCACTTTCTTTCAACAGCGCTTACTGTTGCAACCTTTCAACTAATGCTAATGAAGCTGTTACCAGGAGACTTCAGAAGTCCCCTCTTGATTTTGGTTGGTTGGTAATGGAGATTTGACATCAACAAACATGGAGGTCTTTCAAAAACTAACCTACTTTAAACTTACAGAGCAACAGGAGCTTGTAAGAAAATAGCAAAGGGTGCTTTTATGCTGAGGAAGATGTTAAACTAAGCTGGTTTTGTTGATGCCAAGACTGCATCCAAAATCTATCAAAGTGGGCACCTTTTAGAGCTACTTGTTCATATCTAGCAGCTAGGTATTGGCCTGTGTCCACAAATATTTAGCTCTTTCAGAACCAACTACCTCAGTTTTAGAGTACCTCTCACTTGCACTTACTGTTGCAAGCAAACATGAAGGTGTTTAAAAATCTGACCTATTTTTCGTTTTCACTTTCTACTCCATAAACTTCTGTCAGTGGACACAGGCCCTGATTAAGTTGACATCAACCAAAGAAAACAGTTACAATCAACAGTTATTTCTTTGTATCTGTTGCTGCCAAGAATTTTAGTGTCCTGTGTCTCGCCTGACATATCTATAGATCAGTCCATCACCTGTTCAGTTTTATTCAACTTTGTTGTGTTAATCAAAAATATTCCTTGAAGAGGAAAATGCTCCTTTGACCACCTGTGTAACTGTAAAACCACATCATCCCTCTCTTCACCCTGCTCTCCCCAAGCACATTAAGAAAAACATCAGAATTTAGTCCAGGCCTTAGCTATCATCTTTCACTCAGCTATCACCTTTCTTAATTCCCCAGAACACTTTCCCTAATCAAACGGAAACACTAGACAGTACAAGGCATCGTTTTTTCTCATACCACCTGGCTCCTCCCTGTACTCCAGCTAACTTAATCCAATTTCCATCTGTTGAATGTGATGGATGTGATCCTGAATGCAGTTTGAGCAGCTGGCCTTTCTGTGGATGGAGCGACAGAAGTCAGGGGGAAACTACAGCCGCTACAGGGCGCAGACGGAGAAACACGTGGTGCTGTGTGTCAGCTGCCTCAAGATCGACCTCCTCATGGACTTCCTCAATGAGTTCTTCGCACATCCACGACTGCAGGTCTCTCCCAATGGGTTTAAGTAGGATTTAATGTTTGTTGGGGGTCTTGTGTTTGTTGTCTGTAATCCTGTTCAGAAGCCAGAGCAGATGAGGTTAATGCAGGGGACTTATTGAGCAATGCCATGGATCAGCCAGCACTGCTGCCTCATTTATGTTAGAACAGATGTGTGTGTTTGAGGGTTAATCCATGTGTACTTTTCTACAGTATACGTTCATGCGTGCATATTTGTGTGTACAATTAAGGGACACACAAAGTAATTCACATGTGACTGAGAGAGGCATCAATCAATTAATCAATCAATAGCTACTTCCAAAATCTGTCTTTTGACAGGCAGAACTTTCGAATCGAACCAGACTTAGAGTGAACCGCCATCTGCTGCAGTCGTGTTGGGATTTGGAAAGGGATGAGGGGAGATGCAAATTAAAAAAAAAAGGGATGGACTAACAGTTGTTTTGTTTTAACCCGTACATTTTTTGAGTTCTTGACACAAGCTTATGGCAAGCTTGTATTATTCTCTCTCACATTTAAAGACTGTTGATCAATATAAAGTATCATCAAACTGTGAAGAAGCATTCGTTCTGCGAATAAACACATACAATAAAGCGCAGTAACATTAAAAGTCCTCTGAGTATTAAGACAGTAGGATTAGGTAAGTTTTTCAGTTTTGCGAAACAGCTGATTCAGCAGTATGATTTTATGGATAAAACTCTCTGACACAATGCAAAATGTGTGTTTAGGACTACTATGTGGTGATCCTTTGCCCTGCGGAGATGGATGTTCAGGTGAGGAGGGTTCTTCACGTGCCCCTGTGGGCCCAGAGAGTCATCTATCTGCAGGGATCTGCTCTTAAAGACCAGGACCTAATGAGGGCCAAGTGAGTCACTCTGACCTAATGCAACAAAAGCATTGTTGACTTTTTTTTTTATTCTCAACCTGTAAAACACTATTGACCAGTTTATTTAATTTTCATGCTGTCAGTGGATTGGATTAATCCTTCCATCACTAATCCATGAATTCATTCAACAATCCATACATTCATTGACCCTTTAGTGCATCAATACATCCCCAGTAGATCATAAATCAGTGCATATTTTTATTATTACATCAAAGCATCCATCCACAAAACCTCATCAATCAGTCACCTGATCATTTAATAAATCATTTAGTCAATTAAAAAACACTATTCCAGTGACCCACCACACCATGACTGGTTAATTCATTTATCAGCATGTCCATGGTTTATCAATTAATAAATCAATCTGTCCAGCTGTCTTCAATCAGACTTTGATCCATCTTAAAACAACTGATCCCCCAATAAATTAGTTTATACATCCGTCCATCAAACATGTAGGCATCCATCCATCCATCTGAAATTAATCCATCCGTCCATCCGTCCAACCATCCATCCATCCATCCATCCATCCATCCATCCATCCATCCTTTTCTCTAAAGTTGATAAAAACATGCCATTCATTCATCCATCCATCAATCAATTCAAAGATTTATCAGCCCTCCATCCATCCATCCATCCATCCATCCATCCATCCATCCATCCATCCATCCATCCATCCATCCATCCATCCAAAAGTTATTAAACCCTCCAACCATCCATCCATCAATGAATTGATTCATCTAAAGAAAATGTCACCATCCCTCCATGAGTCCATCCATCCAAAGGTTATCAAACTTTCCATGCATTCATCCATAGATTTAACAATTCTCTATCCATCCAAAGAGTTCTTAACCCTCCATTCATCCATCCATACAAAGATTCATCCAATGATTATTAACCCACCTTTCCCACCTCCTTCTATCTTGCATCCATCAGTTAATACATCCATCAATAAAACATCCATAGGGCCGACCTTGAATCTATTATACAATTACAGTATATGGTATATATTGATCCAGAATAACATCAAATTCTAATCCAACCATTTATAACTCAATCAGTTAAATAGGTTAATAATCACTCCATCCATCAGTCCATTTGTTCACCATTCCATCAAAGTATTATGGTCACACAACAACTGCAAAAACAGAGTGTCAGATAACCCCAATAACAGACCTGAGTTGATTTATTCTCATGTATGAACTCAACATTAACAGCTGAAGCACCTACAGCTTTGAAAAAACTGCTGTAATTAACATTTGAGTCCTGTAGCCTATTGTTTACCTCCCAGCTACTGATAATGCAGCTGCAGCACTTCAGGCTTGTTTTGTCACAAGGAGAAAAAAAAGGAACAAATGCCTGTATGTTTAATCTCCCTGTCTCCTTGCCTCCTACTATCTCATCCATAAATGGCGTGGGCTTGAAGACACATTGGTTTCTTTGTTGTTCTATTGTCCTGCTTTTTCTCTTTTGTCCTCTTCCTCAATAACATGACAACACCCTTGTCTTGTGTCTTCTCTCCTCACTGCTGATTTTCCCTCTCTCTCGCTGTCTGTATCTCTCTCTCTCTCTCTCTCTCTTGCTCCCATGGCCACATGCTCTACTAACCACCTGCAGGATGGACGATGCTGAAGCCTGCTTTATCCTCAGCAACCGGTTTGAAGTGGACCGCATTGCTGCTGTACGTTCCTCACTGCTCCTCTGTATCACCATGACTCCTCGCACCATAAACATTATATTAATCTCCAAAATACAAACTTTTACAATTACACAAAGTATGAGGAAGATTTCTGGAGTTGACTGGGTTTTTCCTTTTTTTTTTTTTGGATGTCAAAAAAAAGTTAATTAAAACTGCACTCTTTGGAAACAGTTGGATTTAGCTCACTGCATTAGCTGAAAGTTAGAATTGTTTTTATAATTATTTTGCATAAAAACATTAAATGCTGTCAAAACAAGTGAAACTACTGGAAAGTGAAACCAAGACTTGAGAAAAAGGAAAGAGAAAACAAACAAGCATACGCTCAAAACAAGAGAAAATAAAAGTAAAGATACATTTAAAGACACTATAAGGAGTTTTCAGACAATGTTGAAATACTGTTACTCTTATACCGCTGATTTTTGATGACCATCATTCTGAATAGAGAATATTAGAGTCAGAAACTGATGATATGGCATCAGTTTGGCAGATTTAGACTGAATTATTGTCTTGCTTGTATCTCTCATCACTGAAGTGATTGTAGCCTTCAAGTAGCTCCTGTGTTGCATGGTAATTAAGATCCTCCTTTTTCCCATGTTTTAACCTTTATACATCTATAATACAGCACAACCACGAAATGTAAAACAGGTAAATTACTAATTCATCCATTCTGTACCTCCATAGAAACATGGGGAAGTGAGAAGGAAGGGATCCACTTCTGTGTGGATATAAAAGACTCATCACAAGACAAAAATATACTTATATTTATGTGCTTATATGCTTCTGGAAACATAAATTTGACTAAAATTTATTTCCACCAAGTCTTTTTTTTTTTTTGATAAATGAGCCACTCTTCAAGTCATCTCGAACGAAGAAATACAGTTTTAGAAAGAAAACTTGTGTTTACGTATGTTTCAAAAACAAATACACACTTCAGCAAGAGCAACATTTCTATGACAGTGAGTATGAGTGCTCATGGGAAAAGTAGTTTCAGTCTCAGAAAAATACTTTTGCATTCAATGAAGTCACAGGAGGCAACACAACATTAAAAGTTCATTATAGTGCCTTTAAAAACCACACACAGTATATTTAAAAAGTTCATATTAGGACAGAAAACGTAAAAATAAATATAAAAACAGAGAGGAACAAGTGTTCCTTGTAGTCTTAAATGAAAGGACCATTCGATCCCTCTGTGCAGTCAGTTGTTTAAGAGGATTATTAGACAGGAGGTACAATCTGATGCTGCTAATGATGGGTATCTGCTGTTGCACCTTTCCACCCTGCCTCCCCCCTGTTTTCACTTCATCCATCTCACTCCACTCTGTCTCCAATTTTCTCAGGATCATCAGACCATCCTGCGCGCCTGGGCTGTGAAAGACTTTGCTCCAAATTGTCCGCTCTATGTCCAGATTCTGAAGCCGGAGAACAAGTTTCATGTCAAATTTGCAGGTAGGCAGGAAGTGGGAAATTCAATATACTGGCTGTGATTTGTGTTGTAAACTGAAGGAGTGAGGCTGTCATGTTTTTGATCACATCAGGATGCAGAAACAATAGAATCCTTTGACAGGTGTTTTTGAGTAGTTTGGTACTGGAATCTCTTTTTTTTTCTCCACCAGCTAGTGAAAAAGATGGTTGAGTTGGTAAACCGCTCTGTTATACCATTAAAATGCTGCTGAGGGATGGCATGGGAAACCAAGCTGTCCTGTCTGCACTGCACCTGAGTTTGTCAGCTTGATTTGTGAGGCTGAAAATTGTCTCCTCTACCAGCACAGCTCTCTGTCCTCAGAGCTCAGAGAGAAGTGCTGGACAGATTGGTTTAGCTTGGATGTAAGCCCGCTTGAGGGTTTTCTGTGAGTTTTAACATCGCCTTTTGGAGAAAGTCCCTTCTTCTTCTGCTTAATGCCAGTCAATCATCCAGAGAGGAAGAAGAACCAAACTCTCACTCACCCTGTCCTCTCTTTCAGTCTCTCTCGCACATCTCCTTGCCTACAGCCCTTGAGAACGTCAAACTCAATTCTAGCTTGCCTCCCTCATCCCAGCTGTCTCTATCAATGATTAATGTTTTACTTTGCTACCTTGGCAAAGAAAATCCCCTCCTTTTGATGAGTTCTGCTCTTACGCTAACTTGGCAGACGAGTTCTTCCCGCAGGCAACCCTTCTTTAGCCCCGACTGTGCTGTTTAAACACCTTGCTGCCACAGACAGACTGAGCTCTGTGTTATTAGCAGGGCAGTAATTAAGATGAATTTATCATCATTCATAACGATATGTGTTGTGTTATACGATTGCTTTTCCGTGGGGTAAAATTCTCCATTTTTAATATAAACGTGGAATGCTTGAAAGTGCTCTCTTCTAATGACGCGTTTGACGGTTTTTAAATTCTTCTCTTTTCATTTTTATGGATTCCAGAGTTTGCACATAATGGAGTTCTCAATAAGACTCCAAATGTGCAGAAGTCGCTACGGGTGCACTCAGAGAGAAGTCAGCATGGGCATTAGTGGTCGTACATTCGCCGTGTTTTGACACAACTGAGAATATACTCACTAAGCGCCAGTGTAGGAGGCGTTAATAAGCAAGAGACACAAGACTTAATTTGATCCGCAGGAAAAGCTTAACAACAGGCAAGCGTTCATTAGGAGAGATCTGTCGGCTTGATGCTGCAGCGGTGCAGGAAACCCTGAGTCGTCCAAGTAACCGCACAGTATGAGGAACACTGTGTCAATTCGTTATCTTCCCAGCTGATGTTCCAAATAACAATAGCAGGTCACCCTCGCTGATCTCCACTCATTGTAACCGCTCTGCGTTGATAGCAGCTTACTTACTAAAAAATAATGGCCGGCTGATTTAATTAACTTATCTGGTGGACCTGTGGTCGGGTTGTAATTGCACTCATGCAGAGAGTGCTTCTAACCACACATGCACAAACATATCTGAGGACACTGGATCACACCTGATTGAGAACAAGAGATGGATACAAAAGCACAGATTTGAGTGAGGGTGACAGAAAAGAGACACAGAGTGAGTGTTTCCTCCTGTGTGCTCAGTGTTTCTAGGTCAGTAATTGGTTTCTCTCCTCATCCGGGTCCAGGCACCTGAAGGAACAGAGAGCAGGATGGAGGGCTGTGGTGAACGGCAAGCAAAGAAGAAGATGGAGAGTGAAGGGAGCGCAGTGGTAGAGGAAGGTTCAAGACAGGCATTAAAATTGGATATTGGGGGGAAAAAAGACTCAATTATGTGTGCGACTACTGTGTTTGTGTTTTATGAGTGAGAGAAAGATGAAGAAAGACTGAGAAAGAGGCATATGTGTGGAACAGTAATGACCACTGCTGCTCAGTAGATACATCAACAGTGTTTTTGTTTCCTCGGCAGGCTTTAGATGCCCATTGCTCTATAAATGCTTCCACTTCAAAGAAATCCACAGGCTGAATAGCAAGAGACTACTCTGTGTGTTTATGTGTGAGCTGCATAATGATGCGTCGCTCTGAGCCGAGGGAACATTGCTACTTCAACACAAGATCCACAATCAGCAGTTTTAATTGTTGTGTCTCTCCTTAGCTCATTCCCCGACACGGGGATACCAAACGAATTCATCAAAAACGGCATTCATCTTCGAGCTTGCATTGTGTCAGTCCATCTGGCAGCTGATTGAGTCTTATACATCAAGCCAGACACTGACATTTGTCACCAATAATTGCCAAACATGGGGCTGTGTGAGGCTTTTAAGCCTCACACAGCCATCTAGGTAAACAAGGCAGCTCCTATAAGCCTGCAGGCTCATCACCGGAGATAATGCAATCACGATTACACAGCAGGAGGAAAGGATGCTCACTGGGCCTGATTCATTGATTAGCTTACCACAAACATGAATCCCTGTTTTGGTTTTTCCTTCTAAGGAGGAGGTTGTGTGGCAACAAAGTCTTCAAGACGACTGTCATCGGTCTTTGCTCTCTTTGATGTGTTTGGCTCGCAGACAGCAGGGCTGCGTTAAGTGTTTGATGCAGAGAGTGAAAGGTTGTTTAATAAGGCGTGCTGCACTGGCTTGTTGCCAGGTCTGTCTACCTTCCCCAAAAATTGAGCAGTGGGCCACAGAAGCCAGCGACTTTAAATCGATCCCCGAGAGGAAACGAGGGAAGTCTGGGAGCAAGAGCGAGAAGACGATGGAGGATTTCTGCCACGGCTGTTTCATGTGTTTGACTCATTTGTGTCAGACAAACATCGAATGACATTTAGATATTTCCTCAGACTCACATGAGTCATGTTTGATTGTTGGCTCGTGTCTTTGATCGGTAAGCTTTGGTTACAGAAACAGTCTAAAAGTCGAATGCAGTGTACAGAACATGTGTTTGAAGGAGCTACAGTACAGTTTACAACAAAATCTTTGAAAAGCACACACAGTCTGTGTGCCACAGACTCTTTCAGCAGCCCCGTGGATTCTGTTACTGAACAAAATAACACAAAAACACAGGTGTGTACATGTACAAAACTGCACAAATTATTAAGGCGGAACAAAAGAACAATAAAACCGTCCTTATCCGTGAAACAGTTTGAGTCCTTCTCTTCATCTTTTGAGTCCACTGGCAGTCAGTGCTCGAGTACAAGTCCAAGTATGAATCATCAGTGCTTGAGTCCAAGTAGAGTCATGAGTTCTGGATATGGAGTACTACAACATTCCAGTTTCTACAACTGAAAAAAGCTTTGTCTGTTTATGGAAGCAAAACAGATCAGATTTGCGTCTTCAAAATAATATTATTTCCCCTCTCTACCTTGAATATTTATCAGAGATCAGCATGAATCAGTGCATCAGACCTAACCACAGTAAGTGTTTAACAAAGGGAAATCCTCGATAGTGATCTTGAAGGTGTTTAATGGAGCAGAAACTCCTTTTAAAAAAACTGTTTTCATATTGAAATTTCGAGATATTCCATCTGTCTTTTGTAAGAAAGCTCAATTAAAAATCAGTGTTGAAGAAATGGCTTTTATTTTGTTTGATTTCCATCAAAAATGATTGCAAACAGCCTAAAGACACTAAAACTAATCTGTTTTGATGTTGTTGTTTTTAGGTTGTATGAAAAGTGAAACTACCAGATGCTTTAAGCTTTTTGCATATTCCGTTTGATTTATTTCTGCGTCAGCTTAAATTCAACGTTTGTTTTGTTTTTAATTAAACAAAAGAATAATTTGTAGGGGTGTTTTTAGCTCTTGAAGCCTGATGGGAATAAGTGAATGTGTGAAATAAACCAAAAAATAATGAACCTCTCCTATCTTAACATTACAAAGAATAATGTCAACTCTGTTCAAACATAAATTTAGAGGTGAGAGGAAATTGCTCGTGACTGAACGAACCTTTTCAAGGATTTAATTGATTTTTAGGCCATTTTGATGGTGAGGCTTTAATTTAAAATGATGACACATCTTCAGCCTTGCCCCGCGACTTACACACCCCATTGGACTCTTGTGCTCAGCGGAGAAGATGTCTTGAGGTAAAGTGGGAGCGTGTTTTTCCTGTGTATGTGTGACCCCGGCTGATTCGTCCCTCTTGTTTCCTGTTTCTGCAGATCATGTGGTGTGTGAAGAGGAGTTTAAGTACGCCATGCTGGCTTTAAACTGTGTGTGTCCTGGTACCTCAACACTCATCACTCTACTGATCCACTCCTCCAGAGGACAGTGAGTTCAGTCTGCTTTTACCCTCATCCTTCTTCTCTTCGACTCTTCTTACAGTCCGAAATGGTCACGTGAACACAATATCCAGAAAGAAATCAGCATCTTCTTATTCCTTTGTTATTACTTTGTTTTTGATTTGTTTATTCAGAACGGCGCCCCAAGAGGCCTTCAAACAACGTGTAGGAGCCTTTCAAGCCCTCAACAGGTAGGATGCATCCCACCTGCATCACTCTCAGGCAGTCTGAGCTTTATGTTTACCTGAATTCTCCACAAAGTTTCTTCGCTCATCCTGGATTTTTATCTCAGACTTATAGGAGAGAATAATTTGGCATTGCAGTATGAAAGCATGTTTATGAGGTTTAAGACCTCTTAATTCAAGACGTCAGGCTCAACATCAAAAAAACAGCGCAGAGCAGGACAAGTCTGAGAGCCATGGTGATGAAAGAATCAGAGGAAGTTGTTAATGGTTCGTTCAAAGCCTCCTCTTGCTAGTTTAAGTGACTGTAGGGGATCAGTTTATCACCAGATGAAAGGCGGAACACAATCAGCACCACTCTCGTATTTGTGCAGAAGTTCAATGCAAAAAATGTTGCCAGTTTAAAGAGCTGGAAGTGGATGTCCTTCAGGTATCACGCTTCTTTTCTCCTGCATTTCGTTGGGTAAGATCTTAAGTGTCGTTTCAAAGCATCAAAATGGGATCCTTGCATTAACATTGCTGCACTTCATTCTCTGAATATTTCACAAAGGAGCTCAGTTTCTGAACGACTCACAGGCACAGATTGTGAACATGTTATATATTTGTTTGCTTCGTTCGTCAGATCAACATTCAAACAGGTTTCTTCATAAGTACGATTCTATATCTGGAGTTGATGCCATTTGTTTCACCGTCTGTGACGAAGGTACATGTCTAGATCAGACCTCCTGCCTTGCACTCCTGCAAATTTGCTATAACACTTGCTTATATAATGCAGACTTTGTCGCAGGCCACCCACATTCACACTGCCCCCACACCCTTTGCTTTTTGTTGTCACCTCTTTGGCCTCCAAGTCTTAAGCTGTACCCCCTGGGGGAAATGCTGTCCATTTAACTGTGTGGATGTGTCCATCTGAGACCCATTGTTCTAATAAGCTGGATGTCCTTGCATTCGTTCATGTGCTGACTGAAGTATTGACCTGCAGCTGACAGAGATAGAAGATGGTACACCTATATAACCTTGTGTTGGAAAGCCTCACATGTTGTCCTGGCACTGAGTTAGATGTTTGTATTAAACGTTTTAAAGGTCGATCGATCCCCTTATTTTTTTTTTTGTCTCAGGGAGGGCGGTGCCTGTTCAGCCGACCAATGGCACAGAACGTACCGGCGCTGCTCAGCCAATGAAGTGCATCACATCCGCCTGGAGGAAAGTAAATTCTTTGGGGAATATCAGGGCAAGAGTTTCACCTTTGCGTCCTTTCATGCCCATAAAAAGTAAGTCACAAAGGCTGTAAAAATGTAGCCAGAACACGCTGACCTGCAGAGCTGACCTTGTCCCCTCGCCTGCAGGTATGGAGTTTGTTTGATCGGAGTCCGCAGATTGGATACCACCAATATCCTCCTGAACCCTGGTCCCTGTCACATCATGGGAGCCTCTGACACGTGCTTTTACATCAACATCTCCAAAGAGGAGAACTCAGCGTTTGTCAGGGGCCAGAGAGAGCCATCGTGGGGAGGCACAGGAGGAAATGCCAGGGGAGTACAGCAAACCATTTACCACGGACTCACTCGCCTGCCAGTCCACAGTATCATCGCCAGCATGGGTCAGTCACATGGGCACGGCACAAAGACTGTGTTAACATTTACACACTGACCTTCTGTCCATAGATTTTATGTTGGTCACAGCTGACAGAATTACACCATTCTTACAAATAAAACATGTCAGGGTGATAAAAATATTCATTGCTTTCCTTCAGAATGATCAGGTATCAGATTATAAGTCACACGCTTGATAAGAGCAACCAAAATGTCAGATACTTTGGTTTTACTAACACACCACCTGGTGGACAAGAAGGGAACAGTCCAGCTCACAGGTTTTCAGCGCTACATATCCTGTATAGTGTTTAAAATCTGAGCCCTATGGCTGTGTGTGTGTGTCTGTGTTTCAGGCACAGTGGCCATTGACCTGCAGGACTCCAGTGACAGCAGCCCAGAAGGCCAGGATCCAGGGAGCACAGGGCTGAACAGTGCAAGAGGAAGCAGGAGCAGCTCCAGGACAGAGATGGGGGGCGCAAACACCTTGGCTCTGCCTGTGATGGGAGAGACGGCTGAGGAAAGACGGCACAGCATCGCCCCCGTCCTGGAGCTGGTGGATGGCGTCAGCAACCCTGCTTTCGACCTGCTGGGAGACCAGTCAGAGGACGAGGGAGGAGAGGAGGGGAAAGAGGACAGCGACAAGGATGAGAGCGCCCACTGGTGGGGCCGACACTGCGAGTAAGTGATGCTGGATGAGAGCTGCTTGAGTGCTGGTTCATGTGTATGGGGAAGTGTTTGGAGGTAACTTTGGGATTGTGCAACAGGTGGGTGAAGGGATACCCGCTGAACTCTCCGTATATTGGCAGCTCACCTACGCTCTGCCACCTTCTTCAAGAAAAGATGCCTTTCTGCTGCCTGCGCATGGATAAGGTACGGATTTACGTGATTCTCTGTCCTCACACAACATGCTCACATTGCTGCATCCCTTAACTGCCACGCTCCTTCCTCCTCAGGCTTGTCACCACACCCTTTTTGAGGACGCTCGCTCCTATGGCTTCAGAAACAAACTGATCATTGTGTCAGCAGAGAGCGCAGGAAATGGTCTGTACAACTTTATTGTGCCATTGAGGGCCTATTACCGACCCAGGAAGGAGCTGAACCCCATCGTGCTGCTGCTGGAGAGCATGTAAGGACACATACATGTTAATTGGTGCTGGCCCTGCCCTGAAATATGTTAGTAGTGTGGCTCTAAATTGAAGCTGTGAGTATGACAGCACAGCTAAAAAAATTAGGTTGCATTGGGTGGTAACGCCCCTCCTGATGCAGCCAGCAGAGGAGAGAAAAAGCTATTTAAGGACCTTGTAAACATGATTTGTGGAACGTTAAATGCTTTCAGAACAATGTGCTCCTCAATCCTGTCATGTTTAGTAGCCTGTATACAAAAGCAGTCCACCAAATGAGAGTTGAATCCAATAAAAAGGCAATAAAATGCTGAGTCACTCCAGTGTTGTGAGGTTATTTTCGGCCTTTTTTTTTTTCCTGCAGGCAGTTGGCCTGTGTTGTATATCTCAGGTTGAGTGAGAGGGTTCTGTCTCTGCAGAGACATTAGCAGCTTATTGTGTCACGCATAAATCTCTGCCGGTGAAATCTCAAAGTCTATTTGTGTTTTGATTGGTTCAGACCTGAAGCGGACTTCCTGGAAGCAATCTGTTGGTTCCCCATGGTGTTCTACACAGTGGGCTCCATCGACAAGTAAGATACACCGAAGCTCCCGGCTGGTTTCATTATTTGTATCCCTTCTTTATCTTTTACTACGACCTTAATCTGCTTTCATTTACGAGCTTTCGCACCTCTCCGATGGGTTAATCTAACCTTTGATTTATTCTTACTGCCTTTGAACGCTGAGCTTTCCTTCACTTTCCCTCCCACTCATCTTTCCTCTCTTCCTCAGTCTGGACAGTTTGCTGAGATGTGGAGTCACTTTCGCTGACACCATGGTGGTCGTTGACAAGGAGAGCTCTATGATTGCAGAGGAGGATTACATGGCCGATGCAAAGACCATCGTAAATGTCCAGACCCTTTTCAGGTCTGCTCGTTCCAATTTTTTCTCTCTACTTTTATTCAAAGTCTTTGGCTTCTACTGGTTATGTTCCTTCTTTTGCGTCTCCCTCCCCAGACTGTTTCCAGCTCTAAGCATCATCACAGAGCTCACCCACCCGGCCAATATGCGCTTTATGCAGTTCAAAGTTAAAGACCACTACTCTCTGGCTCTGTCCAAACTGGAAAAGGTAAAAGCTTTAAATATCCACTCTCTCTCCCTACCTCCTATTTCCTTCAGCCTGAGTTCAAAATGACAAAAAAGGACAAAAATTACCTGCAGACTGTGCTGTTATCCTGTATTTAGTATTCCAGTAATGGTAGAAACACGTTCACTGAATGTTTGCTAATGTCTCCTCTGCTACAGCTGCTGTAAGTGAGCTATTATAAATGATTAATGCCTAATGGTTTTTGTTCTTTTCTCTCAGTTGCTACTTTTCTTTTTAAAAACCCATTTTATTAATGTTGCCTCCTGTGTGACAGCTAATGAATTTCCCTTTTGGGCATCAATAACATTTTATAACAAATTTGTAAAGAGAGACATTATTATGAGGCAGCATTTTATTAAATCTCTGCCAGCCGTCTCACAGCTGGAGGGACCTTTGTTGGATTTCAAAGCTCTCCCTGTATACACAATGTAATGTTTGTTGTGCTGGCTGATGTCTGGCTAAGTTCAGTCATCCAGATCACAAAAACAATGCAAGTCAGGTGCGCTGAGATCTGAAAACTGGCAGCAAGAATGAATTTCAGAGTGAGGACAAAAGTGAGTGGATGCTAGGCTTTGTGAATAAATAAGACTTGTATGTGCAGGTTTGATAATAATCACAAGTTGTTTGTGTTTGACAGAAGGAAAGAGAGAAGGGATCCAACCTGGTGTTTATGTTCCGCCTGCCATTCGCTGCAGGGAAAGTGTTCAGTGTCAGCATGCTGGACACACTCCTCTATCAGGTACCTCCAACTCTTAAATCCAAATTTCTTTTTCCTTATCTGTGATCTCTCTCCTTTAACTTTTTGCTTTGCTCTCCTGAAAGTCATTTGTGAAGGACTACATGATCTCCATCACCAGGCTGCTGTTGGGTTTAGACTCCATGCCTGGCTCAGGTTTCCTCTGTGCTGTAAGTAGTCAAACAAAAACGATAAGTCCGTCTGCGTAAACTGTGAAGGGTAGAGATGTTTCTGTCTGTGTTCTAGATGAGAATCACAGAGGATGACCTGTGGATTCGTACGTACGGCAGGCTCTACCAGAAACTATGCTCCTCAAGTGGAGACATCCCCATCGGCATCTACAGGACGGAGGCACATAAGCTCCCAGTCTCTGAGGTCAGCTGCAGCTCTTACTTGTGTCCAGTTAGAGGAGGTAACATGGCTTGAATAATGGGGAAAGAGTTTGAAATAAGAGACTCACTAGTGCCTCTAGAGGCCCCAGGATCATTGCTTTTCATTGTCCAAAGTAAATGAAAGAACAAAACCCTACCCTTTCCCCAAGGGGAACTCTCAATCTTTATTTTTGTCTCTGAAAACACCATCTCTCTATTCTTTTCTGCATTTAAAAAAAAAAACTATTGGAAAACAAAACCAAATGGTTGCCTTGCTTAGGCCAAGAAGTAACCTCCAGTCTTGAGAAATGAAGCCAATGCAAAAGTTCTAAAAGCTGCAGTTCCCCAAGCATCCACTTGGAGAGCTGCAAAGAAACCAACTCACAAAGCCCAGCTTTACAGAAATAAGCACGTTTTTGGTTTACGCTGAAAATGTCTCTGTATGCATCAGCACAGTCACCTGGCTGGCATACTGTTTCCCACAATGCATGGCACTAATGCTGTTTCTCTACGCAGGTGGCATGCAGGTTTAGGTAAATTACTGCCATCTACTGGAATGAGTCGGCAACACTTAACTTCAACAGTCTGTGAGAAATAAGTGTAGTAAGACACATCGTTAATCCTGTCACTTCTAGTCTAAAAAGAGGTGTTTACTTCAACAAATTCATTAAAGCCCAAATAAATCACTAATTAACCTTTTTTTAAAACCATATGTAGATTATATGGAAGTGGTTTTTCCAAGATTAAAAATCAAATCTGATGATTCTGCTGTAATATAATTTTAATGCCTTTCAAATTTGTTATTCAAACAAACAGGACCCTAAAATCGTTCCCTGATTTTGTTGTTTTTCTAAATGAATTTAAAATATTCCTTAAACCACTGAAAATAATGAAAGGACCAAAAACACACATGCACAGAAAAAAAAAATTACTAAAAAGAACTCCTTGCTTATATATAATACCTACTGTCTTCCCTTGCTGTTATTGTATTGTTCCTGTATTTTTACCGCTTTTTGCATATTAATAACTGGAATGTCAAGATGTACCCATATTTTGTTTTTTACATTTATAAAAAAGTCAAACAGTATTTATCAGATCTCACACCTGGTGTCAGTCAGGAAAAATCACCACCCTGATGAACTGCAGACGATTCCTGAATAGGATACTTTGGCATATTTTTTAGGGGATGAATGTCAAATAAGTCTTTGTGTTCAATAAATCAAGCCAGCTGAAGCAGCACCTTCCCGACTAAGAGAGCTGAGATCTGCTCTCAAAGTCACGTCAGCAGAGCGTGTGAGAAGCCTTCATCTGATTTCTTTGGTTGTGTTCTGAGTCTGAATAAAAGCTGCTGCCTGAATAAAGCAGCCAAAATCCTGTCCGACAACACACAAATTTTCAGGTGCCGATTTTTGCTGTAAAAGGAGTTTATTTTAAAACCAGTGTGCACCACAAGGGAGGACAGAATCCATGCTGAAATCCTCCAGGGTCAGTGTCTGTTAAATGACAGCACTGACGCAGAAAGAAGAGCAAATTTTGAAGTTTCACCTCAGAGACATCAATGAAAAAAAGGAGCATCTCCAAATGTTTGTTCTAAAGATGTGAAAACAGTCAGTATCTGTTTTTTTTCTGTATGTGTGAAACTCAAAAAGGAATCCTTAAGTTTGTGTGTGTGATCATGTTTGTGTGTCACAGTCCCAAGTGTCCATCACAGTGGAAGACTACGAGGACACACGAGAACCCAGGGAGCCCCTGCTGTCCCGGTCTGGGGCCCACCGTAACTCCACGTCCTCAGAGCCCATCTCCACCTCTTCCCACTCCTCTGACCACCCGCTGCTCCGGAGGAAGAGCATGCAGTGGGCACGGCGGCTAAGCAGGAAGGGAGGTCGGGGCTCCAGTGCAGCTAAGGGGGGTCCGGGCAGTGCAACAGAAAGGATCAGCCAGCAGAGACTGACACTGTTCAGACGCTCGGAGAGGCAAGAACTCAACGCTCTGGTGCGAACAAGGATGAAACACTTGGGTCTCTCTTCAACTGGATTCAGTAAGTATAAATCATCTAGAGGAGTACTCTTCTCAGGACACATCTATCATTCAGTCATTTTTGTATTTGTGACTGATGAGATCCCAGCTTTCAGGCAAATTACACCTTTTAATGAAATTCTCACAGGGTGCACGAGAATTAATGTTTCTAATTTCCAGTTGGAACTGTCTCTGATCATAATAACGCTGCGTTCAATTTACCAAACTGTGTTACAATGAAATAATATGATAAAAATGATAGAGATTGGACGACTCTCTGTTTGAGGATTTCTCAAAGAGTTTTGGGAAAAATCAACAGCACCCTCTGCCGTAATGTCTGGAAAACACAGGAGGCTTGATCGGAGTCAGTGAGACTGATCTAGAGAGAACGCATTTGGTAATTTTTTAATTTAAAATATATTTGACAGGAAAAGCCTTACTATATTTATTTAGGGTTTTTTTTAATAAAAATGGACCTGACCAAGATCTTCAGTAGCACATCTTAACATTTCTGACACATAACACACAACAGATATTAAAACCAGGAAGATCCAAATCTACTCTGAGAACAGAAAACTAAAATAAGTCTCTGAAAAAGGTCACAGAAGGGAGACTGTGGCACTTTTCCAGCACTTTCAAACGATAGAAAATATCTTCTTTCAACTTGAGTGAGGTAGAGCGACTAAAATATGATTAGACCAAGCGGCAACCTCCAGTCTGAAAATATGAGACAATGCGGAAGTGCTAAAGTCTGCTGTTCCTCGAGTGTCCGCTTGAGGCTGGCCCCGGAAGTACCGGAAGTCACAAACACACCCAGCCAAAAAAAAGAGCTGTTTTCGCAGCCAAAAGAAGCACATTTACAGCCTGGTACAAAGAATGTCTCCCGTCAGAATCGCTAATGTTGCTAACAGCACGCACTGTATGGGGGTGAATTTTTTGTCTAACTCAGCAGATTGGACAATATTAAGATCGTCAGTTCATCCAATCAGAGGAACAGCTCAGATCACGTGACTGCGGAGCGTCCTATGGCTGTTACCGTGGAGACTCACTGTTTTGCTTCAAAAGTCTGTGGGTGACATGGATTAGAGGTGTTACCTCTTTATCCTCCGGTACTTTGATTCTTGAGATTAAAAAATAAATTTGTTTAGTTTGTAACTCTTCCCCTAAAAGGCAAAAAAAAAACCCTACAAAAATATCCTAACTGTCCATTTGCAGAGGCAGAGCTGTCAGTGTGATAAAAGCTTTACCTCTAGGTCAACTGTCGTGTTATTTTTAACTATAAATGTCCTCCTGTCTTGTGACTCACTGGCCCTCTTCCTTCTGCGTGCACGGATGCTGCACAGCCTGCTGTATATCCTGCTTCTATTTTATTTCCTGCCTCACTCACCTCTTTTCTTCCTGTGTCAGATGGGATGACAGACCAAGGGAACAGACTGTCTTATATCCTGATCAACCCTTCTCCAGACACCAGACTGGAGCTGCATGATGTTGTGTGAGTACACAACCAAAAATACAACTCAAAGCACCATAAAGGGATTATTTCGAGAGAGAGATTTTGAGAAAGCAACTTTCTTCCACTTGTTTGTCTGACCTGCAGATACCTGATCAGACCAGACCCCCTCTCTTTGGTTCCAAATCAGGGCAGCAACAGGAAGTGTGGTGGCGGACTATCAGAGAGCCACAGGTTTGATACACAGGACAGCACCCATCTGTGAGGGAACACAAAAGACAAATCTAATCCCAAAACACTGCCTGAGAAGAAGGCCGAACCACAACATCACACCCACGAGACAGAAACAGTCAGGAAACAAGGAAATGGGAAAGAGATGCGGCCATATGGGACACGGGCCTTGAACTTTCTCCACGTTCAGTCTCTGTGAACTCAGAAGAGCTGGACATGCATGGACCTTTTCTATAACGCTGGGAATGTTTTATTTATGCACCTTCCTATTTACAAAGTAGAGAGCTGCCAACACAGAAGTGCATTTACTGAAGAACTGTGTGTATTTATATCTGTGTAGGTGCATGTTATGTACTGCATCATGTATGTACAATGTGTATGGTTGTGTGTATGTGTGTGTGAGGGAATGGACATGTGTGTGTGAGCTTATGGGTCAAGAGCAAGACACTGCCAATTTAATCGGGACGGCCAAAGAAACCTGCTGCCAAACGAAGGCTGACTGATGTTTTTTTTTTGTGTCTCTCTGTGTTGTTGGTGTGTTTTGTCACACTCACAGTTGTTCACTGTATTTAAAAGGGATGTTGTTGTTTACACGTCCACTGAGGCTTCTTCTTCTTTGTCTTCTTTTATTTTTTTTTTTTTTTTTTACACATACCTGTTTAGCACACCATTCAACCCACATACATCACACTCACCAGCAGTGGAAGGATCCAAAGAGCACCGGCTTCATTAATGGACATGAATGGACGGTCAGGACACACATCAGTGCAGGGTCGTTTGGTCACGTTACAGTCTGAACTGTCTCAGAGTCTTTTTCAGTTCTCACTTCATTGTTTCCTCCTCTGAAAGTCTTGC
Source organism: Labroides dimidiatus (assembly GCA_030710495.1). Lineage (NCBI taxonomy): Eukaryota > Metazoa > Chordata > Actinopteri > Labriformes > Labridae > Labroides > Labroides dimidiatus. Next base: position 11,108,014 of record CM061163.1, read on the forward strand.
TCTCTCCGCTTCTGTCAGTCCTGCCGTCAGCTCACCTTTGCTGACATGCATGTAAGAGATGTAATGGGATGACAAAATAGCAGGAGAATATCTCTTCACACACTCCCATAATCTGTTATTCTTGCACACTGCACTGAATACTCACTTTTTCAAGCATTAGTTGACTGGTTAAGACTGAAAATCTATAATAAAAGTACATTTTTACATCAGAAACATCTTAAAAATATATAAATATATATATATCCCAATGCTTTTAAAACATTCTGCTTGTTACCTCCCTTATACTATACAGACAGTCAGATATTTGCAGACACCTGACATGACATTTTAATCTGCTATACTGAAGTAAATATCTTGTTTGGGTAGAATTTATGCTGTTTGATTACCGAGGAATTTGTACATTTTTGTCAGATATTCTAAACGTGCCATTTCATACAGAAGTGGTGCAGCCATGCGGCGGGATGCTAACCAGCATCCCTGCTAACACAACTGCTGTAGCTTTCGTGACATTATAACAGATGAAAATATGTACATATTAAAGTAAGTCATTATAGTTTGTCATGGCGTCATTGTTTGGTGTCAACTTTTTTTTATCCGCTTTGCAGAAGATTTTTGAATTTGACTCGTCGCAAAACCGCACGTCATGGAGGGAGTCACATGTTTAATCTCACGAATCACTTAATCGACTTACATAATGCGTCTTCTGTGTGCATCACCAGGCTCGCATTCCTCAGCTGCTTTCTGCTTTGTTGTATAAACAATGTGATTGGCTCATGACCCTAAACTAACCCCGGTTTATTCAGAGAAATGTTCACGAGCTTGCAATGTAGCGAAAGCGTGAAAAGTGTCGCATTGCTCTCTGCATTCAGAGGTTGTGGAGTCTATTCTCAAGTAGATCTCTTGCTCACTGGACAGGAAGTCATCTGCTGTTTCATTCTTGTTGTATTATTGTTCCTAAAGCCCTGAAAGGCCAGATTTAGACACTCAAACAAGGCCTTTTGACACAATAACATATCTAATCTAAATCCTTGTCACACCACATGCTCAGTTTCTGATGAGGTGCTCAAGCTGAACAAAAATAACATACGACATGGGTGTGACTCATATGTAAAGTACTGATACGGGGTACGGGGGTGTAACCAGTCTGCAGACCCAACGTTGAGTGACGCCTCAAGCTCTGGCGGAGCTGTCTGCGTGCGGATATGAAAATGGCAGCGAAAGCAGTCAGTGCACTTATCACAGGAGCCAACAGGGGTCTCGGCCTGGAGATGGTGAAACAAATGGTGGAGGGGCCTAAAGCAGTGGGGAAGCTGTTTGCCTGCTGCAGAGACCCAGATGGATCCAAGGCGGAGGTGAGAGTCCATACTTCTTCTAAACTGAAGAGAGAGGAAAGATGGAACAAGAAAAGAAACCCCATCTGTTGACTGAAATGTGATCTTGTAAACAACAGAGTTCTGGGGATGAAAAGTGTGTGCACTGGTCTTATCTTCTTCTCAACGACGCTCTTGTTCTCCATGTGTTTTCACAGGACTTGAGAGCACTACAAAAGAAGCATCGAAACATCATCCACATCATTCGTATGGGTACAAGCTCTGACACACCTGTTCAAATGTTAAAAATTGTTGACTCTCTGAAGAAGCTGGTGTTGTTGATATGAATCTGACTGTCTGCTATCGACTGCTCCTCTGTCTTTCTCTCTCTGTCAGACGTCAGTGACCTTTGCAGCATAAAAGAGAGCGCCAAGCAGGTGGGCTCTGTGGTGAGAGCGGAAGGTCTCAACCTGCTGATTAACAATGCAGGGGTGCTGTCCCCCTGTGTCCTGAATGACTGCAGTTCAGAGGACATGCATAACATTTTTAACACCAACGTCATCGGCCCCATGAACATCATTAAAGTTAGTCTGTCGTCTGAAACAAAACATTTCACTCGTACTTTTCAGTCGTGTATTATACATGTAAAGTTTTTCTTTCTCTCGGTTGGTTTGCATCTGCAGGAGTTCCTGCCTCTTCTTCGCACCGCAGCAAAGGCGAGTGAGATGTCAGGGATGTCCTGCAGCAAAGCAGCTGTTGTGAACATTAGTTCCATTTTGGGTTCAATGAAAAAGGTGGAACAGACATATGGCGTCTACTCTGCTATCCCTTACCGTGTTAGCAAGGTAAGGGTCAACCTGCTGTCACTATAACCTGCTTAAGTTATCTCATGATTAGACAGGTCCAAACTGAACTCTATATCATGTTCTTTATAGAAGTGTCACGTGAATTAGACTTTCTTTGAACAGGTACCAAACTTATTACTGATCAGACACCAGCCACAACGAACAGGACTGAAAACAGGGAGAGCATGTGAGAGATTTTTGAGAGGGGTGGGGCTCTGACACTGGTAGGACAGGCTTATGATTGTGCAAATTTGGAGCATGAACCCTTCTTTTTCTTCACTATACATCAAAATCTCTTGTTTAAATTTTGTGCAGGTTTTTCAATTCAATTCCTGTGGCAATTTCCCATGTGCCACAGGAAAGCCGAAATGTTACGTCCCTTTTGCAAAACAGCTAAGATGTTTAATTTCAATATGTCACCCCTCTAAAACGGCTAAAAGTGAATCACAGAAGAGGATTTTGTGGAGGATTTTGGGTAGCCAATCAGATTGGGGGACGGATTCTTATACATAAATTGGTTAAAGTAACAACGAAATAATTTGACCTGTGCAACAGAAAAGTCAAAAATGTGTCATAGTGGCAACAAAACCTGCTAAGTGATAAATTAAACGTTTCAAAAATCGTAGCAGTGAAAGTAAAACAGGATCATAGCAGAACTTGGTCGGTGCCTGTTTTTAGATACAACAGCTGACAGGAAGTCTAGCTTCTGTACCTGTATCGTTTGGTAAAGATGACTGAAGGATCTGTGCGTCTCACAGGGCACCGTTACCTGTTCGGTGTTGAAAGAACATTAGTGTTATGGCCACTACACTATATCATGATTTCCTTTTTCTTTTATTCTTTGCAATGCATTCATACACTGATGACAGAGAAGACCAATCTAAGGGCCTGTCGGTAAAAAACAAAAACAATCTCATTCATACTCATGTGCACACAGCTGGTTTTGATTCTGGAACTAATTTCAGGGACTGAAACATGAACTAAAAGGGATGGGAGGAGACTGCCAACCTCATTAAGTCACGTCTGAAGTACAGCAACTGTTTGGTTTTATCTAATCTCACTAACAACGCATAATTTAGTATAATCTGTATTATTACATCACAGCTGTTTCAGTCCACATGAATTCACTGAACATTTAGAGAGTTTCTTGATTATATCACTCAGATGGAGACTGTGAGGGGAAAAGAATCTGAACCATGTGGAACTCACTGACAAGATTTGTTGTTTACATGTCTGACGAGATTGAACCAGCTTCCTCCCTGTAACAGGGCGTGTTATAACGCTACGCCAAATCCGTCACTAATATCCAAACAGTGGCATTCTCTGTCAGAAGTGATGAAGTCATGGGGACTGATGTATTGCTCTTTCCTTCTCAGGCGGGTCTGAACATGCTGACACTTTGTGCAGCAGTGGAGCTGAAAAGCGATGAGATCCTGTTGACTACGCTGCACCCTGGCTGGGTACGAACCGCCATGGGTGGAGAGGACGTGAGTCAGCAGTGTTTTTAGAGTTTTTCCTGACCTCACCAGTCTGGTGGCTTTTATAAATCAGTAAAAGAAAGCAGCTCTGAATAATGTTTAACTTTATTGAGAAGGTTCATAAACCTTGAAAAGTCTAGTTTGACATCTCACACAGGGTGCCGCTGTTGTTACCGAGCAGATAATGAAAAACAGCAAAGAGGCACAAAATTCTTTTTTTTTTTTCAAACTGAAATGTTTATTGACTCCTTTAACAAAATACACAAAAAATGTTGCCATATTATTTGGTTTCTGATATATTTTTTGTATCATATTTGATAAATTGGGTGATTTTGGCAACTTTTTAAATAAAGTTTTGACTAAATAGGGCCAAAATACAACTTTAGCTGACTATAGTGGAATGATAATTCTCAAAGGGGGAAAATACATAACAAAAAATTAAATAGGTTTTTATTCAGTTATTCTTATTTAAATAGAGGTCTTTGAAACTCACGTATCATATATGCTTCTGGGGTCACAATAACCTGATTATTATGATTCTAAGTTCATATATTTAAGTGTCCTGATCACGATAAAAATTAAAAAGAATGTTTCACAAAGCAGAATTTTCAAGCTCAAAAGATAAATTTACAATTATATTAAAGTTTAAGGTTGCATTTTTAATATCCAGCAATGATCTCCTTCCGAGGTATCCATGGTCAGGTAGATAGAAAATGAGCTCTGTAATTATTAATCCAGCTGAAGAATCTGAAATTCTAGGTTGTCTTTTTCCTCTTCCAAGAGTTATACGATCTCTGGTGCGACGCTTGATGCTAACTGGGTGTTTTTCCAACCACCAGGCGCAGATTGATTCCCCAGAGAGCGTAGAGGGGATGCTTTGTGTGCTGGCGTCCCTGACTGAGAAGCAGAATGGAGCTTTTTTAAATTACAAGGGCAACACCGTCCCCTGGTAGCTCAAAGAAACCTCAACGTGCCTCAAAGGCTGCAGTGACTCGCTTCATCAACCCAATAAATCATTAACTGTTTTTTCGTCTGTTTTGTTTTTATTGCATGTGCAGTAAAGCTGGCATGATCTGCTTCTATAATTGAGTTTATATTTGGACCACATGTAGAAAAATCAACAGGTCACCATGTGGCACTGTTCCACACAGCCACCTTAGCAGGACAGATCTTAAGTGGGTTTTGGTTATTTCCATTGATGTTTGCACCAGGACAGAAGAAAGGGTACATCCTCTCAGTGAAGAAGTCATTAAAGGTGTAGATGGGTGTCATGTTAACAGGATTAGAGAAGGTCACCTCCCCGGCGTCATGGTCCAGCTGCACCCTCACCCGGGTCAACTCACCCACTGGTTTCAGTGCGGTGCTGGGCCTTGTCATGGCTGAGTATTCACCCTCATAGTGTGATATCATCCAAAAGCCGCCCTCAGGACAGCCGGAAATGCGGCCTTTTCTGTCTATTGACTCCTTGACTACCCCAAGCATCCAGTCTGTCTTGTCACCCACCTCGACCTCCCATGCATGGCGACCTGAAGCGAAGCCCTCTGAGCCCAGCACGAACACAAAGTGGCCAAAACGTTCGGGATTGTCCGGGAGCTTCTTCAGGGATCCACTGTTGGCGACGGTGGTCAGGTCTGTAGACAGGGACAACCAGGAGTAGGCAGTGTTTGGATCCAGGGTGATGGGTGCTAAAAGAGAAAAGAATTTTTATTTATTAAGCCCTCATCTAAAGTTTAGAGATTTTCATTCTAGAACATTTTAAATGCTTACTGTATCGGACTACTTCCACCATCTTCTCCCACACGTGGTATTTGAGGGAGCTGACATGCTTGGCCACATCTATAAGAGCCCCTGACACCTTCTCTGGATCCTTCTGAGGGATCTGCGCTCTGGTAAAACACATCACACCATGGAATCAATCTGATGCTCTCAAGCTGGAGAGCTGAATCTGATATAAAGGGGGTGAAGATGATGAGAAAATCTCACCTTTTCTTTGTGTTGGCATAATTCTGGAGAGAAAAACAGACGTCATTACGAACCACACACAGCAGAATGAACTTGAGCCATTTGGAATAAGTAAAAACGTCTGCTTACCTTGAGAAAGAGAGCGTCACTGGAGGCGATCTCATTCTCAATAGCGATGACAGCGTGAGAAAAGGTGAGGATACCGCTGGTGATGCTGTCGGACTTCCTCTTCACCAGCTCTTTCTTCTCCTCATCCTCCTGCTTCAGCGCCTCCAGTCGAGCCGCCTCTTCCTGCTGAAGAAACTCTCGCAGCTGCTGGAACTCCTCTTTGATCTGCTTCTCTGTGGCCTGAGTCTGATTCTACAGCAGACACATAGTAGATGATTCGGTAAGAAGAAGCTTGGGGGGCAAATTTGCAGTTTTGTTAATTTTGTTGCACCTCGTGGGCAAAAATGAACACCTAAACACTTTGCCATTCTTATCTTATCCTGAGCATCTTAAAAGAAAGAATGTTTCTTCTGAATGCTGTAGACTTTCCTCTTGGCAGCAGTTGTTGGTTTGGTTCCAGAGTGTCTTTTTATTTTCTTTGTAGGTCTGGAGAGACCCTCTCTTTGGGAACTTTTTAAAAAGTACGGTAAGCTTCATACGTTCGGTTCTAACACTTTCACCTAAAGATAGAGTCTATGAACATGGGGCAAATGGTTTAACCACTTCTAGGACAGCCTGCGCATCATGTTTACAGCTGAAGAAGCAGTATACATTCTCATGTTCTGTGTGTTGTATGTGTAGGTATGGTTGATGTAGCAGTATGTAAATAGATTTTATGCTGGGTGTTTAAGAGCGAATAGATGTATTCATGAGGAAGTGAAAAGTCAAAACTGCGAGCTTGAGTTTGCAAATAACCAAGAAAAAGAAGCCCCAAGTCTAAAACTGAACCCAAACACTAGGTGGCTTTTCTTACACCTTGGCTGACATGTTTACACACCAACAGCGTGCGGATCAACTTCAGTCACAGCCAAAGGTCACGCTGGCCTTCTAGTGTTTCGTGGAACTAGTGTGTTTATTGATACCTTGATGTGCACGGTTGTGTCATCACACTCCTGCTTGGCTTCATAGAGGCTACGCAGGTGCTTTTTCAGTGGGATCAGCTCTTTCTTCATGTCTGCCTAAAAGGTAAAAGTCAGACAACAACAGTCACGTTTTTAACTGTAAATAAAGGAAGTTATCTACAGAGTCTGAAATGAGAAATACTTCTGAATTGCACAGTAAACAGAGGAGATCAGGAATAAACTCTTATCAGGTGAGAATAAAATTAAACGGATGTTATTCTGAAACCTTGTGATGCACTTTAAAGGCCTCAACAGCCGAGAGAAGTGCATTACCTTGAGGTCTTGAGCTCCCTCGTCCAAAGGACACACTCGATGTCCCTGGTGCTTCTTAGAGGTTTGACACACACAGCACAGGACTTCAAAGTCATCCAGACAGAAAAGCTTGACTACTTCTCCGTGTGTGATGCACGTCACCTCCTCGATCCCTCCTTGTTCCCCGGTACAGTCAGCCCCAGTTGTACCCGTCCTCCGCTCCTGCTCCTTCAGGAAGGTGTCAGCCACGTTCTTCAGAGCCAGGCTGACCGTGGGCTCAGTCAGCGAACACTTCCTCCTGCAGATCGGACACTCACGCCTGGCTTTCTTCTTGTTCCAGAACTGCTGCAGACACGCTCGGCAGAAGCTGTGGCTGCACTTTAGCACGACGGGGTCTTTGAAAATCTCACAGCAGACTGGACAAGAGAGCTCCTCTTCCAGCATGGAGCCAGAGCGTGAGGAAACAGCTCGTGGTCGAAGGGCTGAAGCCACCTTAGGACTCTGGAAGAAAGAAAGTTTCCCAGGCTGAGATGAAGCTCGAGGACGCAGCGCCATGGTGGGGTCCTGTTGACTTTGAGTTAAAGTTAAAGCTGGAGTTGTTTGTGGCAGAGGGAAGAGGTGTGGTGTCTGGCTGAAGCTGGAGTCCACTGAGTAATCTAGGCTTATGAACAACCAGAGTTATAGGTCAACAGGGACTTGAAGAACAGGTTTACTTCATTTCTAGTAAATAATGGAGCCCTCATGTGCCCCCTACATCAGCAGACTCTTACATGAGCTTTCCTCTTCTTAGAAACAAAAGAGTGTCCTGGGAGGTCTGATTTAAAGTTAATAAAGAATCAAAATACTGTTTCTCAGACAAATGGTGCCTGATTGAGGCCTGCAGATGACCCTACTGAGCTTCACAGGTAGGATCAGGTTTACTGAGCGTGATCTTATTACACCCACCTCACTGACACTCAAAGTGATTTCTAGTTAAACTTCATTTATATTTCAGGAGGACAGGGTAGTGAGGAGAAACATAAAAACACCTATGGGTGAAAGAGTGAATGGGTGTTTCGGATACTGCAGAATCAGTTAAATTTAAACCAGAGATGATCAAAGTGTGAAAATCACGGATGTAACCAGGTTTAAAAAGAAGTTTTTTAGTGAATTCTGCACATTTTTGCACAACATCTGCAAGTTTTTTTTCTTTTATCACATGAGCAACAAGAATTGATGTAATACATTTCTGGGAGTAGTTAATACTTGGAGTCTGTCTCTAACTGCATGATCCCTCTCACACAGTGTAATTCTCACACACTGCTTTAATTTTCTTTCATGTTTGACATTAAAAAGCGAATCAGAACTTGTCCGACAGATGACTCCTTTTGTCCAAGAAAAACCCCTGAAACTTTAAAATTAGGAGTTAGCATTTGCTTGCCAGCATTAAATTAAAATGATAAAGCCGAAGAAGTTTTCAACCACTGCCATCAGTTTCCCCAGGAGACGGGAGTGACTGTGAAAGACCCGCAGCAGGAGTTGGTGGCAGAAGATACTGATCCATTTTGCAAACTATGATGCAAATTACATGCTAAAGGTCTCCGGGGTCAAACTCCAAGATACGCACCAGTACTGACAGCACCATTAGGCCCAAAAAACATATACAGAAGACATGGAAATTTGGGGATTTTGCTTTGTGGAGCAGTGAAAGAAAAGAACAACCTGCCTACAGTGAAGCATGGCGGTGACTCAGTGATGCTCTGGGGCTGCTTCTCTTCTTCTGGCACTGGAAACCTGCAATGTGTGGAGGGCAAAGTGGATCCACTAAAGTATCAGGAAAGCTTAGGAGACAATGTCATGACATTTGTGAGGAAGCTGAAGCTTGGGTGGTGTTGGGCGTTTTAATTATTTAGCATCTTTCTAGCCTTTTTAGCACTCAAAGTGATTTACACTGCTAGTCGCATTCACAAACCGCAAAGACTGTGACTGAACCCCGACCTTCTGATTGACAGACTTTGACTCTAACCACACTGCGTACCTCAAGCTCCACCAGGAGAAGTCCTGGAATATGTTAGAGTGATCGTCACAGTCACCTGACTGTGAGTCAGCTTCAAAAAAAAAAAAAGAAAGAAAAACTTAACTGTGGTGGGATTTTAAGAATGAAAACAGAAGTGTTCAAGAGGAATGGGCTGAGATTCCTGAGAAACTCTGCCAGAAGCTGATGTTTCTTCAGAAGCCTATGGGTGTCGACTTCCACCGGCAGTTGTCAACTTCTGTTTGCCTTGAAACAATATGGCTGACTGCCGCTGGCAAGCTAGCTCAAAACAACACAAAATCATTAATGCTAGACAGGGTCTGTGTAAACATTTTTAAAACATCCACATTATAAATCCACCTCCGATTTTTGTTAATTTTTTCGCTTTCTTGCCATTAAAGGCAGGTTGTTAAGCGCAAGTATGACAACTAGGCCAACATTATTGGTTTTGTGGTCTCCATGGTGACGTAAACAAAACATTCAACCAGAAGAGCAAAACCGACAATCGCCATAAACCTTGAGTAGTCAGGAAAACCTTTCTAACTATTAAAGATGTGGATGAACCCAATTTGCAACTGAGGTTTAATGACATTAATATTATTTCTGTGTTTGCATGTAAGAGGAAAAAGTTACATTTCCATTTTAAGCTCTGAAAATTTCAATCATTCTTGCGAGAATAAGTTGAATGTCTGTTGTTAAAGACATTTAGGTGACTGTTTTTTTTTTTTTTCAAATTTCTAACATTAAATCTTTTTAAATTGAAAACATAGCGAAAGATTTATCAGACAGGAAATTAACCATAAAGAATCTGTCCTCCACCCCCCTCTTAACTATTGTATTCAGGAAAGAGCAAACAGAAGGAAAACGGCCATGTCAGTGTTACTATTGCATTATAATTGGACATTGACAACAGTGTAATACAAAGCCATCAAAATAATGTGATCCTCTCAGTGTTACAGTGTTTTAGCATCAGTTTCATTACATGACTCATTTAAAAATTCATCAACTCTCAAGAAGAAAAGCAAAACTAAGAAACAGCTTCATACACTTGGATATACTTAAGAGGTTATCAACACCAAAAGGTTTTTTTAAGACGTGTGTTTGCCTACACCGAGTTGTTGGTGCAACATCCCGGCTTCTGCGACAGTCACTGCAACACGTTTTAGAGTAGTTTGGTATCATTCTGCTCCCACTGACAGGATACTTGAGTTTCCAGTATCATGCACTGACTTCTAACAAAAACTTGCATGAGAAAAAAAAATGCATGAAATGAGAGGAATGAAGGCATTTTGTTCCCAACGCTCTCACTTTTTCTCTTTTTTGTCCCCTCTCATGACTCAGACTCCTGTAATACTGCCTTCTGTAATGCTTCAAAACTATGAAGGTGGAATTCCTCATCAGTTGCACAAACATTGTTTTAAAATAGACATCACATCACTTTGTATAAAAACACTAGCTATAAAAAAAATAAGTCAAGACACTCCACTGACTCTGAGAGCAATCTGTTCTTGTTCTCACACAATGACCCTTAAAAAAAAGGACAATAATACTGATTTCCTGTAACATCAAACAAAGTAAGACAGAAATGTGCTGCAGTTCATTTCTTACAGCATGGAGTGGGTGAACAAACACCCCTGATCTTTTAGTCAGCGAGCTACACTTCACTATGAGCCTTTTTGCAACATCAGTTTCTTCTTCAAATAACCAACAACAAAAAAAAAGAATAAAAAAAAACCCAGCAGAGTTCATTTAGAAGATAGATAAAACAGCACATGCATGTAAAACGTAACAGTAATATCGAGAAACTGTCATTCAGCGAGGCCTTGCAGTGACGAGCCAACTCTTCTCGATCCTGTAGTTGGTCTACAGCGCAGTGCGACACAGTGCAATGTTGAGGAATAAGATCACATTTTCTTTCGCTAAGTGTCAAAAATCTACTTAGTGTTAGCTCTTGCTTTTCATTTCTCCCACACTAGAGAAATGTGCTGTTTTTGTTCCACTGCCAGCAACAACAACAATGACATGCAGGGTCATGTGACATGGCCGAAGGGAAATGTCATCAGCGTGCTTGTGGTTTCTGGAAAAAGCCGGAAGACAAAAAAAAGCACTTGGGAAGTCATCACAGTCAGTTCCTCTCCCGTCCTCTGCCACTCTCCTCTCAGTGTCGGCAGTGTCTCCCAACAGAGTGCACCCTAAATTAAAAATAGTAGGAGTATACACTGGAATATACTGTAAGTAAAGTCATGATGGTAGTGTTGTGTCTCCTTAGTAGTGCTGAATGCTGTGGGTGTCACGCACACACACACATACGATTTCTACTCTGTTAGTGCTTGTGGTTAAACCCGCCCAACCTTAGCGTCGCCAATGGCACCCCAGACGTCAAAAACAAACTCGTCTGGGAAGGCAAAGTCTCCCAGAGTTTCATCTAAAGCTTCAGCGAACTCGTCAGGGTTCTTTTTGTCTTTTCCCAGCTCCACCATGGTCGCCGCTGAAGGAGAGAGAAAGAAAGAGAGAGAGAGAGAGAGAGAGAGAGAGAGAGAGAGAGAGAGAGGTCAGAGGTACACGCACTCTACAGCGACCCAAACTGCTCCTGACTCAAGTCAGCACACGTACCAAGCTCACTGTCTCTGATGCCCATGTAGCTCTCCAGCAGGTCGTCCACCTTCTCTATAGCCTTCTCCTCGAACGCAGACGGCTGTAGCACAAAGAAGTCAAACACACACACTTAATAAAATGTAATCCTGTTTTCTACACAACACAGATGCTCATTATTCATCCACACGCACCAGTTCCTCCACGGTAGCTGGACCTTTAGAGCGTAGACGAAGAGTTCCTCTGCCAGTTCCCAACTGAACACCAGATGCCGACCTGGACCCTCCAGACCGCTGGCTGATCATATCTGAGCACACAGATTCAGAGAGGTTAAACTGCCACCTAGATCATTTGTTTGACATTCTAAGTACAGGAAACCGTCCTTAGCAGCATCATAAATGCTTTATATGCCACACTATGCTTAAAATGCTGAATCATTCAGCTGCCTGTGAAGAGGTGTGCTAGCCCAGTGATTGGACTGATCTGTGACATTTCTGTCCAGTCATTTCTGTTACCGTGGGTATAAAACTAACAAATCTCACAAGTCAGACTGTCCTCTCCTCCTCCCACACCTACCAAAGGCCTTGAGAGGCTCCGTTAGTTTGATGGTGAACTCCTTCCCTTTAGGCAGCTCTTTCAGCATCTTGGCAACCTCGTAGTGTCGACACCCAATCAGGCGATGGCCATTAATCGACTCGATCATATCGCCCACATTGATGACCTGGATCTGGTGGATGACGCTGCCCTCTCGGATTCTCTGAAAGCAAACACAACATTAAAATATGCAGCAATTTCACTACAATAACATCTGTGGACATGCATTTGCCCGATCCTTGAAGCAAATAAAATCAATTCTGTGGGTTATTTTAAAACTGCTCACCTTGATGAAAGCATAGCCTGCTCCATTATCGGTGATCGTCAACCCCAGAGCATCCTCTCCTTTGTACACCTCGATTTCCTTTCGTTGTCCTTTAATGTGGGCAAAAATAAAGTCCTCTAGCCCAATCTGACCCCCCAACAGTTTATCCATGTCCACTTTGTGAGTGTTCAAAGTGCAAAACATGACCTGTAAAAGGCAGATAAAAAAAAGATTTATCACAGTTTTTCCTCCCAGGGGAAGCTTTCATTGATACTCATTTTCAAAATAACTCACTTCAGATGGTGGTATCCCAAAGGCCTCTCCAATCTTAGCATAGAGCTCCCGCACATTACTGAAGCCCTCAATACGACCCGTGGGGCTGCCGTGAGCCAGCTGAGTGTGGAAGATGAGGCGAGGTCGCATGCTGCTGGGCGGAGGAGGCAGGCCTTCAGAAGTGGCACCCTCTCCCAGTCCAACAACACCTCCATCTAGACCGTCCATACCTGGCACATTGAGACCAGCACGGATAGGCTCTGCTTCCTCGTTCTCCACAAGCGGAGAGGCTTTCTTCCTTCTTCCCAAACCCAGAGGCATAGTAGTGCAGGGGTAGCTTAGGTAGGGGAGGGGAGGAGGCTTCTTGGGGGACTTATGCTACACTCCAGGCCAACATACACCTGGTCAGCCAAATCAGCTGCAGGTCTGTGTGACGTTTAACCTCAGCCTGACAGTAAGGGTTCTCCAGACCAGCTTGAAAGCGGTCTCATCCAGGAGCTGACAGACTTTGGAAATCCACACATCAGAGCAGCTCACATAACTGGCTCTGGATGTGTCAAGTCCAGCAGCTTGCAGTAGTTATTCTTCAGCTGTTAAACAGAGACAGACATCTGTGATTTTTATGACACTATGCTTCAGCATTAAGTTTCTATCCAAAATTTATAGCGCTATCACAGTTTCTATAATCACCGGCTCTTGATTGCTGGCACAATAAAATTCAAATACCTCATCAAAGCTCTTCTTTCACTCCTTAGCTTGGACAATCAAGACAACAGGCTGAGCTAATGTTAGCTGTTAGCCCACATTTACTATAAATGTAGCAACAAGCACGCTGAGGACTCTCAGTTGACTAGCAGTTTAGTATTTCACACTGCATGCACTTACTATTCAATGTTCAAGTTACAGCGTAGCTGCAGTTTAATTTGCCCAGCTGAGGTTTCGTAGCTTTGCTTAACGAGAATCGCCAAATGTGAACAGAAGGGAGTAAATATGGCAGGCCAGTCATTCTTACCGGAGGAGTTTTAGCCAACTATCGTTAGCTTCTTCTGCTAGCTTAGCCAGTTAACGATGCTGCTTTGCGCTGTCAAAACAACGACGCCACACCTGCAGAGACAGCCCTGTGTCTGCAATCATCCGCCTCGTTCAAGCTGACTTTGTTCAGACAGATTGTGTGGTTAGATCCGCATCTGTCAGTGTCGGTATGTGGCTCTAGATTTAGCTTTAAGCGAGCCCAGCAGGGGAGTAACAAAGATGCATTCACGTTCCCTCGGAAAGTCCAATGGAACATTTGAAGTTAAGCTCGTTCTTCATACTTCCGCAGCAGAATAACAAGGAAAGACCAAAATTAAGAATGCGTGTGGGGTTTTTTTCTTTTATGGAGACCGACAGACCTGTGTATGACTAATGTTCCAGCTGGTAGCATTACGTCCAAAGCCTGTACGTGGGACTACTCTCAAAGATATGTCCTGGCATTTTTATTTCAAAACATGTTCATAAAACACGAGTATGAGAAATTGATATTTTATTCAAACATTAAAGAGTGTATGGATAATAAACCACCTTCCCTGTGCCTTGGTTTTAACTATACCTCTACTAGCAACTATTTCAGTTTTAAAACCGGACGAGCCTCTCGGTACTACTGTCTACTTTAATTGTCATTGTCTTGCAGTTCGTCATTATGGCCACCAGAGGGCGGACTTTACCGGTTCAGAACCAGTAGTTGCATGAGAGTCGCGCTCGTTAGGCTAGAAAATCAAACAACGGACCATTTCAGCTGTTGTTTGAGGCAAGAAACTGGGAGATATTTTCGTTCTTTCTTTCCCAAATTTAATTATTTTATCAAATTTCAACTGTGGTGGTTCAATTAAAAAGTGTCATGCCCTCTAGCGGTTAAAGTGGGTTGTTGCAGTAAATTCTTCAATATAAGTCATGTAGTTATCTCATTACAAAAGCAAGTTATTTGATATCCCACCGCCAGTGCAAATCTCTTCTTTCGAGTATTCATATAGTGTATCATAATTTTAGGCCTATTTTTTCAGTTAAATTTCTAATAAATGTCTTCACTAGGGACTAAGGGATTAAATAATCTGTGATAACAGAAAGGGATTTTTATTATCATTGTTCTTAGCTTTATTGTTCGTTGAGTTAATGTTGTTCTGACATATAGGTCTCTTTAGAGAGCTGTAAAAACATTATGGTCATTTAAAGGCCTTTATTAGTATTATCAAAAATAGTACTCTGGAATAATAAGCATTTACTACTGTGCCTCTTTACTGCTACTAAGTATCAAAAACTAGCATTTTAGATAGCTTGTTATATTTCGTTACATAAAAAGGTAATTTGAAAGAAAATCTGGGAGATCTGTTTTTGGAAAAAAAATGCTTTAATGGCAAAAATGCTCCCAATAACTATATCAAGCACACATCAATGAATTAGATAGCCAGATTTTTTTTTTATGTTGAATGAAAATTAACACACCATAAGAAAGATCCATTAAAAATGCCTCACATTTTCAATTAATAAAAGATTTATTGTTAAAAGTTTTTTCATCTTTAAATCCCAACCTGAAGAATTTCTAAACAAACAAGAGCTGAAAGTGAAAAAAAAGAAGAAAGGAAACAGAAGTTTACACATCAGTGAGATTACACATCTCTACATTCATGTTTAAAACATGTTTGTGTAAGGTTTAACTCAAAACTCCAGCAGGAGCAGGATGAAGTTCAAACTGTCATGAAGTTTGGACAGTCTCACACGCACACACACACACACACAAACACACACAAACTTAAAATAGGAAAATGACCTAGCTGTTTCACAAACTTCTATCATCACAGTGAAAAGTGCACAGGGCTGAATATGACACACTTCAGTGATCAGAACTTCCACTGAACTATGAAATCACATGTTTCCAGGTGCTTGGAACAAATGCTGGGAGGTGTTTGAAATCACACGAAAATTTACTCTGCAGACTTTCAAACTGGGTGCTGAAACTCATCTCACATCTCAGCCTTTGTCGTATTTCTGTCAGACTGATGCATGAGGTTGAAACCATGTAGATTACAATAAAGAAAAGTAAACTCAGGCTGTGGATTAAAAAGCAATTTAGACGGAGGACTCAAATGAAATATTACACACGTCACAAAGAGAAGATCTTTGTAGATTTCCAGTCACACATGACAGATTAAATATCATGCTTCCAGCTTCACATTGGACACATATGTTCTTATATAGTGAAAACTATTTGGCACAAATTTCACAAACATTATTCACATGTAATACACTCCAAAGATATTTTAGAAGTAAACATGTTAACGAATGAGCCATTTACACATCAAAGTTCTTCATTTTTCCCATACAGCTCAGATAACAGGGGTGCAAACTCGTCACAGGTAATAAAGGTGACAACCCTGCGTCCACATACCACCACCACCACCACCGCTCCTCACACAGTACTTACAGATCTACCAGCACAACAGCTCCGTATAGTGGTTGTTTGGTTATATTTGTGTGTGGTTTTCTATAAAGAAAAAATAAGAAGATGCAACACAAATAGGTAGAATAATTTATCCCATAATCTATTACAAATTTTTATCTTTCTATTATTCATTTTTAACAAGCGATCATTGTGTTTTATTCTTACTTTGTGTATGAATTGTGCAATACAAATAAAACTGCCTTGCCTTGACTAATACCCACATTATAACCAACCTAATATAAACAAACAGAGGAAGTGGGAAGTCACGTTAAATTTTATTTTCTGTATAGCACCAGATCACAGCAGACGTAATTTAAAGTTTCCTCTCTTACTGATCAGGTCTGTACCTTGTTCTTTTATCAAACAGACTAAATAGTCTTATGATGTTTATCTTATTTACATGACAGGGTGTCATTTCTGTCTCCTTATGGATGGACTCGCTTCTGCTCTCTGTATCGTGCACAGCAAAGTTCCGCCCCGATGCACACTGACTCACAAACACGTGTGCACACAGACACAGAAACAAGCCATAGTGGACACATAGTCGGGGAAAATAATGTAAAAATCACCACAAGAGGAGCACAGATGGCATAGTGGTTAAGGTTGCGCTCCATATACGCAGGCGGCTCGGGTTCAAATCCGACCTGTGGCTACTTTCCTGCATGTCACTCCCAACTCTCATCCTGTTTCCTCCTCTATCTACTGTCCTGTCCTCTAAATAAAGGCATAAATGCCCCCCAAAAATATATATATTAAAAAAATCACCACAAGAAACGCAGAAATTAAAACTTAAACTGCTACCAGGGCCATCTCTGCGAAGATAGCATCCACCCCGCCCCTAGCTGCCGCCACTGAATGGCTATAAAAGCAGGCACAACATGGTCATCCAACAGCTGCATGACCAGCGCCTTTAAACCAACAGAAGCGCGCATCATGAAAAAAATAAACTTGCGCGTTAGCCAAACAAGCCTGGAAATCATATTGTGATTAAGATTCATGTCTGAGCTCGCGAAGCAGATTAACACCCCTCCTCCCCAAAAATAATTTTATTGCAGGTTTACATGAATCACAGAAACTATGTAATTTGGATCCAAAACCGCAAGTTCACTGAAAGGTGACAAGTTTGCACCCCTGAGATGAACCAAGCCAAACTGTTTCCCAGCTCTTTCAGCATGCACCTCTTCGTCTGAAGACGCAGACACCATCTCTGTTGGAGTTAAATGCATACTTAAGTTTCAGTGTGACTGCAGCCTACTTTACCCGACAGACTGCAGACAGTCATGGAGATTTAGTTCTTGAATCTCTTGTTAGAGATGAAAAAGAGTAGTCACAGTCAGATTTAAGGGTTGTCATTTTAGACCTCTGCTGAGTTTGTTCCTATGTCCAAACAAAGCCAGCTTGAATGTGATCGATGAATACTGTTTTACTACAAAGTGTTAACAAACAGAAAAAAAAGGAATGCTTCTGAAACATTATCTCATGATTCACCCTCAGTTTGATGCATTCCCTGCAGATATGTGTTATAGAGGTTACATCACCATCATACTGATCCACTTCGGCTGGATCCTACGGCGCAACGTAATGTTTAAGCATGCACTTCTGCACCTGAGGTAATGTTACTAAGCTGACTGCATTCTACTCTGCAGCACCCAGGAAAATCAATTATTCAGTTGCGATATAAAGTTCTGCAAATCGACAGACTTAAAAAAACAGCTATCTGGTTCCTATGATTTATCTCCTTTGCATTAAGCTCTGACCTACCACTTGCTTCCTTGCACGGTTTTCTATTTACATATTGTATTTTTTTCTATTCCTTTCACCGCTCCTGCTTCTTTCTGTCAGTGTGACAGGACGATACATAATACTGTTTCTCAACCTCAAGCGAATGCACACATTAAACAGTCAGTTCGACTGTCCAGAGTCTTTAAAGTGACAAGTTACCAGAGAGGAATATGGATTTGGTTTTCCTGAACCTGAACGCACAGGAGAGCGCCAGCTTTTCAAGGCAAGCTTTCCTGAACTTCGACATCAGGGTGGAAGGATCTGCTTGAGTGCTTCTCGTGTGCTTTGGCCCAGTTTGTCAGGGAATTTCACCGTGAAGTCCAAGATCATGTCGCCTCTCCTCTCAGGGCACTTGGACAGAGGAAGCCCTTCACCAGATATACGCTTTTTGGTTCCAGGTTTGACAACGTCTCTAGAGGTCACAGTGATGGTCCGGCCGTCCAGTGTCGGAGCATTGACCGTGCATCCACACAAAGCCTGAGGAGACACACAGAGAAAATGGAACATAAGTTAATAAGATGGCACCAAGATGTAAATACATTTTGATAAACCGTTTTGTAGGTTTAGCAGATTCTTACATCTCTGAGTGATATTTTTGCAGGATAAATAATATCTGAGCCCTCTCTTCTGAACACCGGGTGGGGTTTATCTTTCACCACAAACACCACGTCTGCAGGAATGTTGCTTGGAGTTTCATCACCCTCCTTGGGAAAAGTGATTTTTGTCCCCTCTTTCCATCCACGCTTGATGTCAACTGTTAAAATCTTGTCTTCACTGCGCATGGTGCAGCCATCCGGGTTCAGTCTCTTGCGGGAAATCTTCATCTTCTTTGTGCAGCCTGAGAAGACCTCCTCCAGACTCACCTTGAGCTCATGCACAACGGGCGGGTCCTTTCTTTTCTCTTGCGCTCTGTGAGGACCTCCTGGATGGGATTTAAAGGATCTATGAAAGCCACCCATGCCTCCCATTCTTCCCATGCCAAACGGTGTGAAGGGGTCATTGATGTCCATCTCATCGTCTTCATTGTGCGAGAAGAAGT
The DNA here is from genome assembly GCA_030710495.1 of Labroides dimidiatus. Taxonomy (NCBI): domain Eukaryota; kingdom Metazoa; phylum Chordata; class Actinopteri; order Labriformes; family Labridae; genus Labroides; species Labroides dimidiatus. The sequence continues at coordinate 11,127,004 of CM061163.1, forward strand.
GATCGAAGGGGCTGCGGCCACCAAAGAACTCCGCGAACATCGCGTGAGGGTCTCCATGGAAGGTGTAGTTGTAGTTTTGACCACAGTGTCCTCCACCTCCACCACCACCGCCGCCACCAGAGGAACCTTTTAGGCCTAAAAAGGATGAAAAAATGAGAGAAAGAGAGCTTAAAGTTTGAGATGATAACTTTAACATTTAGTTGTAGCTTATCATCTGCATCAAAAATCAAGTTTTCATCAAAACTTGGTCAGTAGAGCAATCAATTTTATTTCTAATTGACTTAAACTCACATAAAAACTTACAAGTTTGACTTTTTAACACTTTTAAGGCTCAGATCCCCACTTTAACTGCACCCTGAGGATGCAGACTCTAACATTTCAGCGTAAGAGCATATATATGCATCTTTGAACTGGCTGAACCTGAATTTAAATCCAGGGACAGACTGACAGGACAGGCAAGAACTCGTGGCTTCCAGCAACTTCTCTATACATTGTCCACACACGCCCCTTCATTGTCCCACTAATGAAAAGATGCCGGGAGCAGCGATCAGGGGTTGCATCAATGCATCAACTAGCAGAATCAGGGTGTGCAGACTGCGTGCTTTCATACGTTTAAGAAATATCCCAAGTTAATGGGAGAAGAAGAAGCACAAACTTAAAAAAAATAAAGAAGTTGTAAGGAAGAGGAGTTTGGTCACCTTCTTCTCCAAAGCGATCATAGATGTCCTTCTTCTTGGCATCGCTGAGAACATCGTAGGCTTCAGCAATCTCCTTAAATTTATCCTCAGCTCCAGGAGACTTGTTTTTGTCCGGATGATAACGCAGGGCCTGTTTTCTGTACGCCTTTTTTATCTCATCTTCGGAGGCACCTTTGGCTATCCCGAGCACTTTGTAGTAATCTTTACCCATTACAATAACCGATCAGTCCCTTTTCAGCGTCATATAAACATTTTCAGTTTTTGTTCAATGCAGCAACACATCCAGCGTGTCCACTGTATGGGCCAGGTCCACAGACTCCTCCACCGCCGCAGCCGCTGCTGTCACCGCTGCGGTACAGAAAAAAAGGCTGCCTGGCTAACTGTCAAGCTAAGCTTTCCTCACTTCACAGACAGTGGACAACGTTTTACTCCTCAAGCCTCAAGAAGACGACGAAAAATAATATCATTCTGCTTGAACAACATAACTTTAAGCACCATGTCCATCCGTGGGCGTCTGTATGTTAGCGTCGCGGGGAAATTCAGTGAGGAAACTTCTGGAAGACGCTCGTGCTGCTGATGATGTGGGTCATCGTCATTACAGGCGAGGCAAGAGGATTCACTCCCAGCAACTTCCGGGTTTGTATGCGGCACGGCAGACGTGAAGCACAAGTCAGAGAGGGGCCAAAACGGGCTCTAAAAGAAAGTCAGTGCATAAAATAAAAGCTTTACGATATACTTAATTTTGTTTTATCGACATGGTACTCATTGCATCTGTCCCAGGTGAGTAGTCGGTGCTTAAAGTATCGTTTCATTGATGTGCACGCGCAGTCACATTGCTTCTTGATGCCTTTGCAGTTCATACTGGGGATTTCCATGTGGTTTAATCAATCACACATGTAGTCAAACTATTCAAAACCTCATTATTATTATTGTGACCAAAAAGTACGCAACTCAAAGAAAAAAAATATTAGGGTAATTGATAGGGCAAATCTCGAAACTACAAATAAAGGCTACAGTGTACCAGCTATTAAACACACATTTTACAAACAACAATTAGGCCACGCACACACACACACGCACGCGCGCGCACACACACACCCACACACACACACACACACACACACACACACACACACACACACACACACACACAAATACAAATGTGCAAACCTCAGTGTAAGCTGAATAAAGGTGGGTCAGTTGTTTTTATACTATAAAGTTATTAAAAGAAAGCAATGAATTACAAAGGCAGATCCAGACTGAAGTGCAACCAAACAAATTGTTACTGATTTGTAACAGTATCAGCGGTTAAATATTCTGATTATTATTATCTTTTTTTTTTTCAGATTCAGCATTTTGGGGTTGCACCTGGAGTGTCCAATCATTTTTAAAGGGACCCCAAGCCACCCCTCTGGACCCACCCCTAACAGCAGGTATCCAGGGACCAAGGTTGGATGATAGTCAAAAAACTAGTTATGCACAGATTTAATGTGATCAAAATCTTTTATTATTAAACACATTCAGAGGTCTTTTCTAGACATTCTATGATAGTGACATTTCTCATAAATGTCCTAATTAATATAAAAGCGAGTAAAAATGACTGTTTCTCCAACCAGGACACACTGGGGATCAGTGGTCCCCTGAAGTGCTATGTTACAGCATTCCTCTGAGGTCACATCTACACATTACCACATTTCAGTTCAGTTCAGTGTGCATTTGAGACTATTTTCACATTTATTTCTGATAAACAATGTTTCATACTGATCAAGGTACATTTTCATTCCTTATCCATGACCCACAAGCGATCTTGGAATGCAAACAGTGATACTGCTACATGCTGCTGGCTTGGACAGTTCCTACTAGATATAAATAGATCACAGAATATGGATATGCAGTTGGCTATGTGCGATGATTAGTTGGCCTTGTGTGATGAAAGGCATCTTTGATCCACTCTGTATCAGCATTGTGTTTTTTTTCAGCCTCCTCTCACTGCAAACCTCCCTGAAGCATGTTAGAAATCATGTTGTTCCTGGATAACAAATGCTTTGAACTCCACAGGCCATGAAATAAATATGTTTGTCATGTTCAGGGGTCTGGTAGAGAAAATTATATCAGTCATACTGGAGATCCTGGGGCTGAGGTGAGTGACCGAGCAGTTATGGGGAAGTGTCTTTCTTTTAGCTCTATAGAGAGCACATAGGTATTTGTCACTGGGAATGGCTGCATGTGGCTTCCCAAGGTTACCAAGCTGGTGCTGAGCAAATCAGGAGACTTATATTTAGCCTTGCAAATGGCGCGCTGTGGATTATGTCTTAGGGCTCTCCGGTTTCGTCTTCAGTGCGTTTTGTTGTATGAAGGGGGGCTGTGGATCATGAAGAGGCTGCTATTCAGGTAAGAAGCAGGTTCATTTTATATCTCACAGACCAGCTCTACTCCCACTTCACACTTTATTTCTTCCTTTTTATTCAACACATACACTCCACCAGGGGGGTAAAAGGGGTTTATGATCTAACTTATTTCAGTTGCTCTTCTCCTGGAGGTGGAAGGCTATTCAGAGAGTCCCAAAGACACCGAAGACGACACGCTTGAGTTGGACTGACAGTTGTGCAGAGGGTGAGCAGGGGGTTGCTTTCCATACCAGCAGAGGGACAGCCAACGTCACTGGACATATTACAGATTATTTCACCGGGCTACTGAGGTTTGGGATCAAACACCATGGATGTACTCGCCCTCGAGGCAAAGAATGTGAATGGAGCAGAGGCAGAGAAGAAGTCTGCACCGAGGCCAAAGCCAAAACCTCCCAAAAAGGCCAAAAGGATTGTTTACTTTGAGGTGGAGATTGTGGATTTAAAGACTAAGGAGAAACTGCTGCTATTGGACAAGGTGAGTGTCAGGATGATGGAAGGTTTCTGGTTACACTCACCTTTTAAATTAACCATAATCATTTTAGAAGAGAGAGTACTTGCTTTGATGCAATTGGGTCACACGTGTATGACTGATAAGAAAAGGGAACTCAAGAACTCAGCATGCCTTAGGTTTTATTACCAACTGCTAAAGTTTATCACCTCCCAGTGCACTAACTTTAAGGTTTTATACTTTAGACGTCTTCTGCTTGTGCTAAAAGTAGCACAACAAGAGACCTAGTTGCAGTGAAGTCAGTAGAAACACGTTTGTTTTTGCTCAAGGGTCACTTGAGCAGACGGATACTTATACAGAGAGTTGTGTAATTCAAATGTGGCTCAGTCAAGAGCAGTCATTACCAGTTAGGAGTCGACTGAATGAAGGTTGCTGTTAGGAGGTGAGAATTGCTTCTTCATCTGGCAGGAATTCTCCGTTCCAGCTACGGTACATGCCAATGATGCACAGGACCAACTGGCAGGCAGGCCCACATGATTAGCAACTTGTGTGGGCAAATATGAATGAACAAAATGCAGATTTGAAGATATGAAAATCTGTACAGTACAAAAAAAGAGACACCCGTAAGTCAGAGTGTGCATGTGTTTATTTTAATTGCAGGTGGAGCCAACTGCCACTATTTTGGACATTAAAGCTTTGTTTCAAAAATCATGTAAGTAAATGAAGAAATGAGGCCAGTATTTGCAGTTTATTTTTAATTTTTTGTCAAGAAATGCTATCGCAAGTGCTCCAAAAATGACCTACTTCTCTGTTCGGTAGATCCAAAGTGGTATCCAGCCAGACAATCCCTGCGTTTGGATCCAAGTGCGTAGGCTTTGTGATAATAATTCTACATTCATTAAATTCAGCTTTTTGCCTGATTTTTTTCCCCCTGATCTTGCATCAGCTGATGGCTGTGGACTGTGTTGTTTCAGAGGCAAAGTGTCTCAGAGATGAGGATGTACTGCAGTCACTTCCTGTTGGAACCACAGCCCATTTTTACTTCAGTGACCTTGGACCACAGCTCACATGGGGAACAGTAAGTCAGTATTTACACACATATTTAGGGCCTCACAGTGGCTTCGCATGTATTAATCTAATAAACAATAAAGCCATGCATGCCTTACATTGCTCTAAACTATTATGCAAAGTATTTATCGCATCATAATTTTATACTAAGTCTCAATTTCAGCTTCATTGTTGAAGCAGTTAAAATAATTTGCCAAAGTTTTGAGCGTGTTTGTTAACAGATTGGAATAATTTTTCATCAGCAAATATGTTTTACAATTCAGTCATTTACAGAGAGGATCTAAAGACAGGTAACATGGCTGTTTAATTGAAAAAAATCCAAATCTGTTGTCGTGGATATTAACATTTTCCATCTTATGAAATTATTTTTTGTGCTTTTTCTCCTCAGAGTGTGATTAAGTCATTTCAAATGACAGAGGATTTGTGTCAAACAAGCTCAGACGAAAATCAGGAAAACTTTCTCACCCACTCAGTAACTCTTGAATATAAATATCAGTCTGCAGCGGTGGATAGCAGCGATTTGCTGCAGTTCGTTTTTCTCTCACCTCCTGCACTGCCTGTCCTCTGTCCGAGGACATCTAATCTCACGGCCTTACTTCTCCCAAAGGTGTTTATCCCTCCTGACCTCTCACTTGCCTTCAATGGGCCTCTTTACTCACCCTTGCCCACCCAGTCTGTTCATGCCCCAACATCATACCAGGCTTCAGACTAAAGTTGCTAAGGGTTGAGGGGCATGAGGTGCCTCAGCAGAGACCACCAGCAGTGGCTTTTGGTCAAGCATGCTGAGCCAAGGATCTGCTGGAGGTGCTGATTCAGGGCTCCATATCGCAATCAGCTGTGCTACTGCTTTTGATCATATCATTTACAGCCTGTCTCACATGCTCCAGGGGCACATGTTGAATACTATTATTACTACACCGAATTGTTGTGAGTGTTGAGAGGCGTAGATGAAGAGAGCAGGTCTGGTTTCAGTTTGCGTGCTCTCTTTGGTTGAGGGTGACGACTGACAAAGTGCTGATCTAACCGGAAGAAATACTTTGATCTATTTCTACTTTTGTTCCACTTTGAGAAGTCAATATATAAAGCTTTTAAGTCTTTCCATGATAATGACTGCTCTGTTTTGTGCTGTTTTTGCATAAATCTGCTTAAAAACAAAGTCATTTTTAATTCTTCCTGTATGTTTGCTTTGTTCATTTCAGGTGTTCCTCTCAGAGTGTGTCGGCCCACTCATCATCTACTTAATGTTCTACTTCCGTCTTCCCTTCATCTACTCTCCAAAGTATGACTTCACCAGCAGCAAGCACTGGGTTGTTCAGTAAGTGTCCGCTCACTCGAGACCTCCAGGATTAATTGCAGCGATGCTGCAGAGTATCAAAGAGCCTGAAGCATTTGACAGACGCAGACTAAACATAACAAACAGTCGTGAAGCGCATTCCTCGAGAGACGCTGATGCAGAGCCAAGTGTAATAGACTGCAGCAGGATGGTTTTTAATCAATGTTTAATGTGTAAGCGCATTTATTTCTGTTTGCAGCTTGGCCTGCATTTGTCACTCCTTCCACTACATCAAAAGGATTCTGGAGACGCTGTTTGTTCATCGTATCTCCCACGGGACCATGCCTCTCAGAAACATATTTAAGGTGACTGAGCTTCAGGATTTTAATTCATGCCGTGTTGTTCATTTAAGAATCCTATCCGTGCAGTGTGACTTATTGTAGTCCCTCCTTCGATTACAGAACTGTGGCTATTACTGGTGCTCTGCAGCGTGGATGGCATATTACATCAACCACCCTCTGTACACCACACCCTGTAAGTGCAGAGGACTGCTGTTCTCATTTTAACCCATCAGTCGTCGTCTGTCTCCTTCCTTATCCTTTTTCTTCCTGACACTACAACAGTTTACGGGCAGCAGCAGGTGAACACAGGGCTTTATGTTTTCTTGGTAAGTCTCAAATCTGTTCAAGGAATTTACCCGTGGCTTCTTCCTGGCAATCTATTTGTGTATACTTTATCATTTGGATGTCTGTGTTCCTGCAGTTCTGCCAAGTGGGAAATTTTTCCATCCATGTTGCCCTGCGTAACCTCAAACTAGCAAGTAAGTGTTTATATTGAATTCACATTATATTAAATGATTTATTTTTTCAAGTGAATGCAGTACAATGTTTTGTTGGTGTTCACACATCACAACAGGTGCGAAATCCAAGAAGATTCCCTATCCGACGAAAAATCCCTTCACCTGGATTTTCTGGCTGGTCTCTTGTCCAAACTACACATATGAGGTAAGCAAAAGAGATCCCCACCGACATCTTTTATTGTCAAAGAAAAGCTTCATCGCCCCTTTAAATGTGTTTCTTTGTCAGACTCAGGGGTTTGGGGCCCTCTCTTTGGGAACACAGCTTTTACCTTGTTTTGGAGATATTTACATGTATTTGTGAAGCAAAACACTTCATTACTACACACACTGTCATTCTTGATGATAGAATAATAATCTTTATAAATTATGTGTTTATTTTGTCAGATTTTTTTTTAATCTTATCTGTAAAATATTGAAGCTAACGTCTGTAGGGGTAACAGAACTTTGATACCAAGGTTTTTGGTGCCATCTACTGGTTTTGTTCTGCACATGTGGCATACTTCTAAAGGCCCTGTGTGTGTGTGTGTGTGTGTGTGTGTATCTCTGGCTGCATGTATGTGCGTGTGTGTGTGTGTGTGTGCGTGAACTTCTTGCTCACAGCTGGGCTCCTGGATCGGCTTCACAGTGATGACCCAGTGTGTGCCTGTGGCTTTCTTCACTCTGGTGGCCTTCATCCAGATGACTGTGTGGGCCAAAGGCAAACACCGCAGCTACTTAAAGGAGTTCAGGGATTATCCAACCCTCCGCTCCTCCATCCTCCCATTCATCCTCTAGAGCCTGGCACAGAAAACAACGGTTGCTACAAACATGCATCCTCATTGCTGACCTGGTCTTATTACAAAAGGCCTCTCCATCCACTGGAGGTCAGAAAGTTTGTGCTGAGGTTTACTGCACGGATGGATTTTGGTCGTATGGACTCCGGGTAACATTCTCTCGAGTCGCTCCATAACAAGGAGTGGAAGTTAATCTGAGAGTCTGATGAATGCAGGGCTGCTACAGGCAAAAGCCTTCAGAGTTTGATGCGACAAAGTCTTAATTTTATGTTGTGTGTGACTTTAAAAAGCAAGATGATGAAAAGTTATTTTGGTACTTTGGTAACTAGTTTGAGACAGAGTATTTAGCTTTTAAAATGGTCTGTTATTCTCAAAGCTTTTGGCGCGCTCTTCACATGGTTCTACAGAGCTCAGAAACCAAGAGACTAGTTTTTTTTATCAAACTAGTGAGCAGCCTGGAGCTGACGGCTTTGTGGCCTCCTACAAAACTCTGGTAATCTGACTGATTCTCGTGGCCTTGCTTAAGGTGATGTGTGAGTCACCTTCCTTTTTTGTCCATGCATGGATCAAGTGTATCTGCAGTTTAGGTATAGAAAAATATGAAATAGAGAACAACACTGCAGACAGCATGCCCAAATTCACATTACCAGTATAATCACCACACATCTTTAATCACGTTCAATGTGAATCTGGGATAAAGTTATGGGGGCACTGGCTCTGTGCAGTTAGTTTCCACTCTATTGTTTTTGTAAAAATCTGAAAAACAGATACAAACAGACAGAAACTGATGGTGCTTCTAAAATCGGAGAAGTTTTTCTCTAACCTGTTCAAAGACTGTGGCTTAAATGAGAAACTTTTTTCGTTGTTTTTAAATACTTTGTATGAAAAAAATGGTAAATTTTGCTGTAATCTTTTAGTTAGGAAAACAAGTGTGTGCAGGATTATTTAAAAACAAACAACAACAACAACAAAAACATTCTTACGGTATTTGATTGTGACAGACGTGACGATATAACTGGTGAAACGGATTATTTTATGCACATAACTACGTGACTGTGATTCAAATAAACTATCACATATAGAACAGAGAGACACGCTTTATTTGTGACTCTGGAAAAAAGTCTCAATGTTTCAGATAAAAATGAGCAAAGATACACTTGAGATGTAGACTACATCATGGAATGTTCCAAATATGAGGCCGACTTGCATCAAAACACAGATAAACACTGAACAAATGATATATCGATGAGAACATAAAATATTGCATTTGATCAAGGTGTCTGCTCTGTTAACAGGCACTGAGCAGTCGTATTGATGATATATTTAATATAACAATAACTGTTGTCTCAGTTTTTTTTTTTTTTACTGTATTTTGCTTATGTAAGGAAGTAAAGTCTATTATCCTGCAGGTTTACTGGTCACAGTGATCTGCAGTAGTTCCCATGGAGTATGCTGGACCACATTCAAGAATACATAACATAGAAAAAGGGAAAAATGCAATATATTGCCTTGCCAGCTGGAAGTATTATATTATATCACTCATATTGCAGAGACACTGAAGGTATAATCTAACATGAGTAGAAATTTGTGACAAGATGAGTCAGATTTTGTTTTTTTTTTACTTTGATGCAGCTATGCCGATGGTCTGACTTCAATGGAACTTTTTAGAACTGAATTCAGTTCCTCAGCTGTAAAAAAAGGAAAAGGGCGTCAGAGGCGATTTACATTTATCTGTGACAAGCAACAGCCTCTCGAAAAGGAGGCGGTACCATTAGAAACAAAAACAAGAATGTAGGGAGGAACTGTCGAGCCATAAAGAACCAGCATCTTCTTATAAACGTACTCACACTTCGCTCTCAGCTGTATGCGATCACATTTCTGTGGGGACGTAAGCCCAAAGGTGGTCCAAATTGTGCAAGGCTCAGCCCTCTTCAATAGCTTCCTTATTGATCCCTTTCAAGTGCAGAAAGGTCATTGGTCCTCTTTATAAAACAAACTATAAACACAGCCGTCTCTTTCTTTAACAATGCAATGGAACAGCCGATTGGTTGAAATGATAACCATTTGAAAACCAAAGACCATAACGAGAGGTAGGATGGGTGTCTTTCAGTTTCTGGTCATTCTCACAGTGAAAGTGAATTCCACTGCAGCCATCGCCCCTCCACTCACCCTCTACATAGTCTGTATATGAAGGTGGGTGCAGGATCCAGATGGGAGAGGGCACTGCATGCACGATCAGGTCATTGCAGTATTTGTCAGTCTTTCTGCCTGTGCTGTTACTTCAGAGGTCTTCACATTCCAGGAAGTGGGTCCTCTGCAGCACCTTTACGTGGCGCTCGTAGATTTTGAGGGCAGGACCGAGACGAATGGACAAACCAGTCAACACGTCACTGCGCTGCATTAGGAGGAGGGACTTCCCATCAATTTCCTGTATGAGATAGAGAAAGTAAGCATTGGTTGGTTACGCTGCAGTGTAGGTACTGTAAAGTATTTTATAAACAGGTACAACAAACAAACTGAATATTAACATTAAGAAGCTAAAAAAAGCTGAATTCATGAGAAAAGTTATCTTATTTTATCCAGAGAGACCATGCAACACACTGGATACATGTTGCTTCTTAAACCCACAAAGAGGTGATGAGATTTTACGTAAACAGGTGGCGCCCCCTAAGGATGTTTTGAGGCAGTGCACTGACCTGTGTTCTAAAAGCCACAGCCTGCTCTGGAAAGCCCGCAGCTGAGAAGTAACTGGCAACATCTGCCACAGTCCACTGCAACAAGTTCTGTCCAACCTTCTCCTTCTTCACGGAGCTGAAGGACGACGAGAGAAAACAAACAACTCAGAGACACGACCACAGAGGGACTTTCTATCATTTTTAAACCATCAGTTGACCTTCTTTGAGCTCATCTATTGTTTTTAACTTAAGCTTTTACACCGATGCTGATGAACTGTTCAGGTCTGAAAAGTTGAGTTACGACGTTACGTAACTCTTCTGCTAAAATGTGTCTTAATAGGAAAATGAAACTACTTGACAGAATACTCACACTTCATCGTCTTTACCACCGTTAAGAAGACCATCTCCGACTGATGTGAAGGAAGGTAAATCAACCTTATTCTTATCTGTACCTGCAAAAAAATGAGACAAAATCACTACAAATGCTGTGCAACTGTGACCACAGTGAGGTCGTGGACATAACGAGAAGCAGAATTTAACTTGAATGATCCTTTAAACCCCTAGCTGGGTTTAAATTAAAGTGACTGATAAAATGCAGAAGAAACACTTTGGCATTCTGCCTCGTTCGGTGAAAGAGAACACTTCGGTGCTTGAAAATGTTTACATTTCACTGGAGCCAAAAAGTATCTGTGCTTGTTAATTTCCCAACTCTTATTCCTTGGTGTATAAATATATGACAAATAGCTGTGGTATTTCCTCTTTTTTTGGCCTTGTGTCAGTTAAAAAATCTGCACTTTCAAATTTTGTATTATATGTAAAATGGGACACAAACAGGTTTGTTCATGTGAGTGAGTTGCAGCATCTGAGCGTCGTTATTCTAATCTTTCAAGTCCAGATTGATGTTCACAATATGATAAAAATTCTACTTTCTGAATGTTTGTATGAATCACAACCTTTAATTGTTGTGATGTGATGAACAGAGGCAGCAGATGTGTAGTGAAACTGTGAGGATACCTTTCCCTTGCTGCTCGAATGCTGTGCAACGGAACCCTGTCACAGGACACTTGATTTTTCTATTAGATTGTTCACGGTTCAGTTCAGTGTCGACACACTGAATGAGTGTTCCTACGGCACCCTTCACTACAAAGTACAGCAATGCTGGCAGGGCTGTTTCAGTACATATGACACATGACATGGTCAAAGCTCCAGTCTTTGGTCTAGAACTGCTTCTTTCAGTTAAGACCCAGCACAGCAGTATCCTTCATCATGAGAAAACAGTAGATTGGAAATTAGAGAGCTTTTTTAGTAGAATCTCTTTGTACCACGTCAACAACCTCAAATTCAAAAGGTGGGATGTTGCGTGAATGGACAAGTAAACAGTGTGATGGTTTGCAAATCCACCCTATTTGTAATCAGATACAGCTCAGAGACAACAATTTAAATATTAAAACTTCATTGTTGTTTTGTGTAAAATACATGGTTATTTTAGATTTGATGCCAGCAACTCATCTCAAAAAGATAGGACAAAAGCATGCTCACTGTACGGTTACTCTGTCAATTTTAAGGGGAGGAAGGAAATGTGTTTCTATGATTTTGGAAGTGGCATGTTTTGCTTTTTGTCTGATAGAGGATTACCAAGACTCATCTGTTCTGGATCTGCTTTGCAGTTTATTTCTGTTCAAGATGCAGGTTGGGACTGCGGGTAGGCCAGTTTAGGCCCCGTCTACATGACAACATTTCAGAGCGTTTCACTCGAAAATGCAAAAAAAACGTGAAGTAAAAATATCTGCGTTAACATGGAAACGCTGAGGGACTGAAAATGCTGTAGTATGCATGCCGGTCCTGTAGTTGGTGATATAACTGTAAAGTCTGTTGGTAGCCCTCCGCCAAAGTAGAGGTGGGCTGAACATCTGGCGTATATAGTGAATGCGTCTTATCTGAGTGCAGAAGTGCAGCAACAGATGCACATTTTGTTGAAAGGCAGTCAGCAGATTTGGCAGCACAAGCACAACATGGTAGTCTACCATTGAGCCGTTGTTGTTGTCCGGTTCACGCATGGCAATTAAAAGTTCCCACAAAGATAGTGAAATGCGCACGAGCTCAGTGAAGCGTGACATCAGCATTTCCACTGAAAACTCTGGCTTGCTGTTTACACGGCAATGGGGGACAAATTCCACTCTGGAGGGCGTTTTTAAAAAATGTGTTTTTGGTCGTCTAAAACTGTGTTTCTGTGTAAACGAGAGGCTGAAACGCAACAATACTTTTGTGTTTCATCCTAAAACCGTTGTCATGTAAATGGCCCCTTAGTACCTGGACCCTTCTACTACAGAGCCATGTTGTTGTAATGCGTGCAAGACGTGGTCTTTCTTGAAGAAAGCATCATCTGGATGGAAGCATTTATAGCGTCTTCTAAGGACGGACATTTCAAGCTAGAACACTTTTCAGTATGGCATCTATTCAGCCATTAGTTGCAAATGTTTTCTTCTTCTGTATTTGATGCAGTTGCCATTAGGCTGTTTTCCAAACCACCTACTACACTAGCAGTTCCTACTGGTTTGGCCAAAACCACTATGTAGTAGGCAGTAAGCAAAAACCTGCAAGATCTGAAGATCTGCTGAAAGTTCCTGGATGTCCTTCTTATCCAGGAAAATTTATCAGCAACGGACCAGCCTCACCCGGTTCTCTCCGGGTACACCGGCTTCCTGCCACAGTCTAAAAACATGCTCATCTGGTTAATTGGTGATTCTAAATTCTCTGTAGGTGTGAGTGTGAACGTGAAAGGTTGTCTGTCTGTATGTGTCAGCTCTGTGATTGACTGGAGTCCGGGGTGTACCCCGCCTCTCGCCCTAAGACAGCCTGGATAGACTCCAGCTACCCACAATCCTTAACAGGGTATAGAAGAGCGATATAGAAGATGAATGAATTAATGAATATTTGTGATAAACATTTGACCTTTCATAAAGAAATGAACATTTGAAGCTTTAAAAACCATGACCAATCCCTAGTGTCTTCACAGTTATGTAAAATCCATGCTAAGAGCACCTCTGCATCCTCATATAACATGGATGCTCACTTTTCAGTTGTGTTCTGGTAACGAGCCCTGCCTTTTTTTAAAAAAAAAAAAAATGATGCAGGTATTGAACTTAAAATGAGCAAATGCTTCACATGTAACAAAAAACCTGCAGTTGTAGCATTTGATATGTCTTCGCCCTTTTTATTCAACATAGGGTTAAAATGGTTTGCAAACCATCAAAAGCTGTTTTATTTAAATGTCCCTCATGCCACAACTGTTTTAAAATCACGGTTGTGAAACCTCCTGCAGTTTTTGATTTTTTCTGCAAAGGAAATCATGATACATCAATTTCTGAACTGATTTGAATACACCAGTTCTAGGCTTCCACTTGAACAGGCCCTGCTGTTAATGGAGCAGTAAATGAGTAGGATAGTTTGAGTGACAGCCTGAGTAGTTAAAGGGAGCCCCAGCTGGATGTGAGACAGCAGGACAAGTGTGTGAAACATTTGAAAAATCTTGAGCAAGCCTCGGGGCAAAATGGCAAAACAACAGCCAGTATGGTATTGAAACATACGCTGTCACTGGTTAACTCCTTTAACACATGCACTTCTTATTAGGGAGCGTTTCACCCTAACAAGAGAACAGCCTAATGATTGATTCACTCCAAAAAGATGTAGACCTCACAGTCGGCCTAAACCATTTGGCGCTATGTCACTCACAGTTGTCCGATGGCACGACCAGAGGCTGTGATCTTCCGTCAGATACATTCTTGGTTTCGTCCTGTTGGCCAAAAAAAAAATGGAGCAAAACAAACAAAATGTCAGGTGTGATGCACAAGCTCAAAGAAGCAGTGGTCGCTCAAATGGTGTTGTTTGACAAAACTATTCAGGGCCAATTACCTGCCCTGCTGCATAGTCTGGTACTAACTGGTCAGATGAAAGGCCACTGTCCTCTGCTTTGCCTCCTTCCTCCGGCTTTAGGTTGTTCTTTATAGGAATGGGGCTGCTAGTCAGGGACTGGATGACTGGCTTTGTGGCTGCAGCTAAAACACAGTGGACAACATACTTTAAATAAGGGCTGCAAATGAAAGGAAAAAACAACCCCTTTTTAATTTTTTTCAACATTTATTATCCTGCAGTTATAGGAATATTTGAGGGCTCTATATTGGACGGTGTCTAGCTGGGTGAAATACCTTTGTCTCTCTGCATTCCTGGGTGCTGGCGCTCCACTGGGCAGACAGCAGAATGATAGGCCCAGTCATTGTGTGTGAGGGCCCTGGGGCTGGAGGGGGGCAAGGAGCTGGGCCTCTCACCAACCTTCTGGAAAGAGGCACAGTCCAGACCCGAGCCAGGGCTGCAGCCGGGGCCGGGGCCAGGCCGTGTGCCAGATGGGGAGCAGGGGGCAGAGACAGCTCGCACAGAGGAGCAGTGCATGGCAGCATCTTCAAATGTGTGACCGGGAGAGGGTCTGTCCTGACCATCCCGGCTCTCATCAGCCCCTTCCTCATCTGCATTACTGTCTGTGTCCATTGCCATAGAGGTGTCAGCCTGCAAACAGAACCATCATTTCACCTCAAACCATTGTATTGTCCTTGTAATACTTAATCAATGATTACATGAATCAACAATGATTCCATAATCCTAATTTTGTTCAGAACTATACAAATCTACATGAATTATGTCCTTGTTTTAGCTAAGATCTATGAGGACACTGAGCCTGAGTGGATGAGACAATTAATTCATTATAAAAGACAGCTGTAGCCAACAATTTAAGTTCATTATTTGACATTAATTTAAAATCCTCTCCTGTAAAACAGTGATTGTTGTCATGACTGAGGACCGGTGATGGGCTGAACGTGTCACACATACAAGACTCATACAGATGTCGCAATTTGACCGCTGTGGTGGTAAATTATTTCCTTTCAATGCCTTCGTCCCCCTTTCGCGGTGCAGCGTTCACTCCACATGCACGCTGTGAGCCCGGCTAACACGCAGGGCTTCCATACAATTAAACACTCGGGTTCTTAGTGTTATCTATTCGTGTGAAACTTGTTTGGAAAACGCTGGTGTTTTCAGTCGATGGCGCCCTTAGTAAAGAATTACCTTGTGTGCGACTGCGTGTCCAAGACCCAGCAGTCGAGAGCACAAGAGCGCACTAAAGCCCGCCCCGCTCCTGTGTGAAGAGACGCCTGCACGGCTTTCACCCATCGCACTGCATTTCACATAAGTTTTACCAAGACACGGTCTCAAAAACACAATGGCCTACTGAGGGTTTCAATACAGCAGGGTTTCCACGTCGACTGTCATGGAACATGTGATATATGCGGTGCGCACCGATCTTTGGAGGCCTTAATGATTATAATCCTTACACACGCGGGAGCACAGGCAGGGCCGATGGGAGGCGTTTTTTTTGGCTTTACTCAAATTTCCTCCAAAGTGCGCATGGAGTTTGGAGCCGCGGTAAAGACCTCGCCATTGTGTCTGTGGTACACGGAGCGCCTCACGGGGCCGAGCCACAGAAAAAAAAAAAAACAGATCGAACAATAAAATCAGCTTTAACTCGGTGGGCATAAAAACGCAGCACTCCGAGCAGAGTGAGCTGCGGTCACCTCGATCACTGATCTACTTTGACTTTGCACCGGGTCAACGATGTACAGTAGAAACCACCGAACATTAAGAGTTACGCATATGAGCCCGTTATCGGACACACTATAGTGTCTGCATTTTACCCTCTAGTTCGGGTAAAACCGTGATAACAAGTCCGGACACGCAGCCCGTTCAAGTACTGTACATTGTTTGCCTCTGTAGCGACACGCACGCTTTTCAGAAAACAAAGTGAATTTGATCTCAGCTTAACCCAAATCGGAGCATCCAGCAGCTAGCGCTGGACGAACAGTTTGCGGTCGCTTTGCGTTAGTTCGTGTCTCACCGTGTCATCGGATCGCATACGTTTTATTACTTTGCAGTGGTGTGGCTGCTTTAAACACAATATCCACGCACAGTTACCCAAGACAAGGAAGCGATATCATTGCTGTGCAGAACGGGAGAGGCCACAACAACAGACGAAGCCAAGTATTAGACGTGATCGAGCTTGACTGCATGTCCGATAATGGATCCAAGGGTTCGACTTTATGCACTGCGTCGGCAACGGTCCGTCAGTCGAAAGGGGGGCACGTTTCACTTACAATAACTAAAATTATGTACATTGGAAGTACTTTTAAAGCACTGGTAGTCGAATGTTTTGCCCTTTTATCTGGACCAACCGTGGTGATGGGCATTAAATATGACAGAAGAAATGAAATCCCGTATGTATATAGATTATGGGTGGCTCTGATGTTTACTGTTTTGCTTTGGGTGTTTGTCCTCCTTTTCCCCCAAGGAAGAAAAGGGACCAACAAACCAACAATGTCCCAGGGTCCCCCACCAGGCTCCGACATCCGCGGTGTTTGAGACTTTTTCTCCCCTTCACCCACTCCCACATTTACAAGCTAGTGAAAACGGAGGCGTGTCTTTCCGCTACCAGATTTCAGAATAAAAGCACACACGTCACACAAGAATATTGAAGCATTATTTTGAAAGAACGTTTCTTTAACTTCCTGACTACTTCTAGCTAAATGCTTCTAAATTTGAGTCACCCTCCTCCCCTCCGCTAAACGCCGAGTTTGGGGCTTGGAAAAGCGCTTTCTGTTGCTGATAATGGAGGCTCGGGTTGTGACGGACGGTGCAACTTTACTTGTCTTCTACTTGTGTGTTTGCATCGCCTCTTTGAAGAGCTTTACAACCGGCGCTGAGTACAATATGCCACACTCTGACTGCACGCGCACCTTCCGTTTTTTTCTGTCTCCACCTCGACAGCGCTCGAGCGAGGTCCAACCGCCGCTCCCCGTCTGCGGCAGTTTTGGGTGCACTTGCAAATCACTCCCCTCACCAATGCCCGTGCAAGCACGAAAAGACATGCTGTAGGAACGCATAAACTACAACCCCCGCCTTGCTGTAACCTCCACCTGTTAATTTAGTAAAATGTGATGAGACAATGGGATGTGAGCTCGTTAAAGCCTCCTCCTCGCAACAACATACCTCTAAATCCTCCTCGTCCTGATCTACGGGACCGAAAGCGCTGTCCCCGTTGCTCAAGTCAGAATGACTAGCTTCTTCCACCGTGCTCCGTCTCAC
Organism: Labroides dimidiatus; assembly: GCA_030710495.1. Taxonomy (NCBI): domain Eukaryota; kingdom Metazoa; phylum Chordata; class Actinopteri; order Labriformes; family Labridae; genus Labroides; species Labroides dimidiatus. The sequence goes on from CM061163.1 coordinate 11,144,391, forward strand.
AGCGGTGGTTAACGTTACATCGTCTTTTTTTCTGCTTCTCCGTTGAACCTTGGCAGCGTTCCGGTATGAAATAGAGCCCTTGTAGTTAACTTTCAGCACGGTTTGTTCCTGAATCAGTTTCTCCAGTTCTGCGCAGGTTCGGTCGGGCTCGGACCCGTGTCGTCTCCGGACCATTCGGCAAATCCTCTCCAAGTCCGGCCGGGCTTTTCGCGACCGCAGCGAGTCGATAGTGTCCAGAATCCACTCGCGGTACTTTGATTCAGACATCTTTAATGCTCGGTCCGTTGGATTTCTTCTTTCTTTTTTCTCACCTCAGTGCGTCAACCTTTTACGTTACACACCGTGTTTTTCGTGAGTCGCGGTCCGAGCCCAACTGAGAAGCGGAAACCTCGCTGTACGCCTCCTGCGAGTGCGTTTGCGTGTGCGCTTAAGGTGGACCGATGGAGTTACGGTGAAAAGTTTCACGCGAGAGGATTTTTAAGGTGGTAGCGCTGCCACAGTCCTGAAGGGAGACACGGGACAAATGTTCGCCATTAAAGGTGGCTTTTTATTTCACGAGTTCGAAGTATAATACCAGAAACTGTTCATTTATGGTACACGAAAATCACATGGGTTGTTTTCTTCTTGTTACGATCAAATTACAATGAGGCGTACATACGAATTTTGGACTCACCGAGTTCCCATACCACAAACTCAAACTTTGAGGGAGGTAAACGGTAAATAGGCATTTAAAGACAAAAAATACAATGTAGTAAAAACTCTACCATACAGAGTTCAATTCAAGGGGCAAGTAGGAGCTCTTTTACAGATAAGATAATAATTTCTCCATCTTAAATCACAAGTACCAAATCCAAAACAGGACTTTGATCAGCAGTATGTCTTCAATAGTTTTAAACTACTATCCACTTCTATGTGAAAAGCAGAGGTCTCAATCGATATACCAGAGACTTGTGTGTAGTCAGTTAATATCTTCATTACTTAAAATTTTGTTGATAGATAAATCAGTTATGAGGGCTTTCACTTTACCATAATTCCCCACCAACCAAACACCTTGAGGGCTCTCTAGTCCATCCATCTGCAAATGAAGCCGACAGATGAAATGCAATGTGTGAAGAGGAGTGCTGGTAATGGATCCTCCACCATGACATGATGAACACAGCACTGCATTATTTAATTATGCCGGACAGCCTTTTTCTTCGTTCACAATAACAGACAGGCCAGTGACACAACTGCAACACCATTCACTTACAAATAAGTATAGTTTCCTACCAAGCTACAAGAGTGGATTTGAGCTTACATACCCCTTTAAGATCATCATATCGTGAAAAAGAAACACTTTTGGTGTGACATATTGCAGGAATAGAGAGCTTAACACAGACATATTAGTCTTAACAAGTAAAAGTTTATTGGAATGATACATTTTGCAAAATATTACTTTATGTATATTTTTTTTGACATACTCATTGTGTTCTAAGGGTATCTGTCAAGTTCTCCAGAGGGTAAGATAGTTAAGACTGTCAAAGGCAAGGATATACAGTATTGTTTCCCAGAAGGTACAATAAACTACACAATCACTGTACCCAGGTCATGAGGAAAAAAGGTTAATGTTATTTTTGCTTTTTTGCATTTTTTTGAAAATACAATTAGAAAATATGAATGCAAAACATCTCAGATGAAAAGTGTTATGAAATGAGTGTGCAGAAACTTGATGTAAATAGAAGGCAAACATAGGAGAAAAACTCATTAGCACAAAGCAGCTGATACTGATTAGCTGATAGAAGAGGATTAAAGACAAATTAGTTTTGAATGGGAAAGAACTGTTAATTTGAGAGAGAAAAAAAATCAATTCAATGGCATCTGTGTCTGAAGTGGATTGAGTTGTGTTGCCTTCTACCCACCAACTTTATGTAGGACTCATAATCATGTGTTAGAACAAAGATATTCCATGTGCTCTCATCAAAGCATTTACATTGTGTCTCAAATGTTTCAAATAATGAGATTGAATTCATAATTGAGAAGATTTGAAAGGGCGTGGTATGTGCTTCACTTTGCAAAAGACTTAAAAAGTTGCTTGTCGATCCACTGCAATGTTCAGTGAGATGATCTAACATAAAACAAAGGTTACACAGAGATGTGACTGTCGGCTGTGGAAACATTGATTTCTCAATCATGTCTCAGCTCCTGGAGAAGTCTTGCTGTTGGGTTGCTCTATCACATGCAAGAAAAACCAGGCTCACCAGAGAAACATGTATTATACAGAACACACTTCATGTTTTCACACAGCTTTGAAATATTTCCATCAGACAGTTCAAGACATTCAAAAAGGTATCCTGCATTTGATCTCCGTTACATTGAGAGACGGCTAAAATGAAGACTCAAGCCTGCTGAAATCACTTGGAGTCAAAGAACATTCTCAAAAATGTCATGTTAAGAAACTATGACAAAGATTGATGCACATTAAACAATTCACAGAAGCTTATCAGTGAGATGGGAAAAATACTAGCACCTAGGGCCTATGAAAGGAGGGTGAACGTCCTTCATCAAAACCGAAATAATGTTTTCAGTCAACAAACCAGCAATATGATTTGGTCTGCGATTGTCTTGCACCCACAGAAATGAACTTGGCAAAAGGGGACAGCTTTAGGATAGCTTCCTTTCTTTAATTTGTTTCACAGAAGCTGAAAAACTGACAAAAGCACTCCAATCTCAACACTCGTAGAAATTTAGTTGGGCTATAAATCTATCTGAAGGTGTCACATGTTGATTTATACAAGAAATAAGAGAAAAGGGTTAAAAAAAATGTGAGAAGTACAAGTCAAGTGAAAATGATTTGCAAACTGTTACCTTACAACTGAATAAATGAATGTAGCCCAGAGGAACTTTCTGACACTTTTCACTGGGTTGTGTTTCATCTTCAAAACAGAGCATCCAAGAGTCCGTCCTGACAGTTTTAAGCATTTTATCCATGATGTCACGTCCCTCGGCACAAATAAAGCATGATGCTCTGCCGTCTTTCTTTAAAAGTGAATTTGTACAAAAATAACATGCACATTTTGTTGAGACATTTCTGCTACTTTTTTTTTTGCGCATTTTAATCCAACACCACCATAGTCACACACAGAAAACTTTGCAATGCTCTCAGTTTGCAAATTTGGCAGAGTTCATATTTGTTTATTTATTCATTTAGTTATTTACGAAATCTTAATTGAGTTTCACAGCTATGAGACAGTTGAAAAAAGAGAAAGATGGATTAAGTCATATTCTCTATCATTATTTATATATATATATTATATTTATATACACAGATACACATATAAGTAAAGATAGAGAAATCTATTATAAATGTACTATGATTTAAATAAACAATAGTCAGGAGTGTGACCACAATGTTAGTTGCTGTTAAATCACAGCTTTTTAAACCCACCCTTGAGCACTAAGTAACACACAAGCACAGAGATCGACATAAAAGGACAAAATGATCACCAATAGGATTTAAGATGCTCTAATAAATTCAGCTAAGAGAAAGACAGACTTCAATGCAGACCTCATGTTCATCAATTCTCACCGGTCCTCACATGGAGTAAGGCCTAAACGAAATGTACTGTGATAAATCATATTCACTCTGATCAAAGAGGTCACCACTGCTCCACTGCAAGCAGTGAGTGCATCATCTACCCAATAATCATGCCACATTGAGCAGACAAAGGCAGGCGCAGAGTGTTTTCAAGCTTTCAACCAAACGGGCACAAGGGCTGATGCCACCACGGCCAAAGCTCTGCGCCAGTGCTTTCGACACAGTTTTCCAACCAGTTGGCATTATGATAGGCACATCTGTTGGACTTGGTATTGCTTGGACAGATTCAGGATACAGAGATGGAGGTGGGGAACCAGGATGACAAGAATCAACAATCATTCTTTGAGAAGCTTGTAGAGGTGGTCCGTTAGAAAAGAAGGAGCCTAGCAGGTTCAGTACCTTAACACAGAATCAATGCCTCAACCTGCAAAGACTGAAAACATGTCATTACACCATCAGAAAAGATACAAGGACAGCTGGGCAGCCACAACCTATGCCTGTTCTCCTCAAACCCCAGCCACAAACACAAGAGGGGGAAATAAAATGAAAAGGTAACAGTTGAGAAACAATCAGAAAAGGCAACACTGCTGGTTCTGTTGGATCTTTCTGCACTTTGCCTACCTTTCCTTTAGGGGGATTTTACATTGTTGTCGTCATTACAAATAAGTAAGTTAGCAGTCCACCTTCTTTCTTTTTGACCCCCTTTGACTTTCTAAATACCTGTCTCTCTGTCTCTTCGCTACTCATGGTTAGAATTTAGAACTCCGCAAACTCCTTTGCACACTTCTCTGTGAAGGAGACTCTGATTTCCTCTTCCTCGTAGTCGTCGAAGTTGCTTGTGTCACCGGGGCCTTTGCACTTGGGAATAAAGGGAGCTTCCACCTGGAATACACACGACAATCAAATCATCAGAGTGCTGCTCAGATAGGCATTCATTTATTAAATGTGTATGCGACTAAAAAAATGGGTGTGTGCTCATTTCCACACAGATCTGCATTTATCTGGATGTGGAGCAAAGTAAATCTTTCTGTGGTGAAGTATTACTGGATCATAGTGCATTTTAGACGGATAAACAGAGGTTCACAGACTAATACTTAAAAAAGTTAAGTTAGTTTTTACACCTAGAATTAGTGGTGCAACAGATGATCCGGGATTCGTGTGGATGCCTTTCCACAGGAGAGCTGCGTCTGAGTGTTTTGGACAGGGGAGTGTCCCATGGTAGCACCCGCTTCTCATCAAGAAGAGGAAGAATGAGTTAAGTTGGCAACACTGCTGCTCACTACATCACAGGGGAGTGGGATGTTAGGAGCCCTGTGCTGCAGACACGCCCCCACAAGCAAAACCCGGTACAGGTACTGACAGAAGCAATGGCTGAGTGAAAACGATGTGGCCATAGGCTAATTTTCAATTCACTCTCCATGATTAAAGGAAGATGATATGCTTCGTATTGCACTTTAGGTTGTTTTCATATGATTCAAATGGCCATGTTGGACATTTTGAGTTAAATGTTTGGATTTTAATGAGCAAAAGTGTTTCACAAAATAAATGGAGGACAAAGTTATATCTGTCTCGTCTTCTTTCTTTCAGTTTTTTTTTGTCACTGATCCAATCAGTGTTTCAAAACCGTGAGTTCTTTAATCCGTTGCACCCCCACCTTGAATGTATCATTCTACTCTAAGTCTACCAATCCCTGTCCTGTTTCATTGCTTATGAAAAAGAAGTACAAGCTGTCAGCTGATTTCTTTGAATAATTTGTGTCTTTTCTTTATCAACTTATTTTTAAAAATTTGCGAGGGTGTTTTCAGTGATTCTTAACACTTTCCCGTGCACTTTGAACTAAAAACTGTAGAAATTTGAGGACACTGGATTGAACTTTTTTTTTAAGATTTATCAACAGCTGGTCTGACAGATCACACATGAACCTTGTTGTAAGCTTGTTTTTTGTTTCTATTGGTTGGTCCTACAATGTGATCTCAACATTAAGTGATCATCATGTGCCATTGTTTCCTTTCCCTGAAGCAAACTCATCTGATGACATCACTTTTATATATACATATATCAATTCTGCTAACTAATTTGCATTATGTGTGGGCAGAAGAGTTTATTTCTGGATAATAATCAATATAATAAGAATGAAAATTCCATTTACATTGAAATCTCTTAAATTATGATGTTTTTAGACTGTATGTTTCCTCAACAGTTAACCCTGGTTTGAACACTGTCCACTCTCATTACATGCCTGACTGCCCCGCTGAGGGGATCCCTCTCTGCGCTGCATTGTTCATAGCCTTCCCTGATGCCTCCAAGGTTAGAGGATGCTTCATCATCGCATGTTCCTTCCTTTTTAATGTGTGAACTTTGAAAAACCCATCGGCAACAGAGATTGTGGATGAGGCTTCACACAAACAAAGTTCAGTTTATGAAGGTCTAATTAAAACAGGGTTCAGTCTGTCCTTAAATAAAAGAGGATTTAATTATTCTCTCTTGCGGTTGTGTTGTAATTCTGCTAAATCAAACAGCTTTCTGTACAGATGGAGGAGGGAAACATATGTTTTATGTGTGTTTAGCTATTATTCATTTGGCTCCCAATATAATATCATCTTTGCAGAGGAAGCAAAGATAGTGCAAAATAACCACAAGCAATGAAGAAGTTCTACTGGCCGACGTCTCATTAAACCCATTTTCCAAACTCAAGTCTTTATTTTTTCCTGTTTACTCTGCATTACATCCAATTTTATGACGTGTGGCCCATTACCTTCCTCTGGTAGATGGCGATCCAATCAGTGGTGGCAAACCACTTGTGCCCCTTGATATCATTGACTCCATTCCTGAGGTTGCCAAAGCGCTTTGTCAGGTCCACCTGCAGCAGATTTCTCAACAGGTCTTTCAGGTCTGAGCTAAAGTGAGAGGGAAAGCGAACCTGCAAAAGATGAAGCAGCATGAGTGTGTGGTTTAAACCCCTGGTCTGCAGCTTTATAGTCTAATCCTATGAGTGTAAAATGACAGGGTACCCACTGATGTTGAACATGGATGTGACATGCCTGCATGTTTGCGCTGTTGCACTTTAGCTGAACCTTTCTGATGTTTTAACACTACATCCACAGTCTTGCTTGGTGCTGGTTGTTTTCACTTCCCTAAACAAAGCTGACGAACTACATGCACATATTCTGAAGATGGTAAACATTGGGCAGAAGCTAAGGGTGAGCAGCCTGATTCTGACAATAATGCAGCGTCACTGAGGACATTTATTTAGCTCCAGTGGTGATGAAAGCTAACTGAGGCAGGGCAATCTGCTGATATTCACTGTCCAAAAACTGAAGACAGACTTGCAGTAACGTATAAATGTTGGGACATTGAGGCAAATTTTTATAGAAACAGATTTTGATGGTTTGCAATTCATTTGAAACCTTAGAAAAAACTACAAAGACAAAATATGAAAGTTGAACCTGCATAAATGAAGTGTTTATTGGCAACAATAGGTTGTCAACAACACGTTTCAAAGTGTTGGGATGGAGACCACAAATCACTGGAAAAGTTGTAAATTGCCAAAAAGCAAAACAAAAATAAAATATTTTGAAGAAATTTATCAACTAATTTGGTGATCGGGCAACAAGTTAGAAATATAAATGGGTGTAGGAGGGCCCTTCAGCTGGGCTGAAACAAGCATTAAACAATGTAAATATAATGTTCCTCAGCTTTAAATGGCAAAGACTTTGGGGATTTTATCATACACAACACATGTTGTTAAAACAGTTAGAGAATCTGGAAAAATCTCTGTATAAATGTGAAAACGGACAAGGCTGCAAATCAATACTGGATTGGCCATGATCTTCAGGCCCTGAAGCGGCACCGCATTTAAAAACAGACATGATTCTGTAATGGAAACCATGGCATGGGCTCCAAATCACTCCCAAAAACCATTGTTTTGGAGCAGTTTGTGCTGGATCCACAAACACAGGCCAAAACTGTATCATGCAAAGAGCAACTCACATATAAACATGTTACAAAAAGACGAGTGACTCTTCTGGGTCCCAAACCAGTGAAAATCAGTGATCTGATCAACGCCGTCTTCTGCTCTAAACTCTAAAAACTGATCTCTGTTTTCAAATAATGATACAGTTGTTTTTGAAACATGTCGCAGGTATCTAATCTAAAATGAGGACTTTTTGTCTACAAATAACAGAATTTTGCCTTTAAAAAACTGATTCGTTTTTTATCCTTCCACTATTTCCTGTAAATACAGTTGAAGTGATTTAACATAGTTTTTTAAGGAGTTTACACTGTGCTAATTTTTTTTCAGAACTGGAGATGTTACACTCAAGTGGCATTGCTGTGTGTGCTAATGTTCGACTGTGCCGATGTTTGATGACAGCAAGAGTTCCCTTTGTTTAACAGTTATGCCTCGTTCTCAGTAACTCTTTTCAAACCTGAGGAAAACAGGACCAGTGTTCATTATGACCATTTAAAAGGCTTTTTGCTCTTTCACGACTGTAAACATTCGACCCTGTTAAGGTGTGTGTAGGAGTGTTCTGTGTTTTGACAATCAAACCACATCCAACCATCTAAAAAGCACCTTGTTATTGGCTTTAACTCACCTTCCCTGATACAATCTTCTCATAAATCTGAATAGGCTGGTCTGCGAAGAAAGGGGGATAACCGGCTGCCATCTCATATATCAGCACTCCCAGAGCCCACCAGTCCACTGCTTTGTTGTAACCCTGGAAAAAACAAAGGAAAGGAAAAGAAAGTCATCATACTAAAACACTTAAACTTGAGACAGTGTGAAAATTGTCTTTACTTGAATTCTAGAAAAAGTGGAATGATTTCTCTCATCTCACGCTTGTCAATTCCCATGTAGTACTAAAAACGCACCTTACTGAGGATGATCTCTGGTGCCAGGTACTCAGGGGTGCCACAGAGTGTCCAGGTTCGACCTTTCACCCTTTTTGCAAATCCAAAATCTGTTACCTGTAGAACAACGTGTACAGCTCTGATGAGACAAAAACAAACCAAAACAAACTTAGTGTTGAAGGTTAAGGCAAAAAAAGGACCTTCATACCTGTATGTAGCCTTGATGGTCAATGAGCAGGTTCTCTGGCTTCAGATCTCGGTAGATGAGATCCAGTGAGTGAAGGTATTCAAAGGTCAGTACAATCTGGGCTGCGTAGAAGCGAGCGTGTGGTTCACTGCAAAACAAATCAGTTACCATGTTTATAGCCAGTCCCACTGGTTCATAAAAAAATCTGCAATCACCTCCTCCAAGTCATCTTACCTGAATCTACCGATTCTCCTTAAGTGTGAGAACATTTCACCCCCAGGTACATATTCCATTATCATATACAGATTACTGTTGTCCTGAAGAGAAATAAGCAAAGTCTATTTCTACATTCACAAACAGCATGAATGTGTTTCAATCATGGTGGTGATTTTCCTGATGCCTACCTTAAAAGAGTGCTCCAGCCGCACTAGAAAGGGGAAGCTGACAGCTTGCAGGATACGTTTCTCATTCAGTGTGTGTTCTATCTGCTTCAGCTTTACCACCTAAAATCAAACAAAATTCCAGATGAAGACATAAAAAAATAAAGATTAATATTAGATTCTAAATCAACATGTTTTAAAGTAGCACAGTCTACTGCATTCGAACTTCATCAACAAAGTGACCCTTGTGCTTTTCTACAACTGATTCAGCATCAGAGGATATACTTGTTCTGCTGCAGAAGACGGTGGGTCCTGTCACGGTCACATGTTCCATTGATCAAAGATAACTGGGACTGTACACTGGGGTTGACAACTTTAATTTCAAGTTCAGGAGGTTCAATGAATGTGCATGTTTCTGTTTTTGTAGCAGCTCCAGCCTGTTCACCTGAAGAATCTAACGATTACCCCATCTATGAATCTATAGTTGCTGGTATCAACGCTCATCAAGAATAAGTTCAAGGCTTTGGATACTTTCAATACAATTTCTGCAAAGGAAATACAAAGGATGAGGCGTCTACTTTTATGAACCAAGTAGAGTGTCTCAGATATCCTGGCTCACAGTTCTGTACCTTCTGTTTGTCAAGTATTTTCATGGCAAAATGCTGGCCCGACTCTTTGTGTTTAACCAGCATGACCCGACCGAATGAGCCAGTGCCGAGGGTCTTCAGACGATCAAAGTGATCCAATGCTGCAGTTTGCTGAGGGGGAAAAAAAGGATGTCAATAAGAGAAAAGTGTTGAGAACATCAAAACAAAACCAAATATGAATCAGAGTCCTTGCTATATGAACGATAAGTAGTAATTGTGTGATTCGAGTCTGCATAAAATGTTTCAAGATAACACATGGAGTAAAAACACAGGATGGAAATATATCACACGAGTCCAGCAGAGGGGGCACTCGCCCTCACAAATAGTCATGATTTGATTTGCTTTTGGGTGGGACATTTTCTAACAGTGGAGTAAACACGCACACAAGAAACACAAGTGAAATATCCATGCTCTGTTAAAAATAATCATGTTGATGGAAGCATGAAAAATAGAGGATGATTTAAAGATCACTCAGAAGTGTTTTGTTCCTCTCACCTGTGCTGGATTCTCCCATTTCCTTAGGAAATCTTCTTTGGCTTTTGCAAGAAACTCCTTCACTGTAATTAAAAACAAGGAGAATGGTGTAAATGATTTCTATGATGGATAGGTTAAGAATAAGGGTAACACCGGAATTAATGTAAATTTAAAAAATATCTAAATATATCTAAAAACTATAAAAAAAAAGTCTTGCTGCATCAGTTTGTATCTGGAAAACAAAGTCATTTAATTAATTAAAAGCAAGTCTTAATGAAAAAGAAATCCTGTAATAAAGAGGATGGTTTCACATTTAAACTACAGATGAGCACGTGGTAAAGCCCGATCAGCTCAGAGTCAATTTCCCGCTCAACATTATGGTGAATGAAGATAAACAGATAGCTCAAAACAGGCTCATGACCACTTTGCTTTGGATTGAATAAGTGAGTCACCAGGGAGGTATAATAATATTCACACAACAGCTGACATCCCACAGCAAGCTCTGTCATTTCAAGAATGGATAGTTAGCACAGCTGTAAAGCCTGCTGAAGGAGAATTTCCCGAGAAACCGGAAAAAAAAAGTCTTTTTGGAACTTATGACAGAGAACATAAAAGGCCCATTCAGGGTCCCATAGCATGAGATGAGATACATTATACACCAACACTTTCCTGAATGCCTTCAAGACATGTTTTCAAGAGAGTTGGGTGAAAAAAAAAATCAAGAATGTTACATGCACAACATGGAATATTAGTCTAGAAGTCATGGAGTCAATTCATCGTCTACAAACAGTTCAAAATGCAGCAGCTCGTCTTTTAACTAAAACTAGGAAATGTGCTCACATCACACCAATTTTAGCTGATCTACATGGGCTTCCTGTTGCTTTTAGGATTGATTTTAAGATTCTTTTAATCTCATTCAAGGCCCAACACGGACTTGCGCCACACTATATTTTTGAGTTTTTAACCCCTTATGAACTTGCACACAGTCTGAGATCCTCTGGTAGTGCTTTACTTGCTGTTCCAAGGTCTAGACTCAAGATCAAGGGTGATAGAGCTTTCTCAGTAAGAGCCCCAGGACTTTGGAACGGCCTGCCTGAGGAAATCAGACTTGTAAAATCAGTCCCCTGTTTTATCTCATTACTGAAGACTTTTTTTTTTTAACAGAAAAGCTTCAATTTTGTGATTTTATTTTATTTTTAACTTGATTTTATTGGTTTTTGCTTTTATTGATCTATTTCTTTTTTCCCTCTTTCTTTGTCTGCTTTTTTTTTTTACTGTTTTCACTGCTGATTGTGAAGCACTTTGTTAGTTGTATTGAAAAGTGTTATACAAATAAATTATTATTATTATTATTATTATTATTACTATTATTATTAACAGATCTGAAATGACTACAAAGGTCAGACTCAACCTTTTTTACCATCACACTGAAAGTTCTGTTCAGCGAGCCAAAAAACTTCCCTTAACCTTCATCATCCTTAATATGAGTTATAATAATACTAGGATAACGTTCAGTTAAGTTCTCAACAGCAAGATCTGAGAGGCTTGTGTGGCGGAGTGTCGTACTTCCTGCTCCCAATCAGCCCGCACCAAAACGGGCACATGATATGAATGACCACATGCACCCCAAAGGGCACACCCTCGATGAATAAATCAAACAACCAAATATATTATATAATGCCAGATAGTAACAAAAGTTGCAAAAAGTACTATTTCAAGATGGGGGAAAAGCCAATTACGCATTTGCACACACTTTTTAAAATGCACTTTGGGAATGGGAGTTGAAAAGGTTAAAAAAAAAAAAAAAAAAAAAAGTAGAAAAATCCTGCAGCTTAAATGAACCAATATGATATTTATGGTAATGGTACCATGAATAAATTTAAAAGGTTCAAATTAAACTTTAAACTATTATGGTAGCACTTAAGTTAAAGTGAAATTCAGCAGATCATCTGGACCTTGTCTACACACCTAAATGCATGGAGTTGGGGCCGTGTAATTGGCTGGTTAAATATTTGCGTTAAACGGTTGAACAGGTGTAGCTAACTAAGTGGCCCGTGAGTGTATAACCTTCCGTGCTTGCCTCCTCTGTAGCTGAAACATGGATGCTGGGGAATGACCAGCGGTGAACATGGGTCTTAAAATGTGAAGCAAATAATAAAAAAATATACCGAGTTAAAACGTTTTTTATCTCTTATTTCTGAAGATATTAAACTTACGGGATTGAAAAGGTTAAGGACATGGCCGACTTTACTGACAGGCGGGCACACTGTAGCTGTAAGTTAGGAGCCTGTTTTCACTCCGCCTCTTTGGCTCTTGCTGAGTCGACTGACAGTTAGATTAGGTCAGCATTTTCATCATAGCACCCGCTGACAATGGACTTCAAAACAGCACTTCAGAACTACATCCATGTAATACAAAGTCTACGTCGATCGTAGGGTCAAAAAGAAAAGCAGAAAGATCGTTTAAAAACAAGAAACAATGATGAACACCAAACAACAAAACAATGCAGTGTGTCTTACTGTAAAAAAAATACTTTGCATACCACAGCCTAGCCTAGCACTTCAACTCTGAGATTAAAGAGAGGGTATTATGCCGTTCTATACTTAAAACATGGATATAAAGGAACAATGCTGGATGTTCATACAGAATCTGCACAGAATTTCAAACAGCTACAGATTCATATGTCGGACAAATCCCTCAATCTGTCTGTAAACTGCTCAAAATGGTCTGTTCTATTAAGAGCATAAGATTTTAATAAGATCTTCACTGAACTTGTTATAATGCCAAAAACTGGCGGTATGACCTCTTGAGGTCATCGCGCAAGGATATCCTAACTAGTTTACAACTTGTTTTGGGCATGGGCCTCAAACACCAAGGCCGATCATATGTTGTTATTATGCACGATATTACGGAAGAGTTAGAACATGACAACAACTGTAGATACTTTTTGGCTTACGTTTTGGTCCAACTCAGCCCTCTAACACCCTGTTATCACTAAAACAAAGCGTTCAAGTAAGAGGGTGAAATAGGGGTTTCCTCATACATCAGTACAAGACAAAAGGATTTTTTTAGCGATAAATCATGTTAAGCTACTACGAAAGAATAATACCCAGTCTCTTAGAACTAAAAACAATTTCTAAATGTGGTCGCAGATGTTGACACGGTCTACCCTCTGAAGAGAAACCAGTCTACAGGAGAGGAACAGTAGACCTCAGTTAGTGGTTTTCTGCTTGTTAGAATACAATAAATATATATTAAAATATGTCCCTGGAAAAAATATTAACCATTTCAGAGATTTAATCAAAAGGCTGCATTGCTTTAAAACAAACCTTCCCTCTGGTCTCATGAACATTTTACGACTAACACACATACGCTATGAGAGCGACATGACTGGGCAGATTTTGACAGATTGGCACCCACTGTGTCAAATGCAGTTGTTCATTTTACTCACCCTAACCTTTATGGGGCCAATTACAGCACCTTGTGGGAACATGTAGATAACCAGCTCTTCCTCATTCCTCCTCTGTGTACTTGTTTTAGGACATAAGCTCTCCTAGCAGATGGAGGACCATAGCTGTTCAGACTAACAGTCTCAGACCCATGCCAGTTCAAGATGTTTCATTAATTCTCCTTTAGAAATATTGAAACCACTTTTTGATGACTGAAACCAGCAGGAATTATGTAAAGCTTTCCAGGGTAATGTGGAATATCTATCTGCCTGGTTATTGATGCCTTCAGCACAGTTTAAACAGAGCCAGGCAGAAGTCGATACAGACAGTACACAGAATTCTAAATGACTGTGTACAGTAATGTGTTCAAACCAGAATGCTGAGGTAAATTTACTGAACATATAAACAAATCGCTGTAAATAAAATCACATGAAATCACTGGAGCACTCCCCACACAATAATTACAAGTAGGCTAATTCCTGATCCTGATAACGTGATTTCCTGCTAATTCTCCAAAGACCACGAGCTCCAACAATGGGATGAGAGAAGGCAAGCTATAAGCGGCGCCGACCGAAGTTCATATAAACATGTCAAGAGGACAACAGGGAGATATTAACTCCCAAACTTTTACTCAGAGCAACAAATGGAGCTTGTCTGTCACAAGAAAAAACACCAACCTCACAGCAGTAGCTGGAAACTTAATGTTAAATTAAGAGTTTTTTTTCCTTGGAAACCGCCAAAACAAGCAAAGTGATCAACTACACGTCAATACCTTAACAATCTGTTGCTCCCTAATTTCTTACCATCTGGGATGACAATGGGCACCTCTGGTAGTGCACTTTCTGCAGAACGCGACCCTGATTCACTTGAGCGCGAGGATGACTCCCTCTTCCCTGCATGCTTTCTGGAGCTCTTCCTGTCACACATTAGCCCTGCAAAGTCTCCCCCGTTCTTCTTCCTTGGCCTCTTCCTCGCAGTCACTGACTCATGACCTATCCTCCCCCTCTGAGAGCACTCTGGTCAGCTCAGGAGCCGCACTCATCTGCAGATACCAGCCCACTGTTCTTGCCAACAGGATGTCTGTTGTCAGTCTCTCCTGCCTTTACCCGTGTTTTGAAGAGAAGTTTGGAGAGGAGCATTTACATCCAGCGTGTGGTCAAAATTAGTATGGAGAGGAGCAATGTTCCTGTGACACTCACAGATCAATTGGACCCTTGCTTTGGTTTGTATCAATATTTATTCTGTGCACAAAGTACTCTGTGCTGCTCCCTCCCATCTCAAACACACGCAAACACTCACACGCATGTGCACACATGGCAGCTAAATATTGATCAAAAACAGGGGCATGATCACCAGGGGAGGAGCGTAAAACACTGGCTGGTATATTTAGAGGAAGTTCTATGGAAAACTAGGCCTGGGTGAAAACCCTTGAGATAAAGCAGACACATCTAGATGCATCTAAAACTTTCTCTGATTAGCAAAACAAATCAGATGTCACACCTGCGATAAAAAAAAACCCAGAGCTGATCCAGCTGTTTGTCCAACATTTTTTAAAAAAATTCTTCTCTCCACATACACGTACCAGCCACAGCAAAATAATCACCCACAACCCAAATGCACGAGTTAGTCTATGTAGGGACAGTGCTGGATCGATCCTCCAAAAATCAATCATACATCTCTCCCCTGGGCCTCACTGGTCCACTCTGACGCAAAAACAGAGGGGTTATATTAGGCCGAGCTGACCGACATTTAGCTGTGAAGCGCAACAAATCAGCTCCCAGTCTACACAAGGCCCTGTTCAGATAGCAGACATCCCCGAGTGGTGCACGAGAAATCAGCCAAAGAGCAAAGAGTGGTGCTCGTAAACTGGGGAGGTCTTTTATTTCTGTACAAGGTGAGGGCTGAGAGGTCAGTTGTAGTCATCAGCTCAATACTGTAAGTGGATGTATTTTCTGTTTCTTGATCACAAATCCACCAATGGGGAATCACTTTACATTCAACAATAAGGGCAGATTGTTTAGTTTAGCTAAAGACCAGTTCAGATGCAGCATTTCTGACGATCCAACAAACCAATTCCTCTGTCAAATATTAGAAATGAGTCCAAAATCCAACTACTTTGATGCCAAATGCTCTGCATATTTTACATTTAATTGCTTCTTGATCTATGTCAGATGTTTTAAAACATAAAAACTTCCAAACAGAGGACACCTTTCTTCTCCTGGGCACATGTTCTTCTCGTGCGTCACTGGTCATTCAACTTTTAATCACCATCAATTCGTCTCCTAATTCTCTGGCACCTTAGCTCCTCCCAGCTGTTTATCGTAGCTACGCTTCGCAACCTATACTCAGAATGCCTTCGTGAATTGTAATTTAACAATTATTGAACCCATAGGTGAGAGAGGGAACGCAGTTAAAAAGGGGGGACTGCTACGCACTGTGAAGTTGTATGAGTGGCGTGGCAGTAGATGCCTGGGTGCAATATAGTAAAGCAGCCTTGGGTTTTTTGACAGGCCTTACATAAATCCAAGATATTATTATTAGGTTGCAATGAACACCCTGTGTGAGGTCAGGGTTCCACATTAAGGGACACCTGAATGCCCGGGGCAACTTCAAAAAGCCAATGGGCAAGCAAAACTTGTAAGGACATGTCCGATCAGGCTAGCACAACTCTGTCAGGGCTCCAGAGTGTGATGTATTTTTTCTTGGTCGCACCGGTGCACCTGACGCTGCCTGGTAGACAACAGATTTCTTTTGCAAGCACACCATCTCTCTGTGTTCTCTTGTGAGTGAACTCAGATTCTTGGTTGGCTCATATCACAGTCTAAACCAATAAGAGGCAGAGCTCTGACGGGTCTTTGTCTCTGATTGGCTGTGGTCCTGTTCACTCACTGCTCTTAGTTGTGACTCTGTCTGGTTTATATTTACTTTAAAAAAAAAAATCAAGATCAGTTTGTGGAGACTGTAATGATTATCTGTGCTGCGCTTGCTCTGTGAATTCACTCGTGCACATTTCACACCAGCTGATCATTATTTGTCCTCCTACATGAGACCTTCCTGCTCTCTCTGGGACAGGAGTTGTCATTTGGCCATCTTTCATTTCAATCTTTAAAAATCAACAGAGGAGTTTTCCCTCAACTTTTGATGAACAAACCTGATAGCCAGTAAGCTTTCATACCACACTGTCACAGTTTGCCTTTGTGCAGGGGTATGTCCAGACTTTAAGACTAGGGTGGCTCAATGAGGGCAGTGACAGGGCAGTAGGGGTGGCCAGGGTGTGAAAATTAAACGCACAAGTTATTACCATTTATCCTCTTTAACTTCACTCTCAACTTTAAAAACTTTGAGTAACTATGATTATATTGATATAATATTCCAGAGTATGATTTTAGAATAAAATTATGATACAT
The DNA here is from genome assembly GCA_030710495.1 of Labroides dimidiatus. Classification (NCBI taxonomy): domain Eukaryota; kingdom Metazoa; phylum Chordata; class Actinopteri; order Labriformes; family Labridae; genus Labroides; species Labroides dimidiatus. Next base: position 11,161,360 of record CM061163.1, read on the forward strand.
AAAAGTGCATAAGCCAGTCTCATACATTTAAAATAGTTTTTATCATAGTTTTTCAACCCAGATAAAGACGATAAACCTTTAAATTTCATCAAAAACAGGCGAGCCCCCCCCCCCCCCCCCCCCCCCCAAAGAGGAGTTACTCTTCACCGAATTTAAAATCAGAAATTCCTCTGAAGAAAATTGGATTAAACGTCAAATTCAGTTCACTGAAGCACTTTAAGCACAGGCACTTTTATTTGCTTAATGTTTTAGTTTGAAATGTTTGATTTCAGCTCAGTCTAATTTTATATCTAATTGTGCTTCAAATAAAGAAAGCACTTCTCCACACCTTATTCTTATTTAAAAATCATTCACATTATATGAAAGTTATGGACAGCTATAAAAAAAGTGACCATATGGTGTTAAAGGCGACAATAGAAAAACAGTTAGGTCCATCAGTAACATTATGAAAACGTTAGTGTGGAGCCCTGCTCTGAGCTTTTCTATTCATTTATTAGCAGACCCAGCCACCTCCCTACTGTTAGTGTTTTTCTGACCTCATTTTCCTCTGAGAAGATTTTGGTTTCAACACTTACTAGAAAAATATTCCTGAGTTTGTGATATTACCTTGTAAGCATTGTAAATATGAAATTTCTGTGTTTGATTTTTTTTAAACAACCTGGTGCAGCTTCTTCTCTAATTTTCAGCGGGCTAACACAAAGCTAATAAATACAGTTTTCTTCTACAGTTTACTTGACATACACATGTTGACTACCAGGTCAACTTGTGTATCTATTTACATTTTTTAAGTGGGAGTTTCAGTGTCAAGTTGATTAGATATGGCTAAAGATGGCCCACTAAAAGACCAGATGTCTTTATATGTCACAGAGCACAGGCTATTACTTCTTTTAAGGGATTGTGAGACATAAAAAGCAAATTGCCCTTCCTTTTTCAAAATCAAAATCTACCTTCACTTTTTGCTTTGCTTGCTGCTGGATTGCATCTTTGGATCATTCCCTGGCAGTACGTCAGCTTGCCAACTTCCCACTTCAGTGCTGTAAGCTTATCTAAGGTTAATGATTGGCATTTCAACAGTAAGGTCCACTGGTAATCAGTGCAGGCTTTTAACAAAGCCCCTGTAGAGTCAGGAAGTGATGAACGATCCGAACAAAAACCTGCCCCTGTTACACCAACCAGCTGCAGGCAGAGCCGAGCAGGACATGAACATGAACCACACAGATATTTATAGCAAAGGGGAGTTGCTTTTTGTTAGGGCGCCACTTTATTATCTGTCCAATAAAAAAAAGCAACAAGACTCAATAACAGTCTCTTATGTCACAACTGGCTGAGAGAGCGGAGGACAGGAACATATTCTCAAGGAGTCGCGCAATCAGCTAGACTTACAAGATGCCTCCCAGTGGGAGAGACAATGGAGTTTTCTAACCAAAATAAAAAGTGGGTGTGTGTGTGTGTGTCTGTGTTTGTGTGTGTGTCTAGATTGGTCTGCTATTACACTATGTTACAATACAAGGCTGAGAGTAAAATCTCACTTCCACAGCGACTAAGAAATGCTTTGCTCTGAACCGTTTTAAGCAAAACAGTCAGCACGAGACCAGAGACAAATAACACACTGTTCTGTGTGTGTGTGTACACAGGAACATATGTAGATCTACAGTTTGGCTGTTAGCCAGCACAAAATAAGCATCATTCCACCAAAACCTTTAGAAACTCAACTCCATCTGAGTGGATATGAATCTGACTAACACTGAACTAATACTAAAACAAACAGCTTCATTATCTGTAAGCCTCAGAGTTTGAGCTCTGCCAGTCACCAGCTAAGCTAAAGGGACTGAGCCTGGCGTTGGTTCCATCCCTCTGTCCAGCTCCAAGAGAAACTCACTCCAGCAGCAAGCCTCTAGCTCCTCCTGTGGTGGGTTATGTCGGCCCTCTCCACTGCCTGCGTCCCCTAGACAGGGCCCAGTTCGCTGAAACAGCCGTCCTGCCAGTCTGTGAATAACAGACATTATACAGGGCAGGAGGAAGCACGCTGAGAGCCGGAGCAGAGTCTCCAAACTGCAGTATATCCGGTGGCTTTAAGAGACGTGATATTTTATGAATATTTAATATTAAGAAGCATCTTCAGGCCCAACGTTTCGGGCTATCCTGGTCAGCTATGTTTAGTTTACAGTGCGGTTGAGCCGATGACCAGCTGTGCGCAGCCTGGGCTGGACCTTCCTTGCTCCATAACTTCCTGCTGCAGTTCACAGTGTCTGTCTGCCCGCCCTGCTTCCTCCTTCAGGCCAGAAACCAGCTCTGTGCTCCTGCTTTGTCTTCTCCAGCATGGGAAGTTCAAGAAAAACAGACACTTCGTACCTGACCGAGCTCTCAACAATCTCTTTCCTTTTCGGCAGAAACCAAAACAGACCAGAGGGTTGTCCTTAATGTGTCACTGCTCTGTGGAAAATAACGCTCCACCCTGTGGGCTCCGAGCCCCTCATCTGCACCTGTCTCTGGGGATCAGGGTGGACCCGCTGTGATCAAACTGATAAGGATGTGAAGCATGGCATGTGGATAAACTTCCCATCAACACGCTCATTTCGGTGACATCCTCAGCCTGAGGTTTGGTGCTATGATCCCTAAAAGTTGTGGCTCTTGTTATAAGGGTTACCACTGATGGGTTAATGTTACAGAGGCACTAGAAGCCATTCTTCACACTTACTCTCCACCAGCAACAAGGAGCTGACACTCATTTTACAGTTACCTGTTCAGACTTTGCACTCTCAAGCGTTATTTATAGAGTCATGGATAAAAATCATAAAGTGTGTCTGCCAGGGCCAGCGATCAGTCGTGGAGGAAAATGAAACCCCAACATCTGAGCTGAGTTAAAAAGCATTTTCATGAGAAAGGATAAAGTATTACTTAACATTTCATAACTGAGGGTAATTAAAATAATCTGCTGGCTTGTAACTTGATTTACTTTACTGACAGAGCTATAAAAGCTTTCCCAATTCTGTGTTTGACAGCCTCACTGAGAAAATAAAAAGCTTTTGAACACTTTTGGGAGAGGAGAGAATCTCCTCCTTTGCGTGCACACAAATACACATTTAGTGACACATACAAGTGCCCTTGTTCTAAATGCTGCTCATCACATGATGTTCAAGAGACTCCTCAACTCCCAAGTTTCTGCCTGAAGAGGATCACCCTCATGCATCATATGACCCCTTTCTGGTGGCTTTTCCTCCTCAATTAAGCACCAATTTTTATTTAGTTACAGTTAAACAGTCCAAAAAGACTTAATAGTCAATTCTATGATACACTGAGACATAACTCAATGCTCCATTAAGATATGTTTCTCACTCCTGCTTCTCTGCCTCAATTTAAGCAAATTAAAGTAATTTCTTGAGAAATAGTTATTGAAGAAAAATACAAGAAAACTCCTCACTGGGGTTTGTTTGTTTTTCTAGCCCATTATCATCTTTCATGAGAATGGGGAAGCAACAACAAATGCCCCACAAAAGAATTCCATGACTGTTGTATAAGGTTGTTTGCTATCATTTGAAAGTCTGAATATAACCTGAGGCTTTTAATCACGAGCTTCTCCGCAGACCAAGAGGAGTGAAAGAACAACATCCACATCTGCCCAACTAAGATGAGCTAGGTGTCACAGTTCAACAACCTAGCGGTACTCAGTATGTTCATTTTAACTAATTCTTCCAGACGTTTACATACAAAGTTGCAATAAAGTTTGTTCTAATCTTCAAAAGCACTTCTACATATCAGAATAGCGTGTCAACAACAACAGAACATGGTCTGAGGGTGGAGGATCTCTGGGCCGTCATGCTTTTGGACAACAAGACGGTTGTGTACGTTTTATCTTGCCACCAATAATACAATAAAGGGTAAAAGGACAGCGATAACTGCAGCAGATATGACTGAAAGGTACTCACCACTTTCCATCTCATTGCCCTTCTTTGCGGTGGGCGTGTTGCCCATGATGGCAGGCTGCTGGTTGAGTCCCTGGGCTCGAACTGAGTCTTCCTTTGCAAGTCGTGGAGTGATGCTACTCCCCTAACGCAGTAACTTGTCTAAATGAAGCTGACAGCTGACTACTAGCTTACAGCTATCATTATCAACTAACAAGTATAACTTTATTTTTTCCTTTTCTTCTCCAAAGTGTATTCGGAAAACTCAAAGCAAGCGAGAGCCTTCCTACAAGTTTGCAGCCCAAACTAACGCTAAGCTAGGCTCGTGTGCTAGCTAATTCTAGCAGGAATCGCTAGTGGATGTTTGCTTTGTGGCGTCAATTTTCAAGCAAGCATCAGTTAGTTGACATGTCACTCGTGTGTGCTTTTATTCCATAGACGATAGGGTCCATCCAGAATCCAATCCGGAACATTAAACAGGTCGCAAAAACGTTTTCCGTCAGTGTACCGAGGAAGCTAGCACTAGCTTGTAGCGTCCCTCGAAGTCGTATCCTGGCCTGAGCAAACCAGGTGCTATCTTCACAGGCCTTTTCAGGAGGGAGCTGGATAACTAAAGTGCTGTCCAGTTTTTCGTCGTTGCTGCACTTGGTTAATTTAAGTAACCTTCTCCCATTCGCGTCGACACTAGGGATCTAGTGCAAAGGTTTAATGGGACCGACCATCTGATAGCTGATTCCTAAGATCAACAGACCCCTTCCATTAATCTTCAGTCCGTCAGGGAAACTCCAGTCATCCATCGAAGGGATCCCGCCTCTGACTGGCTCTGATTGGTTACATATTCAGACACTTTCAAGACAGAAGTTATATCCGTAATTCTGATTGGATAAGCGTCAGTGCATACAAACTTTGCATTGATACGATTCGTCAGCCAAATGGTATCGGCCCGACCCATGGACTTGCTGGTATCCGATACGCCTAAAACTGTCAATGTTTGTTTCTCTGTACCTTAACTATTGCCGTTTGTCTTTCTGTGAATACATTTCGTTCAGGGCACAGGTGAGACGCAGGTGCATCTTGACATCATCAACCTGTTTGTGGAATAATAATGTAAATTCCGATTTAGTACCCTTCTCACTTCGTTTACCCTGCTGAGCTATGATTGGTCGTGACGTAAAGGCAGGCTATTTTTAGTCAATTGTAAAAGTATAATTGGAAATTTGCACCTATATTTGAACTTTGTTTTCACACTCATGGAAACTGCATTGTGGTGCTTCAAATGAGGTTTTTTATTTTTTTAATTCTTGTAATCTGAATCAAAGAAAACTTAATTAGCCAGACTGAGTTTGGAAAAACAATTGTAACTCTCAAACACAAACCCATCCAACAACTCATAGCAAATACAAGTTTGTTTTTTTTATTGGAACACAAAATTGAAAAGTAAAAAGCATTTGACAAAAAAGAGGAGATACTGCAGCTCTGACGAAGCCTGACAGAGCTCTGAAGTCTAAGTGTGAAAGGGCTTAAGTGCAAAAGAAGTTAGAACATACACCAGTGGATTTTTTAAATTCCTGTGCAGAAACATTTTGTAATTTATCTGCTGAAATCTTCTTAAATTTGTAAGTACAGCACCAACACAGGAAAGGAAGGTGTATCATACATCGGCTTTATGTAATAATCAGATGTACCATTTCATTGTAACAGGTTCCCCTTCTAAGAGCTTTAATACTTCACCATGACATTTGACTTGGCAGGGACCCCCTGTCTGCAAGTGCAATTTACATCCATGAGATGCTCATGTTCTTCCCTGGAACAAACTCATCTTAAGCCTAAGGTGAGTGTTTGTTTTGACAAGCTTCCGTTGAATGAAGGCAGCTGTAAGGCAGATGTCTGTCTGTCTGTACTTCCACACAAGAATGTCCACAGGCATCCTTAAAAAATATGATCTGGTGCTTTGAGTTATCACCTTTGGGGTCGAGGTTGTTCTTTATAAGCAGTCCATAGAGTTATCTGGTAGTAGCCCCAGGGGTGGGGCCTTGCCTGGGAGACATGATGGAGGAAGCATGGAGTTTGAACTGGGATCAACATTTTCAGAGTCTTCCATTCGCTCTGCACAGCCTTCCCAGTTTATATGAAATCTGGTGACGCGTGGATTTGATGCCAGAATATTTCTTTGGAGCTGAAAAAGAAAGTTAGAATAAAAGTTGAATACTGAGTTAATGTACAAGTAAACACATTCATTAAAGACTATGTACACTGCTATTATTGTTGTGCAATATATCCTGCTTACATACTTAGCTTATGGCAAGAAAGCATTGACCTCGTAGATAAAAGTGGTACAAAGGTTTGAATTGTACTGATAAAATAATGTAATCACTTAAACATGTATATAATCTACATTAACTCAGTCTAAAAAAAAATCTAATAACCACTCAATAAAATATATATTGCTTTAAATCCATAAAGAGGTTTAATTCATGAAGTCCTAAAGTTTCATTTTTAATCAGTGAAAAGCAGTTACGAAACCAACATTAGATTAGGATATCAATCCCCAGTTTGTTTAGAATAATATACATACAGTAACGATATCTGACCTGTGTATAGTCTGGCTTGATTGGTGGGTTCTCACGAAGCTCTGGGTCTGTGTATTCATTATTCACATAGTAACCAATGCGGATGAACTCCTGGTTACGGTATGTGCAGGTAATGAGCACTACAGTTACACCAACGGCATCACTTTCAGGGATCAGTCCAGTGTTTGGGGCATCAGCCTGTTAAAAGAAACAACATTGTTAAGCACAGAAAAATAAATTATACATTTATTCAAAGTTAAGATTTTGGGACTTGACAGAATTTTCATAATGAAAGTTTCACTTAATTTGGATCTTTCAAAAAAGTCTGCACTTTATAGTGCCTTATTGATAACTTTGACTGATATTAGTAAAATTAATAAATAAATGAATAAATAAAGGAAATTCAGAGTGCTGAAAAAGAATTGGAAATTAATATCTGTAACATAATATATCTGTAATATCTGTAACAAAAAGAAAAACATCCATCCATTTTCTATACCGCTTCTCCTGTTCAGGGTCACGGGTGGCTGGAGCCTATCCCAGCTGGCTGAGGGCGAGAGGCAGGGTACACCCTGGACTGGATGCCAGTCAATCGCAGGGCTGACACAGAGACACAGACAACCATTCACGCTCGCACTCACTCCTACGGGCAATTTAGAATCTCCAATTGACCTAGTGAGCATGTTTTTGGACTGTGGGAGGAAGCCGGAGTACCCGGAGAGAACCCACGCATGCACGGGGAGAACATGCAAACTCCACACAGAAAGGCACACCAATGCCCGAACCGGGATTCGAACCGGCGACCTTCTTGCTGTGAAGCAAGAGCTCTAACAGCTGCGCTACCGTGCAGCCCAAAAGAAAAACATTTTCTGATTATTTTTGCAGAAATTGAATTCCTATTTTGTTTATATTTTTACAATAGTGGATGAAATATGCAATTTTTTTTCTTGAAAGGCATTTCATGACTTTTTCTTGTTTGAGTTCAAGAAACAAAAACATTATTTTAGTTCTCATAGTTTGTCCCCACTGTACTCACCTGAAATACAAACATATGTCTCCCAGCTGGTACTGGACCAACCAAGACTGAGTCGAGAACTTGATCATACTCTTCACTCTCTGCTGAGCCAACATAGATGATCTTCCATTCAAGGTCTGGAAATAATCAAACAAAAGAAAGAAAGTGTTTTTCTTCTTGATCATGGGAAACACTGTGTCAACATGGTTTAGTGACATTTGGTGACTGAATAATAAACGGATTTACTGTTAAAATAACTGTGCTTCATGGTAGCCATTCTCTGTGTGATCAGTGAAAATAGTTTGTACCATAAGAATTAATTCACAAAGTGCCCACATCAGGGAGACATTGACGTTAAGTGCTGTAACAGTCCACTAGAGGCACTTAATGCATCACGTTAAAGTGCCCAAAATAATCAAACGAATTTGATTCTTACCGGTATTTGAATTTAACGATAAAATCGTGATAGGAAATTAAAGGCCTAGAGGGTAATGTCAGAAACTTAACTGGATATGAAAGATAGGTTTACCATGCACTTAAACGCATCATTAAGAATTTGATCGATCCGTGTTTTGGTATTTGGTTTGAAGTTTGAACAATGTGGGTAATTTGAGCACCACTGGATACTATGCTGTCCTGTCTTACATTAGCGTCATACAAAGTGGCTTTTAAATGGTTAAGTTAGCTAATATGACGCTAACAAACCAAGCGTTAGCAGTTAGCACTCTCTACAACAAGCACACGGTTTATGACTTAGCTTCAGAAGCACAGAAATTACAGCTTTTAGTGAAAACAGTTACCTTCAGGGAGGTCTTCCATGCACTCAAACGTTATTTCAAATTGAAAAGGATTTCCAAAGGGGCTCGGGTTATCTAGGACAGCCACATTTAACACCTGTACCTTCGCCATTGTTTCTGAAGTGCTACAAACGGCTAACCAAAAACAAACGCTCAAAACCGTTTCCCGGGGACTGCTTCAAAGAAGCCACGACACCACAAGTGCGTAAGAGTCGACACTATTAATTGCCAATCGCCCTTAAGTTAGTTATGCGACTAAACGCATATTACTGTCTTAGATAATGGTTAATATTGAGTCTTAAGATTAAATTAAAGATATATGAATCGCTCTCCCGCCGCTTTCGCTGTCCAACCCAAGCTTCTCCGCGCCTACGGCAAGCCAGTTGTGGGAGAGCCATAGAGAGCGTGCGGTGCGTAAAGAAAGTGAAGAGTGTCTCTGTCGCCCCCTAGTGGGGAATCCAGAGCCTTCAAAAAGCAACAGCATTGACTTTTCATCACCAAAGAAGTAATTTGCAGACAGACCAAAGTTCCCAGTCAAGTCAGAGATTATTCAGCAATATTCAACATATAACTGGCACACATCACTATAAGCCTGCCAACATATATCCTCAAAATAATGCAAAAGTACAACTATGCTAAATAACCTCAAACATCACAGAGGTCACATTGTTATAAAGCCAAAATGTTACTGTCACCGATGTGTCGACACAATAATAACACAACCAAATGCCATTAGGCCTCTCCTGTTTATCTTGTTGGAGTCCTATTTAAAAAAAGCAAAAACAGAGGACAGTCTTGTGTACAAGAAACCAGAGTGACAGTTTTATTCTCTTTTTTTCTTTAATCATTGCAATTTGAATCAAGCCTGGTTGTTAATCTGTCGTTCATTTTAAAATAGACAATTATTTGCTAAAGCTGTCTAAATTAAAGGGTTTTGACTGCTTTGCATTTAACTGATACATGCAAAAGAGAAATACACATTTATTTATTTTTTTGTTTGTTTGTTTATTTGTTTGTTTGTTTGTTTTTTCTTAACACTGGGGACAGTAGTAAAATGATTCCTGGATATTTCACGTTTGAAGTAGGCTTATGCATAAGATATATCAATATACATAAGGCTGGCCATCCTTAGGCTCAAATAAATGTACTTCTTAAATTAATGGAGTAATTTTCCAATGCATTTTTTTTTATCAATGCCTCACTGCCCTCAGACACTGTCCATATGAAAACTATCTGACCACCAGATTAGGCCCAAAGCAGCCTACATTTTCTTTGCCCTTCTGAGTCTGAGAAAGAGAGATTATGTGAGGATTAGAGTCCATTGGACCAGCTGGCCGCCGAATTCATCCTTCAAATATTTCAGGAATGTTGATATTCTTTCACATGTTGGGCAACCTGAAACCTGAGGGAGGCGCTATTCCATGCAGACACCACCGCATTCAGACAGGTTGCTAGGTAGGTGCTGTGTAGAGAGTGCAGTCAAACACTGTACTCAAGTGGAAAAAAACCTGGTGTGCGAACCACTTCAGAGAAGTTCCGTTTGAACAAGATCTAGCAGATAGAAACAATTTATGACAGGGTAGATTAAAAACAGAGGTTGCAGACATTCTACTTCAAGGGGTGTTTTTGAGTGGTAAGAGGAGAAATCGGGCAGTTGTGCTTCAGTAAACCTCCTCTCTCTCCGACAAAGGACTATCTGTCCGCCTTGCAGCAGGTGGATAAGTGCGCTCAGGTAATGTAATACGAAACTGAACCACGTGACCAACGGCGATTTGAAGAGGAGGCGAGAAAAAAACTGTTTTACATAAAACACCAACTGCTAGTCCGACAAGGATGAAAAACCTGCACTCCTACTGAATAGCCTGTGAAGCATTTTTTTCTTTGTCTTTTAGTGTTGCACGTCTCTACAATCGGAGCTCATCATGTTGTCATCTCATTTTTTGATAAGGTGAGGCGGAAGCACTGCGTGAGGAATCAATCTGCTCGATGTTTCCTGTTTTGCTTCGATCACCTGGACACTGCCTCGTCAAAGGTATGTATGGGAAATAAACTTAACAACACATTTTCATCTATCCTATTGATCTTTCAAAGTTATGAGGACCGAAACGAGAGTGGACTGAACTTCATTCATTTTCAAATACATGGGCTATGCAGGAGCAGGTTTGATGGTGATTCAACATCAGGCAGAATGTGACTCAGTTGCTTCACTCAGTCTCATATTAAAGGACTCTTTAAGAGTGTCACTGTCTTAATACTTGCTATGTATCTTCAGCTGACCAAGGATGAAGATTAGTCCACACACTGAATGTTGGATCTAATGAAATGGACCCCAGCTGATATCCCCAAAGTCTCAGTCTGCCCTCACTTGGCCTTTCTGGTCCCAGGAGGAGATGGCAGCCAGTCCAGAGGCAATGGCCGTACCTGGAGGAGTCCTGGTTGGGAGTGTTTTACTGCTGGTGCTGAGCAATAATCCTGTATGGGGTGAGTCAGTAACCATTGCTTTATCTTCCACAATCCCTCACAAGCAAAACATCCAACCACACCTACACACACAGAGAAATACACAATAAAATGTTGCAGTGAGAGATTGAAACAAAAAAACCCCCAAAACATTAGGGATGTTTCCCGGTAAATCTTGTCGGTGTGTTATTGGACTACGAAATTAATGTAAATAAAAAGAACAAAAACAGGTATTTGCCAAAGCATTATATTTTGACTGCGTAAGTCAACCATGATTACACATGTAAGATGACACACTTCTATAATACACAGCTTTGTGTCTTGAGCATGACTGCCCCCTGTGTAACCCATGCTGTTTTGTTATCGAGTTGAACTTGTGGCCTTGCTTACTGTTTACCCCTGTGAATCATTGACTCAAAAGACGGTGGTGAAGGCTTTGAGTTCCAGAATAAAGCCTGCCTTTAAAGTAAAATCTGATTAATTTTCTATGCTTTATTCAGACAAATTAAACATATCATAAAACTGTTATTTCTTCAGATTTTTCATGCTATAACTTCAAAGCGTCACTGTTCGACTGCTCCTGTACACTCTGCATTCCTGAGCTTCTCCTCTTTCACCCTATTGGACAAGTAGTTACTCTGTAGTTTCGAGATGTCACTGAGTAATCACATGATCGGCCATGGATAAAATGTATAAAGACTAGGAGGATACCTGGAATGCTCCATTTTAATTTTTATTTTTTAAATTCTTTTTGCATAATGTTCAAAGCAATCTCTGCTCAGCTTTTGGTTCCTGTTTTTCTGCCCTTAGTCAAACTAAACTGTCACACATCAGGCGTATTACTCCCTCTCTCGACAACAGCCTGAAAACTGGATGAGGAGAGATACTGCTATCGAAGCTTTGTGATAAACATGTGGCTAAGGTCTGCTTAGCACAAAGACTACATGTAAAGATGATACTTTGCTCTTTCTGAAGGTATGAAAAATCAGTTCAGCTGCACCTTGAAAAAAAAAGTGTCTTTATCAAAACTAGAAAATGACAAACTAGTGAACTGTTCACATGAAGAACAACTGTAAGTCATTTTTACTGCAAGAATAAAAGTAATTAAAGCAATTAAATTAATTCAAATCAAATCAAAGTAATTAAATTATTTTGTAGTTTGTGTTTGTATACAAAGAAAAGTAAAAAAAAAACAGGTTTGTGGTAGGAATCATGAAAAACGAAGAATTTGAACTAATGAATAAATAATAACCCTCAATAAATTATTATTTACATAAACTGTTCAAAAAAGTTTAGGCCCACAATACAGGCCTGGGTATCACTGACAACTGCTGAGCCATAAAGTCTTTTATTTTGAGCGTTACTGGTTGTTTTGAAGCCAGAAACTCAGAGCAGCTTCACTCACATTAGGGTACTTTTTTTTTTTTTTGATAATGTTTTGTAAACAAAACAATGTGTTTACAAACAAATTCAGTGACGAGGCAGTCAGTTAAGTATAGTATAATATAGTTTAGAATATTTTATCTGGGTTGTGGTCTGAAACTTAAATCCCTGAAAATAATCAGACACTCAAAAGGGGGTATGAGTCACCACCTCTTGGTCAAAACTGTGAAATCCCTTTCTGATGGTTGCTGGGAAAATTGTTCAGCAAACTAGATTAATTTCCAAAACGTCGACTAATACCTCAAAACTTAACCAGATTACTTTAAGAAAGAGGTCACAGCTAAAACTGGTCACATGGGCTCGTATTTAATAAGTATAAACATTTTTGTAAAGTATTACAGTTCAAGAAATGCTATATTAATAGTTTACTAGGAAGGAAAGACTAGGACAAAGCCTCCCTCCAGAACAGGCTCACATGCACTGTCTATGTGTGGAAGAGCGAGTTCAGAGAACCATCTCCATGCTGTTCTTTTGTGCGTTGTCTGCTTCTAGTGGAAGACTTGGCCTAAATTAATTAGTGTGCCTGCTGAGCGCTAACAGGAGATCATGTCGGTGTATAAACAGTGCCTGTGACAGCCACAGATAATGGGCTATTATTGATTGTCCATTAAAGTAAGGGTAGAAAATTAGTTTTAAAAGTATCTTTTTTTTCTTGTTCTTTTTTCCTTCAACAATCAGCGCTGATTTGTGCAAACAGTCAACTAGCTGTATGTAGTATGAACAGGCTCATTGATTAACTGGGGATTGGCCTAGAGAGTTTGTATTGTTAGCACTGTGTTCATGACATGACTTCTTCTTTTTCTTTTTCATTCTTCTTCTTCTTCTTCTTCTTCTTCTTCTTCTTCTTCTTCTTCTTCTTCTTCTTCTTCTTCTTCTTCTTCACAGGAAATAAAACCAGCTCTGAGTTTAGATCCAGTTCCAATAGTACTGCTGTAAGTGAAAAACTCTTCTAAGTATAATAAATCTGATATTATCCACTGTCAGCAGATTAATCACTATCTTGTGTTCCTTATTTGCAGGGACCAAACATCCCAGCTATTGTCGCGCCCACAGTCATTGGTGTTTTGGCCATAGCCTTGGCTGTTCTCGCCTGGCTCTTCTGTGTGGTGAAGAAGAAGAGACAGTCTGAAGGGACGTATAGACCCAGTGCTGAGGAACAGTCTGGTTCTTGCACTATGGCGACACCAGATGCATTAAAGTTACCAAAGGAGGAAAGACTCATATGAGATTTTGTGCACTGTGTTTGAACTAACACTTGCACTGCAGTGAAACTGTGTGACGAGGCTCTGAGCTGATACATGGAAAAAAAAAAGGCTCCAAGACTTATGAGAAGAAAGGTTTCCCTGTGTGTTCACCAAGACTTGATGCTTTACGACACCGCTTGTGTTTCAGCAAGCATCAAACGGATCCTGAATGGCACTGGATCTTAATGATTTCAAGAAAAATGAACTTTCAAGGAGGTTTTCTACATTTCTTCAACATAAATGAAACAAGAATTGCAGTATTTATCACGATAGATCAATTTTTAATATTGACTTGACATATAATCAACCATGTACCTGTACTTGATTGGACTGATTCAGTAACAAATCATTTCAACCTAAATAGTGATCTTTTACCTCAAACTCTTGTTTTTTGAGAGTTCTGATAACACAATCAGATTTCAAATTGAAATTTTTTAAATCAAAAAGCTGACCTATTATCTCGGAGAAAAAGCTGTGGTTAAAAACGGGGTTTCAGTTGTTTACACTCCTGATTCCAAACTATTTCAAAGTCAAACAAGCCTTGCAAAAGGCATGTTAATCATCAGATACTGTGTTTTAATGTGAATTACTTATTTATGCTTTTATTGAATAAATACCAAAAAATGTGAAGTATTTGAATGTTTTTTACTAAGCAAGTAGCTCTAGCTTAATTGTGACAGAGCGTACAAAGCCGTGCCCCAGCAGTTGAAGGGTACCTGATAATGTCACTGAAACAGTGAAGCTTTTGTATGTAAATGTCAGTTGGGCCAAAGAAATCCATGCTGTTCTGTAATTTTAAAGAACCAACCGTTCCTAAACAGAAACATCTTTCATCACAAATCATTTGTGCAGAAATCTGTCAAAGCTGATCGAGGATTTCCTGACATGGCGCTCCTGCTCTCTGATGTCTCTTGGTATTCAAAGGAAACCAGAGTGAGATTAGTGTGTCGGTTTGTAAAATAATAACAGGTATGGTTTCACTCTGCTCAAGCTCTTCATGCAGCAAGAGGTGGATTATAAATACATTTTCTGTCTCAGTCGGTCTTGGCTTGTACAGAAGATGTTGGCTTAGAGTAAAGACGCCCTGGCATGCAGTATTGGTTGCCTGCAAGTCAGTTTTTTAAGATTTATGTGGGTAAATACATTCTTTTCAGCGAGACATCCCACTGATAAGAGAAGTTTATCTGCGGCTGAGCTGAGCACAGAACAGGCAGGGCTTGTATAAACAGCCTCAGAACGTACTTTCACGAGTGATGTTTGAGAAACTGCTGAAAAAGAGTCTTCCTTTCTTAATCACGGGAGCCGGATTAGTTGAACAAAGATTAATTGTTCATTGTTACACTTGCATTACAGTGGGTCACATGACTGTGGGGCTTTCCACTGCTGGAAACCAATTTAAGATTTAAGAGTCTTTGTGGCTTTATGATTAATACAGCCTTCATTTTGAAACCAGATTTGTGAAATCAGGTGTGATATGGATGGTCACTGGCTTTATCACTCTTATATTTGTCTGGTCTTGTCATCTTTATTCTTTGTATGCTACCATGTAGTTAGATTAGACTAATTTGAAAGCTGCAAAGGGGTTTTGCAGTCCTTTGAATCATGTTGTGACCCTCAAACAGGTAAACCTCGAACAGAGAAACACGTTCACGATCAGAGACAAAAGGTGCAGAAATACCATTTGAATAAAAACTCAGAGGCAGTAAAAGGTGTCTTTTTTCAGATTTAATTCAACCTCCAATTTCACAGCTTCGCAGTTAAAATCACTTGCCTTTGAATTATTGAAAGGCAATCAAAGGACAGATGTAAAGGGTGAGCGAATTCATTCACAACATTGAAACCAAACTTCACGAGTATCAGTTAACACCAGTCTAACACTAGAGCGACGGCGACCTATGTGGTAGAGTTTTCTGGAGTGTGGCAGACCTTTCGATTCATAATGAAGAGGGATGAAAATGACACATTTGGGGAACGGATGATATGAAAGGTGGTTTTGGAGCGGAGTAGACAGAGGTTTAGGCGACCTCCTCCTCTCCCTCCTCTTCAAACTCGCCCTCCTCAGCGGTAGCGTCTTGGTACTGCTGGTACTCGGACACCAGGTCGTTCATGTTGCTTTCAGCCTCAGTGAACTCCATCTCATCCATGCCCTCACCGGTGTACCAGTGCAGGAAAGCCTTACGGCGGAACATCGCAGTGAACTGCTCAGAGATTCGCTTGAATAGCTCCTGGATGGCGGTGCTGTTGCCGATAAAGGTGGCAGCCATTTTGAGGCCACGTGGTGGGATGTCACAGACGGCGGTCTTCACATTGTTGGGGATCCATTCGACGAAGTAGCTGCTGTTCTTGTTCTGCACATTCAGCATCTGCTCATCCACCTCCTTCATGGACATGCGGCCCCTGAACACTGCAGCTACAGTGAGGTAGCGGCCATGACGAGGGTCACAGGCAGCCATCATGTTTTTGGCGTCGAACATCTGCTGGGTGAGCTCGGGCACAGAGAGGGAGCGATACTGCTGGCTGCCCCTGCTGGTGAGGGGGGCGAAGCCTGGCATGAAGAAGTGCAGACGGGGGAATGGCACCATGTTTACAGCGAGTTTACGGAGGTCAGCGTTCAGCTGGCCAGGGAAACGCAGGCAGGTTGTCACGCCACTCATGGTGGCGGAAACCAAGTGGTTGAGATCTCCATAAGTGGGGGTGGTGAGTTTGAGTGTGCGGAAGCAGATGTCGTAGAGAGCCTCATTGTCAATGCAGTAGGTTTCATCTGTGTTCTCCACAAGCTGGTGGACTGAGAGGGTGGCGTTGTAGGGCTCGACCACAGTGTCGGACACCTTGGGAGAAGGCACCACGCTGAAGGTATTCATGATGCGGTCGGGGTACTCCTCACGGATCTTGCTGATGAGCAGGGTGCCCATGCCAGAGCCAGTGCCACCACCGAGGGAGTGGGTGAGCTGGAAACCCTGGAGACAATCACAGCTCTCAGCCTCTTTCCTCACCACATCCAGGACGGAGTCCACCAGCTCAGCTCCCTCGGTGTAGTGACCCTTGGCCCAGTTGTTTCCAGCTCCACTCTGACCTGTAATCAAGATTATCACATTTCACTGATGCAGGGAATCAGATTGAATGTGCATCTTTATTTTAATAAACTCATCTTACCAAAGACAAAGTTGTCGGGTCTGAAGATCTGTCCGAAGGGACCAGACCTGACTGAGTCCATCGTTCCTGGCTCCAGATCCACCAAGATGGCACGGGGCACATATTTTCCTCCTGAAAGCAAATAAAACAAACCACCAAAGTATATATTTGTGAATCTTTTCATATGCAAATCATTCTGCACTGCAGGAATACTCACCTGAGGCCTCATTGTAATAGACGCTGATCCTGTCTAGCTGCAGATCACTGTCTCCGTGGTAGGTCCCGGTGGGATCAATGCCATGTTCGTCACTGATCACCTCCCAGAACTGAGGGGGGAAAGGGTTTAGAGGGAGAGGTGAAAAAGACAGACATTTATATGTTGTTTTTACCCCCTGGATTTTAAAGATACAAACAATTTTATGTTCCCAACATCCCCAAATTAAGTTAAAACACACAAATGGAAGAGCACTGGCTGAAGGACATTTTAATTCTCCAATGAGGGTTAAAGGGTGTAGTCTGAAATGCAGACAGTCTCAGGAGGTTTCAAGCTGATTGCAATAATCTGATAAGTAACATTATCTTCATCCTACAAGCACACACTATAAAGGAGGAAAAAATAGAGCAAATTACTACAGATTGATTACACTGTTTTTAAAATAACCAAATTATTAATTAATAAAGTGGAAATGACCTTTTTTTATCTGAATTTTACAGCCTTGTAAAGAATCATAGGTAAAAATAGGTCATAAAAGTGGAGGGGGAGGGGAGGCTGATCTGAAATGGCACAATGGTTACATTATTTCTTCCCATAATCGTCTATATAATCGCCTGGAGCACTCTATAAAAATTTCAGAGAAACACAAAGCTTATCAAAAGCTTAAGCTCATTAAGTTTTGGAATCTTTGCATTAATCAATGGCTGCACGAGTCTTGTGCCCAAAGCAAGCCCTGATGAGAATATCAATGAGCGGATCCTCGATGTTCTAAAAAGCCACTTTTATTCATTTCACGACGATGCTTCAGTCAAAGCAGAGTATTGCGTAAGGTGCTTTTATTTTAGAGAGATCTAAGAAGATGGATTAGACTTTTCCTCTCAGTGGCTCCTGCACGAGCCTGCTGCACTCGGCCGTGCCCAGAATGAGAAAATAAAGAAAGAATTACCTTGGCTCCGATCTGGTTTCCGCACTGACCGGCTTGCAAATGCACAATTTCGCGCATTTTGGACGGGTGGAGATGATGATCGAGCAGGAGAAGGGAATCACAGCAACGGAGCTTTACGGGATGGTGGTTCCTGCGTGGAATGATCGAGACTTATTGCACCGCCTCTTAGAGCGTCTACTGGACTGTAACGGTGGTGCAACTTGACGTCATTTCCATGGCAACCAAAGAGCGGAGGAGAGAGGGAGGGACCCGGACCCGTGGAGGTGGTGGATAGGGTGAGAGGACCAGCTGCATCACTTACTGGGAGACTCTCATCGCCGACACGGACTGGGTGCTGCTACACCCTCCCCAAAACTACACCCAAAATCAATAAACACACTCGCTCACGGAGGAGGAAGTGTGTGAAGTCTAGCTGTCCTGGTATCAAGGTCATCATTTTAAAGTTGTAAAATTGTTGCACATTGTAGGGCACTCTGAGCGCACCGTTTTCAGATAGAAGGAGCTCCTGAGAACACTTCATACTTGATGTCTTAAGTATCGACTTGATATTATCCCACGGTATGAAGAACGCTTTAATGTATTTTTTTATTCGTGTGAAAAGGACAAAAAGTTCAAGGCACAAAACTGAAAAATAAAGCGCAGAGAATTCAGTGATCTCTCTCCAGTGTCACTGTTCAAGAGGTCTTTCTTATTTTTATTTCTCAATATTTCCATCACAAACGAGACACAAAAATAAAGTTAAGCCTTAAAGCATCTTCAAGGAGTTTATAGACAGTTATGGAACAGGCTGAGGTTAACAAGGAAAAAAATCTGATCCACAACAAGTTTGACTATTCCTTAAAGTTTAATGTCTGTCACTTCATATATTTAATGATATTTCTAACACACTGGCAAGAAAAGAGTTAAGTGACTTCGTGAACAGAAGACACCACAATTGACTCAAATAATGTTCTTCATAGGAGCTTAAAGAAATAATATAAGTACCTCATCTCCATCGAGTCAGTAATGTTATTCAAATAAACCTGTAAAAGAATGAGATGAGAATTTGCAAGTCTGTTCGATGTCTCCTCTCAAAAGTTGCCAGAAAAGATCTGTTGTCTGTGCTTTAAAGGAAAACAATGCTGGACAAAATACTTGTTATTCTTAGCAGACAGAAAAAACCTAACTCTAACCCTTGTTCTGAGCATAAATCGAATAAACCAGATCAGTTGTAGGTGTAATGTAGAGATCAAGATGAATGTTAATTTCTAAGTTATTATGATGTTAATTTGACATTTACCGCTATTAAGGAGAAAAATTATGTTTAGGGACAAGCAAAAGTGAAAAAAATATATACTCAGAAAGTGCTGAAAAAAAACCCAACAAAAACCCAACTTTTTTTCTGGACAACAGCAAAAACACCCTGAGGCCTGAAATGCAGACACACGGCTGCACAATGTCAGGCTTCAACATTAAAAAACCAGGACACATTTAAAATGACATTCACCTATAAACTCCTACTCATGAGAAAAAAAACATGAACTGTATAATAAATGAAGATGGTGTCGGTGATGTCACCTATTTGTTTCCAATGCAGAGTTTTGGAGCCCATTTTGATGAGAAGCCATATTGGTAATGCTGAACTCAACATAGCTTTGTTCTAGTTTGAATGAGGTGAAAAAGCCTTTAGCCTTTTTGCAGACAGCTATGATTGGCCTGCCTGTCAATAAAGTGGTTTTTTTTTTTTTTTTTTTTTTTTTTAACTAGGCTGTAAACATGTTAACATTTCCTGTAAAAATCTGCTTCTTTTGGATTGGTGTGTTTCTAGTTCCTGGTGTTTCTTTAACCAGCCTCAAGTGGACTCTTGAAGAACTGCAGCTTTAACACTTATATAGTTTCCAAATTTAGATCTTGAGGTTGCACTTAGAGCAGGTGTTCACTGTGCTGCATCTATTATTGGCTGCCACATATTTTACCTTCAGCTGTTGTCTTTAAGAGGACAGAAGATCCATGTGAGAAGGTACTTTCCTACAATGTGGCATGCTATTGAGTGAATCCTCAGTACAAAAGCCCAGTTGTCCTCTAAATCACATGCATGAAAATGATAATTAGCGCACAAAAGGAACAGTGTGTGCAATCAAAACTGGTTTTACCAAAAATCCGTCACATCTTTGTACAGATACACACATCCAGTTGCTCTGCTGCTATGGTCCACAAACAAACTAATGAATAAAGCTGTGCTTTAATGAACCATGCACTGCCTTCTCATGTGAGTTATTAAGATGTTTGATTGTGTTTGACTCTTGGTGGCTGTTAGCTTTGAAGCATTCATTCATACCCTGTGTGATGACATTCCAAACATACAGCAAGCATCAGTTTTTTTTAGCTGTCCCACAACTGGCCAATGGGGCTCTATTTCCTGCTTCCCAGCACGACTATATACAGTGTTGTCTCACCCAGCTGCATGATTTCAGTTACTCCCACAGAAGTCATGCAGGAAAACCAAGGAGAGCATTTGCAGCTTCACATCAAGAACAATAGAGAGCAGTCATTATGATCTGTGCCTTTCAGGAGACAGGTTCAACCAGGCTCTCTGAATTATGTTGTTGAATGAGGACTCGTAAACCCTGAGGATTTTCTCTACTTTAACTGTGGATTTTGCTTTATTGCGTCTGTCAACAATGTCCCTCCCAGAAGAGGATCTTACATGCCCCATATGCTGTGACATTTTCACAGACCCCGTTTTGCTGGCGTGTAGCCACAGCTTCTGCAGAAGTTGTCTGAAGCGCTGTTGGGACACCGGCTTACGTGAGTGTCCAGTGTGCAGAAAAAGGGCACCCAAGTCCAGCGCTCCCTCTAACTTGGCTCTGAAGAACGTTTGTGAAGCTCTTCTTGAAGTCAGGAGACAGAACTCAATAGCTGAGGAAGACAAGACGAACTGTAGTCTGCATGGGGAGAAGCTGAAACTATTTTGTCTGGTTGACAAACAGGCCATCTGTGTGGTGTGTCAGTCGTCCAAACTGCACAAAACTCATGATTGTTCGCCTATTGAAGAGGCAGCAGTGGACTGCAAGGTAAGGGGAAATAGCAATGTGTTTTTGACCTATATCACAACATCAACCTGATAAACTGACTCTACTGTTTTTGTCAACTTGAACTATTTGAGGTGACACCTAAAGGTAGAATGTTGCCATACGAGTCTGCCCTGATTGTTACCTTAAAGCCAGCTGAGCTTCAAATATTCAGGGAGCTGCCAACACTCACCATTAAGCCATTTGATGTCTGACTAAGGCTTTCTTTATTTTCAGGATGAACTGTCTCTCTTCCTCAAGAGCTTGCAAGACAAACTGGACAACCTGAACAGAATTCACGCAACCTCTACAGACACGTTTAAGTACATCAAGGTAGCCTGTGATCACACATATCCTGTGTCTCACCAAGTACCAGGGATAAATGTTTTAAATTTAAATTATAGTTTTTGGACAGCAAATTGTCCCATAAGTTGCATACAGGTAAAAAGAGCATACAGGTGAAGAGAACTGCAGGGCTGAGGAATATGAATCTAATCCTTGAGAACACAATTTATTACCTAATGTAAATTTAACAGGGTAGATCCTTTCTTAAAACACAAAACAATCTGGTTAAATGAATGAAAAACATGCGGTTATATTCCTCAGGCTGAGTCGCTGGAAACTCAAAGAAGGATAAAGAACCAGTTCCAACAGCTCCACCAAGTCCTCCACACAGAAGAGTCAGCCAGGATAGCTGCTGTGAAAAAAGAGGAAGAGGAGAAGATCGCAGGGATGAGAGAGAAAATAAAAGAACTCTCAGCAGAGGTGCTGAACCTCACAGAGGTCCTCTCGATCATACAGGAGCAGCTGGAAGAAGAGGAGCTAGACCTGCTGAAGGTCTGCAACAGTCCAGTAAACATCAAACCTTTAATCATTAACCCGTTTCTAACCCAAAACATTCCACCTTCATGCTGACTTTTTCCTCTTTTCTCCAGAATTTCAAAGACACAGAGGAAAGGTAGGCCAGGAAAGTTATTTGTGCGTGCTCTGTCTCACTTTGATGTTTGTTGCCTTGGTGTAAATTTTCTGTATCTTCAACAGAGTGAAAAATGTAACACTTGGTTCAGACAACATGTCCGGAATTCTGATTGACACGAGCAAACATCTTGGCAACCTGAAATACACAGTCTGGGAGAAAATGTTGGATCAAATAGATTACAGTGAGTAGAAATTCTTCCCGGAGGTGGAGCCTAATAGAACACAATTGTTCAACCTGAGATATGTTGAATATATCAGTCTTAAAGTATGGCGAATTTCCTGTCCTTTAGCTCCAGTGACTTTGGACCCAAACACAGCCCACCCCTGCCTCATCCTGTCCGACGACCTCACATCCTTCCACTACTCAAAGCAGGCCAGTTGTTGCCCTGACAACCCAGAGCGCTTCCACATCAGTGCTGAAGTGGTAGGCATGGCCGCCCTGGGTTCAGGAAGCCACCACTGGGTCGTGGAAACAGGAAGTAATCAGGACTGGCTGCTGGGCGTGGCCTCTTTGTCTGTACCCAGAAACACCGAGGTCTCTGCTCGGCCTGAGAACGGCTTCTGGACTCTGTGTTTCCGGGATGGAGAGTTCAGGGCGATGACCTCGCCTCCAACTACACTGACTGTGACAGAAACCCCCCAACAAGTCAAAGTGCAGCTGGATTACAACAAAGGGACGGTCTCTTTTTCTGACGCTACTGATGACACTCTGATTTATGAGTTTTCAACAACATTCACAGAATCTTTACTTCCATATTTTTACACCCAGTGCAGCCATCCGTTGAGAATAATGCCTGAGAAGGTTCTTATCACAATGCTGCGCCATTAAGCTGATTAATGGTTTATAGGTAGTGAAAAAGCAGGATTGTCAACTGTGATGTTAACTTTCCCCAAGAAAGACATTCAAAACATTCTTAATGCTTCTCAAAACAAGTTGTCGCACTTTTTCTTTTTTTAAAAAAAATTTGGGTTAGATCTTCCTTTTAAAAGAGAAGTGAGACTGAGCCCAGTTACACAAGAATATAAACCAGCTAACCTGGTTTAACCAAAAGACAACAAACTCTGCCTTCTAGTTTTTTCCAGAGCTTAAATGTTTGGTGTCTGGATCCAGCTTGGTACTTAGTCTGAATCTGTGGCTTTAATCTTCACCTGGCTGATACCAAACATGCCGGACAGCCGCACCAGCAGCATCAATCTTCTCATTGAATGCTACAAATGATTGCAATGCAGGTTGGGAGACACATGCAAGCACATTGAACTATGGGTATATTATTTAGACTTGTCTTAACCTTACTAAAAAACAAATAAATTTCCCAGCATGCACAGCTGTTCATTTTACATCAACAATCTAATAATCGTACCCATGACTAAACTGTTTGTGTCAAACACATGGTAAACTTTTAGTGTTTAAAAAAAGTGTTCTAGCATTCACTCTGCCTGTTGAACTTACTGAAATGCTGTTAGACTGGAATGCACTTTTAAAATAAGTTTTAAAGTCAGTTTAAATAATTTTAGGTAAATCATTGTTTTATGGTGTACAGAAAACCTTATATTTGACTATTTTTAAAAAAAAAAAATCTTATGAACAACCATCATTTTCATCAATTAATCATGTCAATATTTGGAAATAATACTGTTCTGCGGGCATTTTCTAACTTTTTATATATATATTTTTTATTTTTAATTAATTTATTTTTCAATAATAAATATTAATATAAAGCACCGTACACTTTATGCACACAGAGTGTGGCCAAAATGTTTAAGAACACTTTGCACATTTGAGAGGTTTGAGTTGTTTTGTTAAATTGGCCTATAAAATATCATTAAAATGAATGAAAGTCTGTCTACAAATCTACATGGTCATCATTATACTCTGTATACCATAGAATAGAGCCGTTATAAGGAGATTTAGATCATTTTCCTTATAAAAAGGAATACTGAAAATGGCTAACCGGCCGCTTCGAATCCAAACCTCAACCCCATGCAGAACATTTGGGTGAGTTGGAAAATAAACTGGACGGAAAGACTCACTTCATCACTTCATTGTTATGATCAGAGCAAACATCTGCATGTTTCATAATCATGAACCAAAACAAAACAAACAAACAAAAATTTAAAGAGAATCAACTGTTCTTTCATTGTGCAATGCTGTTTATTCATCTCTTTGTACACCAGATGGCGTCAAAGTCATACAAATATTGTGAAGAAGTTCATTACATTCGGGACTGTTTTGCACACATTAACCTCATGCTGTTAAAATGAATGAATGTTGAAGATCATCGTTTTGTGAAACATTATAATAAAGTTGATTTTGAATTATTTGACTCGAGTTGTTGACTCTATAACTCCAGGATCATTTACTCAGTGAAAACGCATTTAGAAACAGATATTACAAACAAGTCAGTATCCGCAGTAAATGCATTGCAGTGTGTCACAGTATTATCTTATTTTACTCACAGCTCATCTAGAGATACAGTTTGGATACACAGTTCAGTGTGAGTGATATCTTTCCAAAGCTAAGCCTGATGTTTTTGAGCAGGTGGGGTTTTGTTCTCCCCAGAGATGCAAGTGCACCACTTCTTCACGCATGTTTCTGGAAGAAAAGGCACCTTTTCCAGACGTGATAAATAAACAAGTGGCTGGATGGTGCTACTGATGTTCAGGAAAGCGAAGCCAACAGGCTGCACGTAGCAGCGAAACACATCAGGGGAGTAGTAGTCCTCAAAGGGGAACAGTGCTACAGGAGGCAGGTAGTTAAAGATGATGATACAAAGGATTGAGAGCACCATCTTGAAGGCCTTCTTCTTCATGGGATGCATCTCATCTTTCCCTGCACCTCGTGACTTCTTCAAGGCCCACAGGATGCAAACATTACACACAACCATCCAGGTGAATGCAGCCAGGATCTCACCAGTGAACACCTTCTCAAAGTTAGGGAGGCCTCCCACAACTTTTGCTGCTGAGTAGGCAAAGGTGAGGCAGAGGACCAGCACTGAGAGGCTCAACCGGTACTTGATGTGTTTAAGCTGGCCAAACAGGATAGGAAAGAGCACAGCTATGAAGCGGTCTAAGCAGATACAGCTGAGAAACAACGGCCCGCTGGTGTCTTTCACACCGTAGGAGAACTTAAGGGCGGACCAAACCTCTTTGCTCTGCCAGTGGTACAGGTTTAGGAAGCTAACAGGGGTCATGGCGCCAAAGTAGGCATCCATGAAGGCAAGACAACCAATGAATATGTCAGAAGTGGAGGATTCTTTGCGGTTGTGGATGAGGATTGCTATGACAAGTATGTTTGCAGGGATTCCGATAATTACGTTGATGCATTGCAGGGTCAGGTCGAAGAGGATGCCTTCCACCTGATGATCGCAGCCATCGAACACACTGAAGGGCTTCACTGTGGCATTGACTCCAGAGGTTACATTGGTCGGGAACGAAGTTGGGAAAATAGTTGAGTTGAGTAGTGAGGATGCATTTCTGTCCATGATTCTGCAAAAAACAAACAAACAAACAAACAAAAAAAACAGGATTCTGGAGGAGAAGGAAAAACAGCGATCACTTTGTACGTTATATTCATAAATGCTCTTAAAATCTCACTCTTTGTCAGCATGACACATTGTTGTTTTCAAGATGAGAACAAATGGTACATGTCAAAATGTTTATCAGGAATCCTCCTGCTGGAAAGGTTATTCTCAGCACAGAACCTGGAGAGCAAAAACATGTAGCAAACACCATCAGAGCTTTTCCTCGGGCTGTTTTCCTGTTACTGAGCCTTCCTCAGGGAGCATAACTCCCTGAGTGCAGGTGACATCTCACTCACCTGAGGGACTCTTTCTACAAGCTCCACCTTTTCACAGCTGAATAAAAGAGCAGCTCTTCTCACGCCAAAATCACAAGGTCTGCAGGGAAAATAAACAATCTAAACTAAATTCTAATGCTTTTATAGCCAGTGTGTGGCATATGTCAGCCTGATAAGACTGGCCAAAGAGGACAATAAACTAACTGATGAATTTAGTGATGGATTTTAAGGGATTAATAATTAAATCTTTTATTAATGTTCAAACGAAGGTTTTGTTCCCGCATCACGGACTATTTCAAGCAGCTTGGATTCAGTCTGATTCACACAGCCTCTTTAAAATATTGAGTATTTCCACACACAGCACACCTGAGCTCCTTCCTTCCCTGTACTAACTGCACTGTTGAAGCCAGAGGCTGTGATCGTTCCTTGAACAGCCATCAAGAGACCTATTCTGGTTTAATGGTGGACCTTTTTCCCCTTTGCTCCCTCAGAAGATGGTGTTTCTCACCTCCCTCTCCTGCGGGCTCTACCTGCGGCCACACACACACACACACACACTCCTGAGGGATTAATCACAGCAGCGGAGGAGTGGAGCTCTTTGCTATGAAGCCCGTCTCTGGAGGTGGCAGATTTAATGATTTTCTGCAGGCATATCTACAGAAAAGGGATAAACAAAACAGAATATTCAACAGTGTTTCGGAGCATTTGATTTTTTTTTTTTTCCCTGAATCCCCTAGAGTAAAATAAATCTTCTTCATGCATTTACAGATTTTACTTGCAAACAGGACCTGTGTCATCTCATTATTTTTTGTGTTTGTTGAAAATGCAGTAGCACGTGTCTTTCAAAGTTTGCAATATTATCTCATGTTTAAAACTCATGCTTTATCACGACATTTCTACCACGGATTACTGCTTCAAACTTTAGGTATGTTGCTGCACTTGAAATGTTTTAACTTGTTGCATGTTTTGGATTTTGGAGTTTTGTTCAGAACTGAGAGATTAAACCAAGGTGAGGTGAACCAAGCTTGGCAAACCACTTGAACTCAACTTATCACATCCACACTTATTTCTGGAGCTGATTTCCAAGTTTATGCTGATGATACTAAGAAAACTTAATTTATAAAAGAAACTCTAACAGTTAAAATAGCTAGTTTGCTAAATGTGATCAACCTGTGGAGTATTTTAAGACTAAAACAGTTTTTACTCACCACTGGTGATCGTTTCTCTAAACAGCGATGTAAGGGCGACGTAGTGTGTGTCACACATTAGTGTTTGTCGTTTTGAGAGTCATTTATAAGTTTATAAAGTGTCCTTGATTCGTCGCTGACCTGAAGGGGAGGATCTGCAGCGATTTTGATGTCCTGAGGGAATAGCACCATAAGTCTAAGCATTGGTAGTGTGATGCTTTCATTACACCACACCACTTTTTTATATAACTAAAAAATCATCTAAACTGCTCAAAAGTCTAAAGAGAGAGAGAAAAAAATACATTTCACAAGTAAAATTAAAGAAAATGTATGAAAATGAGCACAAATATGTCCACATTAATCACCAAACAAGCCCAAGATTTATTTTCTGATTCAGGAAAGGAGTCAAACATCCAGATCTGGACTTAAGCTAACCTTAACCTTTAAAGAATTTAAAATTGTCTCCATCTCATGCAGCCAAATCACCACAATGCTGCTTAACATGCAGACCATTTAACAATGCTTGTATTATAGGCTATTGTGTTTAGCAGTTTTCTTGCGGAGTTGTTTTGTTCTCTGGCTTCGCAAAGCTGTGCCTGAGGTTATAAACATGGGTACTGGCTCTCTTGGGCTGTCAGACTGGGCTTGACAGGTGGATTCAGGCAGCATCATGGGACTGGTCTGATGATGACGCTGAGGCTTTCCTGGAGCGATATGTGTCAACCTCACTCACTTCAACCTTTCAGCTCTGTTACAGGAGACAACAAGCACAGGTGCACTAGAACACAGGAACAAATATCAGCAGTGTGAAGGCTTCTTTGGTTAAAAACACTCACTCTGTTAAAATCAAGCTGTTTGGGTAGAACTCAAAGACTCCCTCTGAAGTGTCCATCACTTAACATCCAAATATGGAAACTGACACTGTGCAAAGGCCATGTGCAAGATGTGTCAGGATTTAATGGGATTGATTGTTTTACTGGGTGCTTAATTACATTCGAGTCTCTGCTTGTGTGAGGAGAACCCAATGTCCTGTTCCCATGAGAGCACAACGAGGAAGGCCACATTGATCCATTGTCTAAATGATGTGAAAATAACCAGGAAGAAGACAAACGCTGAACATGGAGGACTCATGCTGCTGCTTTGACTCTTTTTGATCTGTGGGGGCAGTAGCGGCCTGTGGATTTACTTCATCAGACATGCCCAGAACTCCCCAGGACGACCTAAGACTGGCCTGGTTTACTCTCCGTTTGTTTGAATAACACTTTGGCTGATTCCAGGAAGTCCTGCCAAGCAGATTATTAATTTTCGTCCTCTTTGAATGTTTGTCTCTAAAAGGATGTTCATCCCAGTATTTGAAACAGCAAATTTCTGTAGCACTATGACAGCAGATTAAACTTCATATCTGTTAATAGAACCCTGAAAGTTGGAGATTAAAATAAAAAAACTAGACCTTTGCAGCTTAACCAACATTTATTACCAGTTCTGCCAAACAAGCAAAGGCAAAGTAGGAAATATAACAATGTGTAGGACAAAGACTTGGATTGACATTTATAAGAATGACATCAAATGAAAAAGAAAAAAACTTATCTTGAATGTTCCGCCTACGTTTGATATTTTTAGGATGATTTTAAGAGCGATCTTTTAAAAGCACATCACCCAGACGACATTATTCAGGTCAGCTCCTTGGCTCATATAATTGTCACAGAGATGAGTCATCTCTTACATAAGCACATTGTAAAATAATGCTGTTGGGATATTTTGCCTGCTCTCCTATAATTCATGTCTCGAGTATGCTGAATACAATAAATGTCATCGGCCAGGATCAGACAGTTTCCTTCAAGTAAACGAGTCCCAATAATTCACGTTTTAGTCTATTTTTAAAATTTCTGTGTCTGTACCTTTAAAACTAATTTACACATAAGGAAGTATTGATATTTACCATTTTAATATATTGTAACTTTTTCTGTATAGGTGAAACAGTCTCATCTTCCATTTTCAACAGCAGATCTCCGCATTGCTTTAATTATGGCAGCGTAACAAGCTGCTTCTCAGTTTCTGCCAACCTTAAAACTACTCAACATGAAGCTTTTTAGAGACATTCATGGTCCCCAGAGGATACAATCTGGAATCTCTCACATACATTTTCCTCTTGGTTCAGGCACAAGCTAGAAGATTCCAGACCTGATTTGGGCATGATTTACCCCCCCCCCCCCCCCCCCAATGGTCCCATAAATAAAACATGATGTCATCTGCTCACTAAAAACTAAAAACTAAAGCTCAAAATGTGCCAAACCATTTGCCCATCA
The DNA here is from genome assembly GCA_030710495.1 of Labroides dimidiatus. Taxonomy (NCBI): domain Eukaryota; kingdom Metazoa; phylum Chordata; class Actinopteri; order Labriformes; family Labridae; genus Labroides; species Labroides dimidiatus. The sequence continues at coordinate 11,190,400 of CM061163.1, forward strand.
AACCCAGCTGTGCTGTATTTATTGCCAAAAAATCAAGACGTCGAACACTTCATACAGCACACCCATTAAACATCAGCGCATTAGCATGTTAGCATTAATCACTGTGCCTCAGTGACTTCCAAAGTGACTTCCCTGTTGTCTCTGCTGTCACAGACTGTTATTTGATCAATACAAAGAACCTGATGAGAAAATGAGTGTTTTTCTTGTTCTCCTGGACAGTGAATGATAAACAAAACCACAAAAACAGACAGGTGAAAGATAAATGATAGTGTGTGGACAGAGAAAAATATGTCTCCTGAAAAAGCTGTAATTTTAGCCCCAGTTCTGCTGATGACAGTCAAGTGAGGGTAAAAAAAACGTGTTATTTATTTATTTTTATTTTATTTTTAAAAGGGCACACACTCAAGAAACTTTCATCAAGCATAAATCCACAGAGAAGTGATAGAATCTGAAAAACCACAAGAGAAGGACAAACTATTGAACTTGTTGTTGTTTGATTTATTTTGTGGACTTAGTCTGTTTATGATTTCAAGGCTTTGACCCTTTTTCAACGGTTACCCTCTTAATTTTACTAAAAATAACCCTTTTCTTTTTTATATCTCTTTTAATTGTTTTAATCATCCTAAACATTTAGCCAAAGGGTTGAGTGACAGTGATGTCAACCAAATCAAAGAAAATAAACATAAAGCAACCATGAACCTCAGCAGTGTCACAGGACTCATGGACTTTAAGGAAAATGCTTAGTAGGAATGCTAACAAAAATGCTAATGGGGAAGAGAACATTGAGTTTGTATTTTCTGCATCTATTGAGAATCTCAACAGAAAACCTCTTCAACTTTAGCATAAATGAAAGGCACTGTGAGGGGGATCTTTCAGAAGTGGATTTGGCCAGAATCGGGTGCACGTTGTCGTGATGACATGACTCTTAACAAGGTGTGTTTTTGTTTGGAAGCAAATGAATGGAGATTCAGATCTTCTTTTTTGCACTGCTTTTCTTTGTTCAAGAAAACTTTACCAGATACAATGCAACAAGGTAAGGTTTTTTATCAACAGTTACACAGCACTGTTGTTTGAAACATGACAACAAGCAGACTTTGTAAGTTTGTACTGTAGTGTAGTAGCCGGTGCTCCAAGATGTATCCATAGGTTAACATGTAACGTTAGTGAATCCTTATTATGTCCTGCCGGTGCTCATCTACCAAGCAGAGCTAACACAACCTCACTCTTCATTTCATTGACAGACTCTCAAGTTTGAACAGATCACTGCAGGATAACTGCTTCATGTGGGTTGGAACAAACAGTTCAAAGGGTCAAAGGTCAAAAGCATCTTTATTGTCCCTACAGAATTTTTCTTGCAGCTTGAGGCATACAGATAAAAAACAAAAAAAACAAAAAACCCAACAGTGATGATGATCTTAAAAAAAAAACAAAAAAACAAAACAAAAAAACAACAAAAAAACAAGTGCATAAATACATAAAATAAGAAGGCTGCTGGGGAAACAGAATAAGAAAGATAAAAAAAAGATAAAAAAGATACAAGATACAAAGATATAAAAAAAGATAGTGTGCAAGTGCCAAAAGACAAAGAATTCAGCCACTATTTAATAAACCAATTGTAGCTGGTACAAATGAGCCCTGATACTTATTAGTCTTTGCCACAGGCGGTCTGTACCGTCTGCCTGAGGGTAGAAGATTAAACTCTACATAAAGGGCTCTGCAGGAGAGAAGTCGCATTCTAACCAGCTGCCTGCAGTAGAGGTCACTCAGCTGGACTTAACTCCTCCCTGTGATCTTGCTGGCCACCTTGACCAGGCAGTTTAGCCTGTGTTTTAGCCTTTACCTTGTGGTTTAGCCTTTAGCTCGTGCTCTATCACTCTCCGGTTTTTCTTTCTTCTGCTCTTTGACCTTTTCCTATCTGACGGTTCTGCTCGAGTGTCTACCATTACTACAAAATAAATGACAGAGAACAACACAGATCTCTCTTCTCACTGCTTAACTCCGGCGTGGTGTTATCGGAGAGACTTCGGCATAAAATTAAATTGTGGATTACAGTCAGGCATATATCTAGAAATGAGACTTTTTCAAAATCCCTCAGAAAGTCCTCGCAGGGTCTTTAAAGGTAAGTCAAGCTTTTCTCCCCGTAAGGGTTGCTGTTGTTTTTATTTTTCCTGGAAAAAGAGGCATTTGCATGTGGTGAGCAGCCACTGATTGTTTTAAATGGAATATTTTGATAACTCTAAAGCTGCATGCCTCTGGTGTAATAAGCAGGATATGGGCTTCTCACCTGTTTCACCCCTAGTGTTACAATTGTGCCACATGAAGCAGACAGTCATCACAGTAATTAATTGGTTTCAGGCAGCTTACAAACAACAGCCTAGAGTTTCATTTAGCACTCCGCTTAATGGGATTAGTCGTGTTATCAAACAGCAGGAAATGATTTACCACTTGTCAGGTTCTGAAATAAACTGTGAAACACAATGAGCTTCTAATTTGAGCTCCAAGTGTGACAAATGTGGATGATTTCTGATAACGAAACAAGTTTAGTTCAAAAGGATAATACAAGATGTAAAAGTCACCTGATGAAAGACCTGTTTGAAGAATATGTAGCAATAAACAATCATTTCAGGAGTGCAATGTTTAATTAAAAGGAAAACAAAATTAATCTGGAAGAGATTTGTCCTGACACCTTAATAACCAAGTGCTTTTAGTATTATTAAGTCAAAGCTGAGCTGATTCATTTTTAATTAACGTGTGTATTACATGAACTTCTTTTTGAAGGACACTGTCACAATGCTTACAGATCAAGGTATTAATAAAAGACTAAATCTCGTTTTGTTTGCACTGTTATCTTCTCTTTCCACTTTGTACTCACAGTTAAATTGTCACTGATCCGATTTACTCAGAGCCTGTTCGATGAGGTTGTGTCTAAGCTGTGTTTAGTTTAGCGATTAATTTAATACAGGAGAAATGCTCATGATCACAGTCAAGACAGCAGTTATGAGCTGATTTTAAAAATGCTGGTTTACCGTTAGATAATGCATTTTGGAGCAATATTGAAAACAAAATGCTGACGGAGAAGTTCACTACTTACAGGGCGTTTGATTGTTTTTATTTTGTAAGGATGACAGGATACACAATAGCTGTGAGCAAGCTATTTTTTAAGTTTAAAACAGCACAATAAAGTAGGAGTTGTGGCCTGTCAGAAGTACAAAAGTGCTCATCCACGTAGACTCCAATCAACTCACACAGTGTTTGAGGCATTCCTGCACAAAGGCAGAATTTCAGTTTTCAAAGATTGAAAACTTTGGTGTGAACACCAGGCAGCATGTTTGGAGGAAACCAGGCACCGCTCATCACCTGGACAACACCATCCCAACAGTGAAGCATGGTGGTGGCAACACCATGCTGTGGGGATGTTTTTCAGCAGCAGGAACTGGGAGACTAATCAGTGTTAAGGGAAAGATGAATGCAGCAATGTACAGAAATCCTGGATGAAAACCCGCTCCAGAGCGCTTTGACCTCAGACAGGGACGACAGTTCATCTCTCTGCAGGACTACCCAAAGCACAGCCAAGATATCAAAGGAGAGGCTTCAGGAAGACTCGATGAATGTCCTTAAGGGGTCCAGCCAGACCCCAGACTTGAATCTGATCCAGCATCTCTGGAGAGATCTGAAAATGGCTGTGCACTGACGCTCCCCATCCAACCTGATGGAACTTGAGAGGTGCTGCAGAGAGAAATGGACCAAACTGCCCAAAGATAGATGAGCCAAGCTTGAGACATCATATTCAAAAAGACTTACTGTTACTGCCAAAGGTGCATCATCAAAGTATTGAGCAAAGGCTGTGAATACTTATGATTAAGTGATTTCTTAGTTTTTTATTTTTGATAAATTAGTAAAAATGTCATTTTTTTCATTTTGTTATTATGATATGTTGTGTGTAGAGTTTTGAGGAAAAATGAATTCATTCCTTTTTGGAATGAGGCTGTAACATAACAAAATGTGGAAAAACTAAAGCGCTGTGAATGCACTGTACGACAAACCACTGCCTGATTGACATGTTGTTAAGCAACAAAAGAACATACTTTATAAATGTAGGTGCAGTTGTATCTCTAAATCTGAGGCGTAGTTTAAGGTAACTGTTCTGTTTTATTCTGTTGCTCCTGAAGTCTGATGTTGATCTTTGTTTTTCTTTCCTCAATCAAACTGGGTGCCATTTTCATCAAACTTGCAGACTGACTGTTGATTTATTTCTGGTAATGTCCATGTTTTTATATTGTAAATATCCCCATTGGCAAAACTTGTGATATTTAAAAAAAAACAAAAAAAAACAAAAAAAAACAACTTTTTTTTTTTTTTTTAACTTTTTTAACTCAATAAAAATCCTTTAAAAGTTTTAATGAGATTTACAAAAAGTACATATCGTTTGGGAAGAAAACATAATGCTTCATAACTAATAAAAACAACAACTCTTCATATTTTGGTGCAAATATAAAACTTATTACAAAGGACATGCAAAGAGACAAGATGCTACCATTGAAATGCACTGATACTGCCAATTTTGGTGCTGATAATTCAATTTTAAACTGTGGATTATAAACAGACGACTATGTCAAAGTGAGACTATTTTAAGCTCACTTATAAAGGCCTAACAGGGCCTTTAAAGATAGATGACATGTATGTACTGTATGTGTGAAACTGTGGGGACAGGCTGCTAAGAGGATATCTATGTCGGTCAGTAGTCATGTGAATAGTCTGATAAGGCCTTCCGCCAAATGACTATTTTTACTCTGGGACATGGGCTGCTGGGCTCCTTTGTGCCTCTGTAGCCAACAGAAACAAACACCTGCCACTGTTCTCAGAGTATTTATAAAAAAATTGAACTGCTGTGTTAATGACTTTGAGGCTTTTCGTCAAACAGCTGAGCTCACTTTTTGTTAGAAAACAGTTTTAATACCCAAAATGGACCCTTTCAGCCATGTGATAATCCGAAAAGCTCTTAACCCAGATTGTATTTACAGATGGCTACTTTCACTGCTTTCACAGAGAGAGATGGTGTCTGATAAGAGATACCTTTCACAGAGGAGCATGTCACAGACTCCCCTTCAGGGAAAAACGACCTGCCAGCTGTCTGTCAGAGGTATTAGAGTGAGAACAGAGCTGATTGTCTTTTAGCATGACTACTGTATCTATCCGGCCCTCTTCAAGCGCCATGCCACCGCTGCTGCTGATGGGAATCTGGCTGCAAAACACTCAGGCTGTTGCATGAACACACACTAAGGCATGAATGGAAACATACACACATTGGAGGTTCATATGTGGCCTCAAGTTGTTTGGGAAAGTATGTGTGCTTTTCCATTACATGTCCAACCGTCACTCACATTGTTGACCTCATGCCATTACAGTTGTTATTCTGCCACGGACTCCCTCTTCAGAGTCAAACTGCTCAGAGTTCAGCAGCTTGGGTTTTAGTTGATAGATGTTGAAGCAGGGGGGCCGTTAAAAAGTGACAGAAGTGGTAAAGTGCGGAACGGTTGGAGACCAAATTTTTTATGGACTGTAAGAAATGAAACACTCATTTTTCAAAACTGTTTGCAACACATCTGACAAACCAAGTATTTAATTAACTGTGCCTTTCACTATAATATTTTGTGAAGAATTGTAACAAAAAAAGAATCTCTTAACAAGATAAAAAAAAGGAGTGAGAGTTTCGTTATAGATACGTTTGGATTGGCGTCAGCCTGAAAGTCAAGTCCAAAACTCAAAAACATATTTTCCTCATGTCATTGAATTGTAATGCATTTCACACACTGTTCAGTGTGTGACCTGAAATTTGAATGTGTATCTGAGTGTCTGAATTGTGAGGAACATAAACAGTTCATTATGTTAAAAGCCTTCAGTCAGGTCCAGAAAGAGCTCTGCAATGCCACAGTGCACTGATCTCATTGTCCTGTTAGGAATATGCTATCCTGCCAAATGCCAATTTAATGGCCAGACTCAAAGAGCGTGACCAGACTCAGACAAAAAACTTGTTTCAGAGGGAGCATGCAGGCCAGACCCCAGCCGACCCAAACATGAACCACACTGCACCCCTGCCTGTTTACTCCCACTGGCAGCTTGCTTTATTAGACCTTATCCCACCTCAGTGCTGACTGTTCCTGATACTGTAAACAGCGTGCTGCAGATAATTTCAACCTTGTCTGAGCACGAGGTAATCTCCCCAGCGTTGTGTGTCCTGCTGGGGAGATCTGTATTACGGTTTTATTTTTATAGGAACAAATACCTTAACAACAATTGGAGTTATTTTTAACTTTTCTAAACACAGCAGTTGGAGCATGTGGGTGTGGTGCGGCTAAAACACTTGAGCTTTAACAGTCGCTGCGGCCATGTAGATCCTACTCTGCTATCAGGGCCATGAATGTGTTATTGTAACCTGTTGAGGCTTAAATTCTAGAAAATATTATTACTATCTGAACGAGACATCCAGTGTTTACATTAGCTTTTGTCTAATCGAGTTGGCCTAATCTTTCTTTAAATATTAACCCACTACAGTGCTGACAGATGCCGGGGTTGCAGTGCTGACAGTGGCGTGGAGGCAGCCGAAAGGGAAAGATGAGAAAAAGAGGAGGAGGGAGATTTAATATCACAGAACAATATATATATTTTTTTGTTTTCTTATGTATGTAAGGACCAGCATTTAAGAAGGGTGACATACTGATGCATTTTGTTACTATTTTTCCAACTGTCTCACTGTGTTGGCACTGTGTCACTGGCTCCCTCTGTTGGAATGTTCAGGTACCCCTTCAGAAAACATAACGTTAGGTTGACACCTACTTTATTATTACTTGACTTCCTCTCTAGTTAGAATATAAAATTAATGATGACCAGTTACTTCTGCTTTGTCATTTAAGTCAGTAATCAAGTATACTTCTGTGCTTAATCAGTTCTGTTATTTTTTATTTTTATTTGTGTAATTAGAGTTTACAGTTACTGTTATTTATCATGTCTTTAAATATGAACGGGAAACATATATCATGGCCTCTGAGTGAACTTTTCATTGCTTTCACCTAATTTGAAAGCATTTCCATACACAGGCACTGATGCCTGACTAATGAATGCTGCAGCATCATGTGTGACACTTGAACCTCAAAGAGCTCAAGGCGGTTTTAACATCAACGCTTAATCAAGCAGTATAGCATATTTATCTTGACTTTCACAAAGTCACATAAGCTGATTTGGTTCTGTTCTGATAAATCGAGGCATCTAACCATAGCTTTTAAGGCATAAAAGGTGAAAAGGTGATTAAAACAGAGATTCTATGAAAAACAAAAAAAAAACAAAAAAAAAACATAAAGAAAATAGATTTTTTTTTGTAGCAATACTACACATCATTGATTTGGCCCTGTGGAGGTTTATTAGCTTCTGCAAAAGGTCATTGAACCCTGTTTATGGACAAAGTCCATGCTAAAAAAAATCATTTGTTTTATTTCACAAGAGAACAAGAGACCTAAAGCATTCATAAACCTGTTTATATCGACTTTTACTCATACTCATTGGCATGGGAGAGGTTTTGTTTGAAGAGTGAAATGTAATCAAATTCACTGCAAGGCAATATCATTGTTTAGTCGGTCAGGAGGCAACTAATATCCCCAGACTAAGCAATTTCATTCTACATTATATGAGACCTTTTTGTGGGAAAACTCAGATTCCTCCAATAATTCTGGAAACTGACAGCATTTCATGTGTTTTCAGTAGCTCTCACTCAGCCTAACCCTGAACACATCCATTTGAAACCAACGTGTCATAATTATATTTTTTTTTCTGCTTGAATTTCATTTGTGATTACAAAAAATTAATCACCAAATCCCTGTCATGAATGAAGCCCTACTGCCCTCCACTGAATATGAAATGGCCTTGTCCAGGGAAAAAACACAAAACAGCTCTGTGAAATGTCAGCTGAAAGCTAATAAATAAAAGTCTTGTTGAGGGAGCTGTGCAAAGTTCAAACAACTTTTCAAACTTTTAACAAGGTTGGAGAGAAGGATCAAAAGTGGCTAAATGAGCTCACAAAATGTAAACCTCTGACAAATAAGGTACCTTTCTACCAGACCACTGCAGTTAGAGATGATGCTAACATGTGCAAATATCAAGTTAAGAAGTTAACTGAATCACTGTCTTGATAAAAGCTATACTCTAATAATCCAAAACTATCACTGCCATGAGTGCTAACTATCAAGCTATAACCAAGCAGCAACCTTCTAAATTGAAAATGTAAAACAGAAGTGGAAGAGCTAAGGACTGCAGTCCCTCAAGTGTACCACTTGAGGCTGGTTGTATGTGGTCACATACACAATCATTTATACTTTTTTTTTTTTTTTTTTTTTTTTTTGGGGGGGGGGGGGGGGGGGTAAAACATATTTACTGCATATCTATTTATTGCATATTAATTAATGTCTGACAAATGTTTTATTACCTTATTAATTAAGTAAGGATACTATGAATTGTTGCGTTTTTGTTTTATGTGGCATAAATAACCAGAATCTCTTATGTCAGAGTCAGTATTTCCAGAAATGGCAACCGCTAATAATAATAATAATAATAATAATAATAATAATAATAATAATAATAATAATAATAATAATAATAATAATAGTATATTGATGGAAAATCTTGAATTTTGAATATCAAATTCACATTCATCATCTTTCAGCTTTCGCATACATACAGGATGTCTCTGTCTTTAATAAATAAATAAATAAATAAATAAATAAATAAATAAATAAATAAATACTGCTTTTACTCTGTTTACCAACCAATTTCAATTTTCTCCGGTAAATAAAACATAGTTTCAAATTTAACGCTTAGAAAAATGAAGATGGATGGAAAATGATCAATTTAGGTAAGAAAAAACCAGGGAGGTAAGATTTCAGCTAATTTGAGAATCAAGCTGACGCGCGCGCACACACACACACACACACACACACACACACACACACACACACACACACACACACTCATTGCTGAACACACGCACACAGTCCTGGGCTAGACGCCCCCCCATTACGTCACACGGGTGCAAGGAGCGCACGTTATCAGCGATGTGGCTCGCGCTCACTCAGAGAACTACAATCACTGAACAAAACCTTTTTACTATCTTTGACTCCAGTTCAATTTGATTCAGTTTGCTGAAGCCACAAACGCTCAGCTTCACTCTCAGTCGCTCAGAGGACTCGTTCCCACAGCGGAACGAAGCAGGCGATAATTTCTTTGTGAAAGTTGGATTACTGACGGAGCCGCTCAAACCTAGAGGAAATATAATCTGCCAGATGCTGCTGAGAAGATGAGCAGAAGTGGAGGACGGAGTGGAGAAACAAGCGGAATCCCATCGGTAATTTTGTTTTGTGTATTTCATGCAGTTCGATTACATTTCCACGTTTGTCCTCCATAATGAAATATCATAATTTACACTTAAGACAAAACAAATCATAGTTTTGAATCTGACACGCAAGAAATACGTTTTAAAAAATAAACATTCAATACTTCTCGCTCTTAATTACAAACCTTTAAAAACAAGCTTTTTATGAAGAGCCACGGACACATGTGGTCGCTTGTGGATATTTCTGTGATATTTGTCGAGGTAGATGCAAAGTGGGGCTAAACCTAATCCATCCTTTTCCTGAATTCCTACAAGTATTTTGAGATGAGATTTACTCATCTTCCCTTAAAGTTGTGTTTTCTAAAACGTTTACTGTATTGAGCTCAGCCAGCTCACATGGGCTTGAGGCTGTGATGAAATCACATTTTAGTAACTCAAAGAAAATGCTGCAAACACAAAAGTTAAAGAAGCATAATATTATTAATAATAATAAAAAACAACAAATAAATAAATAAATAAATAAATAAATAAATAAATAAATAAATAAATAAATAAATAAATAAATAAACCTAAATCAGACTCAGTATACCTTGTGGTAACACCAAGGTAGCTCTTGTAATGTTATTTGCACCACATACAATAAATCAAGTTACTTCACCACTTCAATTTAGTGTTGCATATGTGTTTACTTGACTTTTTTTTTATTTAACTTAACTTTGTTACTTTTAATAAGGCCTGCAGTGGACTCCTCAGACCCCTCAGACTCAACCAAGATAAAAACGAGTATGTTCTTCAGACAAAAACAAAACAAGACATCAGAAACTTAATTGAGGTTTCTGGAACAACAACATACATTATTTGAAAGACTAATTAAGTTTTTCTGCCTTCCAGCAAAGAAAAACTTTTCATCGCAGATATGAGAAAAAAAAAATACCCAAGGCCTGGGTGTGCACAAGTTCAAATCCTCAGCATTAAATATTTATACCTGAAATGTGTTCATTTATTTTTTCATGAAAGAAGAAGCAGCAAAAGAACCACTGGCTTCCTGTGCTACATTTTAAACTTTAGTTCAGATCACATCCTGCAGTAATATCGATTCTGATAAGACCCACTTAAGCACGGTCATGTTATGATTGGAGAACCACATGCTCCCCTGTGCAGCTTCTTAACATGACTGTAAACAGTGTGGTTACTAAATGGGCTCATTGTAGGCAAACACCCCTCATGCAACTGAACAAACACATTCATTACTACCTCAACACATCTGCTGGTGACATAAGAGATGCAGGCATACACATGCATTAGGCTTACAGTGCTTGCAGGTGCACTCCACATGAATGAGCGATGCTTTGCTGTATGTCGTCTCTGGTGGTGATTTGCAAACATTAGCTGGTGGCTCAGGTGCTTCAATGCATACAAAACACAAATTAATACAGTTTTGGGAGCTTTCTAAGTCAACATCTCCTTATGTGTGTAGATCAAATATGCAAAATGTTACGATGAGGTTTGCATTTTGAAATGAAGTGTGTGAATGTTTGACCCTCATGTGCGTGCAGCACACTGTGCATTGCTCCCCAGCTAAAAGCACTGCTGAAATCTGGGCTCAATTGACAGCAGAGAGTGCTTTCTTTTTTTCCACTCTGGAGTTTGTCTCTGTCAAAGAAGAGCTGTTTCTCTGTTTCACAGCTTTATCATATGGAGAAGTATATCTTTCACAATTCTAGATTTTTCTATGAGAAAACATGTATTTATGTAAAATAACTTGGCTCTATCTCCCCTCTCTGTCTCTGTTGTGCTATGCTTTGAGAACAACACAGTGGTGTCATTAAGTGTGATGTCAGCTATGATTTAATAATGAGAAGTTTGCATGTTTATGTGGCTGGAAAAGTCTAGTTGAGATATTCTTGTGGATGATTTCTCTCCATAAATACTTACAGAAAAAAACACCCCAGGTGCCATTATTTTAATAGTCATCTTTGTTTTATTGCAGTATTTATATATTTCAACCTCTCATAAGTTCATGCTGTGTTGTGGATTTGTGCTCTGACAGGTTAAGCCCCTGTGACCTTGAGGAGCAGTAAGCAAGAAAAGAGTGGTCCTCACTGCTCACTTATTGTACATTATGATCTGTCCTACATGCTGTTACAGGACAAGGGACTGTGTTAAAGTCTGGATGCCTTATGTAGACTGTTACTCCACCTGTAGAACAACAGTTTTTGTGTCTTTTGTCTCTGAGAAAATACAACTCAAAAAGGACTGTATACAGCTGTAACTGTATATAAAATAAGTGGGTGAGAAAGATTAAAATTTGGAAAATATAGCAAGGTTGATAAAAGAAGAGCTGAAAGGGTGCAGATTTTGCTGCAGTCTTTTACTTCATTATGTTTTATGTGATCACTCTTTGTGCTCAGTGTGTTCTGTATATGTGTGTTTGTTTTCTTTGTTGAATACTGATGTCTAACACTGCCTCTTGGCCAGGTCACCACTGGAAAAGAGAGTTAATCTCAATCGGTTTTACCTGGTTAAATAATGTTTAAAAAAAAAAAAAAAAAAAAAAGATTAGCAATTAGCAGCATTTAGCAGAACAGACTCTTAGAATAGTTTTTATCTATGAATGAGCCTTTCATATTTTTAACGGGCCATCCTCCATGGAGGCTGTTACCACCATGTTTTTACCGCAGCACAAAAAACAGTACTCAGTATTGCAGTACATTTCATTTCTTCCAAAGTCTCCTCTCTATTCTTTTTTTTATACAATAAGTGCTGTTTGACCATTTATCAGCTCCAAACAGACACATTGACTCACAAGTATGAAGTACTCATGACTGCATCATTCACCAAACTTATTCCTTTAAGCCCAAAGGTCCCCCAATTAGGGGACTTTGACGTCACTCAGCAAACACAGCATGACATAATGCACTAATCCTGAAAAAATATAATGATGTTACACATCAAATTAAAGAAAAGACCCCGGGCTACATGACTATCTAAACCTGAATGAATCACCACATATAAAACTCTGTACAGCTCCACTGTGTCAACCCACTCGCCACGTTTCTGGCGAAAGTTTTGAAATTTTTGAAATGACACTACTGTCAATATTATTTTGGTGAGTTTAGCATCATTGTGCAGTCTAACGATTCCAAAGAGGTATCAGTCACTCAAATCGACCGATCCGTGATCGAGATAGAGACATATTCACATAGAGCTAGATTCTACGTAAACAGCATTATGCACCAGAGACGCATCTGATGCTCCTATACAAAAAAAATAATCAGAAAATAATAAAAGATCTTGGCGATCTCAGATCATTCTTTCCCTGTGATGTAAAAACAAAGTATATATTGCTTTTACATAAAGAAAATTCAAATAGCACAGATGAATCCAAACTGTGCCAAAAGAGAGCTCGCCTGAACTCTCCGCACTAAAACTTCTCTAATTTTGTTCTACTTCACTTTACCAGAGTCAACCTTTGCAGAGATGACCAGACCATAGCACATATTGTGCTATGGTCTGGTAAAGGTTTAGAGCTGGAGCTGCATCATTTTCAAAGTGATATTCATCCTGATTTTTTTTCAGGCAAACTACGTTATTAATTAATTAATTTATTTATTTTTTGCTGTTTGCTGTTTTCATTTACTCTTTATCAGTATCACATAAACTCATATATAAAACATAAACTCAATAACACATTTCAACAAATTTCACGTTTTCCCTTTACTATGACACCAAACGTATTTAAATAGACCTTGTGGTTGCAGAGATATACTCATTTTATTAAGTGTATGCAATTTTCAAGCAGAGACTTGAAAAATCAGCTCAGGGTTCAAAGGGTTAAGGTTGAAGCAGAAGTATAAACCAGGCTTTAGCCGGCCAGCATATCAATCTAGACGCTAACCACTAAATATTCTTTTATACTCCTGTTTCTACAAACAGTACCTTGATGCTGATATTTGTTTAAACTGTGCCTGTGTTGTAGGGTAAAGGTAGCATGTAGAGAGCTCTTTGTGGTCAGACAACCATAAATGTGCTCTAAAGCTGCAGGCCATTAACCATTTACCTACAGCCAAAAGAAAAATACAACAACCACAATACCAATAACTTTTGTTTAGTTCTTAGTCGGGGACATATATTAAGATGGTGATGTCCTTTGAAGCCACACTCAGCCATGCCTCCCAAATAAACAGACATAAATCACTGTGCCGGCTGGAAACCACTTAAGAGTCATGTTTAACATTTGCTCTTTCTTACCATCTCTGATCTATGACTGACTCAGTCAAGTGTTGGATAATTAATCCACCTCGAAAAGACACATGCTGTCAGTTAATATTCAGCTGATCTGTTGAGGACTTTTAAAGGAGGATACATCAGTGAAAGAAGGACCAGTTTCTCCTTCAGGTTTTCAAAGACAAGCACTTTGTCACACCCCTTTGGTGTCAAGCACATCTCGAAAAGATCCCCTTCAGCACCAGCCTTTCAGCACTGTATCTTTAATTTAGAAGCATTCAGCACGTCTGACAGCACATCAGATGTCTGAGTTGAAATACGGACGAAGCCTTGGAGGTGGAGATGAGGGTTGATAGTCAGGTTTGAATATGAGAAGGCTTTTACCAAGGAGACCAGGGTTTGGATTTCATTTTCAAGCCACATCGTGATGTTTTCCTTAATGCAACTCAGCCGTTGTGTGTAGACCCCTTGCGACAGGCTTATTTACAAGATCAAAGATTCCAAATAAAAGGGACAAATAACAATGGACCTTGCATCTCAACAACTTCCCATTGCACAAAAGTTGAGCCAAAATCCTTCACATAAAAGTTCCTGACATCTTTCGCATTTGGAGCCGGAGTCTGGGGAGAACAGATCAGAAGTTGGAGCCATGGTAATGATCTCCAAGCCCTTCAGCGTAGTAAAACATGCACTAACAGACTGTAGAGATCCTTTAGGTTGGTAATGTTGAGTGAGTGTACACGAAAAATGAGGCAGCTCCAAGTTCAGGTCACTGACTTGGACTAATAGTTTATGTTTGTTCTTTATTGTTTAAACTTTGAACCATGTTCAAGGTCCAAAACATGACCTCGTTTTTTTTTTCTTTCTTTTCTTTTCTTTTTTCTTTTCTTTTCTTTTCTTTTCTTTTCTTTTCTTTTCTTTTCTTTCTGCTATGGAATTATAGACATATAGTTTAAACAATTAAAACATATAGAATCATTGGAAACTGCTTGTCACAATGTAAGATAAAACATAGGAAGAGGACCCAAAAATGCAGACTTAAAAAAGGGTTTGCCAAACTAAAATCAAAATAACCAAAACATAATATCCAAGGAGCAAATCACCCTTGAAAACACAGAAGGAAGAGATGCTGGTTTCTTATGAATGAAATGACCAGAAGCCTGTAGTACGATGATGGATTTTCTCTTATCGAGCTAATTTCAGGGTTAACCCAGAGTTGTCCTACAACGCTGGTTCACTTCTTAGCGGGATACTTCACCATGGTAACGTATGCTGAACGGCTAACCTGTTCCAGTGCAGGATAATATCTGGATAAGAGATCAGTGAGTATAAAAGCACCACCTCCTGACCAATCAGCTCTCTTGGAAGACAGCCTGCCCATTCTAGAAGATCCTGCCCATGTTGGTGTGCAGATCGTGAGAGGAGAGAGTTTTTAGGGATAGATGCAGTTCTTCTTCTCATTCCATCCTGGTTTTTGCGGTGTGGTACTGCTTATCAGGATTGCGAATGTCTCGTTAAGTCAACCCAGGTAACAGAGAGAGATCCCGGCTGAACACATACTAAGTACACAGAGGGAGATCACACACAGGTGTGAAAAGAGACACAGGGTGCGATCAAAGAAGAGGGACGCACACGACTGAAGGTAAAGCTAAATCAAACACATCGGGAGAAAGAACTACAAAATAAAACAGAAAAAATCAAGATACCAAAGCAGAGAGGTAAAAATGTATCAAAATCAAGCCCTGATATAAGACACAAATATCAAGCTACTCATAAAAGTGAACATTCATGTTTTTAAAAAAATAAAACTTCTTGGTAAGGGAGAGCTCTAGTTGTTTTGACTTCACTCTTGGAGAGCTATTATGTTGTCCTTCTTTATATTACATTCAAAAGGTCTGATATTGTGTTAGCATTCAATAGTTTGTAACAAAGACCGGTTGCAGCAACAGAGATAGGTTGAGTCAGTGCTGCAGATATTTTCCCTCATTTGCTAGCTATTGTAAGAAACACTGTAATGACACCAGTTGTCTTCCTGTTTTTGCTTAATGCTCACAGAAAAGACTGCAACGATCTTATCCAACACTAATGCATTAAGCTGGTCAATGATGATATAGTGTGGGACATAATAGGCACTCAGCAGGAGTGAGGTGAAAGCGAGGTTAACAGAAGAGAGACGCAATTTGAGAGAGGACAGAATCACATAGCTGTAGCTCTTGCTTCGGTGGTTTCCTGATGAGTCCTCAAACAAGCAAACCAGAGAGGCAGCGATAAAGAGAGGTACAACCTGGCGATCCTGCCTTGTCTGACAGCCTGTGGTGGTGCTATGGACAGATGTGAGAAGCTAGAAAAGGTGTCAGCACCTATCAAGTGAGCACCGACGCCCTGTAAGGCTCTACATGCTCCAATTCAGACGACCCTCCACGAGGGACCCAGGAGAGCTAAGAATAGCTTCTACTACAAAGAGCTGTCACTGTGGATTGGAAGGGCCCATCTAGATATCGCCGGACTCCACTTTGAGCTGTGAGCCATGCAGCTACTAACACAGTGTCTGTAACAAACACACACACACACGTGATGTGTTTACAAAATGTACTGTTCAACCTTTAATCACATATTGTAGCCACGTGTAGGTGACAGAACCTTCGCTCTGTCTTATACAGACACATACAGAGATACATTTTTCATACACAATCACACAGTAAGGACGTGAACCAGCCCCTTTCTGTAGTGACAGGAAACATCTACAGCTTATCAAATACACATTGACTTCCATTTTGCTGCAAGCCACAATTTCATGGGTTATTTTGCTCTCCTGCTCTCAAGCACGTGCCGGGATAAATGGGTAATTTATGAGTTAATGAAATCTTCCCAAGTGCACCTTCTCAGCGAGTCAAAGCAACTGTCAAGTATAATGAAACCTCTTCAAGATGAACTCTTCCTCATTTCTACAAATGAAACTACATGACTGATTAGTGTCCTTATAGATTTTGCAGGGTTACTAAGAGTGCAGAAAGACTGACAGCCCCCTTCAGGGCAGCGGCTAGCTGGTTAGCCAGCTAGCAACAGCACTGGTACTTGCAACAGTTTGTGTCCACTTTCCCTCTTCTCTTATTGACTCCGTTGTGGCACAAATAGGAGAAGACAAGACCGAGGAAAATGATTATAGTAAACCTTTTTGATTTTATTTGAAGACAAGAGAACCCCAACTTTGCAAAAACTCTCATGATTTTATTTAGACTTTGGGAATTTATCCGTGACTCTCTAAAACTCAAAGTGACATTTTGTGCCAAGACCAGAATTTCTCCATGGAGCCTTTTTGACAACAGTGGTGTTACTAAGAGAAACTGAGGCTTTGCTTTTACTGTAAATGTTGTGGTTTTACTTGCAGGGTGCAGTTCAAATAATTACAGCTCTGACTATTGTTTTGTTCCCTACTCAACCACACTGTTGTCATCGTCTGGCATCATTTATGGGAAAACTAAAAATCAAGCATTTCTGCTCTTAATAGTTGCTGTAGTTTTACCAATAATCAATCCACACAGGCAAAGCAACATGACTTATTACTTAAGATATGGAGGATTGTTGTTCTTTTTTCCCTGGCCCATAAATCATAGAATCAGTCACACCAGTGTTGTCAGTGATATTGATTCAACAGATACTTTCATTTTGATGTATCTTGAATATATTTACACAAATCTGTGTTATCTCTGTAGTTTCAGCCCCTCTGCTTGTTGTTGGGTTTTTGATTTCTTGACATAGGCTGCATGAGGAAAGAGCAAAGTGTGCTCTTGTTTCTGCACTGATGAAACCATTTCCCCCCTGGCCATTCGGAGCAATATCCTATTGTTGCTCTCTGGTTTCTGGGTAGCATCTGTTGCCTTTCCTTCACATTATCAATTCAGGACCAGTATCAGAAATTAAATGTAGCACATTCCATCAGCTCCTGGGTGGCTGCCAACAGCTTACCTTCCTGCCCCTGCGAACAAACCCAGACAGTGTTTTGATGTTGCCTGCTCTGCAGGAAAACGACAAGATTAATCACTCTGACAGAGAGCTGTACGTGCCCTCATGGTGGACTGCTCAGAAGGAATCAACTTTTCACCTTCACTTTTTTGGTAATTGTTTCTAAAGTGAGTTTTAGATGTGTGAATGTCTCGCCACAGTCAAAAAACAGAACACCCTTTGGTTTTCTCATCTGACTCACACTGAACCTAAAAAAAGAACCTTTTCTAAGACCGTAAATGAAGCAGAGTCAGAAATGCAGAGCTCTGGAAACAATGCTTTATTTCACGCTTGGTTCTCTAAGAGGTTTGCTCTGCGAGCTTCACTGCAAAAAGATGTACTATCCCATTCCTTTGGATATTAACCAGAGATGAGAAATACTTAAATCATTTCCCCGCTGTCTTCACTTAACCATTTCAGGAAATTCTCACAGGGAGTGTCTTAAGGTTCACAGCGGGGTCAGAATTTACCATCTGACTGTCACAGTGGGTGCAGCTCATAAAAAAGAGAATATTTTTTCCATTAATTTAACTCAGTTCTTTCTTAATGTTGCTGTTAATAGGAACATTATTCTAAACAAAGCGACTTTGGTGCTGAAAATGTCCATGGTTTGAGTTTGAGATGCAGAGCAACAGTGAAGTAACACTCTAACAAACTGTAACCTGTGAAGCGGCCTCTCTCAATGACCAGAAAAAAAAGATAACAGTGATAGAGGATGAAGAGAGAGAGAGAGATGGAGGGCAGCTTGCACAGAGCATGACTGGAGCAGTCCATCACAGGTCAGACTCTCTGTGGTGTCGTGGTGACTGTCACTGCAGTCTGCTAAAACACTCTCAAACCACCCTTAGTGTTACATCCTATCAGATGTTCGCTGTGCTTGGATCTTTGACTGACAGCGGAAAGACAGAGGCTGTGTGCTGCACTTGAGTTCTGTAGATTATGAGCTTGGTAATTTGTAACTCATCATCACACACAACTGGAGACAAAGGCAATAATATGCAAGTCTAAATGGAGTAAAACGTTGGCTGAATTTACATCATGATTGCAACTAATTTGCATTATCTATCTATTATTCTAGTGCTCAAATATTTTGACCCTGCTATTTATAGGTAAATGGACTGTATTTATATGGGACTTCCTCCATCTTTTGACCACTCAAAGCGCTTTTACATTTCATGTCACATCCACCCCGTCACACCACACTCACACTGATGCCAGAGGCTGCTATGTAAAAGCACCCATCAGTGTTAGCTAATCCCATTCATGCACTGCTGGCACAGCCATGAGGGGCAGTTTAGGGGTTAAGTGTTTTGCCAAATGACATAAAGTCTTGTGAGCATGACAGCAGGCCCCGGGACAGAACCCCCTGACCTTTAGATGGACAACTCTACCACTAAGCCACAGCTGTAGTCCTTTGTGGGTTAAGAGTTTGTGGTCATTGTCCTCTTTTTTGTTTTACCCAGTGACACTTGCTTGCAGTCAGATGGGAATTTTGTTTCATGCTATTTTCAAAGCTCCTGACTCCACTGTCACTTTCACATACTCAGCGCCTGACCCA
Organism: Labroides dimidiatus; assembly: GCA_030710495.1. Classification (NCBI taxonomy): domain Eukaryota; kingdom Metazoa; phylum Chordata; class Actinopteri; order Labriformes; family Labridae; genus Labroides; species Labroides dimidiatus. The sequence goes on from CM061163.1 coordinate 11,209,563, forward strand.
CATCAAGCACAAAAACTGGGCCTGTTTGTGAAAAGCAGATGACCAAAAGGCAAAGTGCACTGGAGCAGCCTGTCCCTGGTACAAAACATGTTTTTTTTCCCCTCTTTTTTTCTGTTACTGGCACTGGTAAGGTACAGAAAGCAAAACAAAGGCTACGCTCACATATATACTGTATGCATGAAACCATCTTTCTTTTGTAAGGTTTTCAGTTAGTGAACAGGAAACTCTGCATGGCTTTACAAATGTTAAGACAATCTACGTCTAAAGACTACACAGCATGGTTTTGAAACTTTAAACACGTACATGATTTTACCTCGTCTGGGTACAGGGAAAGAGAACAGGATTGGTATATCATTCATTCATTCATTCATTTATGTATTTATTTATAATGATTTAGGTGATACTTATTAAAACTTTGGAGTTTTAAGTTCCGTCAGTTTTACAATTTCATCCACAAAATACATAAATAAATAAATAATAATTTTAAAAAAAGAAGAATTTTCAATTTCATCCATAAAACATAATAAAACACCCATAGGACCTTTGCTCTGAACGTACATCTGTTGATTCATCTGGACACATCCTCAGTGATGTTCCTGGAACAGTCGGGTACTTCAGGTCTTAGAACATCAGACACCTTCCTTCAGATAGCTAGCTAGCTATCATTTTTTACCATTTTTTTTTTTTTAGCCAGAGGTTGCTGAATGCAGCCGACACATCTGGTGGCGACAGCTTTCTGTCAGAAACCAACAGGTGATGTTACTGAGACTATCCAGGAATTAAATGTTTTCGAGTGACCCTAACTAAGCAGCGTTCAGGATTTGAAGATTTTTTTTTCATCTTTGCAGATGAAATGTATGTTAAACTGTCAACACTTTGACTCACATAAAATGAATGAGGACTGGCAGTAAAAAGGAGAGCCAACCGTCTTTGATGTTTGATCTCAGAGGATATAGACCAATCAAAATGTACTGTCTCCTTCCATATGTTGGTATTGAACAGTGAAGAGTCTCTGGTGTATAACACTCTGCAGAAGACCAACCTGCCATTTAAACTTAGTCGGAGCTTATGTGTGGTAGATTGATTGAGGTATGTAACCTCACGCTCAGGAGGTCACGACTGGAATTATCTCTGAGCTCTAGATAAGTCATGTTGGCCTGACAGGAGCTGGTGGGTTGTGATGATGGAAACACATCACTGCTGATGTCTTAGCTGGAAGATAAATCACACATTCAGGCTTAAAGTGGCTTATATGATTACTGCTTAATGACCAACCTACACACTGCAGATTTAACTGAACAGGGGCTACGTGCTCATGGCTGTCGGGTTCAAGATGCTCATGGCTGTTGGGTTCAAGATGTGGATAACGTTTGAAAGCTTGAAGGGTGGTGGTTGTGTTCATGTTAAGTTTCTGTGCTGCTCAGTGGGGGAGTTAACCTGCGTGTCCTGTGGGATGTGAATTCCTCTTCAGTGCATACAGAAGTCTTCCCATGCAGGGTGGAACCTGAAACAAAATGATTTATCACAGCAGAATCAATACCAGAAAAAAGACATAAAACATAAAAGTGCACAACAAGGTTTTGCTTTTCTCCGAACAGCTTTGTAAACCCTGGAGGAGTTAACATTATTGAGCCATTCTCTGTTTGTTCAGACCCGTGTTCGTGAGGCACTAAAAATACCCCCTCCTCCCTCTCACCATGTGTGGGTTAAGGGTCAAGTGTAGCTCCCTCTTGCTCCCCAACAAGGCCTATTATCACAGTAAAGAGCACAAACAACAGCCGCTTTATCTTAACAACTGTTTAACTAGAAACTGTCATAACCATGCCTTTGCTGCAGGCTTTGAGTTACACTCTGGTCACATGACAACTTTTCTTCAGCCACAAATTCCATACAGATTCTAGTCTAGGATTTAGTTATAGGTATGATTTTTTTTAAACATTTATCCCCCCTTTTTTTGTCCTTTAACATTATTTTTTTCATTTTGTTATATGTATTTCTGTGTGGAGATTGCATGTTCCCCTTGGATGCAAGTGTTCTCTCCATACCTGCCAACATTTTTCATGTCAATACTAATTAAACCCTCTGGATCCCAAACGCACTTGTGGGATTAAATGACTGAAATTTACAAACCATTTGTCTAATCCAAAAACAGAAAAACTGGCGTAATCATGAGATTCTCAAGTTTCCAAGGGTACCTGAATGTTTCACGACCCTGACCGTACAAGACAGGGACTCTACTTGACCTGAGCAGGTGAGCAAAGCCACCCACATCCTTTTCCTCAGTCGCTCAGTCGTTCTGCTACCAACACATTAACTTTGTGGGTGGCAAAAGCAATCGTCCTGTGAAAATCTAAACACTTCTAACAATAGAAAATGAGCACAAAAGTAAATTGTGAATCAAATTCTGTTCATTCTCAGTCAGATAGATGCTTTCTTTAAACAACAGGATGTTTTTGGTACCTCAAAAAACCTTTAAAAATAGTCATTTTGTTGCCCAATAAGCTCTGTAGAGAGTGGAATCATGTCAGTGTGAAAACCTGTACCGCCAAACAACTAAACCTCCAAAGCGTGGCTCATGAAAAGGATTTGGTACACTCATCTCATCAAAGCGTACTTGTCAGATGTTTTGCATACAGCTGAGCTTTTACCATCGTTTTCTAAATAGACATTAACCAAACAATGTGTCAGTATTTTTGTTAGAATAATGGCTTGTGTTCCCTCCCACTCTGCAGACATGGGCTTTGCATGGTTGCAAAAGGACCTTATGAGGATTAAAACACAGGATAAAGGTTTTTTCCCTAACTGTGACATGAGCACCGTTCATGCACAGTGAGCAATCACAAAGCACAGTATCCACAGGAGAGAGCGCAAAACATCTCACCAGAAGCTTCTGTTATAACGCCAACAGTGTGCATGAAATAATGATGTATAGGACGTACAAGTGCATCTGAAAGAGACACTTTTTGTTTAATTAATGACACATTTAATCTCAAGTGTAGGAAGCATACATATAATGCTTCTAAGATCCTTATTTATTTATTTATTTTTGCATGTATACAAGCTGAGCAGAAGCTGCGCACAAAACCGACGATAACACAGGGATTATCCTCAGCACACATCTAATTTTCAGTGTTTTTTTTATTGCGCTTATATGCAATTCTGTGACAACTTAACACTTGAAATATCTACAGAATCAAGTCCTCAGAGGCAGCTGCAGTACTGTGTGAGGTTAGCACAGCAATAGGTAAACGGTTTGGAATGAGGACTGGATGTGTTTCAGGCTTTAAAGTTCACACAGACTCAGACTAACATCTTCCAGAGGTGTGTGTGTTTTTTTTTTTTTTTTTGTCTGTTACCTTTCAATGAATGAAGCCTTTTTCGTCAGTCCTCAGCAGTGTTGTTTTTCTGCTCCCACTAATAATCACCAAGTCCCCCTGCGTCACTGAAGAGACTGCTGATGTCAGTGTGTTTTTGACCTGAGGGGCTGAAAAAGGGCCGCCAAATGCTGTGTACACAGACAGGAGACATTGACCTCCATCTACATGTTACACACACACACACACACACACACACACACACACACACACACACACACACACACACACACACACACACACTGCAGTCAGTGCTGTCAGAGTATTACAAGAACACCCACAAACTTCGGTGTTTATTTTGGTGACTCACGCAACGTCTGCACAGAAACCTCTGACAAACATCAAAATATTGCTTTTGGCTCTTTAAGAATAGATCAGAATAATGTGTGTATGCCTCACTGACACGTGCGACCCTGTCCTTTGAACCTAGAATTCAAGTTTTTAGCGGCATAAAAATGTCCGGTTGTTCCGTGGTCTGTTGTCAGAAACAATACTTCACCATGGAATAAACTTCTATCAAGTTTTGACCTTTACAAAGCAACCGGTGTTTTGGAGTAAAATGTGACTGTTTACAGGAGACTCTCAGCAGAATGTGTCAGTGATTGTTGGCTGAGAGACACCAGTTAACAGAGTCACACTTTACATTGACACACCAGCGACGTCTGCATATATCAACAATTTATTAATGCAATAATCAATATTAACTGCTGATATTCTAAATGCAGTTTTTACTTTGAGTGTTTAGTGAAGAAGTTGGTTTGAAGCCGAGGTTATGACCAAATATGGACTCATTACGGAGAGTAAATAATAAGTGAACCTATAAATAATGATGCAACATGCATGCAACATAAACTACGGTATATTATCAAACTATGAAGCAGTCTGATTAGTAATCTGAAAATATCAAACCATTAATATTCTGATAGATTTGGAGCAGTTCTCTATCTGGACATAGTTTTCTGGATCCTTTATTCTGACCCAGGTCTCAGACTCAGCTCTCTGTGACCTCTTTTTGGTTTGGGAGGTTTCTGCTTTATTAACACAAGTTTATGTCTTTATATTTCACAGTCTGGTCAGTGTCAAAGGATAATGCAGTCATAAGCGTCGAGTGACGTGAGTTTAAACTCCTCTCTGGGTACACGCTGGATTTCTCCACAAAACATGTCTGTCCACTGACTGTCTGTCCACTTGCTGATGTTTTCCATCCGCTCACTGATTTCCCATGAACCCTGGAAGTGTTAACCATTCGAAAAATTGGTGTTATTTGGGTAAAAAATGTTTTTTGATGGTTAACACCCTCTTGTCCCTTGACCAGCCATTGTACTCTGCAGCACTTCCATTGCCAAAATGCGCTCACAGTCATAGAAACTGTTTACAAACAGGAAAGGGGTATATAACAGATGTGTCACTCTGTCTAAAGCTCCATCCACTAGAGCTCCATCCAATACATGGCACTGGAGAAAAACTAAAAGAACAGCAGTAAACAAAGATTTATGTTTAACATGAGACACTGCATCCCAGTCTGTGCATGAAGGGACATGCTGTAAAACCTTTCCCTCTCTCTCTGCAACCTGCAGAGCAAGTGCCAGGCTGCAGGTTAGCAGAAGCAAGGTGCAGCAAGCGATAAGATGTTGTGTAAAGCAGTGACTGCAGAGGGGCATACTTTATACAAAAGTCTGCACCTTCTTTTTGAGTCCTTCAAACCTCCCTTGACTGATGTTATCTTAAACTAAATACATCAAATAATCATCAGAATCAGATTTATTGCCAAGTAGTTTTTACATCACAAGGAATTTGTCTTGATCTGTTGGTGCAATAAAAAAAAGTGTCCGCATGCAAAAGTAAAAAATGAAATAAAATATAAACAAAATGAGATTAAAATATAAAATTAGTAACTGTTAAAGTGGAGCTGTGCCTGACAGTGCAAATAAACAGTTTGCATGATAAATAAATGACAAGTGTCTATGACACAAGCACACTTCTGCTGTGAGTATTTTACATTCTCTTCAGCAGTGCGCCCTGAATTGCAGAGAATCTTGCAAGTACCCAACATCCTCCCACAAGCTCCACTCAGAGCAATTTTCTTCTCAGGGTTTTGGCTTTTAGCATAGCAGATCTTATTGATGCAGATGAGAGACAGATGCATCTTCAGTCCCTAAGGATTTAATCTCAAGTCTCTTTGTTTGCCCTTTCCTCTAATGTTTAGTTATGATTTGCACGTGACATTTCTCCCGCCAAGATGTGAAGTGGATTGATGCACAGCAGTGATACCAGAATGTCATGTGTGCTGCTTTCTTTTTTTCTCTATTTGGGACCTTTTTAAGAGCCTTTTTGAAAATGATTGTAGCAGGGCAGCATTGAAAGTCAGTGTAGTCAGTTTATGGTCCCCACTAGGATAGATCAACAGGAAAATGTGTGTGTATGGCTGTGTGCTAATCTCTTTTACTGCCTAACTCCTCTCTGTTGGCTGATTTCATTACCTGCATTTCATGACCAGCTGTGTTTTATGCAGGCTGACATAACTGCAGCTGTGACAACACTTCAGAACTGTATAATGTATGTTTGACTCAATCCAGATATTCAAATATGACCCAGTGAGCGCTAACTGTGGTCAAAAGCCAACACACTGAAAGAGCTGCCTCTCTTCTCTAATATTTGATGGTGTTATGTGTGTCTATGTTGGAAAAAAGAGCTCATAACCTATGAATGTGTAATAGAGGCTGTCATGGAGGGCGGAGCAGAAAGACACACAGCAAGCGAGAAGAAGTCAAAGATAGATTTTGGTTGAAAACAGGTACGATTAAAGATCACAACCTTTTTTCAATCAGTCTTGGGCCAAACTTTTAGGATTCTATAAACAAAAAAATACAAAAAAACATTAAAAGTCGACAGATGCAACAATAATACAACTTCTCTGCTCCTTAAATGGTAAAATTTGCATTTATTGTTTCCAAGCTGCACTTTGTACTTGAGCACAATTAGTTCCTAAAGATAAACAAACATTTAACAAACAGTTTTTTCATTATGAGAGGAAAAATCAAGCTATGTGACAGTTCTGATGAGACCCAGAATAATACCAAAGCAGTGTGTTTGTACCAAGCGGCAACCTCCGGTCTGAAAATATGAGACAATGTGGAAGTGCTAAAATCTGCAGTTCGTCAAGTGTCCGCTTGAGGCTGGCTCTGGAAGTACCGGAAGTCATAAACACACCAAGCCAAAAAAAACTGTTTTCACAGCCAAAATAAGCATGTTTACAGGTACAAAAATGTCTCCTGTCTGAATCGCTAATTTTGCTAACGGCTTGACTGTACAGGGGTGAATTTTTTTCTAATGTGGCAGTTTAGACAATATTAAGATCGAGGCACAGCTCAGCTCACGTGACTGCCAGACCCCCTACGGCTGTTACTGTGGAGACTCACAGCCCGCCTCATTTCCAATATGGCCGCGCAGGCCGTTTTGCTTCAAAAATCTGTTTCAGAAACAGACGGGTGACGTTGCAGCCACTACGTCCGTTAATTATACAGTCTATGGTTTGTACATATGATGTGCCTGAGAGCAGTAGATTGAAATATGGCACGAACACAAACATTTATTCATTATCCTCAAGTAGGGTGTAATGAAGCTTTAATTTTGAGCCTGTTTTAAGTATCTTTTTTTCAGTGTATTTAATAGAAAAGTGTTCACTGTGAGGGCACTTAGAGTGAGAAAAGGTTCTATTTAGGAAGCTTGTTTACTCCCAGACTTCCTTTGTTATTTTTGTAATTTATTCAATTATATTTTTGGAGAAAATTTTTAAAATTAATTTTAGTTTGAATAATTTCATTTTGCTGCACTGACAGAAATGTTCTGGTTCAAGTGTGTTTTACATGAATTAGAGCTGTTTAGAGCTGAACTTATACTTTTATTAACACCACACTTTGAACCACTCGTGAATGACTGAAGATGTTGACGCCCCCCCCCCCCCCCCCCCCCAGTCAGTCAGTTTACACTTCACATCATCAGTGTACAGACATGATAGTCCCGGAAGTCATGACTGCCTAATCAAATAATTCAACCACGCCAAGAGTGTTTGACAACACTCAGTGCAGAGAGCTGATCCCTGACACCGTGTGTTTGTGGATAACATCACTGTGACCTAAACACTGGTGTGTAAGTGAACATGACACTTGAGAGCTATTTATTTACTCCTGCGGCTCACATCCAAATTGAACACACTGGAGCACATATGTAAGGTTGCTGCTAAAATCAGATAGAGTCTGTGTGGGTGAGATGAGCGGGGGTGTGAGCGAGCATAATGTGTGTATAACTGAGACGATGGAGAGGCAGATAAGTCGCTCTGCTCTCTCTGACGACGAGGCACTGAGTTCACTTGGATTAAAAATGATACTGATGCTATGAGGGGGAAATGGAGTGAGATAACACAGTGGAGAAATATGAGAGCGCTAAAGAAAGGAGGGAGCCAAGTGGAATTGGGACAAATCAACTCCATCTAGTTTGTATTTCTCAGTGGGAGATTCCCCCATTACACCAAAAGGTTATGCAGAACAATTTAACCTCCTGAGTGTCTGCTAATCGACAGATTGTAGCTGTTTGTCATTTCTCATCCACATTCGCTGAGTTAGAATGAGCCTAATATTTACGTTAATATCAGTACAAAAGTTTCTGCTCGAAAAATCAATAAAAATCCAGATGTGAATGAATGAAATGTGTTTTTTTTACTTATCAAAGAGGCCCCATAAAGTTAATAATGTTGTATGAAATTGGCTCAGATTTCTTCTCTGTGCTTGAAATCAAACACTGGGCTCTCAGGAGTTGACTTGCTTTAGCTGATTGAGGTTTATCCAATCGTAACCTCTTCTAAATGGATTTTCTGAAGTATCAGTATACATCATGGGTCTATCGGGTAATCATATAAATTCAAATAACCCATTTCGGTTGTGAACTATTTGTTGAGACAGTTGCTTTTTACACACTTTGGTCTCTCAAAAGTGCAACGGTGAACAGGGTTCTGCCATCGTTACGCTCTACAGGAAACAGCGTAACATTGTTGACCTCTCAGCTGGGATGCTACTCAAACCAGTCTTCCCACCGTTCGGCCTCTTTTATCTCTGATGGATGATCAGAGGTGGAATGATCTGCCTTCAAGGTATTACACACCGCAAATGAGGTGTAACAGGGGTGTAAATATCTTACCTTGACATGGGAGCATGTAGGGACCTCAAATTGGACGTATCTGTACTTAAACATATTTCTTTACCACTGCCTTAGCAGTCATCATTATCAATGCAGCACATGTTGCACGTTTATCTCATTAAGTGTTAAAATGTGTCTTTACACAATAAATTTAGGGGTAATCATACTGTTTATATTACCATCAGTGATTCAACCCACCATAGGTTTAGGTGTTATATCTGCTGTGATGTCCTTAAGTATTAGGTTCTTCTTTTTTTGCAGCTGTTCTTATTGTTTATTTGACCTGATGCTGCCCTTTTTGGTTCTGGGAAAAGGAAGCGCACCAAAGTATAAAAATCCCCAGGGTTAGAGTTAGGGTTAGGGTTAAGTACCATCATTAGTGTATGGTGTTTAAGCTGCCTGTAAACTCTCCTCTATGCATCTTGTTCCTGGTGAATGATTTTTCCTCTGTACCTTTATTTGGACCTAGCTGTCAAGCCTGACAGAAACTCACAGTTCATACATATTGGCAAGCACCCCCTTCCTCCTCCTTGTGTTTGATAAATCCAGGCTGATGGTGGAGTGACAGAACAGTGAAGAGAGGCTCATGGGATTACTGCGCATAAACAGTTGCTGCCCGCATCCATGAAAGCTCAACATACAATAGAGCTGTGTGATCCAAGGCAGGGGAGACAAGGTGGAGGGATCACTGTGGTCCTTTCATAATATAGCAGGTCCACCGGAGCTAACACTTAAAGATTATAGGGGGGATTACAGAGGAGGAGCTTGGTGAGTGTTGAACTCATATATTAAGCATCTTAAGGTTTTACTTTGTGTGTGTAAAAAGAAATAGGGGATATTTCTGCTTGTGGCCACAGCTAGGGGAAGTCAAATAAATAACTGAACGCTCTTGGTGAGTTTTTCTCTTTTGTGTGTGTGACATGCTGTGTGACGTGATTTAAAAGTGACCTCTGCTGAACTTCATTTGACTAATATTTGGTGTACTATATTGCACATGTTGATTGTCTGTTTTTCAAGGTGAGAAACTAGATTGAGATATCCAAAACTGTCTTTCATCTCTGTGTTACGCTATTCTCGTTAATTTTCCTTCACAAATCTTGTCCCCATTGGACTTCATTAGGCAGGCTTATCATGCAGTCTTTGGTCCGATAACAGTTTGTTTGTCAAGCAGCTGCCTCGCCCCCTGAACTCGAGCCCTCATTAGGACTCAGGGTTACTGTACAGTATGAGAGCATCATGTCTTTAGACGAGGGCAGCCAAAGACTGTTTAAGTGACACCGCTGTTTTATTTCCACTCCTCTTATTTATTGTAGTGGTCTAAAGATGCATCATTGATTCACTGCTGTTGGAAACCTTTTGACATTTATGGAGTCACTTAGTAAGGCTGTTGATAACACAAACTGTACCCTTTGGCACTGACAATGCTTCCAGTAAATGTCACAGCATGAGGACTGTTTTCTGTATTTTCCAGCAGCTGATTTAGTGCGCTTCACATGTCATGCTTCTCTGCAAGTGCTGACAGGTGGATTTGCCGCGCTGGCCCCGCTCCCTGCTCTCTTGTTTACATCAAATCTCAGGCAATCAGGTGGAATGTCAAAGGGAGATTTGTTACTGTGATAAAGAAGTCACTTTTGGTCCTTCGATACAAATCAGATATGCTTTACCAAGTTTTGTGCTTTTCGGCTGTTATATTTGTCGAGTGAAGTCACAGCTGGCTGGTTTGGGGGTTATGAAGTTGTTCAGCAGGTTTTGACAGGATCTTTGGGCTGTCGGGAGCTGCTCTGATTGGGGTTATACACCTCGTTTTGCTCTGATGATCAAATAGATTCAGAACTTTTGCAGACCAGCGATATCTTCTCAAACATCTGCGTTTAAAATACCAAAATGGAGCAAGTCAGTGTTATTTTCTCCTGTGCACTTTGACCACCCCACATGTATGAGAAAGCTTACACAACTGTTTCATTAGCTAACCAAAATTGTGACCTAAATTGAATGTATAAATCTCAACATATTCCCATTTCAGTGAACACATCAGCTAGATTAGCATAGGCTGTGGTGTTTTTCATAACACCAAAAACAACTGATCCCTGAACAATTTATCTTTTGCAAGTGTTTTGACTGCAACATTACACCGGCTAACTGTAATCGAACTATAGTTTTATCAAAGATGACATCAGAAAATGTACAATAAGGCTTGATTTATGCTTGACGCAACTGCGAGGTCTGTGTGGTTTTGTGTGGATAAATAATGGCATTCTAACAGCCTCACCCCCTTGCGTGGTCCTTTTCATACGGAAAAGTTCTGGGTTGCGCTCCTCTGAAAATTCTTAACTTACGTGCGGAGATCATGGACAAGCAGGGGCTCCTCGTGTCCGAAAAACAATAAATACCGGCATCTATATGATTCAAGACACAGCGATCATGTTGATAAACATGTGATTGATAATTCCTGGCCTAAAATTGTGGCCAAACTTGGCAGAGAAGGGGAAATTGTGGAAAAATGTAATAAACTGTGTGAACAACCTCTTCTTCAACCTCTGAAGATGTCACGGGCAAATTCCACCAGATCTGTGTCCAGTCCATCTCTGACCCATCACAGCAGAGGATCTGATGGGTTTCTGCTCTACACAAGGTGGATTGGACGTGGATCATGTGGTATAAGAAACTAAAAGAGACTCAGGGTGGGCGAGTCTTGGTCTTGGGAAATGAGACACACAGGAGGAACTTTTATGCAGGTTTTCATGCATATCTAGAGGTTTGGAGGCACAGACCTGAAACACTCGTTCTCCATCATCTCAGATGATCATGTCACTAACACACATTTATTTCAGATCTTAGATGCATCATGATAAACATGTTTATGCCAGCGCTATTAGGTACTTTTAAAAGGTTATCATTGAATTGTAGTGTGAATAGCAGGAACTGGGTAAAGAAAAGGCAAATTTATCTTCATGCTTCTGACAATAATTAATGTGGGTCAAACTACAAAGTCAGTTCACATAACTTACATTACTTTCTATATCTACATTTTAACATCTAAATGATAAACTTTAGCATCTATTTCTGCAGATTATTTTTTTATACTGGGCATCAGACGATCAGCTGAGTGTGGAATAGTGGGCCCTGAATCTAACCACGGTCTCCCTGAAGGGGTGTCGCTGCCTCACAGCAGGAAACAGTTTGCAGTTCACACATCCTGCTCACCTCATGAAAGACTGCGTGAAGCATCAGTTCCCCCAGTGCAAAACACTTCCCACTCACATGCACATGTACAATACATAAAAGCCAGCACACACACATTCACACAATACAGGTACATCTTTAAAGTTACACAATAGTTTTCCATTGTTCTGCGGCGCCCACATCACCTCTGAATAGGAAATGTGAATGTTAACCAAAACATGTGATTAATCAACACGAGAAAAAGAGCTGAGCATCACTGAAGCTGTGACACAGGTGGGTCACGCACTGTCCGCACACAGTGTGCCAGGGTCAGTAATGAACATTTTGGGCAGAACAGACACTTAACACAGCTGTGGAAATCTGAAGCAGTGTTTTTTTTCATGTTTGTAAGCCTCCATGCTGTCAACAGCTGTGGCCCTGGGTATTGTGTTTGCAGATAGTCTGTTTGTCTCCTTCATTGTTACAAATGCCATGTAGCCAGAAAGCATATGGGCAGAAAATGAAAAGATGCTCAATTTATTACATTTAAGTAAGCCACATGGACCTGAAAAGCTCAAAACAAGGACTTTATTAACTGTAATAAGTAAAAATGATTGTTACTGTAGTACATACAGTGGGGGAAATAAGTATTTCATCCCCTGCTGATACTAATATACTTTTTCAATTGATAAAATGCACAACAATTTATAACTTTTATACTGTGTTTTTATGCATTTTCAACTGATATTCTGTCTATACTTATAACCAGTAAACAACCATAAAAATTAGAGTGTGTTAATTTCCCAGGGCAGTGGGCAAACTTACAAATTCAGCAGGGGATCAAATACTTGTTTCCCCCACTGTACGTAAAGAAACTGTTACTTGCTGCATTTGTTGTTATGAACTTTTCAGTTCTGTGCCAGTTATATTAAGTATAATAAGCTGTTTTTTTATTAGTTGGGAAGACGTATCCAGAGATGTTTGTTTATGGGGCAGAACTTTGATGTAATTTATTCAGGAACGGTGGAGAAAGAAGGGTGATATATGATTCCCTTCCAGATAGTGATGTTCTCTCGGATGCATATAAAATTAAATAATAATATGTTAAAAAATTTCCCTCAACATTTAATTAAAGCTGCTCTTCATTAAAAAAATGATGTTATTTTTAGGTGTTATAACTCAGAGATCAGAGACATTTCAAACAGACGTTGTCAGTCTTTTTTTTTTTTTTTTCCTTAAAAGGTCATTTAGTCTTAATATAATATTTTAAAATTCTGAACACACAAGGAGAGAATTTGTGTATCAAAGGTCAGGCTCACTGGGACCTCACACTCATTATGTGAAACAAGTATTCGGATGTCTAGACAGTGGATTGTCTTTGGGTTCATTATGATCCGAGGGAACAACTCCATTCATGATAGATTAGTGAACAGTTTCCCCTGACTCCGTCCCTCCTGTGTACCTGTTTGTTCTGCTGTGGAGACGAGAGTCTGTGGACAATCTGAAGCTCTGTAGAATCTGCAAGTGAGAGAGACAAACTGAGAGAGACCATCTCAAGTGTTATGTCTCTTCTATAAACAGCCTTTCCTTTTTAATGTGGGCCTACTTATGCTGTTGTTTACTTTCAGGGCTAGAGTATTCCTTTGAATACTTTAATATGCAAACAGATTTACAGCCTTTCAAAGCGCAAGAACTATAGGAATACAACCACTGGGATTCTATTCCAGTTATAGCTTTTAAAGTCCTGCTATGTCCAAGACATCACATTATTTTCGTTATGTTGTTTTATTTATTTATTCATTTATTTGCACAAAGAAAGAAAGAACGAAAGAAAGAAAGAAAGAAAGAAAGAAAGAAAGAAAGAAAGAAAGAAAGAAAGAAAGAAAGAAATACAATTAAGACCAGTGCAGGAAAGAAACTTTTTCCATTTCATAACTTCAAACTGATTATAACGTTGTCTATTAAATTAGTATTTTTTTTTCATACACATTTATCGTTGTATTCATATTTACAAACTTCAGGAATCACCTTTGACCAGTTGCAATGATTACCGACAATCAATCAATCAATCAATCAATCAATCAATCAATCAGTCAATCAATCAATCAATCAATCAATCAATCAATCAATCAATCAATCAATCTTTATTAATAAATAGCCAAATCATAACAAATCTCAAGACACTTTCGAAACAGTTAAAATTCCCAGTTATCGAGGTGAAACTAATTGTTTGGTGCTTCAAGTTTGCATTAAGTCTAAATGTTTAGAACTGGCTGTATAATTTTCACCAGATTTATCACAGAAGTTCCCTGGGCTGTGCCTCATCGGATGCGACTGGCAATACACCTAAAAGTGCTTGCACTCCAACAGGATAGACACAAACAAGCCAAGATTGTAGATTTCCTTTAAATGTTGCAGAGTGCTGTCTGTAAAATTTCTCAAACATCATCAGAGGTAGAGTCACTTGAAACCACGAAAATCTCCAGGACAACCAAGTAACAGACAAAACCTGCAACTACGAGCCGCCTTTGCTGTTTGTGGAGAATACGTCGTGGATCAATGTTTCCTGCCAACTTTAAATCGACCATGCCAAACTGTTCAACACAGAGTTCTTGATGGATGAAAGCTGATATACCCTTGACTGTATAGACAAAAAGGTGAGAAACTTCACAATGACTGCATCTAGGAAACCACTCAAAGGAGGTGGTGGCTTTGACTAGGGATGGACATTTCAAGCAAAACAGCTATTCCATTTTCACTGGTAATTACTCCAAAATGATATGAAGATTATTTGCATCTGACCAAAATGGTTTTGTTGCTACACAACAGAGCAGATCCAGTGTGAGTTGACACATTGACTTTAATGGAAACCTATCTTATCTGGTAATGGAGCAGAGATGCTATGGTGTATTCGGCTGTAAAACGCAGGAAAACCTTTTTTTTTCTTATTTGTTAAAGTTGCATGACCTATTCTTTTTTTTTAAATGTCAATTGCTAAATGAATAATTGAACATCATTGCCAATCCCTAATATTGACCAGTGTTCATAGGGAGGAAAAATACCCTTGGTGGTTCTGTATGGAAAAATCAATGCTGTTGAGTACAGGGACATCCTGGAGAACTATTGCCTTCTACATGCAAGAAGGGTATGTGTCTTAACATATTGATCCGTGTCAAGGGTGGCCACACTCGATATTAGTGACTGAGTGATATTTAGGGTAATATTGGACATTATTTATTTTGAATTCCCTTTGGACGTTGAAATATTGAAACAACCCCCTAATCCTATTATTCAGCATCCCAAGATTGCAATGTGGTTTAATTTTCACTGTGATATGTTTGGAAGGGATTGACCTTAAAATTTTGAAAAGACTTACACTTAATCCATCAAGAATAAATCACATTGTCACAATGATTTCATGAAAAGACTTTATGTGCAACCGTGTATTTTAAAAAGAGCACTTTGACCAGCTTATTCAGTGAAGTACAACATCCCCAGCTTTGGCTCCATGATGCCACATTTCTGCAGCGTAGCAAAACGATTCCTCAACGACAGTTTTTGTCCAAGTAATTATGTTCACTGAGATGTGGAGAAGGAAACATGTAGAGGTCTGAGGGTGGGCAAAACCTTCGACTTGACACATTTTCCAAACACCAGTCAGCAGAGAAATGCCAGCAGGCAGCAAACAGTTCGCAGACCAGTGCATGTCACATCCCCAAATAAATCCAACAGACCTGACAACCAAATCCTCCTGACAGGACTGACCAAATTAGGCCACAACATTCATATTAATTTTGTTGTCGGACTGAGGAGTGTAGATATACAACATGCCTCAACTGAAGATGCTCTGCTAACACACACACACTGGATAAGATCAACATTGCTGTGATTTTTGAGGCCTTGTGTTGCAAACTCTGAACTGGATTCTGATCCCTGTGCAGTTGTCAGCGCGTACCTGAGAACAGAGATGATGAGCTAAGGCCCCAATTTTCAATTTGCCCATTATTTTTCAATCCATCTCTTCAATTAAAACTCATCCAAAATAGATATACTTTTCTGTTGGGTCATTTTCTGGAATAAAATAATATAACTTAAAAGGCATCAGGTCATTAGATGGGTCGGGTCATAAATAGCAACCAGCCACAGTGTCTCATCCCATCAGAGACAAAGTAAGCAAACATAATTTTTACTCATTATTTGACTTTGAGAACTAATAATTGTTAAAATAAAAATATACTCAAGTAACCACTGCCTTACTTTAGATGAAGTCAAGTTTGTGTGGCTGTCGCTCTTTTTACAAACACACAGCAAATATTGACTTGTGGGAACACCTTTAACTCATATGTCAGAAGCATTTGTTGGACTAATCCCCCTGATCACAAAGTTTGTTTGTTGTGAAGTGAGTATTCACAACAACATAGTAAGGCATGTTAAATATAAAAGAAGGTTTTTTTTTGGTAGTATTGTTATACTGTCTCTCTGGTAACTCAGAAGTAGCTTCACACGATTAACAGCTCTGGTGTTTCCAAAAGCGCTTGTTATTTCAGCCTCTATTTGAGATGCTTTGTTTTAGTTGCTGTCTCTTTAAGGCTCTCAGCTCCACAAACCCCCTTCACTGTGATTGGCCAGCACTCTCAGGGGCTTTCAGGGGCAGAGCTATGGGCAGAACTTGGTGTTTAAAGTCTGCCCCTCCATCATGTCATGAACCAGTTGGGAGATCCTTATGTAATGACCTCATTATTTCAGCACGTCTTGGTGAAGATCTCGTTTAGTATGAACATCCAGTATATTTATTTCACATCCATACTTAAAATATGCATGTTTCAAATGTCTGTACACTTCAACCAAACTCTTATTTAAAAGACAAGCTTCCCATCCT
Source organism: Labroides dimidiatus (assembly GCA_030710495.1). NCBI lineage: Eukaryota > Metazoa > Chordata > Actinopteri > Labriformes > Labridae > Labroides > Labroides dimidiatus. Next base: position 11,226,171 of record CM061163.1, read on the forward strand.
CAGGCAATACAGAGGGAGGGAGGGGTTGTTGTTATGTAAAGTGATTCTGTAACGGAAGCATTACTTGTTGAGGGTTGTTGACAGCCTCTGCTGTTTATTCACACTGTGGTAGCATTTTCCAACAAGGCAGAACACCTCTCCATCCAAAAAGACGAGTAAGAGACACAGAGGTGAAGCTTGTTTGTGTACCACACTTATCAAAAACCTAACCAAAAACAATTCAACTATGCTGGTCTAAAATTGGAAAAGACCCTCCGTGTCCTGATGAGCAGTTTCTTTCTTTGGCCATCCATCACAGTCACAGTCAGTGGAGTCGTCCTGCCAAGTCAATTCTCTTCTACATGACAGCACACTGAAACGTCTCCATCTCCGTGTGAAAATGAGTCACTCCACCTCACTGTTAGATTAAAATTGCCAATTTAGGGGGTAAAATAAGACATCAAGATCAAAACCTTTTTTTTCAATATCTGATAAGTGTCACCTGAACAGGCTATTTACCTTTAATAGATGTCATGAATAGGACCAATCACTTCCACACAGAGTGCATGTTTGAGAGAAACATCAGAACTGACTCATACCCCACAGGAAATCCATTTGTTTGCTTTTCTGAGTTCATTGAGCAGTTTAAATCGCTTGATTATAATCTTTATTGTCAATTCAAATAGTATTCATAAATTACTTGCTTTTATAGCTATCAGGAAAAAAAATCAGTTCTCCAGATGCTTTTGTCAGGACAGACTCCCTGACAAATCAACGTAATCTTAAGTGTTTTCCTGAAAACACTTTTTCTACAGCTGTTGTTGGGAGAATCAGATTTGCAACAGGCTTCAGTGCAATAGCTGGCATAGTCGCATCAGATGATACACAAGCATAACAGCTGCAATACAATGAAGGAGATTTAATCGATTGAGATTTGATGATAATGTTCGCAGAACATTACACAGAATGAGAAAACATTATCTGATTCATCATCTGACAAATGACTCATCCAGGCAATTTTAGAGAAGCCAAAGAGCTGAATTTGATTGATTCTTTGAACAGTGGCAGATAAGTACGCCATCTCCATCTTCATTGCTGCAGAAAAGTCACCGAGCGTGTTGCGGCAGGATTCTCTGACCTCTTCTTTACCCCATTATCAGATAGTGGGGCTCACATCCAGCACTGTCACGCTCAGTGTAACATCTGCAGCCCTGAGGTATGATCGTAGCGTGCTTTGCCTTGAAATATAAAGTCGAAGCAAGATCGCATCAAGTAGAAGCTGCGATTTTGCGTTAGCGATGATGTATTTCTCTGAATATTTGTGTGACGGATGTGTAGGAAACACAGCTTGGCATGTCACCCCCACTTTAATGTTGATAAAGATGAACAGGCTAAACCAGTGGACAGCAAAGCTGTGTGATGTGGATGATCGAGGAGGTTTCTGGTGTTTGTGAAGCAGCATGATAGGGGCACTTTTCTGAACTGGACAATCATTGTATTTTCCAAGAGGTTTGTTTTCAACCCTTGCTGCCCCTCCTCCTCCCAACCTCCGCCTGCATCCATGCACGCACACGCCTCTTTTGAAAGTGTATTTGTTATACAGTAATGAAATGAAAGGTGAGTACTCTCGAACAAACAGCTGAGTGTCAGTGGCCATTGTTTCAAGCCATCCAACATGCACTTGAATGAACTGAGCTGTTTTTATGTTTTTTTTTGGCATTCAGAGAACTCATTCATTTGTGATTCCCTGTCTTTCACACACAAATACAGATAAATAACCAGATATTGTTCCAACATTACCCTGTCTATTCTTTCAGTCAAACAGAGCGATGAAGAACACAGAAAAGATAAAACAACCACACATCTCGAGCACCCTCTCGCCTCTGTCTAATAATAAGACGTGCAACTGCAGTGTTAAGAGCTTGAGGTTACATCTTTACACTGAGAGCCAGCGAGACTCAACAAAACACGTTCCAGCTGACCTTCACTTGGTTCGGATCCAATGCTTGCTGTAGCTTTCGAAGCATATCACAACAACAGAGTTTACAAGTCTAATTGGCATCGCACCTTCATGCCTATTAGTTCCACTCTGGCTCTCATCAAATGGCCGATGTGATTCCCGTCATACTGCACTGAAGGCACCTAAGGAGACACATCAGATGTGACAAATCTGCATGAATAAAGCATGATAGATTTTGAAATGAGTGTCCCCGGGATGAGCTTTCAGAGTCCTCCACATGCTTTTATTTTTGGAGAAATGAGTAGTTCAAGTACTGAATGCTAAGTTAAGGGGAATTTGTTTCCAGCTTTCGGGCATTTGGTAATGTTATGTCCACTGTTATTCAAATACAACATGAGTCAGAGGACAAAGCTGCCAAATGTGGGATGTGAGACTGATGTTAATTAGTAAAAGTGTAGCAAAAGAAAGGTGAAAATGTCAGAAGAAGAATGAGGATTTAGAATTCAAGGGTGGCATTAAACCTCTGATGCTTGATTTATGAAAGTTGGTGTCAATTTTTTTCCCCCTCAAGTGTTTTTATTTTTCTTTGGATATGAATAAAAATGTTTTTTATTTATCTATTTACATATTTTTTCAAATATGTTTTTTTGGGGTTTTTTGTTTGTTTGTTTGTTTGTTTTGTTTTTCGTAAAGTTACTAATAAGGGCCTGAGCATTCAACATAAAACTTTTGTGTTTTTGGTAATTTCCATGAATATTTTTTTTTCTTTTTAAGCTTTGCAAAACACTTTAATGTATTTTCAAACATTTTAACTTTGTGCTGCATGATGTCCACTTCAGTGGATACATGATTATTTGTAATTTAGTGTTTTTTTTTCTTTCTTTAAAAAAAAAAAAATATATATATAAATAAAAAAAATCAGAAACAATAATACAATACAATAATACAATACAATAATACTATTACTTAAATGTTGCTGTTTATTATCATAATTTTACTTTAAGGGTTCTTTTGGAATAGAGAGATTGATAGGGGTCCTAAAGTGTGGCTGCCTGGCGGTCACCTTGGAGTCAGAGAAAATTTACTTGCAGTTACAACAACTGACCACTGAATGAAGCTCAATGGAGTGTGGCATCAGAGAGTTCCACCATCGAGACCATTGACTTTAGAAGAAGATAACTTCTGAATAACTGTTCACTGCAGTGACCATCAGGCACCAGAAGGTTAAGGATTAAGGATTCATTGAAGACTGTTTTGGTTTCTCAGTCAGGCCCCTTCTAGCTAAGTATTTAATATGCGACTGACCCTGAATAGAAAGCCGTCCACGCTGGCTTGGCAGCAGGGTGAAAAGAGCAGCAGCTGATGTGGATGTTAAGCAGCAGCTTTCATCGTGTGTGTGTGCTTCAGCTGGTTGTCTCAATCCCCAAAATCTTTTCTTGACATGTTTGTGACAAAATATGATGAAATGCTTTGTTGCACTTTCATGCTTATGCTCCAGCTGTGAGTTTGTAATGTTTAAAGTGAAAATTAAGCTTAAGAGAAGGATGTATTCCCACTTGGGATGGAATCTGAATGACCAAAGCAGGTCCCACAATCTCCCAGACACTCACACCTCCAAGTGACTTAGGATCAGCAGTTCCCTTCTCTCATGTTAAGTCTCATTCTTAATCTCTGCACACTTGGGTTGGGAGCTAGAGAGCTGTCCTTTTTCATTCTTTCTCTCTTGCTCTCCCTCCTTAACATCCCCTTTCTCCATGCGTCTATCTTTCATAACCTCTCCTACAGTCTGGCTCTGAGCCAGGCTGAGTCTGGTTAATCATTTCTCCTACTTGGTGCAAAGTTGCAGAAAGTGGAGCAAGCTCGCTGCTATGATGTCAAATGAGTCTCTCCATGTGTTTGTGGGAAAGGGGAGAGAGGGAAACCCTCGGAAAATAGTCACACACTTGTGCTGTTAGCAGAAACGTGCTCAGCCACATGTGTGAGAGCCTCTCCTCTTCCCTGGGATACATGCTCACATGTCATGCACCCACAGAATAATGCCTGAGCTCTTTCGCTGGTAAGAACACACATATTTCACTGACATAGTTTAGCTGTAATGTTGGTTTATCACTTTGGTGAAAAGCATTAAATAAGCTGAAGAACATGTGCTTTCAATGAACTAATAAGCTACAACTGGTCCTGGGAACAAGTTCTAAGAAAGAAAAACTAAAGACACTTCTTTGGTTGTAAGCTGTTAATGTTTCTGAAAGCAGCAACAGATCTGTGACAACATGTCTGACGGTGTGAAGGGGAAAAGAGACAGTGCTGTGATCTCTGCTGAACCAGTGGTGACCTGATATCAGACCAGACAAGAGGAGCTTTGATCCCTCGGGCGCCTGGAGCAATCAGTCAGTCTGTACTATAGCTAATGCTCACTGCATCCTGTGGTCATTACACTGAACAGGCCATTTAGAAAATATGGCTCTTTGCAGTAGATATTATCTGCTACATTATATACTGTACACAGGGCGGACCTTTAGGTTGAGACTAATGGTGGCTCTGACTCAAAAAGCTTGTTGACATGTTCAATCTAAACCCAGGCTCTGATTTGATCAGAGAAGGAATAGAAATCTTAAGCACATATAACAAACATTACATGCTACATCAGTCATGACACATTGTGCTCTTATCTCTGGAATCCGTATCTGAACCTCGGTACTCAAAAGAAATTCTGATCACAACCTCCTCCCTTCCACGAGACTAGAACAGAATGGAATTTGAAACGTTTTAGCCAAAAATGTTTCCATGGTCAAGGTGTTTTTTGCAGAAACGTTTCAGATTTCGTTCCGTTCTCCGGCTTCGTCCTAATCTCTCGGGGGGAGTTTGTGGCACCTACGGACCCACACAGGTGAGTAACCTCTGACACACACTGACACACTCACTTTAGCGGTGACAGAGATGATTAAAGAGGACAGCAGCCGGCCATGACTTAGTGAGTGAGTGCGCTGCAGGTGCCTCACAGATGGACAAACATTTAGCTTTTCCAGGGTGTTGTTTTTGTCTGTTTGATGTTCAGGTCAGTCCGGGTTTGGATACCTTTGCATCATTTAGCAAACGATGTCAATGTCCGCTTGGATAGGATTGTTTATGCTCTGGTTGTATATTCCTCTTCATATCATCTGCATCCATTTAAGTTTCAAGAAAGACTGATTTCGTCCCTCTGCATGCCTTTGAATCTTTGCCTTTCTGTTGTGTGAACCCAGCCTTTTTCCTGCAGTGCTCCTTTTGTTTTGTATAGCCAAGTTGAGCCAAGGTAGTGAGAAGTGTTTGCTCTGAGCTTTGATCGATTGTGTGTCTCTGTGTCATCCAGGCAGTGTGGCGAGAGTAGATAAGCCCCCTTATGAGGTGAAAACCCTTCCCCATCCTGCAGTATCCGCTCCAAGCAGGAATAAGGGATGTCACGGCTGTTCTTCCTGTTGGCATTGCTTATTTTCTCCTGCAGCATCCAGGTGGGTCCAGAGATCACACACCTACACGCAGAAGCACTTTTACTCTGTAACATGTTCACACTTTCACCCTAAAGAAGACGGCCATCATGCAAGTCACTGAACTCTGTCTCTGGCCTTTACAGTGAGGGGTGGGTGTTGTTTCCGTAGCTCTGAAAGAAGCCAGAGTGCTGAAGCTTAAACAAAGTGTCCTGTTCATTTTTAATGAGTGTCACAGCGTCTTTCCAGTAGCATAAACTCCCTCTTCCACACAAGTCTTCTTAATGGATCATATCTGCATTTTAAGGTCAGGATGTTCACAGCTTCTGTATATGACCTAAAGAAAAACAGGTCATGGATCATTTACAGGATTTTATTATCACTGCCTTGTTTTCAGTGCTTATTATCCTGCACAACTACTTATACTACATACACAGATATGCACATTTTAGGCCTTCTTCATGTTTCTCTTCTACTTGTATGTTTCACTGCTGTCTTAGGTGTCTCCTACAGCTACGCTGGATAAGCTAAAGGAGAGTTGGACTCTGTACATGGAGGAGTGTGATCGCAACAACAGCCAAGACCCACCAGCTACCGGTGAGCAGAGCATAAAGAGGCTGAAACTAATGACTTCTCAGAGAGTACTTAAATAATTTATCAACCAAACCTATGAATGAATTGCTTGATGACTTAATTGTTCTTATTTAGTAGTCAGCTTGAAGATTTGAAACCCATAGTGTGACTCTTACTGTGGACTTTAAAACTGAATGTCACTGCCCAATAAGAAAGCTGTCCAATGTACCTTCTCTCAAATACTCTTGTTCACCTATGATAAGCAAGTTCCATTCAATCCATCATTAATTGCTGCTGTGATACTTTTTTGTTTTTGTACAAGAAAGGGCTTGGATTATTGATTTTTAGGGAGTTTTAGTAACACACACACAAAAAAACAGAAACTGATTATATATATATATACATACATATATTTCAACTTTCAAGTCAGGATTCTGAGAAAAAAATCAAAGAGTTTTAGAAATAAAAGTCCAATAAAAAAAAAAAATAGGATTTCCACTTCTATCTCAGAATTTGGATTTAAAAGTAAGACAAAAATCAGGGAAAAGAAAGTGTTCCAAAAGCCTGAAACAGATTTGATCTATGAAACACCAGACTGCTGCGCCCTTTAAACCATGAAGATGGCTGTGATCGACTAAAACAATCTGCCAGTTGATTGATGACTATAGGGTGATGCTTCCCTCTCAAACAGCTGTAGGTTATCACTGAATACTTGTCTGATGAGAATATTTCCACTCATGTATACAAATAAAAAAAATATCTAGAATACCTTTTAGAGGACTTCTTCTGTGTTTGAACAGCTGTAGGTCTCCAGTTAACAGGGTCACTATTCAAACTGTAACACCGGGGAGCTGACAGACACATTCACATTCTTTGGCTCAAAGAAGACTGTTGTTTAGGAGTTATTAAACTAAGTTAATCACAGCTGTATGAAATGCTATTGTGGACTGAAGGTGAAATAAAAACAGTGCAGGTGTTCTGCCAGTGAGAAATCTCAAGCTCCACACCCACCAAAGTTTCTGGACATTTAGACCCAAATTCTGGCGGTCGAAAAGCACATAATTCTGGGGATAAGTGTCTGCCGTTCAGTCATGCATTCACAGTCTGTCTATGGCTTTAATTTATCTTCCAGCTACTTGCTTGACATTTTTTTTACATTAGGTTTACAGAAAACCGACTACATTTATCTTCTGCTTGAAAAAAACTGCTATCAAACAGAGCGAGTGAACAAAATAAGTAAACATGCACTAAAAGATGCTCTAACAGCATTTTCACCAGACCATGTTGGCCAGCATTTTCCACTCCCTGCTCAAACCACTGTAAATACCCCCTGGCTTGCTGCTCCCTAGTTTTCTACTTGCCGCACCACACGCTCTGCTTTTGCTTTACACATGAAGCGAAAACTGGCTCCAGCTTGCCCCACTGACAGAGTGTTTCACTGCATGGCAAAAGTGGCACTTGAGTTACTTTACTTCAGTTACTTTGCAGCCTGCCTGCCTGTGAATCACAGAGAGAAAACTTTGGTTCTGCTCAGGCTTATTAAACAGCGCACACACTCCACACAAACCAAGCTGCTGTGCACCTCTCATACACCCTTTCCTGAGTGGGAGATTAGATTAGCAGGTGTAAAGGTGATAGAACAGACCACTTTCTACATCCTAATTCTGCCTGTACATTTACTAACAACCAGCCTTGTTTACATCCTCCTCTGCGGGGAAGATGAAAGGTTTGGCTTGAGTACAAGGTTACGATTGTTGGACTCTACTTGAGAGTCAAGATGAAAGAGGATGATTTGTACAGATGACATCAGGCCACCAGCACCATACACTTCAAAGATATACTACTGTGGTCCATAAGTTACCCCTCCATGGACACAGGTATGTAGGAGCTGTGAGTGTACGGGTAATTCTCACCCATATCTCATGTCACTCATCCTCAGGCCTTGTGTGCAACAGGACTTTTGACAACTATGCGTGTTGGCCTGATGGACTCCCCAACACCACCGTCAGTGTGGCCTGTCCATGGTATCTGCCGTGGTACCATAAAGGTAAGAGATGTGAGCTAGATGCAGTCTTTGTGGCAGCTGAATTGATGCAGAGACGAAACGTCCTTCAGATGACTGACAGCTGTGTGTGATTACTGCTGTGTGTTTGTAGTTAAGCATGGCATGGTGTATCAAGAATGTGATGCCAACGGCCAGTGGGTGGCTACTAAGAATACCAGCGAGTGTGACTCCAACGATCCAAGTCTGGTAAGAACTGACTTTCGTCTCTCTTTCTGTTAGACATTATAATGTTTTATCTGCTTCAACTCATTAAAAACAACAACAACAACAGAAAAGAAGAAGAAAAAAATGAGTGTGTGTTTTCATTCGCAGCAGTACTATGGCCATATTCGCATCATGTACACAGTGGGTTACTCCTTGTCTTTGGTGGCTTTGGTGTTGGCACTCGGCATCCTCATATTCTTCAGGTAAAGCTGATGTTCAGTTCAATAAATCTGATAAAAAATCAAGGAAAAAGTTGGGACTTTGTGTAAAATGTAAATAGAAACAAAGTACAATGATTTGCAAATTTCATAAACCTATATTTCATTCATAATAGAGAACAGACAAAATATCGAATGTTCAAACTAAGAGATGGCAACATTTAGGTTTAGGGTTCACCACTTACTCTTTCAGACCTTTATTGTCCCTTGTATTACTACTGTCAAATTCAAAATAGGCTAATATTTTGCAGGACAAATTAAAATGATTCACTTTAAAGATATGATCTGTTGTAAACAGAGATTTTCGAACCATTGCATTCTGTTTTTATTTACATTTTACACCATGTCCCAACTTTTTTGGGTACTGGGGTTGTATAAAAATAAACAACTCCAGCTAACAGCTAAGTTTTCATCACAAGTTCCTCATTAAAAAACAGCAGGATGATATTTTTTGTGTGAAACATTTTTTTTCGCAATATTGGTTTATGACTGTATTTATTACTTAGTTGGGGTCATTTTAGGCGATAGATACCATTTTCATGTCTGTCAGTTTTATATAAAGCTAAAGGGGCGACCAGTTAGCTTAATCTATCTAGCACTTAGATTCACCAAGAGAGGGGATTAGAACAGGAAGGGTCACTTTTTAACTATTTATTTCACAGTGTTGAATTCACTTAGCTGTGACTTCCTTGAGAATCTACCAATGCTTGTTGCCTTGCAACTGTTCCCAAACAGGACATAGTCCAGCACATAATCCGGTCCTGTTACAGAGTTTCCTTATGCTTTAACATTTTTTGGGCTTGAACAAAAAAGAACAAAGAAAATGTTGATTAGTCTGCTTTAGAGGTCAGAGTCTGGGACTCTCGTTGTCCTTATGGCAAGCTGAGCCAACTGACTTTAGTCTTTTAATTGTATAAAGTTGTAGTAATGCTTTCTACAAAATCATAGTAAGAAAGTTAAAATACACATATATATCTCCTTGCCTCATTCTTCAGGAAGCTTCACTGCATGAGGAACAACATCCACATGAACCTGTTTGCTTCCTTCATTCTGCGCGCTCTGTCTATCCTCATCAAAGATGCTCTGTTGGAGGCCAACATTACATCCCATGACCTCAGCAGAGACCAGGAACAAGGATTCCCCCAGGCCTCCATACCTCCTGTGGAGCTTCTGGTCAACAATGAGGTCAGTCATTTCACAGCACCGATCATTTAAAGTGTTTGACACAAATCGTCAAGGCCCCGAGTGAAGCCATTTAACTGGCTTCAGTGTTAGATAAATCCCCTTGATTTTCTTAAACATTGCAGAGTTAGTAATACTGACTTTTATTGTGCAAAGTGATGCCACTTTTTCTCCCAGTTCCCTGGGACTTACAATACAGCAAATGTGCCACTTCACATAACATTGTTTTCACAAAATCCAGCATGAAGGTACTTACTGTCATAACGCTTATCTGATGTAGTCCCAATGTCTGTTTTTCATTAATTTTGTGCGAAAAACAGAAGGTCCTATCATGTTCTAAAATTATATCTGATGTATGTTCAAGCACAATTACAATGACAAATGGAGCCTGTTTTCTTTATGCAGAGAAAATAATAGTTACATTGTGGAAAGGCACTGTGAAAGCGTAAACGAATTGAAGCAGCTAAACACACTGTGAAAAGGGTGAGGGTCAACCACATGTGTGGATGTGAAGAGTGCCTCTGTTTGCGCTCAGGGTCACAGCTGGCTGAGAGTGGATTTGAAGTTGCTGCTGTTGAACTCTCTGACCGCTGTGGGCAAAACACCTGAGGACTAGAAGCTCCCATCTGCCACACTGATCGCTCATATCTAGATAATGTTAACTAGTGATGGGAAGTTCAGCTCTTTTAAGAGAGCTGTTTCTTTTGGCTCAGCTCCCAAATGACTCTTAATTTAGTATTATTTGTAGCTCCATATTTTAAGCTTACCTGGCAAATATGAATGATTTTTGTATTAATAAACCCTTTTCATTTAGTGTTTTCATAAGATGCTTCATAATTGCCCCAATTTGTACATTTGTCCTGTTGCAAAAGCAGGTATCTTTAGTATCTTTATCTTTATCTTTTTTTAAAGGTATCTTTATCTTTATCTTTTTAATAAATATTTTTGATACTTCAAAATATTTTATTTTATTTTTGCCCAAAAATCATATGAACAAAAGTTGCTGATCTGAATGCAGCTGCGTTTGCAGGTGTCACTCATATTTACATGTTTTCATGATGCAACGCACATATGCTTTACCCGACTAAGTGTCCCCCTCTGCTATTACATAATGGTCTGATCCTATATCCTCACATGTGATTGGCTGCATGGCTACCATGCTGTTAATCAAAATAAAGTTGTGCCACAAGTAGAGCAACCAAAGGGAAAAAAATTGGGAGTCGGTAACTCAGTTGGAGTCGGCTCCTGTGATTCATCACAAAGCATCGGCTCTTAGAGCCGAATTTTCTGAGCATGATGCATCATGAATGTGAACCATAAGACAACTTGATCTTTCAACTGTTTTCCTTGAATCAAATGTCCCTGCAGATGACCATCAGCTGCCGAATCGCCGTGGTAATGATGCAATACAGCATTATGGCGAACAGCTACTGGCTGCTGGTGGAAGGCATCTACCTCCACAACCTCCTGGTCATCACTGTATTCACCGAGAGGAACTATTTCAAAATCTATCTGTGCATTGGCTGGGGTGAGCTGGCCTGTTTGGTGTCTGCAAGTGTGTATTTGTGTGTGTGAGTGTGTGAGAGGGAGAGAGGAAGAGACAGCATGCCTTGTTATTAAGTGCTGTGTGATACAATTTGCCTTGAAGGAAATTAAGTAATGTAAAAAGCGATCATGTTGCGGTACATTATACATTATGACTGTTTTGCATTCAGACAACTCTCATGTTTCTACAGGTGCCCCGTTGATATTCCTCGTGCCCTGGGTTATTGCTAAATACCTGTATGAAAACCAGGAGTAAGTTTCCACATCACACACACAGTCATCCGTTTATTGATTTATTTATTGCAGGAGCCGTAAAACGCTGCAACAAGATGTGTTGTAGAGTGAGTTTTGTTTAAAAGCACGTGAGATGTTTCTTTAATTGGATTGTTGCTAACTGCTTCTCTATTTCAGGTGCTGGGAGCAAAACATGAACATGAATTACTGGTGGATCATCCGTTCCCCGATACTGCTGGCAGTTGTGGTAATTTCCTCTTCTGCCATCTCACTTTGTTACAATCCTGTTGCATTTTACAGCTGAAGCTTGAGGATTTAGGTGCTTTGTGCTCTCTGAAAATCTGGTTCTTAAGGGCTCATTACAAACTGGCTGTTTGATATGAAACTCCTTGTTTAACCTCTGTGTTTATCGCATGATTTTATTTTTCTTAAACATTTAAATCCAGGTTTCTCAGAGGTTGCATCCGGCATCAACAATACAGACTCATCCAGCAATTCAGCCTGTTTTCAACCCCCACAAGAAATACATTCCCCATTCATTCAATATTAAACAAAACTCATTTATTCATGACAAAAATAATTATTTTACAAGTCAAAGGTTTTAAGGTTAAAGACACAGTGGATTTCTTTTTTGCTCTGTTACCCTCGTAACTAGCTAACCCGTATCCATGCTGTGACAAGCCCTTTTCTCAGTGGGTGTGCTCAGCTGGAGTCACTTCTGAGCTTTATATAAGTGCAATTTGTCATGGCTCTTGTGTCAGGCCAGTTACACAGACATCCCGGCATTTTCCATGCATTAATCGTGCTGCTAAGTGGCCTGTATCTCACAGGAATTCCTGTGTTTGAGATGTTGCAGAGACTGGGCGGCTGGTTCCCATTTCCATGTTTCCTTCTTTATCCTGGTCCCAAGTCTACACACCAGAGTCAGGAACTATTCCCAGTATTAAACACTATATGCCAGCATGTTTATTGGTCTGTCATAGAAATAAATAGACTCTATACAAATTGCAGCTTGTGTTTAACAAGTCAGAGTTAATACTGAAGAGACTGCACAGGTTAAAGATTTAGGGAACCTTGCATTTTTGAACTGCATATTCGTTATATTTTCTTTTACTCCCACCAACATTTTCAACATGCAGTTGGTGGAAAATGTTTCTATTATTACTTTATGGGTGTTTTTCCTACTTTTTCTTTATAACAATGTTAAATGGGAACAGCTCCTATATGTTACCCTCAAAAAACCTGTGGACAAAATGTCACATCATAATAGATTACCATCAGAAGAACACCAGCTGTTTCATAAAATTCTGCAGGGAATGTGCTTCCTCAAAGCATGTGTTTTCTTGTCTTTGAAGAGGATATAACAATGTTAAAGTCTGACTTATACTAAACGTTTTCATTGAACCAGTGTCACAGGAAAAAGGAGCAAATAAAGTGTATGATTGTCTTTCTGTTCCTAAAACATACATGTGGCTTCATTAGAAAGTATGTTTTGGTTTGACTGACCCCCTCTTAACATCTCCATCTCTGTCTTTCACAGATCAACTTTCTTATCTTTATCCACATCATCAAAATTCTTGTGTCCAAACTTCGAGCCCATCAAATGAGATACACAGATTACAAATTTAGGTGAGCTCAAACCTCATAACAGTTTTATTTTGTTTTTAACATGAGTACATCCATTCTTCTGTTTATCATATTGTTTTCTCTCTTTTCTTCTCTTATCTTGTCACCTCAGGTTGGCTAAGTCGACTCTAACCCTGATCCCTCTGCTGGGGATCCATCAGGTGGTTTTCATCTTCGTGACAGACGAGTCCACCAAAGCAACCATTGGTCTGCGACTCACAAAGCTCTTCATTGATCTCTTCTTTTCCTCCTTCCAGGTTGTATTCTGCAAAAAGATCTTTGAAAATCATGCATTACTACAATATGAACTAGACAATTTTGTTTTGTGGTTGAGAGAAAATCCCCAAGCTGCTAAGTCATGAGCTGCAGGGCTCCTGTGTTTTGAGGGTGAAATGGTTTGTGAAATCAAAGTGGTTGAGAAATTGAAACATCTTGTAGTCGTATACTCACCGCTTTGTTCTTGAACTGGGAGAAAAATGAAATAAGAAGGTTGAGTGATATGAAATGTAAGACCAGAGAACTACAAGCCAAAATAGATGACGTGTCCGAAAAGAATGAAACTCTCCTTGTTCGGATGTTTCAGTAAATTGTGTAGCTTCCTATGGTCATTATGTCAAAGTGCTGTTCCAGCTTAACTTAAACTTAACTTAAACTGTCTTCAAAATCTCAGAGCATCTGTGACTTTCACTCAGGCAACTGAGCAGTACTGAAAGATGAATGTGTCAGGAAGATTAGCATTAACAGTACAAGCTGTCTGTGCAGCTAATCTGCTGTTTCACACTGTGACAAGCATGTTGACCTTTAGCGACCGGAACATGGATCATTTGTGTTATAATTACTGCGAAACAACAGGGGACTTGCTTTGATGAAGTGTGAAACAGATAGAGAAGGAAACTCAGTGAACCCCAGAGACAGATGACACAAATGAGGATGTGTGAGTTTAAAGTATTATGTGTTGTTACAGCAGAATGTAACTCTTAAGAACTTGAGACAAGACCATAAAAGCCTTTGTGAAGTCACTTATAGTTAATGCAGAGACTCTTCTCAGTCATGCTTCTAATAATGCAAATGTATGTTTAAACCTTAGTCTTGAAAAGTTCACAATGGATGGCGGCCTGGATTTGCTTCCAGCAGTGTCCTACCCTCTCCAAATAAAAGGTGTAAAGGCCCCATAAAATACCTTGAAAAAGGGCATTTTAACCCTAGTACTGCCAGCAGGCAGGTATGAATAGTTCTAGGGTTAACATGGGACCTAATAGAGATTTTTTTCTGTCAAACGCAGGTAGACATCAGGGGAACTGTGGTTTTTGCACCATAGTGTTGTATTTATATTCATCACTGGAGGTTGGACAAGATCCAAAACATTGAAATCAACTAAATAAGTTACAGTTTTACATCACTAAAAATGTTGTTATCTGAAAACTCCTGCCGAAGTGAAAAAAAAAAAAATCCATCAGTGCCACATGTATGCATTGTTTGTTGGCAGGCATGAATATGTCAAGCATCAATATGGCGAGCCTGAATATGGCGAGCATGAATGCTGCGGTCATGTTAGTTTTTCTTATGTTCTGTTAAGTTCAGATTCAGATGTAAAGTTTCAGATTTCACGTCTGAAAAGCACTGCCACTTATGGGTTTGGCATGCTTGGAGCCTCACTTATCGGCAGATCTGCTCTGATACGTGTGGACGATTTTTATTTTATTTATTTATTTATTTATTTATTTATTTATTTATTTATTTATTTATTTATTTATTTTTGGGAAATGATCAAGTGTGAATGAAAGTAGTTTTGAAAAGAATGAGGAGGGCTTTTCGATTTGAAACGTGTGTACAAGGCCTTATAGTTAGAGATGAATCCTTTGTAATGGTACTCTGAAGCCCTCTGAAAATTGACAAATGTTGGACCTTCAGAAAGCCTGTGAGAGAGAATATTCCAGTTATTTCAAGTTAAAGTGAAAGACTGACTGAGTGCTGTTTTCTCCACAGGGTCTCTTGGTTGCCATCTTGTACTGCTTTGTCAACAAAGAAGTGAGTCTCCCTGTTTGCACAACAAACACACATTTTTCAGCCCCACCTTTCCCCCTGCCATCATATTCGTAACATCTGCTCTTGTTTTAATCCTTCTCCTCAGGTGCAGTCTGAGATCCTGAAGAAGTGGAAGCGCTGGAAGCTGGGGAGGAACATTGAGGAGGAATACCGCCACACCTACAGCAATACACCCAACACAAAGACAGGAAGCCTGTTGAACCATGTGTCCCGGCTGCCTCATCTGCCAGACATCGCCAAGAACTCAACTCCAGTCTGCAGCCCAGAGGAGACGCTCATGCTTGTGGCTGGATGCCACAACGGTATGATAGACAGTCAGGGGGAAGGCAAGTGTGGGAGTGAGGGAGCCATCAGTAACTGCACCCTGGTAGAAGACATCAGCCTTACAGACAAGGTGCAGGGCAATCAGGCCCCAGGAGAAAATGAGGAGAGCGATCTGTGAAATGTGCTGGGAATTACAACTTGATGAAAGAAGTCGGAGATCCTTGAGCTCTCGTCTGGCTCTGACGTACTGCCCCGGGTGGCTGTGAGGAGATGGGCTGATAGAGTCATCTGTCAGAGCCGCCTTTGCCTCAGAGATCAGTGCCACTGGGAGACCCTCAGCCCCCTGTACAGCCTGACAACGGGGAATGATCCAGCAGACACCCACACCGAGGTGTTTTATGAGCTGCAAGCCTTGTGAATGGATTTCTGTAGATGTTTGTCGGATGATGAGAAAGAACCTGTTGCGTGTTGGACAGTTAAACAACAGCAACTTGAGGAAGACAAGACGTGTAAAATAATAAGAGAAAACCTTAAAACCTCAAAAGCAACAGAAACAAAAAAGAAAAAAAGTGACAGGGTCCTTGCTGAAGCTTCTGCTTTAATTTGTGTTGTGTATAAAATGTGTTTTGTGTGGTACTGAAGGTTCAAAGCAATTTAGACATTGAACCTCATTCAAAAAGAGCAAGGGAAGAGATGCTTTTTGTCTGCAGTGCGCTGACATCTGCCAATATTTTCTTTCCTGACTTTTTTTTGAAAATGTAAAGAAAAGTAACACTCTGTTACACTCTGTTGGCAGCTGCTCTCAGTTGGACATTCCTGGTTTACAAAGAGGCATTTAAAAGAGGTAATCACATGCTTTCAGAGGAATTATGAATAAGCTAGAGTGATCAGCACTTGACTGCCTTACAGAAAGATAAAGATCAGTCTTTTTTTTAGCATCTTATCTTTGGGTACTGCTGTGGTGAGAGTTAAATGTGCCAAACTTGGGTTCAAGAAAACAGAAGTCATTCTGTGCCATCTCCCCCCTGCCATTGAGATGATGTCTGACACACAGGCCTTCATATGAAATATGAACCTCCAGACAGCAATGCCCTCATCCATTGGAGCAGATACGGGAAACCCTTTGCTTCAATCCAAGGATTAAAAAAATAAACAACTCTGTGACTCAAAATAACATGACATGGCTGGAACGAGGGTGTCATGGAGAGCTCAAATATATGTTGACTGAGTGCAGAGAGCTAGATTTATTGAGTTTCACTCAGAAGTTGCATAGACTTTAAAGAAAATGGACAAGCACAAAGGATGCCTGAATGTGCTGCCAAAACAAAGCATAAAACCGTTCTCCAAACAGATGGAACATGGGTCAAACACTGACATTAAAATACTGTTTCATTATTTCTTCTCAAACAACAGGCTGTCTGTCATGGGAGTTAGTTCTTTTGAGAAATGTGGCCTCCTGCAGTCTTTTTTTCATCAATAAAATTAGCAGAGAAACGAAAGAACAGCATGACGACAACTAACACAAGAGTCAGTGAACTTTCCAATACTGTAATTTTCTACTTCCAACCATAAGAATCCTTTCTGCTATTGACAAAGTTCCCCACCAGTTAGGTATTAGCTCCAAAATATGTTACTATAATGTGAGTATCTGGGCTTTACTTTCTACTATAGTAGGAGATAGAGACATGCTGTTAACTGTGTGAATCATACGTGGCAGAGTCATGCCATACAGTGCCAGCACATAGTTGTTCCCCATGTGTGAGCCCTGGGGCCTGTGCTAATGACTGCTTCAGACACTTCAGACAGTGTACTGACAGGAACAAAGCTCTGAACCAGATAACCGGAACAAAACCTTCAGAGTAAGCATTCAAGTGACAATTAAAGCTGAATTAGCGATGGAATGTTAACTTCTGAGCAAGCAAAAACGACAGCCTCCTGCAAAGCTTTTCATCTTTAAGTTGCTAAACATTTAAACAGAATTAAAATCAGCTTTTGTAACAATTGTATGCGTATTATTATTTGCACAATGTTAATTTATAATTGGTACTGTTTCTGTGTATATATTTGTTAATATAGGTGATTTATTTGATTGCTGTCAATATATTTCATGGCATGTGTGTACAAGTGTTTTACCAGGTGGGTATTAACGTGTGTGTTTTCAGTATTCCTGATATGTAGATGTGTTACAGTGGGATGCGATGATGGCTGCAGTATAAATGGCTTCACAGGGATCACAGAGGTCAGAGGTCATCATCGCGAGCCCATCTCGCTCGTACATGTACAGTACTTTACCACATAAACATTCCTAGAAGTCACAAAGAAGACACAGCTCTGTGATTGATAATGGAAGCTCTCCTCTGCTTGATTCCCCAGTGTCATTTTGTAGCGCAGCGCTGAATTAGAGCACAGCAGCCTCATGTTTCCCACTCAGATAATAGCTCTGGGTATTTCCACTTCAGCCAGGTGCTGGTATGGAGTCTGAGTAATATAGATTGCAGGCTGCGGCTATTTTTCATCATCGTCTGCTGAGGATTGTAATAGTGCAGGTAGATTTCCTATGATCAGCATTGTGCCGGGACTGCAGCGTGATACACACACTGTGTGTGCTGATGTACAGAGGTAAACTGTATTTTTCTTTTCTTTTGCAGAGCTGGAGAAATGTACAGAAATAGTAACAAACAGAATTTGTATGTTGAGTTAGATAGTATTCAGATGAGTATGTAGTTCAACTCTTTTGATAGATTTATGTTAAAGAAACGTTTGTTCCAAGCTGTGATTACAGAGATGTACCATTATGTTTTGAAGCCAGCAGCTTGGGTCACTCCCCTCTCTGGACCAAAGTGGTTCTGTCTGAATGTATTCTCTCGGTGGCCCAAATCAATATATTCTTTTGTAGTTTCTCTCAAAGTGGTCGTGTACAGAGTATTTGCTGTGAGGAACCAGTTTGTAAACTCTGACTGCGTTCAGGTGTGTACGGTTTATCATATACTGTGTGTGCATATCAAACTTTGTCAAAATGGTGAAAGAATAAACTACAACGTGAGTGTTACAGGACTCCACTGTGGTATGCTGTGTGATAAAAATCATAAAATTCTCAGTATACAGACACTGAGGACTGCCTGTAGCTCTGTCCCTGAAGGGTTTGCCAATCAGCTTTAAAGAGAGAGAACCAAAATGTTTTAGAAAGAGATTAAAGTAAAGGTTTTCTAAAACACCTGTGTGAAAATTGATTTTTTTTTTAGTTATAAATCATGTAAAGCTAATATGGGGTACCAGAGGGACAGAATAAAGCTTAAAAAAAAAAAAAAAATCACAATACCCTCTCTTTAAGTTTTCCCTTTGCACCCACTTTGCTTCATTAGTACAGAACACTGCAGGGGCCCAAGTTTTTCATCAAAGCCCCCAGTAATAATTTCATGTCCATAAAATGAATAAATAAAACTTAAAGAATGATTTCTTGTAACTGAACTTCTAAGAAAAAGAGTTCAGAGGGTTTGGACATAAACCGGCATGATAAAAAGCGAGTGAAAATCCAAGTTGACCAGCAGTTTGAATAATCAAACTTTCTTCAACTTTCTATTTTTTCCCACCCTGATGCTCAGTTTGAACTTGAGCAGGTTGTCTTGAATCATGTCTACACTCTTCAATGCATTGAGTTTCTGCAATGTGATTGGCTGATTAAATATCTGCGCTAACAAGAAGTTGAAAAGGTGTTTCTAACCACTCTCACTTGACTTCTTCTACCAACATCCAAGGTTACCTCTTTAGTTCCACAGCATTTACAGTCCTTTTTCTTGAGTAAAGAAAGAGTTAATACCAACAAAATGAGTTAAACAAGAAGTTTTCGGCATGTACAGTGTTAAAATGTCAATAAAATACTATAAGCACGGATCTCTTTTGAACTCAAATCCCAAAGTTTTAAGTTCAAAGCCATGTCAATTTTTTTTCAGTCAGCCACACAAAAAAGTACCTTCCATGGCCAACTCTTAATTTTGTTTCATACATTCACAATCACAGTTAACTGCCAGATCTGTTCAAGGTCTATTCTGTCACACAGCCTGCACTCTGGAACTTAAGAACTTAAGTGACTCTTTTAATAAAGAGTTACATGAACTTCCCATTAAAACTTTTTCTGTGTGTGTTTTGTCATACTTGCAATTCATTGAACATAAATTAACATAAAAAAATTATATATCACTGTTTATGCACTATATAAGAGGAAAATATCCCATCCGGCCTTCACCATCTAATAAGAATATTATGATGTATTTTCACTGACTGGCAAAGAAAGAGAATTAAATGTTCTATGTTATGGGATTTCTCAGTAGCAGGGGCTGTGACCATCAAGTCTTAGCCTCTGTTTTATTTCCCAGAGTGCAAATAAAATCTTTCCTGTACATTGTAAGGCTTAATGCATTGATATATTAAAGGAGGGAGGGGGTCAACAGACACAGTGGGGCCCCTGAGACCTGTGTAGTGGGCTTGTTCCCTGATGTGGACCAACATTTTGTTTAATGGTGATAAAGCCGCTCTGTTATTCAGCATCCTCCTGTCTCTGACAGGCTGATACAGTTCCCAGATCCTTTGTGTCGCACAGCTGGTTGTGAGTGTATTGTGAATGAATAATTAACACCCACATATCTTGCCAACTTAGGAAGCTGGATAAATATGTGTGATTGGAGTTGTACAAATATTACAAAAGAAGTTAATTCTGTAATTGCGCTGTGATGTGTGTTTTGGTTCGTATTAAAAAATCATTACATAAGCTCCTGACAGCTACACAGATCTATAATTATGAATTTAATACTAGTGCTGCTGTATCCTCTGTGATGGTTTTATGGGTAATCTCATCTCTTTATGTCTAAGGAGGGGATGGTGTCATATCAGCGCTGCAGCAGAGTCACTGAAAATACAGTATTGGAAAAGGCAGGCCTTTTAAAACAAGACTTAGAATTAAAGTTAAGATGTCACATGAGGCTACAGGCAAGGTAAAAATATCACATCATTAGATCAGAGAACTGTGCATCTTCCTCTGTTCTTGGTTTGTCTTAAAGGGACCAAACGCGCCTTGATGATCAATGGCCAAAAGTTTGACTTTTCACATGAATCCTTTTATCTCTTCCACAATGAGCCAAAGTAAACATTACAGCATCTGCTCTTCTTTTGATCTAATGAAAGCTCACATTGAGGAATAAAAACAGAAGCATCATTATCTGAAGATAAGAAAAAGATTCAAAACCACTGGGATTATTAGTCTGCATGTAGAAAACCTTAAAAGCTCTAAACCTAAAAATCTCTGGACAAACATCCAGTAACAAAAACAGAGTGACACAGTGGTGGGCTACTTACCAAGTGCAGACTTCAAAATTCATCTGCTCTCTGCTTAACATAAACACTGATGGTTTGGGTGTGAGTGTTTCAGGCTGTTTGTTTTCCATGATAGTCCTGTGATGGACTGACGACCTGTCCTCTGTCATCCGTCTCAAGCACCATTGAGAAATGTGGGAAATGCAACTTACAATCTTCGCGCTGTCTCTCATTCGCGAGACCTATATTTGCTGTGTGTTCCTAAAATACGTCTGAAAATGAGATGCAGCTCCTGCAGAGTGGAACAGGTCTCTTTAATTTTTTTTATGCAAACCGATGATGCATCGGGTTGTAAATGCTTTAATGGTTGATTTTCCTGATGCTACTCTGGATATGGTAAATACATTTTAAAAAAGTATAATTAAATAACTGGTATAAGCAATCACACACACCACATGTTTTGTTAGATTTCAAAGCAGACATGGTTTTCCTGGCTTCATATAACTAATGTTTATGCTTTGGATAAATTTGTCCTGGAGCGAAATGGAATTATAGACTTTTCCTAAAAAAATAAGAAAAGACAGGTGAAATTTATTTATCCCTATAGGCTTTAAATCAATTTACAACTCATCTAAAGTCTAATTGGAAACAACTGGAACGAACAATTGAGAGTAGTAGATATGTGTATATATAAATGCATTTTCTTTAGTACATGGTTATAAAATCATTATTGTCCTGGAGTTACTCTTCCATGAACTAAATGGTTCCTATGGCTATTGTTGTCTGCATTTCCACTGAAGCCTGAAGGATTATGCAAATCATGATATATGTAGAAAAAATAAAAGTAACTCTACCAGACAGTTAGAGAGCAGTAAGACAACAACAGAGGCCATTTAGATGGCATAGAAGGCAAAAACAAGCTGGCATTGTTAAGCCTGTTTGCATCGAGGATATACAGTCTGTGCTTTATTGCACTGCAGATGGATTTCTTCGACTGAAACATGAAAGGGGGCAACTGCAAGTGGCAAAGCTTTTTTTTTTTTTTTTTTAAAAATGAAAGCAGCTGAAATCGACCAGTGTTTCAGCTTACAGAACACCTCTGTTGATCGATGACTTCCAGCGCTGTTCCACTGCGGTCACACTACTCCAGTCCAAGACTTTAAGACTATAAATGTTTATCACATCATCTTTGTCCCAGCCTGTATAAATAAAACCTTCACATTACTAGAACTAAGAGTGTGATCCAGCCTGAATGGCGCTCAGCTAAATGAGCATAATGCACAGTTACAAAGAAAGTTGAGGAGTGGAGGTGAGTTATGGTCTCCCTCAGTACAGGGTCGAGACAACCTTGTCTTCTACAGATATAATTTCTCCATATTATCAAAAAAACAACAACTATCTCAACTAACCTATGTACACATTCTTCAGCCTCACGGTCTGACTGAACATCCCTATATGGTTACGCCAAATTGGATCATGTATTTAAATCAGATTATATTATCTTACAAAGAGTAAATTGATAAATTGAGTGTCTCAGCATGGTGTTTGAACAGAAGCGCTATAGCAGAGTGAAACATGGCACATAGACATATCGCTGGTCCAGATGGGACCCTGATGACCTAAAGATAATGGTTTTTTTTTTTTGTTCAGTATTGGCGACTCTATTGAATGTTTAATACTTCCTCCTGGACTGCACATACTCTCTCATCTCCAAACATCTGCATTTTTTTCTGTCACCCATCTATTGGGAAAACATTGCTTCAACACGTCGTGCATTCTACACAAATGTGTTTTCCCAATAGCATTGTGGAATAAAGTTCAGTCTGCTGTGAATGAGATTCTGGATCTAGTTTCTGGATGCGTAACATACTGATGTGGGTTTTTCTGGAGGGCTCATTATGTTTGTTTTGCTGATGTTCTGCCTCTGAGCCTTTCGGTCAACAGAACTAGCATAGCATCCCTGCCCACTGACTCTATAGACTGGATGCATTGGTTGGATGATACACAGGAGTCACAGAGTCACAGGTACAAGCCTGTAGCTCATGGATGCTGAAATCTAAGCACGGTTACAGTTACAATTGTTCTGCTTGTCTGGCTCTGCTGCCTTAAATTGGCACAAACTAGAAAGGGATTTGTCCTTGTGCAGATGCAAGTGTAAAGAGTTCTTTTGTAGAAACTTCAGTTAAAATGATAAAAAAAAATATAAAGATAAAAAAACCCTGCTTTCATGCTAAACATGTAACTAAAGACGCTCAGAGACTTGATTATGAAGTGATTGAGTGACCTAATATTCCTCATGTTTGAATAGATAAGCTTCAGGGGATTATGAAGGTTATTATAAGTTTTTAATCAAGCATGGCTGGCTGATTCAACTTTTTATTTTTATTGCTTAGCTACCAGCAGCCAGTGAGCACCAGCAGGAGAGTGATATCAAACTGTCACACCCTGCACCGCAAGTAAACACAATTCAATCAAGCCAATCTTTTTAAGACTGATGTTTATTTACAAGTGAGCTTTTTTTGTCTGGCAGTTTGTTTCCTCAGTATTTCCAGAGGAGATTAAGTTGGATAAAGACAGCTGGACTGTTCACAGTAATTTACACAAATCAGGAGGTAACTGTTATTAGGCTCTAAAACAGAAAGGCCTGACATTTACAGGGAGGAAATTTGGCTTCAAACAGCTCCTTTGATTGCTCCCACACCTTGCTGTATAACCAAAGACTCCGATGGTTTTCTTTTATATGTCAGAAATGTCGGCAAAGTCATACAAATTTTTTAATCAATGTGTGATAAATGTCGTGATTGATTTCACTGTTGGTGATGGTTGCTGAAAAAGGAGGGGTTGATGTTTCTTCAACCACACTGCAAAGACTGGAGGTAAATCATGACTTGACGTGTTTACAACTCCACTGGTGAAGTTCAGACAGGATATTTTACTCTTACATTGTGCATAAATAGTGATGTCTTCATGGTTTGCCTGCGACACCTTAAGGAGGTTTAACAGCTAGCTTTAGCATCCTAGAACCACGCTCCTCCATGCTTAATGTCACCCCCACCCCTCACTGTTTTTACGAAGGGAGAGTTGGGGGAAAGAAACTCACTTAGCCTTAAATGAACCTTGTTCTTGTTTCTTGTCCTCTGTCAACAGACCGTCTCATATGCTTCTTTTTCCCCTTCATCCACGTCAAACTAACTGTAACATGAGCGCAATTCAGACATGTTTAGTCTGGATTGAGGCTGTGCTTCAGAAATTAAGAGAGAGAGAGATTATTTACCCACAGACTCTCCAGGACTCTGAATGAATTTTAGGGCTCAAGCCACAAGTTCAGCATCATGTTTAAATTCACTTTACTCATTTTACTTCATGGAGTGCTTTGGGACATTTGTAATTTAATTCACATCACTTGATAAGTGCTGGTTAAGAATGTGGCTTATGCTTTCATCACATTTCACTGAGGCAGATTTTTGTGTTCTGCTGGGCTTTACTCTAAATTCCCAAATCTTAGTGAAAGGAAATAAGCAATTGCGGTGGGTGGCAAACAGCCCGAAGAGTTTCAGAAGCCAGACTGGTGTTACAGCTTTTGTGGTTTCTCTGGGGAGTATAGCAGCAGCCATAATTGTCCGGCTAAGTCAGCAGAGTTTTCCAAACTCCAACATCCTCACCTCAGGTACAACCAGAGACTTTAAAGCACTCAGAAAGGCTGCTGAGTCTCTTTTAGTGTCCGTCTCCAAATCCTGTCTTGCTCCTAATGGAAAGTTTTCTGTGCTGCATAATCGTCTAACTCCCTGAGGTTACTCTGACTGTCCTGACCTTCACTACTAGAAGAACTAGCTGTTACCTGACCAGAGACACTTTTGTTTTAGCACTTAAAGTCTGCTTTTCATTTTACTGTCAGGTGTGATGCAAAAAACACACTTTATGTATGACCTATCCAGCTTGGTCTCACTCCCAATCTGTCAAATGTAGCAGTTTGAACTGAAGCTCAAGACTTCAGAACATGGTACAGTGGGTACCCTTCAGCTTCCTGTCCAGCATTTTAGCACAGCAGCTTTTTGATGTGAAGACTGGAGTAAAGACTTGCCTAAATTCAACAAAGCTATCCCACCAACAGTGACAAGAAATAGCACAAAGAGGTGTTATGGTGCTTGGCAAAGACTTAATGCAGAGAACATACAGAGAACAGCCTCTCTTCTAACTCAGGAGGAGAGCTCATGAGGCAGCACGGGCACTAGAGTCCAAACTCCCTACAGCTGCTCCGAATCAGGAGCAATCAGACTCACACACCTGACTCTGCTCTGTGAGGATTCACTCTGCAAAATGAGTTGTTTGTTTAACATATATCTTTCCAACATGTCAGAATAAGCACATATGAAATTTCTGCATTTGCCTCGCAGTAACTCAGGAATAAACTACTTTAAAAAACACACTCTCCAAATTCCAAAGCCGAGGTAAAGACTGTCAAAGACATTATGTTTTTTGAGAGCTGACAGTCACTTTAAAAAATGAATCACCTTCAAAAAAAAAAAAAAACAATTATGTGGTTTTTCAGAGAAACCTTCAAAGGCTTTCATGAGAGGCTGAACAACCAGTATGGGCATAAAAGAAGACATTTAAGAAACAAAAAAGAATGGGGAAAAGAGATAAAGTGGGATGTCTGAAATATAAAACATGTCAAGAGTTTTTGCTTTTCTTTCTTCTTTTTTTTAAAAATATCACTTAAAAAAAAGAAAAAATGTGAACAGTTTTCAGAGGTTCAGCCCTCAGATGCTTGAAGGTGCAGGGTGAAGTATAAAGCAGAGATAACTCAGGAAGAAATGTAGTATTATGCTGAGAATGTCACACACAGCTCTTTATTCTACATGTCATTAAACTGTTAACCAGATGTGGACGTACAATTGTTGGTAGGATAAACTACAATATTGAGTGAACACTCTGATCTAAATAGATCTTCCTGCCTACTGAAATCAATAAGCCATGTAAGCTAAGGTTGATCTGACACCCGAATGACCTCCTTAATGGGAATCTTGCACCTCACTATGCCCTTTTTATTGCAGAGTCACTTTCTTGTTTCCTTTCCTAGCCTGGAGGGCCGAATGCAGTTTCCTGCTCACGGTTTCATGACCTCACTGGTGCTCGTTGTACAGAGTTAAAAACAGCGTATGACACATGATTTCTGTCTGACCTTGGAATGCTTGGTGAGACTGTGAAGCGTTGACCCTGAGGCAGCAGCATCATCCTGCTCTTCTCGTAGCTTCTGATTTATACTGATGAAAATGAGCATGAACAGGTAAGAGATTGAATCTGTTTTCTGTTCTCTGGGTATTTATTCTCCAAGCAGCTTGATGAGTAAATAATGGCACAAGTTGTAGCGCCCTGTGCCGTTCATTGCTGGTGAGGATCGGACATCAGATTTACAAATTTAAGAGTCAACAGAGTGATTTATTTGCCACTCAATTAGCAGACTGAAATTAAAAAATGGTAATAAAAAACTGTATATCAGCAGGTTATCCTCTGACCTGATGTTTGAAGCAGACCTTTAAACTCCAGTGTTGGTCTTCCTTTATTAATCAAACCCCCCATTTTGATTGGTAGTCCAGTTTTGAAATATAGTAGATGTATGTATAGATGAAAAATATATGTAGACTGAACAGACTGCAGCTGTGCACTTAATTTTGCAATTGCGGCTAGCTCTGTCTCAGCATAGAAGAACGGCAGCAACGTGAACCTGTGTGCTCACGTACAAAAACTCATGAGTGGGCACCACCCAAAGGTGTAAACCAAACATTACAGTTCAACAGAATAAACTAACACACTGAACATCCTGAATTCAAAAATGGTCATCACAACCATAAAAAGGCTGAGGCCAATAGGACCACATCATCTGCAAAGAGCAGAGATGGGATCCTGAAGCCCCTGAGACTGACTCCCTCCACCACTTTGCTGCACCCAGAAATCCTGTCCATAACAGTAATGAACAGACTCGGCGACACAGAGCAGCTCTGGTGAAGTCCAACCCTGACTGGGAACAAGTTTGACCTCCTATTTAAAATAAACTAGCCAATAATGCTCTTCTATTCCTTCAAGCAAAGAAGGTGGTCCCAGGCTACAGAGAGTAATAAGACAACAGTATTAAGATGAAATGCAAAAGTTTGTTGCATTTCTGCCTCTCGTTTATATGGATACGCCGTTTCAGCTGACCTAAAACGCAACTTTTTCAAAACGCCCTCCTGAGTGGAATTTTTCTGAAATGCTGCAGCCTCTGTTGCCATATAAACGGCAAGCTGGCGTTTTCTGTGAAAACGCAGACGTCATGCTCTGTTTTGCACGTGCGCATTCCACTTAAGTTGTGGGAACTTTTGCGAACCATACAACAACGGTTAAATGGCGGACTTACCGGTTTGTGCTTGTACTGCTGAATCTAGTGACTGCCTTTCAACAAAATGTGCGTCTGTTGCTCCACTTCTGCACTCAGATAAGACACATTTGATACATACACCAGATGATCAGCCCGCCTCTTCTTCGGCGGTAGACTACCAAAAGACTCTACAGTTATATCGCCACCTACAGGCCTTGTATGCATACTACAGCTTTTTCAGTCCCTCAGGGTTTCCGTGTTAATGCCGATTTTTTTATCTGCGTTTTTTTGCGTTTTCGAGTGAAACGGGGCCTTAGGTTTGCTGTAGTGTTGCGTATCCAGAGTACAGTGTGAAGATTGTCCCTTTCAACTGTTTCACTGGGTGGTTTGAGAATTGCACAGCATCTGAACACAGGACCCTACACACATAGTGAGGACAGCTGAAAGGATCACAGAGGTCTCCCTCCATCCATGACATCTTCCAGACATGCTGTGTACAAAGAGCCTCTGCCATGCTGAAAGACCTTTTCTACACCTCACACAGACTGTCCCGCCCCCTGCCATCTGGGTGAAGATGCAACATCAAAGAGAGCACAACAAGATTCTGCATCATTTCTTCCCTCACATGGTGCTGTCAGACTCTGGTGAGGGGCATAATTTCTTAATGACCGAACACAAGATTCATCTAAATAACCTTGAGCGCGTTCAGTTATTTTCTGCCTCATCTCTGTTGTGTCCAAACTTGAGGAGTGAATGACTCTGGATTGAAGCAGAGCCAGCATGCCTCTGCTCAGACTGTGCATGTTGGATGGCAATTAAGTCTGGAAGGGAAAAGCAGAGCAGTGTCTTCTGGATGGATGTAGTGCCGTTTGACTTATAAAGGCATTGTTGTGAAGGCTTTAAGGAGTTCATCAGTCTTAAGCAGACAACTGTGAGGCCTCTTGGCAATAAATGACTAAAGCACACAACTGACTCTCATTAATTACTCCAGACTTGCCACTTGACTATCAAACATAAGCAAACACTGAATGAACCACAAAAGCAAGCCTCAGTTTGGATCATTTATATCCAGACACTGTGACTGCTTATTTCAAGAATGTGCTGTATCTCTATTTGTACTGGACCTGCAGTGAGTCAAAATAGGAGAAGTCAATTAACCATGGAGTACTAATGTTATGTTAGGTCTGTATCAAAGATAGTGCATAAATAATGACGATGATTTATCATTCAAAGATACTATTATTAGTCGTAGTTTTCATGAAGGACAGTGGTGCATTAACAGTCACTCGTATTCAAAGAGAACAGAAGTTTTTTTTTTTTTCTTTTTCTTGTAAATAACTCGGGAGAGAAAATAAGTCATTCTATATATGCTTTATGCCCATATAGCAGTTTTTAGCAAACTGTCTGCCTGTTGATGGAGGGAATTTTATGTTTTATTTTACAAATCTTTTATTGAGTCCATTTTAACATTCTGTATTAGCTGGTATGGAAACCTCACTGTGCAGAACAAAAAACGCCTTTCTGACATTGTCAAGGTAGCCAGCAAGATAATTAGCACACAGCAGCTTTCTCTTTCTGACGTCTACAACCGACAAGTCTGTAGGAAGGCACAGTCGATCTTGGCCAGCACTGACCACCCAGTTTTAGGAGAATTTGTTCTTCTTCCTTCTGGCCGGCGTTACAGGTTCCCCAGGGTTAGAAGTAATAGGTTTAAATTTTCTTTTATTCCAAGTGTAATAAATGTTCTTAACTTGCACTGAGTCTTAATGCCTGCACTGTCTATAAGCACTCCATATGGTTCGGAAACTCAACTATTTATATTGTTTTTATTCCTTTATAGATTTATTTTTCTATGGACAGCTTGATCTTATCCATTTTATGCACACTTATTGTGGTTGTGATTGTTGTTGGATTGCACTGCAAACCAAATTTCCCCTTGAGGGACAATGAAGAACTGAACTGAACTGGAAGGAAGCTCGGTTATGGTAAGTGGAAGCGCAGAGGAGGCTGTTTCTTTACATTTTGGTTCCCCTGATGATGCTGAAAATATTAATCACCCCTTACTCTTGGTTTTATGCACACATTCTCTCCCAACACTACTTTTGCAATAAAGGCCTCCAACAGATGAGAGGTCAGACCAGTTAAGCTTCATTTCTTGCTTAATAAAGTCACATTTAATCAGAATGCTTTAAAAAAAATTCTAACTTCATTCTGAGGTTGTAGAAAAAAATCAGATTTGTTTTATTCTGAAGCCTATTGAGACAATAAATAGCCTGAATAATGTGCAAGTCTCATCGCATTAGAGATAAATCATAGCAGGCTGAATAATTGCTTAATGTAGTATTTGATTAAATGTTCATTAACTACAGTTTCTGTCAGCTCTAAAGTGGTTTCTACAGTGACGCCAGCTTTCATGAGCAGGCATGTGGGGGCCATGTGGAGCAGGGCTGGCGTCATGGAAACACTCAGATATGATACTGTTAGACTACTTGAATCAAGACAGAATTAAAACACTATTTCTGTGTCCTCTCACTTTGTTATCAACAAATACCTCCACCCCCGAATGGATGTATGGCATCAATGTACTGCCCTGAGGTGAAGTGTTTCCAGTCACTTTGTTAAGGGCCTCACTGACAGAACTTGGACCCTGAACCTCTCTCTCTCACACACACATAAATACACTATTTAATGCACAGCAGCTTTGTACACATATATTAACTCAAAGCACCATATTGTTTGCCCAGGGGGAGAGTAAGGACTACTTTACCATGCAAATCAAATTTAAGTGTAATAAAATGAGCTTCATATCCTCGACTCTCAGCTGCTATTAACTCTAATTTTAAAATAAAACAAAGAAAACCATGCAGCGTAAGAAAAGATTAAAGAGCCCACAGCTATTTGCACACAGCTCACAACATGCACATAAAATTCCTCACCATGAAATAGCAAATTGAACACATTATAATGTGAAAATGTTATGCGCCTTCTATGAATGGAAAGCACCTGGAGGTTGTGCATCTGCATCTCTTATGTCAATATGCTCTCAAGGAAGCACAACAAATGGTTATTAGCTCAACAGTATATAGTCTCCACATACTGTATGCAAATTTGTAATAAGAATGATAGTCTGGATATTTACTTTATATGTGGGGCAAAAACAATAAAGTACATAAAACAGAGGAAGTGGGAGGAATGCATTGAACGGTTTAAGCGCTAACGTACTAGCACACCTGGATAGCTCCAGAGCTGTCTATGTTTGCTACCTGCAGGGATTTTTAGGGCTCCACACAGTTTGTCTACATCAAAACAGAGACCCTTTAATTTCAGTTGTATCTTTCTGTTGTTACCATATACAAAACACCCTAATGTTAAACTTTTCAAGTTAACACGTTTAAGATTGATGCAGAAATCTTTTTTTTTTTCTTAAATCATTAAAAAGCAGGAAGCAAGAATAAGTAAGAAGGTTATCGTAACTGACAAGTTAACTTGTGAAGAACGCAGGGTTTGACAGTTGTAATGACCCTGCTGTTTAAAATGCTTAATGGTCCCAAACGCACATTAACATAATCTAGTGTAATTAGAGTTAAAGCTTATCTGCGGGTATCATCAACCCATCTTTGTAATTTTTCAAAAAAAAATTGATGGTAACCAATTGCCCTTCTCATTTTCCGAAAAAAAAAAAAAAAAATCATCATTGCATTTAAATAAAGAAGGCTATTTAAACCATTAGAAAGTTCAATACATGGCAGAGAAATTGTTCAACTATGAGCTACTGAGTGCATAGAAATAAATGGGGGAAAGTTTGTCCCTGAAAAAAAAAAAAAAGAAGCACTTCATTTTAAAAATATAAATGGATATCCAGATTAAATGCATCAAACAACATCTGGAAACTTGCTACTTGTTAAAAAAGAAACACAGAGCTAAAATAAATGCATTTCCAGCTATCTTGCTGCTTACGCATCAGTGATAAAACAAACAAAAAACAAAACAAACAAACAAACATGTAAACCCAGGAATATATCAACAGCAAATAAGGACTGTGATAAACAAATTGTTGTATAGAATATAAAATGTGTAATTAATAGGAAAGATCCCCGACTTACAGTCATTACCAAAATTTAAGACGTCACCAGGAATTTTAGAAATGAGACCTAAAGTCAGTCAGACATTATGATTTTGGATGCAAAGGCAATGACTACAAGTAATATGCATAATTTTACTTTCAAATATTTTGTTCTCTTTTAATTTTTAAAGCCAGAGGTTGCAACATTGGGCAGGCCATAAGTTTTTAACCACTACTGACTAATTCCTTTCACACACAGATGGCACAACATCAAAGGCAGGACCTTCAGATTGACTGATGGCCATCAGTCTCTTTATTTATATAGAAAGCAATATTTAAATATAATCATTTTATCATTTAATCTAAAAAAAACGAAATAATGCTGTCAAAGTAAAGTTCATATTTGTAAGTCAGCATATAGGCTCCTTTTCCATGATCTAGGTTGTGGATGGCTGGAGCTGTGCTAACCTGTGGTAGAAACTGGATGATTTATTGTTAACATTCACACGTATCAAATCAAAGAAAGAGAAAATATAAATTATCATAAATAGAAACAAAAGTTCATGGTCAAACTTTTATCTTTTATCCAGGCTGTTCTCTCATTTTTCACTGCTGTTTTACTCTGATTGCCAGTTCAGAATAATCCTTCTGCTGCTGCTAAATATTACTCTCTGGTTTCTATATTTTTACAAAACCTGCTCACTATAAAGTTAAAGTAGTTCACCACAATGACAGCTTGGGTATGTAAGGTATGTGGGAGTGTGATAGGAAGGAGTCCGTAGGAGGAAAAGGGACAGACGGAGGCAGGTATTATCTTTGGCGCACAGGTTGTAATATTTCTGCACTAGCTGGCATCGGAAATGGTGTGGTTCACACTTCGCTGCAGATTGAGAAGGATTTAGCTGTCCGAGAACTGTGGAGTGGAAAAGGAAGAGCTGCATAATGTCAAGCAGCTGATCAAACATGTCCGGTGAGAGGAGCGGAGGAGCGGAGGAATGGAGGAACGTCATGGTAAGGTCAGACTCAGCCAAACCACCTCTTTAACATCTGTCCATCACTGGCCATCTGTGCCCCTCTGACCACAAAAACTGCCTCTGCATCTGCATGTGTGGACGTTTCTGCTTGTGCAAGTACTTTAACTTATATAACCTTTTGTGAGTAAGTTACCAGCCATCACTTAGGTGGAAATGGATTGTTCTTGCAGTGTCATTTAGAATTGAAAGCCTAGTTTTCTCATGAATACACAGACCTTCATTATCATTATGATGGCGTTCAGCGAGAATACTTTCAATGAGTGATTATCAATCATTTTAAAACCTCAGCTCAGACCTTCTTTATGTGTTATTCACATAATAACACTCTAATGGAGAGTGTGCTTGACTCATCATTTAATAAAGTTTTAAAATTGGTCATTTAAATGTTGAGTGGTTAAATGACGTGACTGATAGGATATAATTATACAGAGTTTTGGCGAGTGTGAGTGGTTTGATAAGCTCCTCTAGAATGATACAAAAGCATCATAAAATCTAGAACATGACACAGTCTGTTTTAGGGGAGCTTTGAACTGTGTACTGTCCTTCTCATTCCACCATAATCGCTTACTGTGACAGTTGTCAGTCAAATACCTCATTGTGTCATTTGAGTCTCAACTTTCTGTTTCATTATGCCAGCACCGGCCTTCCTCTCTTTCAGATCCGGTCCAGTCTTCTTCCTGTATGCTCACCTGACCCTTTCCCAAGGTGTTTCACCTGCGTCTTTTACCCCTTGCTCCTATATATTCCAAGTGTGTCAACTCCATAGACTGTATATAGAATGGACAGCGTGGCTCTGCCTTTTACCATTGTATGGCTTTGAAGCCAAAAAACCTGTCATGGGAGCCGCCATTGTGCAGCCAGAGTCTGCGCAGTAGAGACTTACAAGGAACTCTGGGAAACTCTGAGTGGAAGCGGGTGACAAAAATTATTTATTTATTTATTTTTTTAGATTATCTAATCTCTTCTGAACTGTCCTTCCTGATGTATTTTATTATTCCCGTATTCTCGCTTTAAAGCTCCACGCTTCACAATCCCCCTTCCCTCTGATTGACCAGCCCTCTGGAAGCCTGTCAGGGGCAGAACTATGGTCAGACCTTGGTGTTTGAGGCCCACTGTTTTGAGTAGTTACAGATTCAGGAATTTCTACAGCATATAAACATGTAAAATTTGAAAGTTTACATGTTTAATACAGACAACCAGCATTGTTCATTGGTCACACCCCTCACTTAGTTCTCGTACTTAAAACAATCAGCACATTCATTTCCAACTGACATATACGCATGCTATCAATGAAATTTGCCATATTTCTCTGCATCTGTGTTTTGTAGCATTCTGGTTACATCACATCAGGTTTCATAACTGTGATGATGTAAAGAAAACACTTTGACTGCATGTGTCCTAGCACCTTTTTGACTGAATAACATGAAAATGTTCAGAAGAAGAGAGATTTAAGTAACACGGCCATCTCAAAGGTTACACAGCACAACAAGATAACAGTCACCTTGAATGCAAAACCATGTGTTCAAACCAGACTTTCATATCCAGGTTTATCATTTTGACCTCAAGGTCTGATCGCGCATCTTCAACTCTGATTCAGTTTTTTTCAGAGCTGTCCGAACAGCTCTTCCTTATTTAAAGTTATGTTACATCATTTGTAGGACAAAGATGCAGAGTGCTCCAGGCTAGCTCTTATTTACAGCCCTCTTTTTGACTCAGTCTGAAACACTGTCTTAAAAGTGAGGGGAAAGAGAAAGTATAAGATTCTTGACATAGTTTGGAATCAAATTTGTCTCATTAAATGAGACAGTGTTACGCTCTCCTCCTGATGCTCTATATTTAATTTAGTATCAGACTTAATTGTGGAGGCA
This sequence comes from Labroides dimidiatus, assembly GCA_030710495.1. Classification (NCBI taxonomy): domain Eukaryota; kingdom Metazoa; phylum Chordata; class Actinopteri; order Labriformes; family Labridae; genus Labroides; species Labroides dimidiatus. The sequence goes on from CM061163.1 coordinate 11,260,158, forward strand.
GTGAAACAAATAAGTGGAAAACAGTCCAAAACAAATGAGTGACATAATTTTTCATTGAGTTTCTATTGTTTTTTTCTCCCTAAGGCAGAGCTCCTTTCTGTATCTTAATGGCCCGTTTAGTCCTCTTAAATCTCTACATTCTCACATGAACCACTTTGAAACAGCTGTTTTCTGTACAGAGAACATAAACATGTTAAACCACTTCTTATTAAAATCTCTACACACCACAGAAACTATAAGCTGCCAAATTCAGAGCAACATTATAATGGACCTTTTAGTTTTTTCCAGAATAACATCTTTTCCTCCCTCATCTGCATTTCATCATGAAAAGGTTGACCTCTCTTCTCTCTACAAAACCAGACACTTTAAAGCCATTTCCTACTTTATGAATTTAAAGGATCATAGTGCAGTATTTTCTCTGGGTTGTTTTTCCCTCCTGACTCCAGCTTTAATCGTGCAGGCCGTGCCGTGGCACCAGAATTACCCCTGATGAGATGATTGTCCTGTCTGCTCAAAGCTCGCTTTGATTATGCGTGTTTTTACTTCGTTTTCATTCGACACCATGCATGCTAAGGTTCCTGGGGAAATTTGAAGGTGAGAAAAGTGCTGCAGAGGTGTAATTAATCTTTCTGCCTTGTTGTGGCTGACAGTGTGTGTTCCTCTGTCCACAGCCAATTGAAAAAAAAACAATAACCCTGACACAGCGGAGACTCTGATGAGAACAGCAGCACAGCGAGGGCAGCAGGCTGATTAGGAGGGAGCTGATGGGCTTTTTCCTGTTCCTCTAAAGAAAGAGCAGTGTGACTGGAGAAAAGCTTTCATCACTGTTTGATGAGAACATGTTAATGCACAGAGAAGTACACAGTAAATGGCATATGGGAGCTGAAAACTGTGGTTCATTCAGTTGGCAGCTATTTTCCACAGTAATTGTATAATTTTCCATAGAAGCACATTAGACTTGGGTTTGATAAGGCAAGTAAAGTGCTGCAAAGTTAATTACTCCAATTAAATATGTGCCTCCAAAAAGGATACTGGCATCTTAATGCACTGCAGTAGCTTCTGAGGCTGTAGTGACAAATCCAGTGAGGTAACTACAATTTTATTTTTCAAATTTGGATGAAAACTGTCAACATGTGTCTAGATCACGCACTGTAAATATACAGAATATACTGTCTATGGTCTGGATGTTCAAGATCAGTTTTCATCAAAATAAAATTACAGCATTTAATTGGTCAGAAAACAAACCATTTTTTTTCTGTTAAAAAGTTTATTTTTGAGGTGCAAGGAAATGGAAATTGTTGTTTTGACAATTGCCCTGGATTGAACACAGAAAATTCTTCACTACCCCCAAAAAGCTGTTGAATCACTGAATCACTGTACCAAATGGTATTGCTATCCGTTTTAGAAATGGGTAACACTTTATAATAACTACAAACTTTTTACAGATCATGAACCTCTAAATAATATGCAAACGAAGAAAGTACAAGTAGGACTTGTAAAGCACAATATGTCTGAAGATTTTGTTGTTATTATTCAGCTGCAGAGTATGCAGCTAATGTTTATTTTTCTAAATGTCACTGTAACTTTTTATAAAAAAGTATTTAATATTGTGTTTGAGTTTTTCCACTTTAGCTCTGAAGCACTTTACCTTTGAGAATTTTTTTATTTGACTGCAGAGTAATTGTCAGTTTATATCAAGAGTTGTTTATGAAATATGGTTTTATATAGATATTTTTACCTTTTAATAATTATTACAGATCATACATTCAATTTGTGTTGTTTTTGTTTCCCCATTCTGCTGAATAGATATCTGACTTCTGTGTTTTAAAGTGCTGCTGGTCTTAAATTCTCATTAATAAACACTTTGTAAAGCATAAAAAGTTCTCAACAACTTCATTGCCTCAGTGCCTAAAGTAAGGGGTCACCAAAGTCAGAGTAATCCATCCTTTGGACGTCAAAAATAAGTGCATGAAGTGCACCTACAGTAAGTTGGGACTTTCTTTTCTCCTTAATACTCAAGTTGCTTTAAATTACATTTTACATTCAACTCTCACACACCTCCCTTTGGGCATGTTCAGTCTAAATTGTGTTACTTTTTTGATTTAACTCTGATTATAAACACAACAACAAAGGACTGGAGAGCAGACTTTGTAATTCCACTTCTCACAGGAGGGGACCCCACTGAACTAAACTGCTATAGACCAATATCCAAACTGTCTGTTGTGACTAAAGTACTCAAAATTCTGGTTAGTCAATGTTTAAAGGAATACCTGGCTTCCAACTAAACTACTATTTTAAAGATTAAAGTTGAAAAAAAAACAAAAAAAACAAATGAGCACGGTACCTCTGCTTTTGCTTTAAAGGTAATATATGATACTCTTGACTTTCTTCATAAGGGGGTAGTTCAAGTTTTAGTTCTGGCCCATAATTTTTTACAACTGTCTTGGACAGTTTTACTTCTATGCTGACGATACTGTCATTTATTGCTGTGTACCTACATATATGTATTTTTAAGTACAAGGAAAAAAATGCTTTCAAAGCCATTGTCATTGCAAAAATAAAAAATAAAAAATTAAAAAAATCCCAAATCTCCTCCATGTTTGCTATATGACTCAGAAAGACCATGTTTCTCTGGCTGTAACTGATCAGTACAAAGAAAATCATCTCGTCCGTTCCAGTCTCTCCTGTTTCTAAAGGACTGTCATGAGAGTCTACGGTGGGAAACAGGCACACACAGAGTACATCAAATTCCTTCACCTTTTTTGGCAGCAGCTGGGGGAACACTACACAAAGAGCACCTCATTAGTTGAAGTATCAGGATTAACATGAAGCACTGGGGCTGAATTGACAACAAAACAGCAATAAATGAATACAAATACAACATCAAAATATGCACTTTATGACTTTTGCCTGTTTTAACTTAAACTATACAAAGAGGTGGTAGTTAAGAAGAGATACTATAACACTATAAAAATGGAGAAAACAATAAAAGTACGAGGTGCTCAGATTTTTCAGACAAAATAATACTGTGAGATTTTCCTTCACTGTTCTTTTTCTAGAGAAGTGAAAACATACTTTACTGTCACAGATGTAGCTTGAATCGATCCATTTCGGATTTTTCATTGAGAAAAAAAAAAGGATTGTCTAAATCTGATTCACAGCTTTAACAATGGGCCTGAAACAGGCCCGCTCCAAAAATAGCCTCACCTGAAAAAGACATTTTGCAGCCCAGCATTTCACAGAGAGCTGAGACCTCTTGACCTGTCACAGTGTTGGCAGAAAACATTCAATCACCAGTCTGTGACACACAGCTCTGCTAATGACCAACATCCGCCACCTTCAGGTTTGCTTCCATTTCTGGGGCCAAGATGTGAGCAAAACAATCTACCTCTAACTGTGCTCTTCCGCTATCGAATAGAGGAGACTGATTAAGTTTGTAATGACAACTGGCAACAAAGTCGGGTCTTATTTCCGTCATATGAAATGTGCATTTATCAGTTTTACCAACTGTACATTTTAAATCTAACCTATTTGGCCGCGGGGGTAAACATACAAGAAAGGGAAATGAAAACAACTATTTTATAATGGGACAAAAAAAAAAAACAACAACAACTGACTGTTCTTCTGTGGTAATGAAAACAGATCCATTCTTGGGCGCATTCATGCAAAACACACAGCTGAGTTACAGGCTGGCAGCGAACCTTTATTTTAAAAGGTCTAGTAGGAATAAATGTCAGCTAGTTTAAAACACACAGTTAAAGTGAAGCTGAACACTGCTGTATTAGCTTTTATACAACTGACTGCGCATACACAGAGGTCTATCTGCCTTATTTTACAGTCTGAGACATGGTACCATCAAAATAAAGACACTTCGATAACTTGTACTGTGATTTCGTCTATTAGAAATGAATCATGCATCATCAAAACTGGTGATATAATGTTAGCAAACACAGAGCAACTTATGTGACGTTCCATAAGATGCCCAGTGTGTTTTGATAAATAACACCCAGAATGATGAATAAAAATCTCATGATAGCAATGCTTGAGTATAACAAAAACATGTACATCACTTACATCTACATCAAATTAATTTAATACTTATAACGGAATGGAAGGGGTAAGAGAGCAGCCTTTCTTGCCTTCATAAGAAGTCATGGCTGTTTACATTTTTTTTAAGAGTATGTAATATTTTACACTCTGCCATGATCCCTTTTTCAGATTTCAGTTAATTGCTATATTTGAACAGTGGATCACATTTAAAATTCTACCATTTTGAAACAGTTTTAACTCCATTGTAACAATGTAAAGCAATTTCCTTGATTTGATTTCATCCAACCTCCAAAATAATGCTCTGCCTGCTTTATTGATGCAGCTGTTCCCTGACATCAATCCGCATGCTTACATAATAGGCAGCATCTCTAAGTCAAAGTACTAACGTGGTATTTTCAGTTTATTCTAGCAGAGTTTCTAAAATTTTGACTTGTTAACTGACTTGTTGAGTGTAGTGGTGTTAATTCATTTAGGCATCAGGAAGTAGGAAGAAGCTGAAGCAGCTTAACTATGGAGAGCCAAAAGAGGCAAAAACAAAACAAGCATGTAGGCAAAAATAATGAACTTAATAATTTCTGTCCCTGATTGTATCATGATAAATTGCCAATTCAGCAAGGGCTCTTGGAGGAAAAAGAGTTAGTTAAAGATTCTAAAAGGCAGATTTTATACTCCCTTACAATGAGTACATCATATAACTTTCATTAAAAAAATAATAATAATAATAAATAAAAAACAAGCTAAATATATATATATATATATTTAATTTTTAGGGTTTAAAAATTGAAGTTGAAGACCTGGAGGTACATTTGTCTTAAACATTTGAAGAAGGGACTCTGCAGCTTTTCTTTAAACTGAGATGAGTTTGACCGTTGGTTATTCTCAAGGAGAACCACTCCAGCTCATTACACTTACAGAAACGTCTCATGAGAGTGTTCCTGCATCACAACGCTAATATATTTCCCCTGGTTGGGAAAACATCATCTCCTATTGGAAGAGGAAACTGCTGCGACCGCACTCTAACCACAGTGTGATGGCTGCCAGAGCACACCATGTTCCAGCCCCCCTTTCCAAAGAAACTAGTCCCTTCAACTTAGCCATCAGCTGTTATTTTCAACAATTAGAATAATAAGATCATGCCTCATCAATGACTGAAATAAACCTGATTCAACTAAACCAAATTGTTTAGAACTACAAACTGTTTTATACAATGACTTGAATTCAAAGTGATGGGTAAAGTGCACAATATTTCTTTTGTAAGCAGCAGTCAGGTTAATGCTGCAGCAATAAAGGCCGGATGCCCAGTCGGACATCCGCAAGTAATTGGTGTGTAAGAATGGCCCAGCACTGTAGAGTGTGTCCTGATTTTCAGGTCAAGCATGCTGTTCAAGAAATCTATCTGATCTGCTGTAACTCTCACATGAATCTTAATATATAAAAAACAAAAATGCCCAGAGGAAGAACGAGCGAGTAAAATGCGTGATGTAATGTTCAGTCTCCCTTCAGAGGCTCTGCATGAGTAAACTTTCCTGTTTAACTAAACTTCCAAATAATCTCTGGTGCATGGGCGTATTACATCACGAAAGGAAGTTGAATCTTTGTTCTCTCTTTCTATTGGTGCAGTAAAGTCTCCATGTCAGGTGAGAGGGTTCAGCATCATTGACTCAGTGTCTAGACTTTATCAGGTTTGTGAGCAATCTGATTCTCTCTGTCCAACCAACAGCTTCACTACATCCGCTGATGTTACTCACATTGTGATAAATGCAAACCCTCCAGAGTTCAATCACAATTTTTGTTTTGTAACTTCTCTTCCTGCAGAAAAAGACTCCTTCCAAAGTGAACAATAAAATGTACTAATAGGGGAAATGGACCTTGACAATTTGGGTTTTTTAAAGGTCTGGTACCACAGGTTTTCTTACTTTAGATGAAGGAGTCATGGTTGACCTTTCTTATAGTGTCCCATCACAACAGCACAAATATTTTATTCCCCAGCAGGATTTTTTTATATCAGTATCATGAGCACTGCTCTACAGTCTTGCTATCGGATTTAATCCTTTGCCTCCCTATTAAAAAAGTTTTCTATCAGAGAGATGACCGAGATGCATTCAGACAACAAGGACTTGCACTAGTCATTAGTTTTTGTTTTAAATTTGGACTAATTTCCACTGGTTGTACAACAGAACACATGCTGTGATCAGATTTACCTAAAACAGATAAGCAGCTGGACTGGATCTAGACCTGCTTGGCTCTGAGTCTCTGAATCATATTTCTCCAATAAGACAAATTATCATTCACATTACTCATGATTTTGGGGTTTTCTTCACAACATCCACTCACGCAGTTTCAGATCCTGGTTTCTGTGGAGATCTCCAGTATAAGGCTGGAGGCCAGATGAGGGAGAAGATGCACAAAGGCTTATAGATCCACAGACAGACCTCAGGAGGAGAGCCTGGCTCCCGCTCTCCATCCCACAAACTTTTCCATAATACATTACTTATATTCTCTTTCCAAAACCAAGAGTCGGCCCTGCAGTGAAAAACAGACGGTGAATCACCCCAGGGGAGGATTACAGCTGTTGTCGAGGTAATGCAGCTTTGATTATTTTCCTTTTTATAAAGTGATCTCACACATTTATGGCTCCTGTGTTGGACACACTTGGTGTTCCTGCCATTGAGACCTCCACAAATACATATCCTGTAGCCCTGAGATAAAAAATGAATCTGCATGAAAAATGGTCGAATCAAATTAAAAAAAAAAAAAATCTTTAAAAAGGGTGATTCAGAAGGGTTTTAAGATGGGAGACTCGCTGGTTCAGGCACCGTGGGGCTGAGGTTGGAAACACCTGTTTTCAATATGAAACCTGTTGCAGTTTAGCATTATTAACTTAATGTTTGCAGGTTCAGAGCTGCTGCTAATACTACGTAATAGTGTCTATCATGTTGTTGTTAATTTTGATTATGGGTGATTTTTGATCTATTTTGTTGAGTTGAAGCACATACACAGCAGTTTAAAACAGACTCAGAGGTTACCAGTGGGATGTGGAGATGCCACAGGAGTACACTAACCAAGCAACAGAAAAGTGCAGGTGAGAAATGGTCAGAAACTGACAACAACCACAACACATCCAGGAAAACACTGATGGAAAGCAATGCTGCTGCTGCCATGCACCTCTGTTATTTCTCTCCTGTTTTACCTCTCAAGCCTGTCATGCATTTTAGGCTTTGAGTCAGCCTGCTGCCCAGAATACATGAAATCACAGTGCTGCAAGGTTCATATGTTACACAGAAGGAAACACTGGATTCTGTAGTTTTCTTTTCATGTTAATGTGACACATTTTCATTCTACTATAAGAATTATTAAATGCCTGCAATTAATTTGACAAGATTAGTTTTTAAATGTAATACTGACGGATAACCTTATAAAAGGAAAGAAAGTAGGTTGTATAAAGTTTGTTTTCTTAATCCACTGAGAGCACAGTTTGATATGATGCAAAGCAGAAAACAAATTGGTTAATCTTTAGAATACAATTTACATCATTTATATATTTCTAGTACAGAGCAAGCATCCATATTTATTTATTTAGATATAACCAAGCTATAGCTTTGAGATCAGTTTGGGCATTGAGTTTGATTTTTTTTTTTTTTGTCGAAACTATTTTCTCTGCTTTTGTGTCTTTTTCCTAAAACAAATCCAGATGGAATAAAGTAGAGCAGCGGTATGTCACATTTTTTTGCATTTATTATGGACATTATTAACTGTTGGGTTGATTGACTCTCATGATGCAGCAATCTTTGTATTGTTAAAAAAAAAACAATATTATGGATACATTTGCTTTAATTTGTTGTTCATTTCTTTTATTTTACAAATTTGACAAAGTTAGAGAACTATATATTTTTTTTCCTTTTTACCATTTTCCTTCATGACTGAATAATGAATAGAAAGGTCATAACCTTGAACCAAAATCACTCGGTGACTGACATTAATTTGGAATTTTAGTTAACATATGACATGAAAAATAACCAGGTGTCTTTTAAACTTGAACATGATGGATTGTGTGTGTCAGTTTTACTTAGAAATCTTTGTCGGAACAGTAATATAAGACGAGGAATTCTGCAAACCCACATAATGTGACTGAGCCAAGGCTTTCTACTCTTCCAAGAACCTAAGAATGCAGAATGTGTATCGTCAGATATAAAAGTCAATCATCGTTCTTATAAAAGCAGAGTCATATTATGCCTAAGAGTTGCAGTTTGGAAGTCTTTGTGCAGAAGAACATTGTGAACCTGCAAACTGATGTTCATCAGAAGTGAGGCAGTTGGATAAGTGCAGCAGCAAGAGGCTAATTATGAAACAGGCTGTGAGAAAGAAAACATGTAAGACGACAATTTTACAAATCTAAGCGAGTCTTCTGAGCACACTCCTGAATGTCTTCTCAAGCCTGAACAGTAATAATGATGTAAAATATTAAATACTGAAAGAGTATTATTATTATTATTATCATCATCTGTGTACTACACAGAATAAGAATAATATCAAAGAATAATTCATGTACAGAGAAAGAGAACGATAGCAGTCACCCAAACAGTGAGTGGCCGAGCATGAGAGAAAGGCATGACATACTCCAGTCAAAGCAACAGAAGAGACTCAGAACACCTTCTCTTCTCACATCATGTTCACATACATCCCAACTATTCATACCTTCACCTCCTGCTGTGTCTGTAAGTGCACCTGCAAAAAAAAACAAGAAAAAAGAAGAAAATGAAAAAGAAAAAACATAAAGGTACTGCGGGAGGTCAGTCACACTTTAAATGAGAGAGACAACCTGCGTATGTGAAAAATGTACGTCATTGACAAAAAAAAAATCCTGTTTCTTGCTTCAGACTTCAGACTTTTTTTTTATTTACATGTGGTGAAATTGGGAACTCAGAGGAACTGATAAACATTTTTAGACTTTTTAAACTTTGAAGGCTGCTGAGGCTGTGAGGTCCCTGACAGATCACCACTGATCAGATCTGAGTTGAGTTCGCTGTCATAACAAAACTTGCCAAAGTAATAAACATATTATTCCGTTCACAGGCTGTTTCAGGCAACAAGAGCACGCAATAAAGGTCTTGTTCTAAATAAAGTCAATTCACAAATAGGCACTGCGACGATCAAAACATGTTTTTATTTTAAGTGGTAATGTCAGCTACCTGGTCTAAAACATAGAGAATAAAAGCATACACGCTATAATATCTGTAGAAAATATAAAACTGAACCAACAGCCGAGATCTGCTCTGGATGCTTTTATCAGCATCAGCAAAACAAGGCTATAAAAGAGCGAAGCACTCCAAAGTTAGTGTCAACTGGAAAAGAGAGAGCAATAAAAGAATATAATTTCATGAGTATTTTATTTCCAATGCACACATAAAAACCACCCAGACAGATTGATAAGGGCTGTAATCGTTATTGTCTCAATATTCTTAAAGGAAAATTTGTGCTTCAGTGGTGCTTAAATGAAAAAAATACTTAAGTTCATTATTTACCTTCATTAAATCCAAAGGATGAATTTAACAGGCAGACGCTCTCGAAGAGATTTCAGATAATTTTTGTTTGTGTAATTCTTGATACAAAACTGGATGTTTTGGCTGAACATGTTTTGTAAATGCTGTACACGGGCATCTGATTCCGCCTTCACAGGTCAAAGGTCACAAAGTTCAAATAAATTTGATCTAGTACACCTCTGTGTATCCAGAGGGTCAAGAGGTCAAAATCACGCAGCATGCCTTCTGTCTTTTTCACTTAGCAACAATCACTGCTGTTACGTTTTCTTAATGTTTTGTAACTTTCTACAACCAGGATGTCTTTTTGTTTCCTGAGCATGACATGATTTTTAATGAGCAGGGTTGCAGTGGAATGAATGGGCGGCCCGGCAGTGCTCTGTGCTGACTCAGAGAGGGTTGGGGGGCTAATGATAGATGACAGAGACAGCAACTGGACACCCACTCCTATTCAGAGCAAAGGAAAGCAAACACATGTTGCCACACGCTCTGACACATTCGGATGAGTGGGAGGTCTGACCTGCATCATCAGAAGACAATGCAGTAGAGAATCACATCAAAACGATGACTACTCTTAAATTTAATAATTGAATCTGCACGTTGAATTTGTTAAACTTATTATTGTATTGGCACGTTTTCCTCTAGAGAATTCTTCTGAGTCTTTCACCAGCACTGGATCTCACAGAGTTTGCTCACAGGGTGGATAAGTTGTGTAATAATAAGTTGTTAATAGTACATTTACTTTTAGATTTGCAGCGAGAGAAGTGGTGCTCTTCCTCCTCCACTTCGTCTTCAATTGTCTGTTCTTTCTCTTCTTTGATAAATCTTTACTTTTTGCCTGGCTTCAGTAGACATTAGACTGTTTTTGGAATACCAATAGATATTTCAGCCTGTCACAGTGTTTAAAGCATAGATATTAATATGGATGACTGTTGAATTTCATTCTGCTTCAGTCAGGGTCCTCGACACAGTCAAGGTTTTTCAAACACTTCAACAGGAGGGATTTTCTGCTCTTCTTTCTAACCTCTCCAGGACTTTTGTCTCCCTCTACTGTTCACTCTGTTTCTAAAACTCATCCCCTCTTAGTTTCAGGACGGACTTTTTAGTTATATCCAGTTAGAAACAAAGTAAAGCATTAAGCATTTGAGTCATCATATTTATTTTTTAAATGTAGAGATTTTATATTTTTATTTGATTGTTTTCATTTCATTTTATTTTTTTTAGAGCCATTTGTGATAAAAATGTTTCTTTTAGATCCTCTTTTTCTTTAAAACAGTCTGTCTACATTAATTATCTTTTCTATTTATGATGCACATTTTGCCTTATCATTTGTTATAAATGACTGCTATTTAGGAAGCTCATTGTCCATCTGAGTAATTTTTCAGTGATAGAATCAGAGGAGTAATGTGCTGTGGAACCAAATATAATCTGGTTAGTCCATTAAAAATGAGCTGTGCTGATATTAAGCACGTATGGTAATCATATTAGCTTACATGAATACACTACTCCCTCCTGACAGAGTGGTAGAGCAACATCAAAGACTAAAACCACACAGTGCTTCATCATTATTTCCAGATAGATACAGGCCTTTAGCCTCTGTGTCTCATAAAGTGATAACATGAACTGAAATGGTTTAAAACTCAACACAAAGAAACCTTCAGCAAACAGTCTTCACCTCTCTATCCAAGGTCAAAGATTACATACAGAGGCTAAACCCTGAAAGGACGAACAATTCCTGCTAAATAGATTTCATCATTATCAACAAAAGAAACATGTGAGAAGTGAAACATATGGATGTGTCATCTTTAATCACATTATCAACAAATCTATAAGCAATACGAGGACTCAGCCCTGCCATCCCCTGGACTACAGTATCTGATGTTCTTCAACAAAGGGAATATGATCCAGTTCCCTACAGCATAATCTTTCATTCTGTGACAAGTTTAACAAACACACACAGAACGACCAACTGGCGCACTCAGGCCAGTGGTTCTGTAGCATCTTTGCCACACAAGTATCAGACAGAAACATGAGCTGATAAACGGGCTAGCATACACTTGGCGGCCATTGTTTTGCAGGCTGTGTGCCTGGAAAGTTCAGTCTGGGTTTTGCCGCTCTGCCTGACACTGTTAGACGACAGTAGAAACGTCAGAAGGCATATAATTTGTTTCCCATAATCCTCTTCTTTGTCATGTAAAAAAAAGAAACAACAGAATGAAGAATGAAGTGCAGGAGCAGAAGAAGCGTGGGGAACCCACGAGTACAGATCTACTCCAACACCACAGTGCCACCTGCTGCCTCCAGAGCTGCTTTTAGTTTCTCTGCCTCTTCTTTAGACACGTTGGCTCGGATTTCTTGAGGAAGGGACTCCACTAACTTTTTAGCCTGTGGAAGGAAAGAAAGAACAAACTGTAAGATATTTAAGAAAGGTAGGACTTTGACAGAATGGATCACAAACATTATCAGGGAAAATGATGAAACAATATTCCTCAGGTCTCCAAATACCATGAACCAACTGTTAAACACGTCACACACAGTGGAATTAGTTCTTTCACTTTTTCATTTAACAACAAAAAAAGAAAAACAGTTTACATACACATTGTCGTACAAATAGTCAAACTAGCCAAGTATCTTTATCGTACTGATTCAAATCTGCCTATCAGATGTCATAGAAGCAAACAAGCCAATGACAGTCTCCCAAATTATGACCTCAATTTACCACTTTTAAAAAACAATACAAAACTGAAAGCCTCCTTTATGAAACATCATCAGGAGTGACAAAACAAGTTTTATCTAAAACACACCAACGGATGTTTATAATCTTTTAAAGGGGAAAGGTGAATAACACAGCAAAACTCTGATTCAAGTCATAACTTTCAGCAGAAAGTGATAGTTGTAACAGGTTTCTTGTAAAAAAAAAAAAAAGTTAGTTTTTGATAATTAAAGGTTTTCACACAGTCTGGATCTGTTTTGTAAGTCTCATATTTGTACCCATCATTATTTCTTCACTGGTTATCCCCACTGACTGTCAAGCAGCAAACTCTGCTCCTAACTGTAACAGGTGACCAAACACTTAAAAGACTCCCATCAGGAGACCTTGGTAAGGATTTATCACTCATACTGAGACTTACCTGAACCAGATTTAAGCCTTGGATGCAGTTCTTCACTTCTTTAATAAGCTTTACTTTTTCAGCAGCTTTCAATTCTGTCAGTTTTACTGTGAAATGAGTCTGCTCTTTCTTGGCCGGTGCCTCCTCCTCTTCTGTGGCCTGGTTTCCCAAAATGAAAAAGGTAAATTATTTGTTAAATAATGAGATGTGAAATAAGTGAAACTTGCTGTGATTACAAAATGAAGACCCATTTTTAAAGTCTTTAAAATTAATGTTTAAATTGATTTGGAAGTTGTGCTCTCTCTGCACTTTATCACAAAACCGGTTACCTGGGCTGCTACAGGCACAGCGGCTGCTGACATTGGCATCATTCCTACATCCTGAATGTTCAGAGTTTTCTGCAAAGCACAAACAAAAAGAACAGAACAAGCAGATGGATGACAACAGTGTGTCCACAGGTACAATCTGCTTTGAATTTAGCTTTCTGGGAGTTTTCAACAAACCTTAAGGAGCTCGTTGAGGTCTGATACCTCTAACAAAGTGAGGCTGGCAATGTCATTAACAAGTTGTTGGATTTTAGGAGAGTACTGTTTGGGTGCTCCATCTAGTGGAGGGGTGGCAATGGCATCAGAGTGGCTGGCTGGACTGGTCCTCAGGTGTCTGAGAGCACATAAGGCTGGTGCCTGCCGCTGAAGATGTTGTCTGAAACAGAGGAATGAATGAGCTAAATGATAGGCTGTGACTTCTCCTTCAGTCATGAGAATGTTTCTGATTATTTTCGTGCCTGACAATAAAACAAAGGGTTTAAATAAGAACACCTTCTGATCATTAACAACCAGAATGAATGGAACTTAATTGAATTGTTTAGCAAAGGTAATAGCTCAGGAAAGCAAGGTACTGAATGGAGCAGCGAGGAGCGCCTAACGCGCAAAAATATGAGGAAAATCTGTCGTCACCACCTGAAAACGTGGATTTCAGCTCCACTTGTAACATCTGTCAGATGAGTGATGTACAGACAGAAGCTACTGCCGCCATCACAAAGGGCCTCGAATGAATGAATTTGTTCCCTCACATCTAGTCAATGTTTCATGTTGACTTCCTCAACTTTATGTCCACTTGACCTGTGCTCGAAGAGCTCGATAGACCTGCCCCCTTATAAACTGGCCAGCCAAAACCGGACGTTTCTGTTGGACACGCGTGACCTTGGCTGGCTGTAACGGGGTCCTCAATGAAAAATAAAGTTCGCAGCCATTTATAGATTTTACGACCCAATCGTAACTTAAAACGAAGATAAACCCTTCCATACGTGTGTTTACCGCCATCATAGGATCCTTGATGTTGACTTCAAAGTCTGCTTATAGTCAGCTGGGGCTGACTAAACTAACCAAGCTAGCCATGATGGGCTAACAAACTTAATACACAAACATCAAAACTCTCCCGGATTCCATAAAGAATGCATACTCCTTATTTATACGAGCCACACAAACAACTGCACGCATATAAACACAATGACCGGCTGTATGTCTGTCCTTGAAGAAGCAGGCAGCTGAACCCCTGATGCATCGTTCAGTCAGTGCGGCTCCGGTATTACGTGACTGACTGTTGCCTACTGGAGCTAACGTTACGTACCGGTGAGTGTGTGCTGCGGCCCGCAGCGCGCTCCGGAGGCAATGAGTCGCACAATACATGCTAATGGAAGCCGTTTATCCTGGTGTCCCCCTAAAATCAAGTTTGTGACAGCCAGGTCCTCGTCCAGGTCCTCCTCCTGATCTTCTGCATCAAAAGCACATGGCGTCCTCTCGGCTTCTGACCTACCCACAATGCATTGTGTGAACTGTTAGGAAACCTACGGCAACGTGTAAGGGACAATAAATAGTATGTGATTTTATTGTTACAGAGGAAGCTTGACGGCCAACTGCTACATTCAAAGAACCCATGAATGTTAAGGGTTTTTTTTTGGATGTAATTGTCTTATTTAAATTATTTTATACATTTTTTTTTAATTCCAGGGATTTTACAGAATGTACTGAAAAAATAATACTAAAACAAACAAAAGGATATAACCGCAAGTTCTCCGTTGTGGTCCCAAGGGGGTAGCATAATACTTACTTTACTTTGGTCATTAGACCTAACTTACTTATTTATTTATGTATTTGTTTGTTTATTTATTTATTTATTTAGGTCTATTCTGTTTTACTTCATATTATTATTCTGTTGAATGTAAGTTAACCATGCATACTTCAATATGGTATTCTAATAATCCATAAGGTGGGTAATGAGAGAGTAGGCCTATCTATCTATCTATCTATCTATCTATCTATCTATCTATCTATCTATCTATCTATCTATCTATCTATCTATCTATCTATCTATCTATCTATCTATCTATCTATCTATCTCACAATAATACACCTTTTAATTTCAAATTTACTTTATTTTTGAGTCTTGTACATTAGCTTTTTACAATAGATTAACTTTTGGTATTATGTTTGCTTGATTCTTTCAAATTGTGGTTGTATTTTGGTCTTTTGAATAACTGTTGAAAAAAGTGTTTTATGAATAATTAGGAGCACACTTTTGTTCTTTTTAAAAAAACAAAACAAAAACAAAACAAGTACATAAATATAGCTTATAGGTTATTCAATCTACGCTTCATTTTTGCAACAAACATAAATGAAATCACAGCTAAAATGTTATGTATATGTTTTGAAATGTGGTCTCCTGACCTGTATCAGAGCTGAACCCTGAGGAGGGCACAGGAGGAGGAATCCTCTTAACCAGGTAATCTCTGCACCCATCTGTTTTTGCAGTCATCCACCACCTCCAGTCCTCAACAGATTATTATTATTTCTCTGCTTGTCTGAGTAAACCAACACAGGTGGAGGTAAGAAAGAATTTCTGAGACACTGATGCACAGGCTGGCATTAAGGCATGAAAAGGAGACCTGATGTTTGTTTTTTTTCTCCTTCAGACCATGCTGCTGTCTCCTCAAGCAGAGAGGAACTGGGAGAGTCTGTGTTCAATGCTTGAAGATGTGCTGGAGGACCAGTCCCATCGGCAGCTTTTTGCCTTGGAGCTTGGCTCTGGAACAGGGCAGCATGTTATACGCTTTGCCCAGAAGATGCCTTTTGTTACTTGGCAGCCATCAGACATCAAAGAAGAGTCCCGAGACAGGTTTGTCTTTAAAGGAAAACTAATAATGTTTTTATGTCAAACAAAAATATATATTACATGCTAATTTTGAAATAAAAATGTGGTAAAAATATGAATACTTCCTTTCAGTATTAAGGCCTACATTGCTGCAACCTATGCAAAAACTGTGCTGCAGCCTGTCCACCTGGATGCAAGTGAACCTTGGGAGAAATGGGCAGGCCTTCCTCGCAACTCCTGTGATGTTATCATTGCCATTAACTTGCTGCAGTACAGTTCCTTCAAAACAGCACAGGTTGGCCTGCTTTCCAAATCAGATGACATAATCAGATCCATGAGCATCAAATTGTACCGGTTTCTCTTTAATATCATCTTTTTTTTAACATTATCAGGGTGTTTTCAGTGGAGCAGGTCAGATCCTAAAGCAGAATGGTCTTTTGATAACATATGGGGTAAGTTCTAAGAGTTGTGATCATTGAAGATGTTAAAGCTACCCTTATGACTTTTACAACTTTTCCTGTCTCAGGTGTATGCCATTAACGGGACCATTACACCAAGTTGTAACGAACGGCTGGATGAAGAGCTTCGTAAAATGTTGGTAGATTTGGGGGGGGGGGGCAGCATGTGTCCAATAAAGTGTTATGCTGACCTATTAAATGTTATCTGCAGGAATCCAGAGTGGGGTCTTCCAGACATTGATGTACTGAGACAGCTGGCTTATAAGAACGACATGCGCATGGAGAGGATGGTGAGTCAGATTCTGTAGTGTTGTGGCATTACTTGTTGATCACTACAATAGAGCACTGTTACACTTTTGCTTTTCCTTTGCAGATTGAGATGGAAGATTTTTTCAAATGCCTCATATTTAGAAAACTTTAAAGAAGTCAAACTTTTCAAGGAAGAAGGACTTTTTTTTTACATATATAACAGGCTATAATGTCAAGACCATTTTGCTGACATTCATCGGTGCAATGTTTGCAACTCAAGTGGGGGCATTTCTTCATTTCAAGTGGGGATGTCCACCTGTTCAGAAGTCCTAATGGAAAAAAACTTAGTTTGATAATCACTTGCTTTCCTGAATTTATGCTTTTGAATGATGACGCTGGAAAGACTCTTCACCAAACCCAAGGACTGCTGTGGCTGCCAAAAAGATGCTGTTAGCAAGACGGAAGCTCCCCTCACTCTTTCTGTAAATCAGTGGATTAACTTGTTTATAGAAATTCTGGTACTGGAGGTTTCTGTTGCTCAAATGAGTCAGGCAGGTCAGACTATAACAAAACACAAAATTCAGGCCTTTAACTCCTCCAAATCTATACTGTGATCTATTATTTTCTCTAATACGCTATGGCGTTTATATGTCTCGTCAAATTACTGTTATTATGCATTTCTTTTCTGTTTGTTTGTTTTGGCTTATATTTGAAATTCAACACCCAAGTGGGAGGGAAGGAGAGAGATGGGGCTATGAAAACTGCATGTCTGTAGGAATTCAATGCCATCCTTTTTATTTTATTTGCATTGTAAGAACGACGATGGAATGACTGTATGAATTGCTACATGCAAAATAAAAAAGTTAATTAAAACAAAAAAGGAAAAAAAAAACTGTGGAAATGTATACAGATGTGACAATCAGCTCTGTAATTACATAATCTGAAACAAACCCTTGAATAAAAACTCCTACCAGACACTTTTATTTTGACCTCAGCTGCTGTAGGAAAGAAACAAACGCAACAAGTGGACAATAAGAACCAGATATTTATTAAATATAATTTCAAAATTACTTGAAGTCAGACAGATCAGTATGATGAAATGAATTAGTTCACAGGTGAAAAATGAAGGGTTACAGAAACCGCTGAATGGGTGTGTGACACATGCTGCATGTCTTATTTTCTCTGCAAGCATTTTTTTCCAAACCTCTTGAGTACACATAAAAAAAGCCTGCCCATCTGTAGTTACCATCTAGAATTTCTCATCTATGACAGTGAAAACCAAATGCACATGGGATGGAGCGCCTGGAGGTTGTTTTGGAATTAGTAAATCCATATGATTCTTTCAGTCTTTACAGGTGCTTAAGAACTGCTCAAGTATGTACCAGATTTTATTGATGAAAAGTGTGTAATCCCACGGATTTAATCTATTAAAACTATTATTCATGAGGATATAACAACCATCCAGTTAACTTTCTAACACTCCCTTCCACATTGTACAACCCCTGCATTGTTTTAATATTTAAGAAACTACAACTGGACACTCAATAATCTGAGCAGTGCACAAAAAAAAGAATTACAAAACAAAGACGAGCATAGTTTGTGTGTGCATGAGGAGGAGATGGAACCAAAAACTACGACTGGAACGGCAAGCTGTGAGCTTGTTTAGACATGTAAGTTAGTCCCATTTATTTCAAGCCTTCTGCTGTGCTCTCACTTGGACATCGCTCTTCCGCACATACAGATGTCTCAACATCCATTCCAGAAAATAATCAAATTTTAACATGCAATTTCTGCTTTAGAAAAATATGAGACCAAGGATGGTTATGTCTTGTTTTTTTCTCCTCAATTAATATTTTCTTATTCTTTTTTTTTAACTGTAATACCACTATTTCAGATCTTCAGTTACTCATTTATTAAGGAAATACTACGTACATATCAGCTGAGCAGAGGAAGAGAGAGGGTGAAGGAGTCTAGGGTTTGGTGCTCTCTCTTTCTGTTTCATCCCCTGCATTCTCATACTCAAGCTAGGGGGAGAGGCAATGAGAGACAACTCTGCAACATTATCACAATATTTACATTGCCACAACATCACAGTAAGGTAAAAGGCGGGAGGTGTATGTTTGTGTGTGTCTTTTATGAGGACAACCTCAGAGTCCAGAAGGTGAGGGGACAGACCAGAGAAAGAGAGCGGCTGTAGTGTGTCAGGCTCGGCGGCGGGTGGGCTCTCAGTCAAAAGAGATGAGCTGTGCCTCTGCACTGCCGGGCACTGCCTGAGGCGCCTGCTGCTGCTGCTGCTGTGGGCCACCAGGGGGAGGCATCTAACAAGAAAGACAGATATTCAAACACTGGAAAAATTAGCAATTATGACAGATATTATTTTTTTACAACAGATTTTTATGGTATTTCACCTGAGGATAAGCTGAAAAAACTAATGAACAAAATCTTTACTCAAATTTAATTCGGGACCAAAATTTAACTCTGCTGTGAAAATTTTCCCCTGTGACTGACCTGTTGGTACATGGGCTGCTGGCCTGGCATGTACTGTTGTTGTGGGGGCATGTTGGGATCCTGTCCGGGCAATGCTGAGATCATGTTCTGCATGCTGTACGGCTGGTAGCCCATGTAGCCCATTCCATTGGTGGGAGCAGCCTGTGTCATGGGGGGCATGCTCTGGGCCTGAGAGACCACGTTCTGCACAGCATAGAGGGACAGTTAATGGGTTAATCAACAACTTTAAGAAGTCCCGGTAAAAGTGATCAGACAATAAAAATGGGCGTCTAACAGACCTGGTAGCCTTGTGTGGGTGTGGGCTGATAATTGGAGTAGGGCGGACTGGTAGTAGGCGGAGCCTGACCAGGAGGAGGAGGCTGCCCATTGGTGCCTGCAGCTTGGTACATGTACGCATTGACCATACTAGGATCTGGAAGAAGAAGGGACAGTCAGTCGTTCATACTATGGAATTTTTTTTTGTCTCCAAATGCAAAATAGTCTTTGATGGAGCGCCTCACCTGTGGCAGGACCCGGCATGGCCTGGTACTGTGGTGGTGCAGTTTGACCTTGCTGGTTCATATAGATGTTGTGCATAGGTGAACCCTCCACAGATCCAGCTGGACTAAAAGTGCCTGGGTAGCTGGGTGGAGCACCAGGCTGGTACACCACCCCTCCTGCCACATTTGGAGGCAAAGACTGCATCTGTGTAACAACACAAACAATTATTTACACAAATGTTTAGTAAACAGTTACAAATAGTTGATTATAAAAAAGATGCCTTTCTGTAGAAGACTAGACTGACTTTCGTCGTTTGCAGCCTAAGTTTTAGTCAGTGACCACATCCTTCTTGGATTAGTCTTTGACTGACAGCTGGTATAAATATCTGCATCGTGTACCTGGGCATAAGGTAAGGAGAAAGCAGGCATTTGGGCTCTCATCTGAATAGTGTGCTTCTGCTGCTCAAGACGCATCTGCCTCTCCTTCTCCTGCTCCTGAAGGCGCTGGATGGCCAGTTGTCTTTGCATCTCCAGGTACTCCTAATATTCAAAGATAAAAACTTGATAGCATGGCAATAAAAAGTATATCAATTTTTCTTTTTAAGATCAAAGAACCTGGTTTGTTACCTGTTTCTTCTGCCTCATGATCTCGAGTTTCTGTGCCAGCTGAATCTGCCTCTGTCTCTCGGCTTCCTCCGCAGCACGACGTAACTTCTCTCTATGTTCGTCCCGAAGGGCGTTGAGAGCTGCCCGCGCATCACGCACCTGAGCCAACTTGTCTTGCAGCCCCTCGTAGTACACTGCAGCCAACATAAATGATTTGATAGTTAGAGGAGCACACCGACATGCATGGCGAGCATGGAAAGATGACACTTACATCTCTTCTCGTCTAGTTGGTTGAGAATGTCCAAAAGCTGTGGATGCATGTTGTTGATGGACTGGAAGAGCGATAGCACAGCGCTGTCGTTGGTGATGCTGCGCCCACGCATGTGGTTACTCTTCATGCGGTTAAGGAAGGTGGTCACGGCATTCTGCAGAGCCTTCAGGAACTGCTCGTGATTCTCCTCTGACTCCCCGTTCTGGTACTGCTGCTAAAGGGCAGAAATGAGAAGGAAGCAAAAACAAAGAAAGTCACTTTTGGTTTGAAATAACCTTAACAAGAAAAATCAAACTATGTGAAACTTGGACTGAGGGTTGAATCCGATTTGGCTGTGCAATACAAATTTTGACAAAGATCTGTGAATAAATTGGTCCGAGATGATCCTCTTCATGATGATGCTGCCATCAGCAAACTCTCACCTACATCTGATCTTAACACAAATCATCTTCTTACCTCCACTATGCTGACTGGCTGTGTGGGAACATGACTCTCCACCGGCTGGCTGATTGGTGGAAGGGGCTCAGCCAGTGGCACGGGCGCAGGTGCCGAGGGGGTCGGACTCTTGCGAGACTCTTCCTGCTTCTTCTCCCAGTATGTTCTGTTCAGGTAACGTGCCAGCTGCAACAATAAAGACGGATCAAAATCAGTTTGAGCAGGTTCTAAGAAATCCTTGTTTCTACCTTAATGACGGAATGAAAGAACTGGACGAAGCTTCCATACCTCTGGGTCTACATCTTCAGCTGATGGAGCAGAGGAGTTCTGAGGAAATAAACAAGTTTAATGTACAAGACAAAATTGGGAGGAAATCCAAAACTGAGCAGATGTTAAATATGAGAGGACGTCTTACCACAGGGGGAGTGTACAGGGTGCTGACTGGTGGTGCTGAGGAGGTCACTGGAGTAGGATCGGTTTTGGGATACATGGGATAAGAGTTCTTCTGCCTCTGTCATCGTATTAAAAAGACATGTATGTTTGTTTTTTTCCAACAAATGAAAACAGTGAAAGTGAAAACATATTGTTAAATTTCCATCGGACAACCTACCATCCGTTCTTTCTCCTCAGCCTCACTTTGGGAAAGAGCGATAGCCAGCTGCAGCTCCTCCTCCTCCTGCAGCGCTGCCTCATCTCTTTTTGGGGGCATCTGGTTTGGAGGCAGGAACAAGGGGGGGGGGGGGACCAAACATCATTAGAAATTTAAAAAAAACACGCATACAAATGTGTTTATCTTCATGGGAGGCCAAAAACATGAACTTACTGCCTCTAAACAAATGATTTGGTGCTGAAACTAGTTCAGCCATCAAGTTTCTCAAATAACCTGCCTTTACATTCCTCATACTTACCTGAGACTGTTGAGAAAGTGGACTGGTCAGGTATTCAGGAGGCAGCTCAGCAGGGCCCACAGCGGGAGCTTTTCCTTCAGCTTTCCTAAGTGGAGGAGAAAGGGAGGGGTGGCTGGTGAGGAAAAGGGATCAGGGAGGAAAAACAACCTTTTAAATTAGAGGAGAGCAAGATCTCTCCGAACACAGAACAGGATGAGAGAGAGGTGAGCGAGTGACTGTCCCTGAGGAAACTAAAAAATGCTCCTAATATGTCATTGTATGTCATAGATTTCTGTAGCTTTCAACAGAGAAAAGGTAAAACATATTTAAATTTTTGCAATAATTTACAGTCAAATATTGTTACATTTTACAGCGTTATTCATAGAATCAATGTGTATAACCCGTTTCTTTAGTTCAGATAAAATGTGATAACTTACAGGCAAGTAGGCATTAAGATATGTCACAGTAATGTAAGAAAAAAATCACCAGTATCTTTCTTGATGGGCATTTTCCAGACTAAACACAGGAGCTATCGTGGTTTACGGTGACCAAAAACAAAAAAATGTAATCCTCACATGCATTTTTAGCCTCAAGAACAAAGTATACATTTAAACTTTAGCAAGAGAGATACCAACGAGAGTCGGTTTCAGTTCATAGCAAAGTCAAGAGTATCAGTGTTTCAATCTCAGATACAGAAATTCCCACATTCTGGTATTTTAGGTTGAAAGACTCACTTGTTAAGCAGCTCAAAGCAAGGCTCACACACACGCACTTCTTTCTCTATGCCAAACTTGGGAATGGTTGAGTACTTTGAAGAACACTTTCCACAGAAAATCTGGCCACAGGCTCGACAGTGGTGCTAAAAAAGCAACGGAAACAAAATCGAGGTCAACTTCTGAGCTATAATCATTCACAAACACGCTGCTGTAGCTGAATGACAGGAACCGTAAAATCTCCAAGTGCCCTAGTTTCAAGGAGGCCCGGCCTACCTTTCTTGTCATGACCCCAAACTGGACTCTGCACCTGTGGCACTCCTCGGCATCAACCCAGTCTGGAGCCTGAATGAAGCAGACAGACATCAATGATTCAGCAAAATCACAGGAGCTAAAACCAGATTCTTCCTCACTTCTTAGGTGTAATTAACATATCACAATACAACTCGACTAATATATCATTCACCAGATTAAACCCAACTCTAAAACAAAACAACTCACTCTTTCAGCTGCAAACATTGCATCACTCTCCTTGAACTCAGGGAATACATGACCTATGAGACAGAAAAGAAAAGGTAAAATTAGCTTCTTCTTGTCTTTTGACGGGATGGTTATAACAATCTGAAGATTTTTAGAAGTCCTCAGGCCTTTAGTTCAAAAATTCTTGAAGAAAAATTAAAGTAAAGCACTGAATTTGTTCACTTACCTTCCACTTTCATAATCTGGTAAGTATCTTGGACCACCTTATACTTGGGTTCGTTGCGGAAAGCATGAGCCCAGGCCTGGATCAAGTACAGAATCTTGTTTCTGACATTCGGTTCAGTCTGCTTCTGAAGGTAAGGAAAAAGAGTTAAATAAAATCAGCCTTTAATATTTCTGTTGTCACATCTCAAGTCTGTCAGAGCATCGGTATGTTTGACAACAAGAACTGTGGAGGGAAGTCCCTTGCTTTGGTGCAGAAAAAAAAACCCAGTCATGAGGCTGTGACATCACCAGGAAGTACAGGCGAAAAGCTGCAGGAGCTTGTGTCACATGACACAGCAAGACTCCAATCAGATGTTGCTAGCTTGTGATGTCATGCAGACAGCTTCGTGCCAGCAGTGAGAAGTTTTGACTCGAGAGTGGGAAGGTAATGAGTCTATCTGAACACGGTCAAAGAACTGCTTTCTACTTTACACGGCTTATTTACATGCTGACAGAGAAAGCACAGAGATATGACTCAAATTAAAAAAAAAAGATGAAATGAAAGAGGCCAAATGCTTGTTATTCTGCCATTGTTGTACTGCACGTCTTTTCTGTGACTTTTTTTAAAGAAAGCCTGAATGGCTTTTGGACAGTCAAAAACAGAGCATATTGCAGTTAAAAAACATTTGTAAATAAACACTTAACAATGACTGATAATGGCTGTAGAATGAGTCAATCATTGATTCTATATGTTGTACAACAAAAAAGGCAGAAACAGCTGTTTAAAATGCCCTTTTTTTTCAACATGGTGTCATATGACGTAGCAAAGGCCACTCGTGTTCTCTGACTTGGGTTTGCTCCAGTATTCATAATAGGTGGTAGTGAGTGACAGCGAGTGTTTCGGGTCTTGTTTATTGTGTTTTAAATTTAATTTGAACATTCATTAAGATGGTTCGATACTACGTTTGCACTGGATGCAGAAATACTAAGTTAACAGGACACTGAGTCCATTCTCTCCCTAATAAGCAGAGAAATGGAGTTAGCTTTGGTGCTTGGGTTTGTTTTGTGCAGGTGAAGAGATGGAACTTTATTTCCAGGTCCAGGTGAGACTGAGGGCGGGACAATGCAGCACTGCAGTTTCACCTGCAGCAGCCCCTAGCCTGGCTCCCGGTGGCAGATGTAAACAAGGATTTGACAGAGATTCAGCCCAAGATTCAATCTGACGGAAACATGCTGAGCACCGTAGCCAAGTCTCAATTTGTTTACTGACACTAGATTAGTGGATACACCTCTGATAGAGCTCTCTGTCTTTCTCTCTATGGGCTCTATTATGACGGCTCAAAGCGTGTTGCTTTATGATAAGCATTTACATTTACTACTTATTTTTGAAGTTACTGTATCTGATTTCAAACTTTAAATCTGCTAATGTGAACACAGCATTAGGCTACATATCGCTCGCTAACAGACAGTGGTTACTCAACAGGATACCTGCTCCGTTCTCCACTGGCTCTCCTCACACCACAACTCAGCTGCTCTCCTATGGCTGTAATTCCTTCTAATCCTGCCCTCTTCCTGGTCTCCATCTTGCTAAAAAGGTTCATAATTTTAAGCCTGGGGACATTCATATGTATAGGAATACAGATTTTCTTTTGCATTGGATCCATGTTTATAAATGTTAAACAGAGGCAGAATCAGCAGGACTCCCCTTTGTGATGTCTCGTTCTTCGCAACGCCAGTTTTTAATGCAGAAGTAAACGCAAACGTATGAAAATCTGTGGTTAATTCATTTCGGGATTTCTTTAAAAAAATTATTTAAAGTTATTTTGCTATTAACTACTAGCTGTTGTCTTCAACCTGCAATATGCTCTTTAAGACTGGTCAAAGATTTACTGACTGCAGTCCTCACTCGTTTTTGTCTCTTGATTCCTGACCGAAGAACCAAAACTCAGTAACAGGAAGTGTTTGCTTTTAGGGCTTTCGGCCAAAAAGCTGTGCCATGAAGTTACAAAGGGCTAAACACTAGTTAAATAGTATAGGCACCGTTTTTCTGAGAGGTCGCACTCTCCCTGTTATGGGTCTGTGTACTATCATAATATTTTTGAAGCCATAATATAAAGGTGAACAGAAGCTTTAAGTATGTCTAGAGTATCAGGATCAAGAGAGAATCTTAATGCAGTGACGGTAAAATATGGATACTGATGGAGAAAAAATCTTAGATTAAATGGAGAAGAGTCTCACTTACCTTGAGTAAGTCCTTCAGTTCCTCCATAGTAACTTTACACGCCACCTCGTCATGGACCGTTTGGCCACAGTTCTTCACCACTGACTCCAGGACCTAAGAAGTGAGGCGACAAACTTAACATGATGCCATCTGCTAGCAGAAAAGATAATGATAAACAAGACACAAACACCACAAAGACAGCATAACTGTATGTTTTAAAGTGAATAAAGCTTCACTTTAACATGTGCAGAAATCTTACCTCAAGTGCATAGAGAGCCACGTGTGGATTTTTGTCATTTAGTTTTTTCTTTATGGCCCCTATTGCATACTTAGCCCTGCAAAGACAATATGTGATATTTCTCAGGAGAATGTAAAGACAAGAATAACATTCTGGTTATCAAAAACATCAAACATCTAATAAACTATATTTCACTTATACAGGCATGAATATGTAAGACAGCAGGAGGGGACACTCACTGTGCATCTCCCTGTCGAATGAGATCACAGATCTGAAGAATAGATTCCCAGTCAGTCTCCAGCAGCAGCTGACTGGTGGCTTTATCTGCAATAATCACCAGTGGTTAGAAAGATACTGTATTCGGTCTATTGTCTATTTTTAACAAGCCATACCAAGGAACGAATAACAGACATCTTCCTAAAAAATACTTCTAAGAATTGTAAAAGCTCTGATGTGTGAGTATCGATGCTCAAATGTCAGTTTAATGGGTCTGACTCATAATGAATCATAATGAATCCCGTCTCTATGTAGCTTATGCACTCAAACTGATTTAGGGGTTGTTCCAGGGGTTGTTCTAAACAATTTTTATACTTAATTTGTGATCAATAACAGATTTTTTTTAACCAGCATCATTTCACAATGTATTTTAAGACCACCCAAGAAACATTACTTCATAGCAAATCGAGGACGATTTCAGGATAAATACACTAAAGTGTGGTTCATGGATCTGAACTTCTATAGAAGATGAATTCGACCAACAAAATAAACCAAAACCCAGGTCAGATGTTTGAAACACATTCTGCAGTTATTTTTTGTTCAAGTCTTCATGTACCGAAGAAGACAATTTACAGCATGACTCATGAAACAGCGTATACCCACTGCATAAAAACGCTCTAACGGATGAGTCTTTCTTTTCTTAGCAACATAAAGATGAGCCAAATCAGCTAACCGCCAAAAAAGGTTCCACTTGCCCACCAAATTAACTAATCAATATGTTTTCCTAAGTGTACCGCTGGTCTTTAAAGATGATAGATCAGCTGGTAGCTAGTTTTACCTGTCTGGCAGCTACATGACAACCTGTTGTTGGCCTTGCAAACTTGCAGTCCTTAAAGTATCTCACAATTAACAATACTGATTTGAACTACACAGCTTTGCTTAACAATAATTGGAAAGTGACATTAATTTGGTGGCAACATACTACAAACAACGTTAAAAATATCGTATGTGGTGCTGTTATGGAGCACAGGAGACAGTTCAGCTTCACCGCGAGCTTTAGAAAAATAGAGCGATAATATATGAGCAAGACTTTGATAATAACTGTCAATCACTGTTAGATTTAGCTCTCATATGAATTATGTTGATCAGGACTCCATACAAAACAGCTACACTGTTAGCAGGCTAAAAGCTAGCTGGCCTGGAAGCCACAGCCCTGGTTAGCGTCGGCCAAAACAATACGCTTGAAAAACATCGCACTTTGACTCGTATTTGTTTAACAGGGTACTGACCAAACAAACAAGGTGATAACTTACCAAGAAGCCTCTCAAATGTACCCCCACCTTTACCCATTTTTGATAAAAAGTCTTAAAGTAGCTTGTCGAGGTGTCTTCTTGAGTCAAACGGTACTGATATTTCTACCGCTAAGGTTAGCCTGCTAGCTTCTCTGTTAGCCACAGCTGTACGACTCTTCCTGCTTCTCACTTCCGGTGTCAAACAGCAACATCACAGGAATCCCGTCCCTCTAGTGTCTGAAAAACATAAATACAAGTACAGGTTCGAATCTGAACCAGTGTATAGATTTTATTTATTTATTTATTTATTTATTTATTTATTTATTTATTTATTTATTTAAATAAACCTGTAATTGTTTTACCGGGGACAAGTTTCCATGTAAACACAGTACTTAATGTAAAGTTTTCTTGAAATGCTGCATAAGTATCTGTTATATGCCATGCACACCCTGTGTTATCTATATGGTTTCTTTTGTATAAGGACTTTTAAGTGTGTAGTTTTTCTGTCAGAGCACTCTTTCAAATGGTGGAACATTCCTTTCACCATTCGCTTTCAGGCCTTTTCTCATGATTTTATGTCAAGTACACCAGAAATAATTAACGTGTTAAACAGTGTGCCTACCGTACATATTGAATGTATCCTTTAACATGACCTTTTTTGGAACAAGCTTTGTTGAGCTCATTCAAATTGCACGTTTTGAAGTTCCATTAGCAAATCAACTATTGTGATTGGTATTCATGTTAAGATTTCTATGAAAAACAAAATGATGATTCCCTCCATTACTGCCTCTCAGCTCTGTTTACGTTTACATAACACTCTATAAAATTATATCGGCCTTTGTTAAATACTGAGTTAAAGGTGAGTTGATAGTAGAGTCATGGGGTTCAAATCATTAGACATAATTGGTTTATGGTTTCATATGTGTGAGAACTGTGATAGTGTTGTACCTTTATACCCATTTTAAGACATTGCCCCCCTTTATTATTGTAAAATTTTAATTAGTTGGATTTGAGGGTTTACCTCATGGGGTGCA
Source organism: Labroides dimidiatus (assembly GCA_030710495.1). Lineage (NCBI taxonomy): Eukaryota > Metazoa > Chordata > Actinopteri > Labriformes > Labridae > Labroides > Labroides dimidiatus. The sequence goes on from CM061163.1 coordinate 11,288,296, forward strand.
CAATTTAGATTGCTAGGTTATACTGGTGACTCATTGTGCTTATCATTATATAAATAGTTCATTTGTCTCACTGTATGTTTTCCCCATTACAATCGTACAGTAAAACAGCACAGGCAGCCTTACTGTATTCACAGTATTACACCACCAACATTGATACAGGCCTCCTTAGGTCATATATGAGTCACTACCTGGCACTTGGAACACTAGCACCCATTGTTGCTTTGGTGCTGTTACACTCTGTAAAGTGTTATTGTGTGGCTCGGTCCTCTGCTGTATGGGACAGAAGGAAAGAAAAAACACTAGAGCCCTGCATGCCTTCACAATTGTTATTTTTATATAATGACGAGTGAAGTCCATAGCAGATGGAAGCAAATGCCAGAGTGCAATTTCCAACAGAAAAATCTAGTTTGAGATATTTATCTTAAAAAAAGGAGGATCATGTGATTGAAAATGAAGAGAATGAGACCTTGATGGTTTTGAACTATGTTTCATGAATAAGCGTTATTCCACTGTGGTTAGCATTCCACATTACATGCTCATAGACAGAGATGCTGACAGAGAGAGCCACACTCACATACAATACACATCTAATCTTCCTTTCAGTGGTAATGTTTTTGTCAAACTAAACAGTTTATTAAAGAATGGGACTGACTTTTTCAATATGCTTCTGAAAAGAAATAGCCTACAGATTGTGCAAAAAGAGCCTGTTTGCTTTCTCAGTACAGTGGAGGAGAAGCAGAATTCAAAGACTGTGAAAGAAAGAATTTTCTCTTTTGTCCCTGGTATCGAAAAGCCAAGCTAGGGCTAAAGAGACGTCAGAAAAGAAAGGGAGGACTTTTATATATCTCTCTTGCTTTCTCAAACAAACACACACAGAGCTGTATGTACACACATCCCCATTGTTCCATTGTTCTTCTCTGCTCAGCTGAACCCCTGGTAGTATTTACATAACTGAGCAAAACAACCATCTTTGAAATACTACAATAGATGCTGTCAAGCATGCACCTCAAACACATTGTTTTTTGGTGTATTTGATAAGTCTCGTGACAAAAATGTGAGCACACACAACATTCCCTTTAGAAGTGGATTTTGAGAACACTTTATTGTATTTTCAATGATAGAGAACAAAAGGTTATGAAGTATATCAGGTATGAAATCTTGAAATGAGTTCCATTTTTACCAAACAGCCTCCGGCGGCTTTCCAGAGAAACAGATGCAAACTGGAATAACATTAAATAAAAAATAATTACAGGAAGCAAAATTGGAAGACAGATATCAGGGGCATGTTTTGGGGACCTGAAGGCATTCAGACATTTTGGGAGCTCAAACATAACCTTTGACCTGTGTGGCAGGTGCCCTGCGAGGACTGCTTTCTCCACTGCTGAAGGTGGGAGAGCCTGGGATACCAGGGGGACTCGACCCAGCATAGAGCAGAGATCCTCCAATGAGGAGCAAGGCCGATGCCCCCCAGCCAATGTAAAGAGCAGGGCCGAGCTCACGCTTGTGTGGGGCTGCCACATGTGGATCGTAGAAATCCCTGATGATGGAGTGAGCCGTCCAGCAGATGGGCACAAGGTAGAGGAACCCTGCGATGGCAAAAATGGCGCCAGAGATGCGAGCAATGCGAGCCTTGAGGCTGTTCACACCAATACACTTGGTACATTTGACTCCTACAACCCCCAGAGCCAAAGCCAGACCACACATCAGGATGGAGAGCACCGTGAGGCCTCGGGCAGCCTGCATGTCACTGGGTAGAGCCAGCAAGCTGTCGTACACCTTACACTGGATCTGACCTGTGCTCTGCACAATGCAATTCATCCACAGGCCTTCCCAAATGATTTGAGCTGTCACTATGTTGTTACCGATGAAGGCAGTGACTCGCCACAGGGGGATAGCACAGACTATCAACCCACTTACCCAGCCTACGATGGACATGATCAGGCCCAGTAACTGCATACCTGTGGTCGCCATGGTTGAAGAAGTTGTTAGAATTTGTCTTATTTCAGTGTTCGTTTCAGTAGTCCAACAATGACAAGTGACAGTCTAAAGAGTTGAAAGAGTTGTGCTCCACCACTGGAACCTCAGTCTTTTCACTATTGTTGAGCTGAGCTTGGTTTGACCAGGACAGGTATCCTTAAATGACAAGAAAGAGAAAAAAGGCATTGTTTTAAATTCATTATTGTTTATAGATCTGTAAAATACAGTGTTACAAAAATATTTACAACACCCGACCACTCACAGCAATAAGCACTCCAAGAGTGCAGCAGAAAAGGCTTCTGAAGCATGTATTTATCATAATTATTTTCAGACAGGCTTTGGAGGCCCATGTTTAGTGGATTCCAGTCAGTAGCGCAGAGAATAGCCGTCTTTGACACAGCTGTGGGTGTCTTGCTACGCCTTGCTGGGTGAGTGGATTATCTCAGAAAACATGAGGAGACTGTGAACACAAGCATCTTTCATGAAAACTTGCAGAGTGGGCCAGGAGGACCTATATGTCATCTATTTATCCCCGCTCTCAGAATCCACATTTATTATCAATTCCGTGCATCAAACTCCCACCTGAACCCCAGATCAAGGGGTTCCTTAGCAACAAACATGGACCTCTTGTAGGGAAATGAATATCCTACTAAGGGGATTTTCATTCACCCAAATAAACAGTTATCATTCAAGGGAATTTGTTTTGTTACATAGAAACCATCAAATCAAGAATAACAATTTGAAGTGCATACTCAAACTGCTACATAATTTGTGTGTGAATTTCTAGAGATAATTTCATTCTCTTGAATTTCTACTCGACAAAGGAGCCAGTGCCTTCTTATTGGCACTCTGTCCTTGAGTGGAACCTGCGCCAATAAAGTGAGGAACTCTGGGCAAATGACTGTGCCCACTTTTAAGGATATTACTGCCAATATTTCAGTTTTCTGACAGCGTTTTCATACACCAGCTTCAAGATTATTAAAATGGTACTACTTAGTAATTTAACAAAAAATGTACAAGAAAACCTTTTCCTTTTATCAGTGATCAAACTTCAAATGTATTAGTCGTTGTGTCTGATTGACATTTTTGGAAATTTTACCAGTGCAAATTTAGTGCTGATGCAGGATATTTACCTCAGATGGTGTTCTCTCACTGCTCCCCACAGCTTGGTGCCACCACTCCTCTGCGCGTGTAGATCAGCTTGGGTGCCCGCTGTTGTGAATGATGGCCCTGAGAATCAGTGCAGGCCACAGGAGGGGAGGCTCTATCTCAGAGGTCAGGTGAACTGAAGCTGCGAGAGTGTTGAGCGGCTTCAACACCCAGGACTGCACTGGAGATGGGGCTGCCCTCCGAGATGCCAGCGCAAGTCTGTGTGGCAGTGGGCAGAAGCATGCGCTTGTGTGCACGGCGGCGTCAGTGTGTGAATGAGTGAATGTGTTTGAGTGTGTCTCCCAGTGCCTGGTGTACGAGCACAATGCCTCGCTGTTTTGCTGTGCCCTCCCTCACTGCTCCTCATCAACCTCTGTCCCGGCCCTGCATCCCCTCACATCCATCCGACCCGGGGCAGCCATTTTCTCCTCACTTTCGACTTTGACTCACTTGTTCATTTATGAGAGCTTTCCCTTTTCTTCCACCCTCTTCTTGCCTTTTCAATCTGTTTATGGCTTTCATTGAAGTTTCTGAGTGTAGGGAGCCAGTCCTCGTGTAGACTCTTGTTAAATTTTCTGGCAAAATGAGCTTCATTGGCTATTCAGTACAGATTCATAAATACATAAATATATTTGACATACAAGATTGATATGTAAAATACAATTAATAGCTAAAAAATTTATGAACTCTGTATATTTATAAATGATGAATGATGTTTGTTGATTAGATGCTGCAGAAACTTGAACAGATTGTCAGGGGAGCAGCATTTTTGCTTCCATGCAGGCGTCCAGGACTGAAGAAAGGATGAAGTCTGTCTGTAAATGTATCCGTAAAGGTGTGAATGTGAACTCCAGATTCAGCACAGAAAAAGGACACACGTCCCTCTGTGTAGTCCACAAACACGCCCACTGTTTTTGGCCTCTGCTCCAGAGCCACTGAGGTCACAGGAGAGGTGTTAGCGATATACTCGCCTCCAGGCCTCAGGCCTAAAGTCCAGAAACCATTAGCAGGGCAGACAGTGAACTTGCCTTTCCTGTTTATGGACTGTCTGACAACACCCAGGGTCCACTCGATCTTCTCCCCGACCTCCACCTCCCAGTAGCACCGCCCACAGCTGATGCTCTCTTTGGCCAACACATTTGCAACACGGTCAAAGCGCTTGGGGTGATTAGATACCTCCTGTATCTTGTCTGTTTGTCTCACCTGTTTTCTGTCATCTGAGATAGAGAGAGAGGGGTGGGCTGTCTTGGCACTCAGATTGACATCCGCTGAAAAAGATGGAAGAGAAGTGGATCAGAGAGCTTGGATATCTAAGACTTAGGGACTGTAAAAAAAAAAAGTTCTGGAGCAGGGAGGGGTTTGAATTTTATACTTCTTCTCTCGAATGGTAGGACCCTCCTAACAGTGTCACTATTGACTTCAACGAAATGTAACACCCTCCTCAAATATCAGATCTTAAAAGCTTGGGGCCGGGCTCAAACATTGTTCTTTCTTCTCTTCTCCTATAAACATGTTGGTCTTGTTCTTCATATTTGTTTCCGCATAGAAAAAGAGGCTTACCTGTGTATTTCTCTATCCTTTTTAGTTCTGTCAAAAGAGAATCATGGGAAAAATTATTGTCACTGATATGGATCACCACTTCTTATTCAAACACCTGAAAACATTTGAATTTAATTTAATTTAATTTAATTTAATTTAATTTAATTTAATTTAATTTAATTTAATTTAATTTAATTTAATTTAATTTAATTTACCAGATTTAGAGAGCCTGTTGACTTCTGCCTTCATTATTTCCATCACCTCTGACAAAGCTCGCCTGGTGACCCCGACACAAGGGTCTGTTTCAGCGGTAACCTTGGACCAATCCTTCATCTCAGAGGGGCACAGATTGGACACAATGTTCTGCAGGATATGGATAAAGACATGACATGTCAGGGACTCAGCATCTTTTATAATCATTGTCAGTGTTATTCTGCTGATGTGAATTACCACTGTGACTTGCTTCACATCTTCACTCTGGTCACCATTGACAGGAGTCTGAGGCTCTGGGTCAGAGCTCTCTTTCCTCAGCACCTGAATCTCCTGCTTCAGCTCCTCCACGAGTGTCTCTACCCTCCTCTCCTCTTGGTTCTGCTTCTCCTCTATTGCTGCAACCAGCGCTTTGTGACTCTTCTCCATCTCATTTACGAGAGCAGAGAAGACCTTCTGACTCTCCCGCACCTCTCTGAGGTAAGAGTTCTGGTGGACAACGTGAGTCATCAGCATTCAAAGTTTTACATTTCTTCACAAATATTTGAATGCTACACTCGCTTTGAATCAAACCTTTTGGAGCTGGAGGGAATATTTTAGCCGTTCTATCTTCTGCAGCCTTTGTTGAATCATTTGTTCCACGTCTATAACCTGCATCAGAGACACAAGAGCTCAAACATGTATACAAAACTGATCACTTTTAAACAATTTCTATGAAATATCGGACAAAAGTACCATTTCCTCTTCAGGTGCTTTCTCTGGACGAGTTTTCCTGTAATTGTCTGAGACGTCAGCCAGAATTCGGTTGACGCTGAGGTCAGGCCTGTCAGCAAACACTCTCCTACAATGGGGACAGTACCGGCTCTGGTGTCGTGCCCAGTAGTTGCTGAGACAGGACAGGCAGAAGCTGTGTCCACATGGAGTGGTTACTGGGTTGTTGAAGATGTCTTTGCATAGAGAGCACAAGAAGTGCTTCTCAGAGAGCAGGCTGAAGGTAGAGGCCATTTCCTAAAAACCATAAAGGGAAGTTTGGTTTGTGGTGCAATATACATTCAGCTGGCTTCTCAGCTTTTTGGGGAAATTAAAATTGGAAATTTAAAGAAGAAACAGCAAAATGAACTCAATCTGGTTTCCAGAAGTATGAGATAAACTCTGAACTGAAATATTTGGAGCATCTTCTTGTCAGCTTTGGATTAATTTTTAACAATATTATAGTGCCAAAGGGTCACAACAATATGTGAGAAGGCAGAATGCTTTATTGAGTTAGAGGAAAACCAAGTTCTGCTACATAGATATGAATGGGTAAATGTCCCCTTTGTTGAACTACCAACATCAAAGTGAGGAGGGGCTCAACAACAAACTTTTTTATGCTTAGTCCTCAGTCACCCAAACTCTTTATAGTGGCAAACTGTTTTTCTGAGTTGTGAATAGTTTTAAAGACCAAATAGTTGATGGTTTTCTTAAAACTTCACATGCAACAGAAAGATTACTTTAATAGTTTAATCCTGAAGGTAAATCCTTTTAGAATATTAGCTTCTCTGAGTACTTTGGAACATGAATAGAGCCCAAACTTTCATTTAAAGAGGGGGTATCATGCTTTTCCATATTTTAAACGCATATATAAAATAACATTGCTGGATGTTTATACTAAACGTGTGCATATTTTCAAACCGCTATATATTCACATGCTGTTCACATGCTGCTCAAAACAATGAGTTCTAAAAATAGCACGAGATCTTCATGAGGCTGAAAAGATGAGGTCATTGCATCAGAATTTCCTTACTGGTTCATAACCTGTTGGAGGGCTGGGCCATAAACACCAATGTCTGCCCATAGCTATAATAGGTGTCCAGAGGGCTGACCAATCAGAGGGCAGGGGGTTTGGAGTGGGGAGCCTTAAAGATACAGCAGCATTTCAGAGGCAGAAATAGGGGTGCTCTCAAACACCATTGTGAGAAAATTGGGTGTTTTTGAGCTGTAAATCATGTACTATAGGGGTACCAGAGGGACAGTTTGTAGCCTAAAAAAAGCACAATACCCTCTCTTTAATGTTCATATAAACAATATGAAGGGCTCTACAGGAAAGTCTGAATGAAGTGGACAATTTTGAGTCACACTTCATACAGGACTGTCACACCCCCTTACACCAGACACTGTTCACTCTGTCTTTCTGTGTTTTCATACTTATTTGATTTGCTGACTCATTCATTTACCCTCCACGGTCATTTCTTAACCTGTAACTTCATTAAGTCTGTTTTATTCATATATCCATAGGATGTCCCATCTGACCCCTCAGAGTGAAGATTATCTAGAAATAAATTCTGCTTTACGTCCAGCACTAAGAAAAACATCTGAAGGTTATATTTATGTCTGTGATCATTGAGGACTTCATGATGTAGCTCTGCCGAATCGCCATTGTGTCCTTTATGATTTGTTGGGTTGGATATAGCAATTAATTTCTGGACATTTCCCCATTTTCTATGCAATATTGAAAGCTTTTCAGCTCATCTCTGAGCCATTCTCTGTTCTTCATACCAGTTACTAACCCTTTAAATTGGTCTTCCTCACTGTTATAAATGCCTTTCTCTGCAATCCACCAGGGTAGAAGGGTGGAATGAAATACCTCAGTATTACATAAATTTAAGAGTAGTGTGTGATCTTTATGGCTGCTAACTTGGCCAAGGCCATCTCATAAAAGACTCTTAACCTCAGTATGTCCTTCTCGTTTAACGAAGGTACAATAAAAAGGGTTTGAAAGTCAGAAAGGTTAGAAATCATTGGTATAATTTTGATTAATATGTAACCTTCAGTAAGCTTATTCAAGCTATATCATACTTGTAAATTAGAAGATATCAGATCATGGAAAAAAAATATGGTGGAAGCAAAATTACTGCTGAAATTATTTTAAGTTGAAGTATAAAATTAAGAAATCATTATGTAAAACAAAAGTACATCAAAACTGCACTTTAAAAAAAAATTAGCTGTTTACTTGTTGTTGGCAACTTTCAAGTACTGTGTGTGCCAATATTGCTTCAAGGTTTTTGTCAGTAAATATTTTTAATTATTTCAGTTTATTGTATAGATGTCTAGCCAATCTGTGAAGCACTCTTATTCCCAGGGACGACATGTTCTGAAGCATAAAGACATTCCTCCCATAGTGTGCAAGGTCACACACACACACACACACACACACACACACACACACACACACACACACACACACACACACACACACACACACACACACACACAAAGGACCCGATCTCTTTTTAATGATGAGGACCATCTGATGCTGTGGTGAGAGCTCCCCACAGTCACCCACAATGTTTTCTTTGGCAAGGTCGAAAGAATTTCTTTGTTTGAGTAACCATTAGGAAACCGAGGACGGAAGCCAGCTTTAAGATAGGATGTCAAGCATGTAGTCAAACAGGTAATAACTAAAGCATTACATCACCAAGCAAAAACTTAAAACTATAACATTTGTTTTAGTGTGATTTCTGACGACTTCGTGTTCTGATATTTAAGTGAGAAACACCTGGATTATGCAACATATTCATGAATGATTAACAGGTCTGATTTGAGTGTGTGTGCCGGGTAAGAAGGCAAATAGTTTTCTAAAAATAGATCAGAAACTTCTTTAAAAACACTGACTTACTCAAGTGTTGACTTCTTACTTCTCCAAAAAGACGACAGGCGGCCTTTTATCAACAGTTAATCCTGTCCAGATAACACTCAAGTCACAACTTCAGGCCAGCAAACCCATAGATGTTGCAGGTGGTGAACACTCAGCAGGTGATCTAAGGTGTAGCTGAGTGTGTGTGTTGACTCAGAGAGGGGTTGGCTTTAGACAAAAGATCTCTCAGCTTGAGACTCCACCCCTGTTTTGTTATCTGAGCTCCACTTCCACCCACAATGAGATACAAGGAAATAATGAGGGGTGCATTAAATGTTTGGCGGTTACATAACAACAAACTCACATGTACCTCCATGAATCACAGAAAAACTTTATTTAAAATACAGATTGATATTAGTCAGGCATAAGATTTACTGTTTTCAAACATTTGTGATTCCCTTAATTTACATAGCTGTTGCAAAGTTTAGAACAAGTTTGCTTAACCTAAAAGGATTGATTTATTCCTTAATCTAATTTGTTACAAGATACATATAGCAGAAACAGAATGATCATATCATGTTAAGGTTTCCGTCTCAAGTGTATTACTCAAACAATGCTTTCATGGACGAGATGCAAAGAAGCGATTAATGAAGATAGAGTTGAAATTAAGTCTGGCAGGAGGAGCCACTCTGTCCTCCATGTGCTTTATAGCTACATGAGCTGTTCCTCCTGCTGATCCACCCACTGCACCACCCATAATTCCATAAAGAGCCATCCCCCCAGGCCCCTCAATGGACCCCACTAGTGCACCCATAATAGCTCCAATACCAAATCCTATCCCCAGTCCTCTGGCCAGGGAAGTTCGAAGCCACCCGTTGTCCATCTCTGCCTTGGCTCTGATCTCAGCACCCTCGTTGCCACTGCAGACGTCCTTGTCCTCCTCAATGTGTTTCTCTAGCTCAGTCCATGCTTTCTCTATATCTGCTGACCTCTGCCTCCTCAGCCTTTTCTCCTCCTTCTTTACAAAGTCCTCTGCTTTCTGGAAGGTGCTGCTGGTGAAGAACCCCCCTCCTAATGATGCCACCATGCGCTCAATCTTCTGGAGCAGCTCTCTGTCTTTGCTACGATCCCTCCAGTTCTTGCTGAAAACATGAAAGCGCCCGTTGTATTTCTCGATCAGCTCTCGTAGGTACCAGTCAGTTTTCTGAACTTTCTTTTCCAGAGCAGCTCCCTCCAGGTTTCCATCATAGGCGAGAAGGACCATGCAGCGTCTCATACAATTTCTTCCAAAGCGTTTCCTCAACAGTTTGGGGGCTCTCAGGTCATTTAGAGAGATATTTTCCATGTCAAAGGCAACAAGAAAGGCATGAGGGCCAGGGATACACAAGCACTTGGACCTTCTTAGCTCTCTCTTCCTCTTGGGTCCAGATATATCCTTATCATACATGTTCGGGCCATTGATCACAGCCACTCGTCTACCAGCAAGTTCACCAATATTCTTCCTGCTGTCAGAAATGCACGTTGTATCTTTTGAAAACTCCTCTCTTCCCAGTAAGGCATTTGTTAGTAGAAATTGCGAAGGTCCACTGTTACCAACAATCATAAGCCTTAACTCTGTGGTAGATCCTAAGACAAAGCAGAGTTCAGTTTGAGAAAAACAAAGCAGAAGGTGAATGTGAAGGCTAAAATTGTTAACAATTCATAAAAGTGTGAACCCTCAAAAGGAAAACAGCAAGCCTTTCCAACACTGAAAGTAGGAATAATATGAGTTTGAATTTTGGCTGATAATTACTGCTCTGTAGCATGTAAGCTAAAATATGCCACCATGACACATTTCCATTACATATTGATGTAGTGAGCTTACCTTTCTTCCTTTTATCCATTTGATGAGTTTACAGCCCAGTGAAGTCTTTTTTAAATAGAAGTTTAGAAGTTCTTGAATTCTTGGCTTCTCAGTGGACTGAACTCATCACTGTAACACTTGCAGTCATTTAATGAAAACAACATGCTCTCTCTCTCTCTCTCTTTCTCTCTCTCTCTCTCTCTCTCTCTCTCTTTGTTGAGGATGTTATTAGGTAACAGGTTAATATTAAGTGGAAAATATCCTGAGGGTGTCAAGCTGCAGTTGGCAAAAACATTAACATTTATTGACTTTAAAAAATGAAATTCAGTTACTGTAACGTTAACTTAGGTTTAGGTGAAATACTGGATGACATGACAATCATATTTTTCAAAGAATTGTGCAGAATTTTCAGTGAAGTGAGTGGACACTTAAAAATTATAAAAGCTTTTTTTTTTTTTTATAAATAACACATGATGAGTTCTTAAGCATTTGATTCAGTATGTATTAAGAGTCTGCTTTTAAAGGTGACCTAAAGTTACCCCACAGACAACTGACCAGACTCTTTCTTTCATGGAGTCAGAAAAATCAATAGCTCATTAAATTACTTTGATGTTGTGTGGGTAGAGCACAAATTTGTGTGCTAAAATTAGACTACTGTCTTTATGCACTGACAACACATGTCTGTGTTTACAATGATCTGGTCGTGTTTAACTTGGCTCTAATGCAGAGAGGGTATTCCTAACAGGATGCATGATGATAAACCAAGCAGGAACAGAAAAGAAACTGAAAAGTAAACAAAACTCTCTTTCACCTCGAGCAGTGTCTCCAGTATCCAAGCTTTATTTCTCTTGAAATAAAAGATTATAATAATATATATAATAGAACTTAAAGCAGTACCTGTTATTTAGAATTGTAAGTAAAGTTAAAAACTATATATATATATATATATATATATATATATATATATAGATATAGATATAGATAGATAGATAGATAGATAGATAGATAGATAGATAGATAGATAGATAGATAGATAGATAGATAGATAGATAATTGCCAAAATGATTGTCTTTATTGTTCAAACATTTAAAAGATTCATTAAACACATTTAGAGGTTCTCAAATGATTTCTGTCCTGAGCTTTCCACTGCGGCACTTGTTAATTGCAACATCTTTAAGATGGCTTAAGGGCTTTAATTTTGTATGTTAGAGCATATCAAAAAGTTAAATTCAGACTTAATGTGTATTTTTCAGCAATCACAATGATGTTAACAACATAGTAGGGCCCCAGAAACTTTATATTCAAGTAAAATGAATAAAAAAAATCCTAACCTTGCATTTTAAAGTAAAGAGAGCTTTGAAGGTCAAGTATCTGAATCTACCCCTGCAACAGATGTTTTACTATGGAAAAAAAACAGTCAGAGAAAACTTAAAAAAATATATAATACAAATACTGAAAAATAAGCAAGCGTTTATGTCTTATTATTGGTTAAGAAATGTCTTATAAGACTTATTGTTTGACACAATCACCTGACAAGTCCACAAAAATACCATACCAATGACAAATCATCATGCCATTGGTGTTTTGCAGCGCAGCGCCCCTGTGCGGTCAACTTTAGAACAAAGAAAAAAAAGAAAGTAAAACAGACTTACGTATTACGTATCCTGATTGTATGACGTCACATACACCAGGAAGTAAATTCAAAGGATGTAAACACACTACGGATGACCTTTCTTCTGCTTGTATCTTGAAGTTTCGGCTGTATATCGATCACTTTTAAACTGATTTGTGAAAATGATAAAATCGTGCTTTATTTAAATAATTTTTAACCCTGTGTTTTTACGTGAAGCCGTTTTGAAGTGGGACATTACCTTTCCAAGCCATGTTGTCATGGAAACTTCGATGATCAGAATGATTAAGCGCCCAACGACTGCAGCTGCTATAAAAAGTCATGTCTCGTGATCCAATGGGGAGCAGGCTCATTTATGGATATAGACCGCTAACTGTTTGAAAGAAACACGTTACTAAAATGATCAGACGCACGTTTCCACAAGTAGCACGTGCCCTATCTCCCGGTCACCGCTGTCTCACTGACACTTCTGGCGGAGGAGTAATTCAATTTGAGCCGCCAGGCTCTGCAGATCTCATCAAGCAAGCGTCTCTCTACGTCCACGTGAGCTAGTGCCCAGTTTGACTCATTAAATATTTCAGTACAGAGATGTACACGTCTTCAGAAGCACATTCATGCATGCAGTGTTTCAGTCAAGGCGTTTTTTTTGCCTGCCATGTCTACAAAAAGTTAGCCAGGATTTTCTTTAAAATCATCTCTTCCCTCTTTTTCCAGTGGCCTTACTGTCTCAGACGGTGTTCCTACTGCAATTTCAACAAGTACATACCTAGAGAAAATAAAGATGATAAAATGACTCAGTGCCTTCAGCGAGAGACAGAAACGTTGCTGCACCTAAGCAATGTGTCCTGGTATGATCATTTATCACCACTCTCTTGTAAAATCAAACTGTATAATCTAAAGTCTCTGCTTACACTCAGTTTTGTTCCTCCACGCAGCATCTCCTCAGTATTTTTTGGTGGTGGGACACCAAGCTTGGCTCACCCCTCAACCATTGCTGCAATCCTCGACACCGTTTCCAAACAGGTGAAACTCTCACAAACAGCAGAGGTCACGCTCGAAGTCAACCCCACACCTGAAGGAATGTCGAAGTTAGAGGACTTTTGCCATGCAGGGGTAAACCGATTCTCCATTGGTGTCCAGGTGAATATGCAGTCTGTAAAAGAGTAGTTACAGAGGATTACAAATTAGGAATGTGAGTCATATTGTCTGTATTTAACATTGAAGTCTTTCAGTCTTTGCAGAAGGAGGATTTGAAAGTTCTTGGAAGAGACCACAATTGGCAGCAGGCTTTGCAAACCATCAAAGAGGCCATGAGGTTGTGCCCTGGGAAGGTGTCTGTGGATGTCATGTTCGGACGGCCCAAGCAGACTGTTGAATCCTGGGAAAATGAGTTATCTGAGCTGCTGAAGGTGTGCGACGACCATGTGTCTCTGTATCAGCTGACCTTAGAGAGAGGCACCCAGCTGTTCAAACAGGTACAACAGGGAGAGCTGTCCTTGCCAGCTGATGATGTGACATCAGAGATGTACCAGTGTGCCAGGAGGATCCTCCAACAGAACGGCTTCCTGCAGTATGAAGTGTCAAACTTTGCAAGACATGTAAGTGCTCAGTAGGAAATTAGACAATGTGTTTTAATCAAATAAAATACCAAGCATTATTAACCGTGTTCTGTTAGGATTGCTGCTAATTATAGGTCTGAGTAATATCTGTGACTAATTTTCAGCTCTTGTTTTGTTTTGTGAAAACTTGTCCTCGATAACACAAGGCGTCACAAGACAGTCACAAGGCAGACTTCATCAACATTCAAAGTGAAAAAATCACAACATCATAATAATGCTTAATTTTCCCCAACATAGAATGCAGTGAGTCATCACAATATGAGCTACTGGAAAGGGAGACAGTACATCGGGGTCGGCCCAGGTGATGTTTCATTTAAAGTGGCTGTTCATGAAAGTTTACTTGTGAAAGGTTTGTCTCAACACTTTGGTGTTTGTGGCAGGGGCCCATGGGCGGTTTGTTCCTCAAGGAGAGGGAGGCTTCACACGGGAGGCCCGGACCCAGACTCTAGAGCCTGACGTGTGGATGTGTGAAGTCCAACAGAGGGGACATGGGACACGTAGGAGGATACGGCTCAGCCATCTTGAACTGTGAGTTGTAGTGCTTTTCCGTCTTGTGAGCTAATTTGGTCATTGTGCAGAAAGGGGCAGCTGCTGTTTCCAAAATCACTCTGTCCATGTGAAATGTTGCAGTAATGCATCAGCCAAACAAAGTGTAATGTAACACAGTGTTAGAGGTCGATGTACATGTGTGTGTCCTGTCAAACATTATGTCCCTGTGAAAAGCTATTATCAGCCCTGTCCTTGTTATAATCATGTTGTAGTCACACTGTAGCTCTAGAATGACTGATAATTATAAAAGATTTTTTTTTATTATTTGCAGTTTGGAGGAGGTGTTGGTGATGGGAATGAGAATGACGGAGGGCATTCATCACAAGGTGAAGCTTAGGAGATAACACATTTTGAATGAAATTAAACCACATTTTCAATTGAAAACAATTCTGTTTAATTGACTCTGTTAAGTGTCCAGTTAATTAACTAAAATGTCATGGTGGTGTTTGTGTTCATTTTCTGGTCATTTAGCACTGGGAGTTGTTTAGCCCTGAACTGGGACTGATGGAAATCTTTGGTACATCCATGGAAGTCCAGGAGTTTCTGCAAAGTGGGAAACTTATTCTTGATGAAAGGTGACTTATAACTTTAGAGAATCTTTGATTTAGAGTTGTTGTTTTTATGCTGGGAGTGGAAGATAAAGGAGGTCTCATTTTACTTTTTACAAGTGATTCACATAGCTGATTTGACCAAACATTTTCATAATCAGGATAAAAGTCTTCGCTGCACACAACTTGAAAGCTAAATGCAATGAACTAAATATCTAAAGAGTTGTGATCACTTTCCAATACAACAAACCTATTGTTGTAACTGTATCTAAAGTTTATCTTTTTATTTTCTTTCCAGGGGTCTGCGTTGCTCCTTTGATGGACTGGCTTTACTGGACAGCATGCTGCCGGCTCTCCTTGTGGAGCTGGAAGGACAAATAAGTCCAAGACTGAAAGGTGACCATCATTCAGGTGGACAAACAAAGAGGACTCTTCTATCACATGATGACACTTATGTTAATACAGCAAGGTAACGCCCCAGAAAGCACAGATAAAAACAGGAATAATCTGTATGTTCATGTCCATATCAAAGAATTGTATAAGCAATAACTATCTGTAGCAATAACTGTGCCTTTTCTTACTCTGGTCACTGAGAATAAAACCAGACGTACATATTTTACATGTGTGTCATATTATATGGATTCAGTAAATATTTCCAGTCACCCCGGATGCTTTCATGCAATCATGCTGGTGCAAAACATTACTCCCTCAGTTCCTAAACTAACATCTAAACCAAACTATCGCTCTCATACTGCAATGCAGATAACGTATTGGGATGACGCATGTGCCTTTCAGTGCGTGTCTTTCTTAAAAACAGGTGATTTTTTTTCCTGTTCTTTCAAAACACGTGCCAAGAAAATGAATGTAACTTCACTTCACTCCATGTTTTAGCAGTCACACTGACTAACAGATGCACTTCAGCGTGTGATCCTCACAGACAGAGCGTTCATTATAACGTCACACGTGAATATGGCTTCATACAATAGCTGCCTGTGCGTGGTCTTTTCACACTGTTAACCATAATAGACTGAGTGCAATCTGAATGAGAATTCTTTTCACAGCTGGCTCCCTCTGGATCATTAGTGCATCCTTAAGGATAGAGTATCTCTCCGCTATTTTGTTTAATGACTTTATTATACCTGAATCCACTGATAAAATCTTAATTCATCTGTTATATTTCATTCACTTTTCATTTTTTTGTTTCCTTGGATTTGTTTTTTGGAGAGTCTATGTAACGTGGCATTTATATCTAAGACAAAAAGGCACAATGCTAAAGATACATGGCCTTCTAAGTTTGAATACAGTTGCACAAAAATGACAAATGAAGGGGACAAAATGATGAGCTATGAAAGATTAATAATAAATAGTCAATTAGGTTTAAATGGAGAAACAGGAAACAGCTGTAAACTTACCAAGCTAACTGAAGTGAAATTAATGTCACTGATCTTTTTTATATAGTTTCAGTTTTTCTCTGCATTCAAACGGAAAGCTAAGAAGAGACAGGAAATGTGGGGAGAATATAGTGGAGGAAGACATGTGGGAAAAAGATTGTGGGAGGGAAATGTATCAGCAGCTGCAGCAGGAAAGACCATGGCCTCTGACGATTTGCTTTAATTCAAAACTGATGCCCTAAAGCAGGTCATTTTTATCTCATTTTTGGTAAATGTAAACCAGATAGTACTTAGTACAGTCTTTCAAAAACTGGCCCAAATCTTCATGACACAGAGTAAAAGACGTGAGCACTCATCAACGGGGATGTTGTTTTTCATGGAGCTTGTTTGGTGGGTTTTTGCACACTGCCCATTGGTGTTTTCTTCAGTAATCTTGTCCTCTAAAAAGCAGGGGAAAATGTGACTGGCTAAAATCAATCTTCATCCTGTCTAAACTTTTTTTTTCACCATAGCAAGACTTGTACTGCTGCGTCTGTGATCAAAGGTTTAGTAGAGGAAATTGGAGGGCTTTTAAAACTGCGGACAGTATTTATTCAATTTTTCAGCAAGATTTTGCTCACACTGAATCTAAGCTTTTCTGTTCATCAAACGTTTCTTTTCACAAACCAAGGCCACTCTGAATACACAGCTCATGAAGCAGCTCCTCCGGTCAGCCTTAAGAGTGAGTGGGCTGGAAGTGAAAGAGTTTCTTACTAGCATCAGGATATAAATGGATCTTCGGCTGAACTGCAGAACAGTCAGGTCAGAGCTGAGTGTGGGCTCTCTCCATGGTGCTGATTTCACTGAGTTCAGTGTGCCTCTCACCTCCCCCTCATTAACAAACGATGCTCTTACTCGTTGTTTCCTGCAGACACCATGGTGAAACATGAGTGTGTACAGTAGTGGTGATGATTAATCAGACTGTTTCACACCCGGAGAGTCGTGTGAGAATCGTAAATGTGAACAAGCACTCGTGTCTGACAGTAAGAAGACGTTTAAGGTCGGTGTCTGAGTCATCTCCACCCACACACACTTACGGTTATGTTACTGAATAATGATTGTTTGCGTCCCTAACAGTGTAAAAATATGTCCCTCGGTCATTTTGGGTGATTATATTATATTATTATTAAATGTCCGAAAATAAACACGTTGATTAGAAAAGAAGAGAACACAGATGAAGTTAATAAAATATGTTTTTATTACAACAGTTTGATAATACACTTGATAAAATATGAATGCACTGGTCCAGCCAGGTGCTACAGAGTATAACTCCTTACATAATACAACATTGCAGCATACTACTACAATTGGTTTTTCGAAAAGGCTCACGATTCATTGAATCTGACACCTCTCGGGTTTGTTGTGTTTGGTGCTGGTTCTCAGCACAAGACGCAGGTCGCTGGTGAAGCTCGGGCGGCGAGCCAGTGGGTCCGTGGCAGCGCAAGGCGCAGTGAGATCCCGCGTGCGGCTCCATCTCCTGCCCCGCTGTCCAAGGTACAGAGACTGATAGGTTAGGAGAGGTACCACCTGGTGCCGCGATGGAGTCGTCTCGTCGGGCAGTCCACCCAGAGTGGCTATCGCTTTGAACATCGCGTCCAGTCCGGTTCCGTCTTTGGCTGAGGTCTCAAAGAACATGACATCCTCACCGAGGATTTCTGTCACCTCAGACCACCTGACGACTCTTAGTTCTTCCAAGTCCGCTTTGTTCCCGCAAATCACGGCCGGGACCCTCGCGGGATGTTTTAATTTAAGCAACTTTGTCTTAGCAGCTTTGATCTCGTCGAGCAGCTCACAGACTTCGCTGAAAGACTCTCTGTCACCCAAACTGAACACGAGCAGAAAGATGTCACCTGAGGAGAAAAGGAGATAATTAAGAGTTAGCTATTTAATACTATTTCATGGATAAAATTGTCAGAGCGAGGCTGTGGTATTTCCAAATAAACTGCGTAAAACAGCAATGACTCCTGAGGAGGGTGCTCACCTGTCAGTATGGATAGCCTTCGTTTGGCAGGAAAGTTCCTCTCGCTGGCAGCGTCCAGCAGATCCACCTGGTAAGCCTCCCCATCAATGTGAAACAGCTTCCTGTGAAAGTCCTCGGTTGTGGGCTCATAGTCCTCCTCAAATTCTTGACCCAGGAACCGCTGGATGATGTTGGTTTTCCCTACTCTTGGCGCACCAAGCACAACTATTCTATGACAGTTTCTTGGCTTGGTCAGACCCAGCTCCAGCAGATCTACGGACCTCTTTGGGACTCGATCAGCCGAAACCTGCCGATTGCCTGAACTAGAGGATCTACTTGTAACCACTCCGTTATCCTGTTGCCTCCAGTGGCCTTTGACGGTTTTGATGATACCCATGCTTGTCCTCGATATGTTTGAGACTTTGGGGTGCTGGGTCGCTGGGGTGAGGGCTGCGCTCTGAAGGACTGGATGCGTGCGTGATTGGTTGTGAAGCTCGGCAAAAGAGTTGAACATTTCGAGGATGCCATCAACGGGAAGGTAAAACTTCTCTGTTGTGTTCATCTCCCTGTTCTCTTCAAGCGTCGCCGAGGAATCTACCAACCCAGCTGCTGCCCCATGTGTGCGCTGAAAGTGAGCTGAGCATCGTCCTTTATACCGTCTCAGCGAGCGCAGTCTCTGCGTCACCATCTCATGGAGAGAACACTCTCCTTTTATAGAAGCATAAAGCATCCTCAGGACAAAAAAAGCTCTCCAAATCTCTACTGAAGACTCTTGTTATTTTCCTCAGAAGAAATTAGTGTCTGGAAATATACAGAGAGAAGTGTTCACTGGTTTACTTGGCAAAATATGAGCCGATATAAATTCAACATTTGAACGTTTACTTCTCACATAAAATCATTGTAATCAAAAGTGATCTAGAACCTAATTAAATGGTGGATATTTTTAGCACACCATTAGCAGGTGTTTCCCTGTCTCCGTATGATTAGTGGTTGGATGGATTGATAGTGTCCACATAATTGCTCAATCCCTGTAGTCATGGACACTGGGTGTTTGGAGTGTGAGCACTAATTCATTGTACTCATTGTGTTCTTTCCCAACATGGTCATTGTGACAGTTTTTTTTTTGTTTGCACCTGCTCGTTTCTATCTGCAAGTGGCAAATGTTTCTTTTTTTCTATCCAGAGGAACTTTGCATATTCTGACATAACTGTGCATTTGGGATTTTGTTATCTGTACACAACCTCCGCTGTTTTCCACACTGATCACGATATGCTGTATGGGCTGGAGAAACAACTCACTCTCTGCTACAGAGTCAGAGCTGGGGGGATGAATCCTCTGCAGTACAGCTGCACCAATCCGATTTTATTTTCACCCTTGTAAAGAAATACTGGATACATCCTTTAAAGGGTGTAAATCAACACTGTTCTAAAGGGAAACGGTTTCGACTTCTGTGCAACTTTTAAATGCAGGATTCCACTAAACAACAGCTACTTTCTGCTCAATAAAGCCTTCCTTTTGAGAAACCAAGGGCACTCTGTATAGAAAGCCCACACGCGGTTACCTGGAGACTGGGTGTCACATGCAGTCATACGCAAAAGCAAGGGTGATTGAAAAGGAGAGTGCAACATTAAAAGGTGCATTTCAATAGAAAAGGAAGTAGGAAAAATATACACAGGAAAATTTAATAAGACATTTTCTCTTGATTATAGAACAGTAACAGACAGATGAAAGTCAAACTTGTGATTTTTAAACAGATAAAACTTTTGGATTGTTAAGCCCTCCCAAACAGGAATCTTGTTCCCCCCAAACAGAAATAAAAGGGAAAAAAATTTGTTCAGCCAAATAGTGAACAGATTGCTAAGACAGTGAGGTAGTTTCCAGCTTGTGACTGGGTGGGCAGCTTACAGCCCACACTAAAACTCCACTACTAGATGGTGGGTTTGAACAGACTCTGCACTGCAGCATTTGCAACAGAAAGTAGGACAGAGCACAATTATCCAGGGTGCAGTGAATGAATTAAGAATGAATAAAGCTGATATGAAAGTGCAAATTAATAAAGAATATAAAGAATTAAATTTGATGGCAGTGAAAAGGCAGATAATCATGTAAGCATTCTGAGAGAGGGATGCACATTTAATATATTCAGTATACTGCATAGATTGAAAAAAGGCCTCTGGAGCAAATTACATGTTTCATATGATGTAATGCTGCATGTTGTTATACATTTTCATCCCAAACTGTGGTACAAATAAATTGCTTTGAAGGACATAACCAATAAACCTCTGTTATAAGAACACACAATAATCTATTAAACCAACCAGAGACCTGCAGAGCCCTCCCGGGGGACATTTCATTCTGTTTCCTATCCTGACTTAAGCTACCTGAGTGGCGTCCAAAGGGCACTTGTGCGGGGGGTCTGAGTCCAAATGCACTGACAGTTCTTTTCACTCAGCACTGCCCTTCTAAAACTCCAAAACGCTCCACTTACGTAATACTTACTGAAGTTCACAACAGAACATGTGTGACCTCTCATCATATCAAAGGCAAATGATGCTATTTGTCTGATTTTGAAGAAGCTAATGGAAGCATTAGGGATACACCCACACATTTAACCTATAAAGCTCACCATTTGTCATGTGTTGTGCGTCATTACAAGCCAAACCATCCCCAGTGTCAGCACACTGTCAGCACAGACTAATAGCTGGTAATTGCATGTGCACAGACTCCCACTGACACTCACCTGTTTACTCCCACTCATATCACCTAAAATAGAAACCATTTCCCCCTCTTAATTAATTACACTCAGGTTTTCATTCATGGAAACTATAATTAACTCAAACTGTCCCTCATTGGAGATATCTGATGATTCACTGCATCTATTAGATCACAGAGAGGCATTAACTCTGTCATCTGTGTGATTTTAAAACATAAATTACAGAAGATGAGATACAAATGGACCCATGCTAATGATGAAACAGAGGAAAGCTGTTTGTTAAAGGATCTGTATTCATACCAACAACAGGGGTAGGTTATGTAACCTGCATCTGATCAGAGAGACATAACAGCACCTTATTCTGAACTGCTTGCATTGGCTTTTTAACTATCTAATGTGGAAAACGCAACAAATCTGATACCTTTCAAATTTGCCCTGTAAGTGCTTCTCAGATGTGAAAATGTGCCAACTCTCTTCAACGTTAAGCTCAACATCTTTGATTTTGATACAATAAAAAAACAGACATGTCAGTGTAAATATTGAACAGGATTCTCAGTGTGCAGCCAACTTGTGTACTCTGGTGCCAGCATAATGCTGGGCTAACCTGAGGAAGCTGCAGGCAAAACACGATCACAGTCAAGTCATTGAATTTAACTGTGCTTTGTGGAATAATTTATGCCTTCCAACCTTTTCTGCTGTTAGTCACACTCAACATTCAATGGATTAACATAGGAAATAACAGTTTGAGATTGTGCTCATGGAAATAATCATTGCTTTAACCCAAATGATACTCCTTTGATATAGATTTTCAGGGTTAAAATCTGGAACTGTCCTTGAGGCATAAAGACGGCTCTCCAGCAAATGAAATTAATCCCTTACACTTTTGACTACAAATTCTCAGAGACAAAGGAATGACACGCCAGAGTGTCATGATGCTATGACAGAACAGAACAACAGAAGTCGACTTTGGGGGATAAATCCAGATCCCCTGAAAAGTGCTCTCCTTTGACTACAGATGACCACAGGAGGGCAGCAGAGAGAGACAAGTTAAATTTTACAGTGTAGTCCTTTTAGGACAAGATCCTGGAGTGGACAAGGGTGATGATTGGTCTAACAAAACATGATGTTTAACCACACACTTTTAAATGCTGGCTCCTCATTCCTCCTTTAAGAAACTCTCAGAAATGTAAGACATTTTTTTTACTGCAGGCAAAGGTTTTGACTTGGAAAAAAATATCTATCTATCTATCTATCTATCTATCTATCTATCCATCTATCCATCTATCCATCTATCCATCTATCTATCTATCTATCTATCTATCTATCTATCTATCTATCTATCTATCTGTGTGATGTCAGTGCAGTGCAGGAGTAGACTCTCCTCCCCCTATGACCCCCTCCCTTTCACTGACCTCATCAGGCCTTTGTTGGATAACAAAGAGTGTTCAGGCATCTGTTTTCAGGAGAAATAAAGACACAGGGTACCAAGACAGCGAGGAGGAGTAGGAAGGCTGGAGGAGGTGTAAGAAGTTGAGCAGGACTGACCTGATCAATGAGAGTCATACGAGACTCAAACAGGGAGCAGCAACAAGTCAGTGAGCAACTCTCCCACAGTGAGAGAAGTGCACCAGAAATGCATATGAACTGTGGTTAAGTTTGAGTAATGCCAAAGTTTATTTTCAGTGCTTGATGAGTGTAGGGTTTCTCTACACTATGTCC
Source organism: Labroides dimidiatus (assembly GCA_030710495.1). Lineage (NCBI taxonomy): Eukaryota > Metazoa > Chordata > Actinopteri > Labriformes > Labridae > Labroides > Labroides dimidiatus. The sequence goes on from CM061163.1 coordinate 11,310,795, forward strand.
TCTTGTCATCTTGGAAAGTTGTTCCTTTGTTGTTTCAAGGTGGAGCTGGTATTTCCTGTATATCCTGCTCAGTGAACCAGCCACAAGATCTAGTGCTGTGTCCCACTGCGCCTTACTCTCTGAGGTAATCATTATTCAGACAAACCCAGTGACATGATCCTTCTGCACTGTCCTATCGATAACCTGTGTTTGGTCAAAGATAACTCAGAACAAATGATTGAAATCTAGCCAGTGTATTTAGGTCTTGTATAATGCAACAGGACGTGAGTACAGGCAACATTCCATTAGCAGTGATGAATAAATAAAGAGCAGGGATGCAATGATGACGCTTCTGAAAAGGAAATGCGGCTTTTTTGTTGATCCCACTGGGCCTAGTATACATTTACACTGATAGGAAATGATAGCAGCATATGTCTGGGGGGATTGAAGGGTCTAGGATTTTACCACCACCCATGATTTTTCTTTTCTTTACCTCCCCCTTTAAAAATGCACTGTCTCTCTGAAGGCGTGTGTAGTTTCTGTAGTGTTTGTGTTTTCACTTCTTAGCTCAGTGATCAGCTGAAACATAATCCAGTATCACCATTGTTCTGCAGACAATGTGAATTGTCCAATAAATTGGATTTGCAGATCTGTCTGAACAAATGCAAAAAGTAGCCTTGACATTTAGTTTCCCGCTCACACTATAACATGGCGTGTATTTGCTTCTTGCATGTTAAGTAGATTCCGTGTGTGTGATTTTTTTTAACCTGCTCTTGAGAGCGCAGCAGCTTCAACCACCAGGCTGTGAAAGGGTTAAGTCTGACTCTGCATGCACCGAGCAGGCCTCCCTCCCTCTCCTCTCCCTCTACATCCATTTTCACTGTGAGTGTGTGTGTATGTGTGTGTGTGTATGTGTGTGTTTTGTAGGGGGGCCTGTTCCATCTGCAAGCCCAGCGGATTTGTGTTATGAACACAACTTAGTTTGATAACAGTCCAGCACCGCCGCGCTGTACTTTTGGATTCATTCTGAGCGCGCACAGCTCGACGAGAACGTTTTCTCTTGGATTTAAGAATCTTTTTTTGGTAATCTGCTTCGTTTTTTCTCTGCCCGAAAGCGACGGGATATGTCGAGAGGCGGAGGCGTTTCTCCTTCCACCCGAAGCCTCCCCAACTTTGGAGCCCGCTGACGCGCTATGTCATGAAGGTAAGAGAGGGAAGTGGAGGCTGTGAATCATTTCTGGATTCGATGTGTTTTTTTCTCTCTGTTTGTAGTCGAGGTTTAAACTTTTAAAGTGGGAAACAACGCTGAGTCACGGTCCCATACTTCTTCACCTACCCGATCGTCCCATTTGACGCAACGTGAATGATAATGGGCCGAGCAGCCGTCCCAGTTCGGGACAGAGAGGACATGTCAGATGAACAAGTTAAATCAGGACATGTGCTTCATGCTGCGGATTGTTTTTCCACACATCTGTAGGGCAGGATAGCAGATAATAGACCGAGCGAGTTGCTTATTGTAGGCCTGATCTGGGAACAGTTTAGACTTTACTTCCCATAGAAACAGAGGGCTGGGGAATGAAAGGCTCAGTTTACACTTGGCTGGATTTCTGGACAAAACAAAAAGCATTGAATTACAGTTGACAAAAAATGATTTGGAAAAATCCAGGACGGGATGACATGTCAAGGTCGGTGAAAGTTTTAGTCTGGGGAAAGAACGTGAGAATGTACGTCTGACAAACAGGATTTATGTGCATTTTATTTATTTATTCTTATATAGTAACACACAACAGGCAAAATATCAAACTCAGAACATCACGATAAACATGTTATAGATCATACAAATTCTTATATGTCCAAACTACATCCATACAACCATCATAATACTGTTAAATTACAAACCTGAAAAGTGCACACTGTGATCCAACATGAAAATAATATCTTATTAATTATATTCGCTTACTGTGACTGACAATTCACAAAAACAACTACATAATTATCGTCATTATCATTATTATCACCACCAGTGACCTTCTTTACCAGCCAAATCTATGTGACATAAGATAGGAGACTGAAAAGCAAACAACTCCCCTGAGGTACACCAGATTAAAGCAGTCTCACATTATGGAATACACATTACTTTCAACTGGACAGTTAATTCCTAAACCAACTGGCTGTGTGGCAAATTTCAGACCTTTTAAGTCATGTAACAAGAGTTCATGATCCAGTTGCCTTTGCTGAGGTAAAATGTGGCAGAATTGCTCACATTAAGTTACTTTTTTATCAATATAGCTATGGCACCACCTGTCCTGTGTCAAAGCAGTTCCTGCGTAGTGTCCTTCTTGGTTAGCCTTCAAAAACATGCTGTATTTGTTCAAAAATGATCTTTTCAATCACTTTAATTGGTCAGCTGTTGTTTCCTGCTATGTTTTACGTATATGAATGACTCCTTCCTTTTTCCATGCTGAAGGGAAGACACTGTGTGCTATGCTTGTGTTAGAGATATGGCAAACAGGTCCAGCTAGATTAACAGCAGCCAGTCACAAAACCCTCCGTCCTGGTTTTATCAGACTTGATAACAGCTGCTCCACTTGGTTTATATTAACTGTATTTCATTCAAATTATTAAATTAAATAACATTAAATCTTTGTTTGGCTAGGTGTTCTTCCCATGATTTCGTTAAATCGGTCGAGTTTGCACAGCTTATTTTTTCACATTAATTTTTTTTTCTTTTTACATCTTTGTTTTAGTTGCTAGTGAAGAAAATTGAGTGCTCACCCACATTACAGCATTATACAAACTTAACTGCTGGTAATTAGATCTGTCCAAAAATTAATTTTTGCTTTTGTGAGTGTGAGCATTACAGTAATAATGACAGGATTTAACAATTTGCTTGCAGGGATGGAAAAACTACCACATCAAAGCCCTTTCTCCACCTTTTAAAACTGTAATTTGTAAGGACCAGGAAGAGTGCATCTGAACTGACTTGTTATTCCTTACCCACCAAATAATCCCCAGGAAACAGGAGATAATGGGATTGGATGGTGATCTGGGCTAGCATTGGTCACCACTTGAGACTTAACCTGCGGTCAGCTGGGCCGCAAACATTTTGCCACTTACCACCACTTCACAATCTATTTCCAGCACAAAGCTCACTCATAGTATGACTAATACAGCAGTCCAGTTTGATGCTGTCACATTTTTTTTATAGTATCCTCATGAGAGCCTGATGGGGTTTTTAAAGCTGAAGAAGAATCATAACACCATCCAAATCTCTTGTCATTGTAGAAAACTGATTCACATCTTCAGCAGTCTGAATATTTCAGCTCTTAGAAAACAATATTCTTATAAAGGAAAATATTATTGACCCAGGTGTGATGTTTAAGAACAGAACTCGGATGATATATCTCATGAGCATTGATGCTGTCTCAGGTTTTCTGGGTACATCAATATACATTTTTCATGGAGCATATAATGTGGAAAAATCAATGCTGGACTGGATTTTCAAACCAGCCAAGTCAACATAAAGCTTGTTTAGCTTAAATTTTACTTTGCAATACTCTCAGCACATCACACCATCATCACAGCTGAGTAGCAAATTTGTTGTACTTTCACTTGTACTTTTCAGACATTTATAACTTTTTATCTCCGTGTGATTGACTGGTGTCCAGCCCAGGGTGCATCCCACCTCTCGCCCTAAGACAGCTGAGATAGGCTCCAACCACTCCCAACCCTGAACAGAATAAGCAATACAGAAGATAAATGAATGAATGAACTTTTATCTCTTCATGCTGGAAAAACTTTCAGTGTGGATTACCACAATGGTTGTTTTTTCAGTAGAAGTATCTTTCTTAAAACCTCGCAATGGTTAAACATTTAACCAAAGAGGCAGGTACCAACTACTTTCAAACCCGTCTCTCATTCCCTGTTTAATATTTTGTACATGCTCACTCATGACACAGCACTTGACTCTAAGTGAACAAACTGATCGTGCGTGTCCATGCATCTCAGTTCTGAATACATGAGACAGATCTGGGAGTTGAGAGTTATCGGTCTGAATGACTCACTGCCCTGCCTGCATAATGTCTAAAAGTCTAATGTCCAGGACGAAGTGATGCTGTGCTGTGTGATACAAATACATTTTTCATCATTGTTATAGTAAAATAAAAAAGAAACAGAAAGCTATAAGTGTTCTGATGGACTTTCATGTGTAGATATCTGAGTTCGGGCTGTGTTGTTTCTGTTTTGTTTGACTTGGAGTACTTGTGCCGCTGTGATGATATAATCAGGTCAGAAAAACAGGAGAAGTGGAGCCGCTCCCTCATCACAGAGTTTCTTACAGCACGCCAAGGAACAAGAGTCCCAGGGCCTGAAACTAATATTATCACATTAAAACAGGAACATTTATCTGAGGAATTATTTCAGGAATAAGATGCCAAGCTGCAAGCTCATAACAAACACAGATCTCTTTGGGAAAACTGAGCCCAGGTGTTGTGTTTCATTTCGCTCAAAGGTGCTGAGTAAAAAAAGTGTGAAACTGTGAGAGTTGATTTATAGTTCCCAGTGCTGTTATAAAAAAACAAAACAAAACAAAACAAAAACACATTATAATGTGGACGATGTGAATCTCCAACCTGTAATTATCTCATTTCTGTGTTTTTTTGCCGCAGGGACAAACTTGTGGATGTCACTGATGTGAAGGGGACGACTTCATCGCATCTCCCACTGAACTCATCTCTCTAACCTGCCGCCTTGCTTTGGTCTGCTCACACAGTGGGCTGGCCTGCTGTTTGACAGTCTTTTTGCTGCTTGTGAAACCCTACTGTCATCATGCAGACCTCATCGCTCCGCCGCCAGATGAAAAACATGGTCAACAACTACACGGAGGCCGAGATCAAAGTCCGTGAGGCCACCTCCAACGATCCCTGGGGTCCTCCCAGCTCGCTCATGTCTGAAATCGCAGACCTGACCTTTAATGTCGTAGCCTTCACTGAAGTCATGGGTATGATCTGGAAGCGGCTCAATGACCATGGTAAAAACTGGCGCCATGTTTATAAGGCGATGACCTTGCTGGATTACCTGATCAAAACAGGCTCTGAGCGGGTTGCCAAGGAGTGCCGGGAAAACATATACACCATCCAGACACTCAGAGACTTCCAGTACATAGATCGAGACGGGCGTGACCAGGGCGTCAATGTCAGAGAGAAGGCGAAGCAGCTGGTTTCTCTGCTTAAAGATGAAGAAAAGCTTAAGAAGGAGAGGAGTCAGGCACTCAAGACCAAGACACGCATGGCAGGTGTCAGCAGCGGTTTAGGCTCTGGATCCCTGCCTCCTCCATACCCGGGGCGTCGCACCAGCCAGCCCAGCTCAGGGGGGGCGTATGGGGATGAGTTTGAAAGATGTAGAGGCTCACCATCCTCCTTCCACTGTGAGTAGCAGGAAAAAAAGGGTCCTTATTCTCTGTAATGTAACTTGAACACACAGACATATTTAACTTAAAGCTCTTTAAAGAACGCTTTCCAAATGTTGCCTGCATATTTCCTTGGTGTGTGGTAGGTTTACTGTCAGGACCAAGGAATGTGCACATGACAGGCCATGTGTGCGTCAGATAGATTCAAACCTGATCTTGTAGATGATGAATGTAACTGAAAAACAGCATTCCTGCACTTCATCACTTAAGATATTTCATCTGCTGACAGGAGTGAGAGCCCTGAGGTTCACACTGCCAGCTAAAAAAAGTAACTTTATCTTCGATTTTGTGGAGATATTTTTCTTTTGATTTCTTCTGCTATGTCGGCATTTACATCCCAATATGAATCGAAACCGTTGGATAATGTTTCTGGACTGAAGTGTTTCAGTTTTGTTCTGACATTTGCATTCCTCTCATTCTCCTGTTTACAGTCACGTCAGCTGAACTGGATTTACAAAAGAGGAGGCCCTGTATGTGTGCTTGTGTTTACTTGTGCTGATGCCACCTATTTCCAAATTGTGGTGCTCTTACCTGGGTGGTTAGGACATCTGATGTCTATGACACGTTTTGTAAAGAGCTTAAAGAAGCTGTTTGTGGCTTTTTTTTTTTGATGAGGTTTTCCTGCAAAACCCCATAATTATGGGTTTCATGTGGTCTGTGCACCAGCCTTTTTGTTGTTCGTACTTTGATGTTTGAGTCGTGTTTTATGGTACACAGACAGACATCTGACTGCTTTATGACCACTTAATCAAGACTTTTATCTCTCTAATACATTTTTTTCCCACTTGAAACACATTTCTCACACTTCCAAGGGCAAGGATGTGTGCCAGAGGAAACGTGGCAACGAAGCGCCTGCCTCTAGGCTCTGGATGTGTGGTTGAGCTATGCTACATTGAGTGCATCATTTGCTATATAAAAGAGAAACCTCATGTTCAGCTGATAACACCACAAAATGCTAAAGAGTAAAACCTCAGTGTTTCATAAACATGTGTGACCGTTTCACACTCATTTCTCATTTACAATGAAAGCCAGCCAGTTTTAGTGAGGAATTTCAATCACTCTGCCTTTAAGCAGAATGGAATGCACAGAAAATTATTTTTGCCATTTATGATTGTTCATCAGTGTGAGAATAAATATTGCCAAGAGCTTTAGGTGTTGAAAAGACATTTTTTTTAAAGCATCTTGCGCTTTAGAGTTGATTTTAAGATGAAAAGGTAGTCTCCTGGAGACCCCAGGATGCTGGCACATAGTTTGGATGAAACGCTGATGGAAGTCAGGAGCCTGGCAGCAGCCAGTTGCCAGCAAGCATTCCAGCTCAGACAGGCAATATTTAAGGGCTGCACACTAGAAATGTTCACTTTCTTAAGTCCTGACTTTGCCAACATGTGACCAGCAGCCCTTTTTTTAGCCGCATGACCCACAGATTGGCACCCCAATTCCCCCCTGGATGCTGAAACCGACCAAGATGATTCAGGGTAATAAGATGGGCCCCTCTCCAACACGTCCATTCCTCTCCCCCTCCACCACCCTAACTCTCCACACAGGCACACCATTGTTCTCAGTGCAGGCAGACCGTGGCAAGCAATGCCAGCAAAGGCCCTTCATAACGTGCCATGGAAAAAAACATTAACATGCTAAACATGGTCGGCTCAGTCTGACCTTAAAATCAGCCTCCAGTATTCTGTCTACCTTTGTTTATCATCTCCTTAGTCCACATCTCCATCAATCAATGTGTCTGTCTATATTCCCACACCACCTGCCTGTTGCTAAACACCCAATCCCATCTGCTCCTTCCCCTGTAGCCTCCACTTCTTCACCTCGATTTGCCCCGGACCTGGAGCAAGCTCGGCCCACGACCAGCGGAGAAGAGGAGCTGCAGCTGGCCCTGGCCCTGGCCATGAGCCGAGAAGAAAGCGAAAAGGTACCTCTAGCAGAGATAGCACACACATGCACTCTCTTAGACCTCTCATCCCCAAAGCACATGTGCCTGACAGAAAGAGGCTTCAGAGCTGCCCTGCTGCTGACACGTTTTGTTGTTACGCTGTTATGAAACATTTAATGGTTCCCACTTTTCAGGCTCAATCACTGACTGTTATCATGGTGAAAAAAAACCTGCCTGTGTCTGCTAGACCTCCATTTCCTAGAGCCTTTAACCGAAAGTGATACTATCAGCTCTGTTTGCGATGCGGTCATTAATGGCCCTTTGACCAATCACTGTCGAAGCAGAGCGTTCTCACTGAGGGGTGAGAAGACTGTGAGTGAAAGAGTGAGAAGCCAGACAGGATGTGTGCATTGATCCACTCCTTGCATCCACAGCACACCCTCGTCTGCACAGCAAGGGCAGCTGTTGCCCTCTTTGACTGCTGCTCTGCTACAGTGGTGTTAAATTAAAATGCACCGCAGCTTCTCCAAGCTAACCAATCAGCTGTGATATTAATGATCAAACCGAAACACTGATCTCTGTTAAATCCTCCTCATCACATTTCTCTCAAAGTTTGCACAAAATCCAGCAGGTATACTTCTCTTTTGATCAGACTCACTTCTTATCCTTCCTGCTTGACCCTAGTCATCTTCTACGGTGGATCTTGATGAACAGACCCAGCTCCAGATGGCTATGTCGCTCAGTAAGGAGGAGGCTCGGAAGGTACAAGTATGCTGGGTTCAGGGAGGACACCTTCATTTCATCCTTTGCCTTAAAGCACATCTCCTGTTGCTCTGTTTACTGAAAACCCACTTCACGGCAAAGCCTGGGCCTTCTGAGAAACAGTTGCATGTCCAGTACTAATCACTTTCCTCCCTCACCCTTGAACAGCCTCAGGACTTGTAACTTTCTTCAGTGACTAATAAAATGAAGCTTTGTGTTTCTGTTCCACTAACCATTAGATTTTTTTTCTCCTCTAGCACTAAAACCCACATCAGCACTCACGTTCTCTGGTTGGATGTCAGGGAAAATCAACGAGTTTAACTCCTTTACTTCAACATGGCACACTTTTAATATTGCATGCAATGTACTGTGAGGATGATTCGGCAGTTTTTCCAAATACTGATTGCCATCCCCTCCCTCGTTCACATCCTCACAGCAAGTCCAACCTGTACCTCCAACGATGGATATGGATGAAGAAACCCAGCTCGAGTTAGCCCTGAGTCTGAGCAAAGAGGAGCACCAGCAGGTAGGCACCTTTGGGGTCACTGGGGGTTTGGGGCAAGGATCTACTCTCTGCCAGCTGCAGTGTACAGGGAACACTATCTTCTTTCAGTTTCCTTTTTCTTCCTTATAAACCTTTTTCTTTCCGTCCGAGTTTGGTATGTAACCTAAAAAGAAACCTTGCTAGTTGTTGCCGGAGCGCTCTTTGTCTCTTAGGCAGAGTTACAACAGGTACCTTGGCCTGAAAGAACAGAGTTTTTGTAGAATTGGGCTACTTTTACTGACGCTCAAAGCTCCCCCTCCTCCTGTTGTACAAAAGTGAAGCCAAATACTGCCCTGTGACAAGTGTTGCACTATTTCAAGTTTAAGTTAGCGTGTGCAAAGTGCTTTGTCTTGCGTTTTGTACACATGTCAAAGTGTCTTGCCCAAGAACGCTGAAGCATGTAGACAACAGGAACAGGGATGATTAAACCCCCCGACCTTCTGTTTGAAGGAAAACCAACCCCAGCACTGAGCCAGAGCTGCAGGAAAAAAAAGGAGAAAAAAAAATAGTACAAGTTTAAGACTGATGAGTGCTTTCCGAAGAGCACTAAAACAAAATTTTAGTTTCCTGGCACTACTGTAAGGAAGAGGTTCCCAAAGTGGGGACCGTGATCCATTAGGTGGGGGGGGGTCACAGGATGCCTTTCAAAATATAAAAAACTATTTATAATTCTATATTTTTCAATTATTGTAAAAATTCAAACAAAAATAGGGATTGAATTCCATATAAAACCATGCAAACACAAAATATTTGATCTGCTTTCCAGATTTCTTAGCTGCCACAAGAGGTGAGATTGATTTATGAAACACAGCCATATGTGAACATAGGTAGTCTAATTTTCTACCAGTCAGCTAAATGAGTACCTTAGGTTTTTGTTTGTTTGTTTGTTTGTTTGTTTGTTGATTTTGGATTGGCCTATCAGTGTATTCTCACAGCAGGGGACCTCCAGCCTTCAGCACTGCTATTTTTTGGGTAATGTTGAGACGTTTGGGAACCCCTGCTGGAAGCGACACATTTGAATGATCAACTTTGAAAAAAATGACGGGACAATCACATGTAAAAATGGCTTCTAAAAGAGTAACGTTGCATCTGGGAACTCTAACACTAGTATAAATCATGAACTTTGATATCTGGATCCAGCAGAAACAAAGTAGGAGCTAGGTTATTTTAGCATGTTGGACACAATTGGATACAATATTCTTTATGCTGTTCATGCATCTTGATTGTAAGTTGTTTACAAATTAAAGTATTCCTATTTGTAAGGTGTGCAGACGTGCCAGACCATCACAAAAGTCTGAAGCACAGCATGAAAGCCCCCAAAGCTTTATAAGCTTTTATTCATCCGCCACTAATTTCTTAACTCAACTCTTGCTCAAAGTGCAAACAACCCCAGAAACAGTGAAACAAAGAGCAAAAATAGTTACCCGAAATATGAATGTGCAGAATGTTGAAGCATAGGAAACATTTTATAGGTTTTGGCTGACTCAGATATTCAGACACATTTATTCAGGAAGAGTATTTGACTGAATAAATTCAGCAGGGTGAGGTAGCTGCTGTGCTTTACAGCGTCAGAGATCCATAATGATTCAAATTCAACTCTATACAATCTTTATAATCAGTCAGGGGTCCTAAAATATGCAGTTGCATGCAAAGAGTGACATGGGAGTCAATTACTCTCAGTGATAAATGTGGACTAAAATGTAAAACTGCTGATTCCACCCTCTGCTTTCTGACCTTACCTTTTTAGTTGTTCTCCCATCGCTTTCTTTTGTCATGTCTGTCAACCTCTTTAGTTCCCTCGTCTTCTTTTGTCTCACATTCACCTTTTTTTTTTTTTTTTTTTTTTTTTTTGTGACGCTCTGCTCTCTCCCCTCTTTGACTGACTGGTTTGTGCTCAGTGCACTTGCCAATCTCATGGCCATATGTTGCCTTGGGAAATCACCAGCTTGCATTTGTGTTTGAGTGTTGTAGCTGAGTCATAAATACAGTATGGCGTGACAATATGGAGTTTTTTGCTTGAAGCTGTCATGCCTACAGGCGTCCATGTGTCTCTATCTGTTGACAGGAGCAACTCAGTCGCCAAGGAGATGAGTCGATGCTTCAGAAAGCTCTGGAGGAAAGCAAACGTGAGATGGAGACTAAAGGCGGGGTATGAAATAGTTGGGTATGGAATGGGGATGATGAAATAAAGCTCCAGATTTAAGTTGACAGTCAGTTTTGTCACTATTTAAGAAAAACTCATCCCGAAAAAGCATGCTTTGAAAACGGGGCACTATATAACGGGCTGTAATGAATGAAGCAATATCCTGACCTCATACATCTTTACTTATCGTCTTTTCTGTCAGACCGCCTTCATGGACCTTGTAGATGTTTTTGCAGTACCCTCAGATGTGCCTCCTGCTGACCACAGGTGGAATAACACCTCACATCAGGCTGCTGCCCGTCTTGGAGGGACAGATCCCTGGGATTCCTTGGGTGAGCCTTGAGTTAGCTTATCATGATCAAAGCAGGATTTATATTTGAGGACAGTTGATTTATAGCATGACTTATTTCAGGCATCCTTTTTTCTTATAGAAAATAAAAAATAAATATAAATATGTTCTGTTGCACATTTAAGTAAAGCTTTCTTCTGCTCACCCCTGTGTCATTGAAGAAGGTAGCACCTCCCGAGTGGATCCTCCCTGGATGGCACCACCACCTTCCAACAGCCCTCCCCCACCATGGGAGCCCCCAGCAGACCCCTGGGACAAACCACAGAGCAGCGTCACCAACCCCAATGCTGCAGACCGAGTGTGGGCTTTCCCTGGTAACACAGGTCAGTCTTATAGTGCACATATGCACTCCATGAGTCAAAAAGTAGCAGAAGCCACATTCATAACTCAACAAATCACTTGATTTGTTTAAAATGAAGTGAATGTTTTTTTTAGCTGCTGCAGGAGTTGATCCATTCTCAGCCCCGTCCGACAGACCGGCACCCCAGGGAGCTGCCAGAGAACCCTCTCACAGAACAGGAAGCCCCTCAGGTAAACAATACAATTCTATGCCTTTGTGCTATTGACGGACATGACCTGAGGTCTATGTTTTCAGTCTGCGCATCCGTCCGGTGGATCATCATCATCCATTTGTTGAGAATGCAGTAACTTAGCAACCAGGAAGTAGAAGCTCTAAATTTGCCTCACAGGCCTCCTTGAGCTCACTCGTGGTCAAATGCAGAAGTTACTGTGATTTTAATACTTGAGGAATCATTTACTGATTTTATAAAAATGTCTAAATTGCATAAAGCCAGACATAAAGTCAAATGTCTACTTTACTGTGATACTTTTTTGTTCTGGGAAAAATATTTTTTGTCCATTGATTTCATCCACTTCCCTTCACTTGGGCGAAACATCCATTTAGACTCAGCAATAAACTGATTAGATACGTTAGGTTTGTTTTTTCTGCCTGAGAAAACGACATTAGAGGTGGATTAATGTAAAGTATCCGCTTGTTCTTCCACTTTGTATACCTGTAAAAACTGCTTTCACAACCAAGAATCATGAAACAAGTGAGAAACATGTAACTAAAGAGTATCAATTTCTCACTCTTCATATCCTTCCTGTATTGATCATCATTTGTAGGTCTACTCTTGATGCTTTTCTATTAAGGGTTTCACAGTCTTTCATATATTTTTAGTGTACCTGCCAAAGTTAAATCATCAAACATAAAGACTGATCTAAACAGCCTTTCATAGAGCTGACAGCTTCTACTATGTTTCTGTGTGTCTGTGTTAGATGGAGATTTCTTCGACGAGGCCATGGATGGAGGTCAGTCAAATGTGAATGGGCGAGGAGGGGGCAGCCCTGAGATCTTTGACTTGTCACGTCTTGGAGAAAGCCTGGCTGCCCCAAGCCCTCGAACATGTCGGACACCTGAGTCCTTCCTGGGCCCCACAGCAGCTTCTTTGGTGAACCTGGACAGCTTGATCCCAGCAAATCCTCCAGCTAAGAACATGAACCCCTTTCTCTCAGGTATTCATCATACCCCAAATCAGTCATGACATTCTGATCACTGACAGGTGAAGTAAATAACATTGTTTCCTATTTATTACTGGGATACGTTAGTATAATAAGTTAGTATTGTAGCTTTGTGTTGGCTATAAACTGCAAGTCCTTTATAGACATGAGGCAGCAGTATATGTCATGAGAGCAAATAAAACAAGTTACATTGTTTATCCTGTTTCAGAATTCATGAATCTGAAATCAATTGTGTTACAAACTCAATATCCTTTTCTTTCTGTCCAGGTCTGAGTGCTCCTTCGCCCAACAATCCATTCCAAACTGAGCAACCCAAACTAAGTCTGAATCAGATGGGTGCCAGTTCCGTTTCTGCTTCGTCCAACACTTCTTCACTTCCATACAGTGCCTCCTTGCCCCTGCCCATGAGCCACCAGCCTGCCAGCCTCCCCTCGTCACTCACTCACCCGACTCAGCCTGGTCTGGAGCTGCCAGGGAACCTGCCTGAGCCCTTATTGCCCTTCTCTTCGGCCAGCGCTGAGGGATCACTGGCTGCACAGAACAATCAAAACCCTTTCCTATGAGGACCAAGGACACTGGAAGGAAAATATTAGATGAGAGGGGGAATGCCTTAAGGTTATGCTCTTGAAATATATCTCTTACTTAGGGCTGAAATACAGTTCCAGTGACCTTTGTGAAAGCCCTTTTCTTAGTGGTTTTTTTTTTTTATAATACAGCAACCCTTAGACTGTTCCAAGCTGGTCCTGCTTCTCACTACAACTGTCTCTCTACTCCTTATGCCATGAATGCAGTAATTGCGTATAAAAGGGATGACACTTTTGTATCACAAAGTATTAGTGTCACTTGTGTCAAAACACTCTTTAATGCCATAGCACATTGTGAATCGACCTAAGATAAAAACTGACACGAAAGCACAGTTTGATAACATTTTGTCACTTAATTGCAAGAGAAATGTATTACTGCTTTTTAACTTATCACCAAGTCTCTTGCTCACTCAGCTGTTTTTTGTGATTGGCTTAGCTACCCACTGCTGCTGTCATGTACTCCAGCACCAGAAAAATATGAACTTCTGATAAGTTACAAGAGCTGGAATCTTTTTCAGTCCTTAAAATGTTGCCCTATCAACAAAATGGACTTTATGAGGCTTCGGTTGGACCAGATGTGATAAGAGTCACCCATCAACACCTGCTTTTACCAAATGGAGCTAAAATGCTGGGATTAACTAAATGAATTTACAATTTTGAAGGATTGTGCTTCTGAATTTACTAAAATCATGACATTAGAACATGTATAAATCATGAGTTTTACTCATCGCTTGTGAACCACCGACTCTCATCAAATATAAGGGTATAATAAGATCACTGCTTTGTTCCTTAGTTGGTTCTCTCTGTTGTGTATTTCCTCATTTGCTCAGATATTAATACCATTTATATGAAGTCATCAAAACCGAGGCACACACCCAGTGACGTTCAGTTTTTGTTGTGCTCTTTATGCCCCCTGATGGGAATGAGTGATTACTACGGGACTAAAAAACTTGCATCAGCCACTCTGAAAAAAAGACACAAACATCTATCATGACACTGAAAGACTTATTAAAACAGACGTCACATATCTAAATTTATCCTGGAATACTTTTACACCTTGGTGAAAGGTTTTAAGATATTATTAGAAAGAAATACAAAGTAACTGGCTCGTCACAGTTTACTGGTTGTGTCTGAAGCTTAATGAGTAAAAATTAACTGTAGAAATGATTGCTAGTCACAGAGAAATGTTGAAAGAACAAATTTTACTATGACTAATGAACAATCATTTCACCCTGCAGTGATATCACTGACACATTCTGATGTCTCCTCCCCAATCTGCACTTATAAACAACCACCGTATTTACTGAGTATGACACCAAAGACAAACCATTTGTTGTTTTTCATCTATTCAAAAGTCCATAATTTGGACAACATTAAATCTCATGGAGATTTTGTGATGCACATTGAGGATACTGAAAGCTCTTTCAGTCTTTCTTAGTGCTGTCCTTCTCACTCCTGTGGGAGTAACATCATCTTATAAGATTCCAACATAAGATTGTTCACTTCACGGTGATGTTTTCCAACCAAGTCAGCACCTCCTGGAGTCCCTGTCCAGTGCAAACACTGAGCTCCAGTGTTGTGATTGGCTGGGGAGCAGATGCAATGATGTCATCCATTCTGAAGAGGGACTTTATCTCTGTAAGACCCATTGTGCAAGGCATGTCCCTGCAGAATTAGGGATGCACACACACACAGACACACACAAACAAAAAAAAAAACCAAAACAAAACAGAAAAAACAAGAATTAGAACAAATCCAGTGGTAGCTTTTGCCAAGAGTCAGAATTATAAAATCAGATGTATAAAACATTAAATTTCCGATGCAAACAAACATAATGTAGTTGTAATAATACAGATATTGTATATGAGCTTTCGACATCACCTTTTATTGAAGAGGATAAGCACAGGGGCATTGCACAAAGGCTCAGCAGACAGTACTGACAGCAGCTGGATGCAGGAGGAGGATATCTGGGCAATGTTGGAAGTGTCCACCATGAACTATGAAAAAAACAGGGAAAAAAGATCTAATAATCCAAATTAATTTAATTTACTTTATAATATGTTAGGTATGTTTATATATTAAGGAGCATACAATAACTGAGGTGCAGTCTTTGTAGTAGCGTGGCCATATAGGGCCCATGCAGCCCCCTAGCTCCCTTAATGTCACCTTCTTCTTTTTCAGTGTCAGGTCTGTGAGGTTGGTCCCCACCTGTGGAGATTTAAAAAATCCAGGAACATTTCAGAAATGGTAATCTTAAATTATAGCCTGCATATGTATTTAATCTACACCGTCTATTATTGCTTACTGTAGGCAGGGTGGAAGGAGGTGTTCCCAATTCACCTAATCCATGCAAGCTGAAGTGTGAACAAAAATTGTGAAGAAAAATAACACCAAGGACCAGTGCTGAAACAAATAACAGCACAAAAGGCTCGACCCAAAACAGAAATGATACAACCATCAGTTAAAATTAGGAATAGTCCTTTGGATCACTTGTTCTTTTCCTTCATAATATTTATCGCAACAGGTAAGAATTCAATATGGAACAAAATTCTATATGTATTCAATTTCTATGCCACATTTTATTTATTCCAAAAGTATGTTACAGGATGTTATTTGAAAGAAAAGTGTAAGTTAAGTTAAGAAAACGGAATGTAGTGTTTGTATAAGTACAAACATATAGTCGCATAGTTCATGGATAGTGCATCAACACTGGCTTATGAGGCGAAGTTAGCTTGCTAGCCTTTTACTTTAAGTACAGCCCTGTACGCCGTTACCTTAAGTTCTAGTACAAAGTGGAATTTTAGAAAAAAGGATATTTTGAAGTCTCTTCAGTAACAACGTTTTTCCGACGCCAGTCGCTCCAAGAAGCAGACAAATGTTACTGTTGCTCATGTCTATTTCAGCACAAACACTGCGAATGCTTTAACCAATAGCATAAAGCATGTAGCCCTCTATGATTTAGCCTCGTCAACACCATGGCGACGCTCACGTGACCGTGACACCGGGTCTTGATAGGATCAAACATTTCCGCCTTGTTTTTTATTGGTTGGTATAATCACATGTACTGGCCTAGTGGAAGCAAAACAAGATCAACTTTTCTGAATCTGAACTGCAACGATCTCAGAGCTTTGGTCAAAGCTGCTGTATGATTTTTTAGGGAAGGGTCTGTTACGACTGAAGCACCATGGAAGCTAAGCTTAAGAAGGAGTTGGGGACAACTATGTTGAAGTCAACCGGTCACTCAGGGGGTGGATGTATTAGCGAGGGCCAGAGTTATGATACTGACACAGGGAGAGTGTTTGTGAAGATAAATCACAAAAGCGAGGTAAGTACCATTGATCTCGTAACTAATGATGATTACTTTCTTTGAGTTTGTGCCATGTTATGTATGCATGCTAATGCATGGAAAACCTCAGTGACAAAGTGATCCAATGGTCATTTACATTTTTGAGAGGGACTATTTAACTTAACTCTTTGCACACATAAGATGCAAAAAACAGTTTAACTTTCACTATAATCCGTTAAAGAATTGTAGCTCAGATAATTGCATTTTTTTAAATCTAAAATGTAATAAAGGAATAAAAATAGAGAACATTCATTTACTCAGTAGCTCACAGTCTTTTGTAAATACTGTTTGCTTTATTCAGGCAAAACTGATGTTTGATGGGGAGATGGCCAGTCTGGAGGCCATTTTCAAGACAGAAACGGTGAGAGTCCCTAAGCCTGTGAAGGTGATTGAACTTGACACAAAGGGATGTGTGTTTGTGATGGAACACCTGGACATGAGAGGGCTTAGCAAGTAAGACCTCTGTCATATAATTTGTATCATCCCGTAGTAGTACCAGATCTACTACAGGCACATTTTAATAATTGTTTAATAACTGAGAAAAGGAGACTTGACATTTATTTACTTATTTAATTATTTTTCACAAAACTTACTGTATAGGTACGCAAAGCAACTTGGAGCACAGCTGGCAGATCTTCATACTCACAACAAGAGACAGCTGGAAAAATGTAATAAAGAGCAGCAGACTGTTGGTAAGTCCATTTGCCATTGGGCTCTCTTAAATGCTTACCATTACAACTA
Organism: Labroides dimidiatus; assembly: GCA_030710495.1. NCBI lineage: Eukaryota > Metazoa > Chordata > Actinopteri > Labriformes > Labridae > Labroides > Labroides dimidiatus. The sequence goes on from CM061163.1 coordinate 11,328,113, forward strand.
CATATTACAGTTGGCATTCAAATGCTTCAAAATAATTGTGAGCTAACTGCTGATTAATCAAAATCTACAATATGTGCAGGAAAAGGAGCTGGGCAGTCAGAGGTTGCAACTGTTGAAAAATTTGGTTTCCATGTTCCTACATGCTGTGGATATCTACCACAGGTAAACTTTTTTTTTTTATTTCTTCTTCTTCTTCTTCTTCTTCTTCTTCTTCTTCTTCTTCTTCTTCTTCTTCTTCTGTCAAAGCAGAATCTATACATTTTTTGTTTCAGTGTTTGAGATTTAAAAGTGAACTCAACAAAACCTCTTCAGTTTTCTTTTTTCTTTGTTTACTTTCTCAGGAAAACGAATGGGAGGAGGACTGGGTGACATTTTTCTCCAAATGCAGACTACAGCAACAGCTCAATATGGTGGAGAAATCTTATGGAGACAGGGAGGCCAGAGAATTGTGGACTCAACTACAGGTTTAGCCTCCCTTTGAGCTTATCAAAAATAAAATGTATCAGTAAAAAGCTGTGAAGTAACTAATGGTGATACTTGCATGTTCTGTCTGACACTTACAGAGAAAGATCCCTCAGCTTTTCACAGATGTGGAAATAGTCCCGGCTCTTGTCCATGGAGATTTATGGAGTGGCAATGTGGCAGAGTGTGCTGATGGTCCTGTCATCTTTGACCCAGCTTCCTTCTATGGACACTCTGAGTATGAGCTTGGTATTGCTGGCATGTTTGGGGGCTTCAACAGCTCATTCTACTCTGCATACCATGAAAGGATTCCTAAAGCAGCAGGTTTTGAAAAGAGAAACCAGCTTTACCAACTCTTCCATTATCTGAATCACTGGAACCACTTTGGTGGTGGTTACAGAGGCTCTTCAATAAGGATTATGAAGAATCTGTTAAAATAATTGCATGAACATGCACCTGTAGGATGCACACAGTCTTAATCTTTATTAAAATGTTAAATATTTGATGATGTAATGACAGATTTTGAATTGACCAAAATTGGTGTTGCTTATTATTATTATTATTTAAAAAAAAAGATCAATTTTGATTTCCTTGCCTCAGAAAGCCTTTTAAATTATGTGGAAAATCCAAAATACACATCTCACATTATCTTCTGACCTGCCTGCTAAACCATCACCTACCTGCTAAAAAATAAGGAATGAAGTGCAACTGATTCCTTCACTTCATACTCTAATATGAAAATGACTACTCACTTATTCACTAATATAACTGATTCTGCTGACATGTAAAGACAGTGATCCTTTTAAAGTGTACTATCCACTGCATTAGAAACCTGGGATTCCCAGTGTGCTCTTCCAGCTGTTCCAGTTCCTGTTAGGACTTTCTGAGTGTTCATGAAGCAAACTGCAATTAAACTGTTACCCTTCTATGACCAATAAAAGCATCTGAGACCATTAATGAAAAGTTTTACCATTTCTGTTTAGCAATTTTTGTGTGTAATCCCCGTGAGAGGGTAGGTGTCGGTACAGACTATTTGCTGCATGATGCAAAAGATCTTTTTTTTTTAATAGCAACTACTCCAATGAGAAATCGATTTCACTGTTAGAGAACGCAGGATGAAATCTATTTGTTGTAATTACATATTTGTTATTATTATTCTCCTTCAAAATTGTTATATTTAATTTTGTATTTTTTTTTTTTTTGTTTTTTTATTTATTTCATCTTTATGGTTGTAGGTATTTGCTGATCAATTTGTTTATTTTTTATTTATAATACTCCACTCACGCCATAATTCTCTACAATGTTTTTTTTATCTTAAAAAACTAAACATTTGTTTAAGAATGTGCTATATAAAGTTATCATTATAATTATTATTATTTTTTTTTTTATGTGAGGCACCTCTCTTCAGGGAGCACCAAAATTATCTCAGACAAAAATTCAACAAAAAGTTTGTTTTAGAAGCTTAAGGAAGTCAGCCAGAAGTAAGTGACACCCTTCAACAATGGTATTTAACCTTTTTCATTTTGCTGCTTTAATATCTCATTATTCTACCTTTAGTTTTGTATTTTCTAACGAAGTCCTTTGTTACTGGAATAAAAACGGTATATGGCTCTAAGGCCTCAAAAAACACGTATTACACCTTAATTTTGTAGCTTCCTTTAATTTTATATTGCATTTCACTTTTCTGTTTTTTGCATTATATACGTAAAAAGGTTTTACAATGATAAATTAAATAATACATTACTGTAAAAATGTACGGTTATAAACATTTTTGTACATTTATTTCCTCTGAAACTCGACTTGAGTTATGTCTGAACCTTCTCGCGTACTGTACCTGGGCGGGGCACGAGTACGCATGCGGAAGCATTGTTACAGAGGGAACAGTTTCTTGGGTGTGTGATGGGAAATTGAGTTGTTTTCATGTCTGGTTTATTTCAATTACGTTTATACTGTAGCTGCGAGTTTATTAATTGTTGTGGTTTCTCAGGCCAATTTTAGTTTTCACCCCACTTACGAAAAATACATGCTAATATTAGCTAGTTTTCAAGACAATATCAAAGCTGTAGCTGTGTTCCTGCAGCTTATAGTTACGTTAGCCTCCACACCCAAGACACTTTCTGAAGTCAAAAGATCGATACAATGGCTTTATCGGACACAGACAATGGATGCTCCGGTGGTGAGGGAGGAGAAACGGACGCTATCGTAAACACATGTGTATTAGGGGGCTTCAGTGAGAGCCACGAGACGAAAGCTATCATTTCCACCCTGCCGCAGATCCATGGGGATGCTGTGCAAAGCGAGTCCACCATTCAGAGGTTCCTGGGTGAGACAGTCATCCATTAAGCATCGCAGTCTGTAAATGTCTGTTATCATTGCTTTTGTCGGGTATCTTTGTTATAAGGAGGCTCAACACAGTCATTACTTCCCACAGTGATCATGAACAGATATCAAGAACAGCCTAATCTCCTGGATCCACATCTAGGTAACTCGTGATCCATTGAAATTCACCTATTTATAGTTCCCACGATTCGGTATTAATTACTGATTACGATAACCACAATGTTCCCTTTTAACGACCATAGAGGGGATGCTGAGTATGTTACTGGAGATTGTAACAAGTGAGTCATCTCCCCCTTCACTGGTTCATTTGGGCTTCAAGTTTCTCTACATCATCTGTAAGGTCAGTCTATAATCATGGTCTGCAGTCAAGCAGATGAAGACCACTGCAAAGTGGTCCAGCTTTTTTTGAGACCTCAACCATGATGGTTGTTGTTTTTTTCCCCTGGGTAGGTCAGAGGCTATAAAATCTTCATGCAACTTTTTCCTCATGAAGTGGCAGATGTCCATCCAGTTTTAGACCTACTGTCTAGGCAGGATCCCAAAGACACCGAGGTGAGATGAGCATAACTTCACAACAAGAAAAAAGAAATTCAAAGCCTTCACAGTAACACTGACGAGGGATTGCAAACAGTACTTTCATTATCTGTTATTAACAACTGTGTATTTTACCATCTGCCCATTTCAGACTTGGGAGACTCGCTACATGTTGCTGTTGTGGCTTTCCATGACCTGCCTGATACCATTTGACCTATATCGTCTAGATGGGGATCTTGAGTTAGACAGTGGGAAGCCCAGAGAGTCCACCATGGACCGCATTCTGACTATTGCAAAGGCATGTAAAGAATATAATTTTATCTTTCTGTTAGAGGACTTACTCTGTGGATTGATCCAATTATAATACAGTCACTATCTCCAGAACACAATAGGTGGAGTTTTTTTTGATCCTGCTTTTGAAGACTGTGCTATTTTTGTACATTCATGTCATCCAACAAAACAGATAACATCCTTTTATTTGTTTTCCAGTCTTATCTGCTTGTTAATGATAGTCCAAGAGATGCTGCGTCTGTGCTCATTTCAAAGTAAGTGCTTGATCCTCATGCATTTAACAACACAGAAATGTCATATCTGAACCAGCAATAATAAATTGCACTGATCTTTTGAATTCCTGTCGACTCTCACACAGCTGAAGTTATTTTTTGATATTAAGAAAATAAAGTCAACCTTGACATCCTTTAAATTTCACCGTTTCAGTCAGAATGCTAGTTTCAATAGGATTGATGGGGCTCTTATCACCATCTGGATCACACATCTATGATACTTGAGGTTAAGTGCAATGAGACAAAAAAAGTGTCTTACATCTTATTTGAAGAATCGTGAGAAAATTCAGTTTGCTTTGTTGGCAGCCGTTATGAATCTTTACTGTCAGTTAAGTCCATAGAAACAGGATTTATATCTGGAGTGCTTAGGTCAGTTTGACTTAGAAGAAGTGTAGTAACATATTTTGACTAGTGATTAGACTGTAATATCAAATGAGATTCAAGCTTTTGCCAGGTGAATAGTGCAGAGCTGCTGGAATGACAATAACACAAATTTTGATACGAATCATAACAATTACACAAGGGTTGATGCCTGCCCTGAAGTTTACAGTTAAACTGAGAGAAAAAAAACATAAACACTGGTATTTATCAGTTTTTGAATTGAATGAACGCTGTTATCCAATTACGAGTCATATCTGAGATCCTCTGGTTAGTGCTTTGCTGGCCGTTCCAAGGTACAGACTGAAGAACAAAGGTGACAGGACTTTTTCTGTCACACACTTTGGAACAGCATGCTGAGACAAGCACCATCAGTCTTTTGTTTTCCAAGTATTTAAGACTTATTTTTACAAAAAAAGGTTTGATTCTGTGATTTTTTTTCCATCTTATTTCAACTTTGATTTACTGGTCAGTCTTTATGCACATTCTTATATTTGTTAGAATTTCTTGGATGCTTTCACTGTTTGGGTTTTAATTTTTGTCTGTTTTTATTGCTTGTTGTGAAGCACTTTACCTGCTATGAAAAGTGCTACATCAGTAAAGTACGGTAACTAAAACAAAACACAAAAATCAACCTTCTTCTCAGGGAATTCATGTCATTAGCAAAGCTTGTTGTCTGAATCAAGTTCAGATATCTCTCTCAAAGTTGTCTTTAAATCGTTATCCTTTGGTTAAACAAAATGTATCCAGTTCATAAATCCAGACAGATGTTTTAAGTGCAATAATATTTTCAGTCAATAGATGGCAAAGTTCCTCCAGGAATGTTTCAACAGGTGTTTGCAGTTGTTTGCCCTCTTTAAAGCGATCATTACCTTGTTGTTTTACTGCACATGACTGCACAGGTTCATGACACGCCCTGATGTGAAACAAAAGTGCCTTGGGGACTTTTTGGACTGGAGCCTCACCACTGTATCTGAAACCCATGTCCAATCCATGAGAGACATCATGGTTCTGGACGGAGCTTTGCAGTCTCTGGTAAACACTTCACTCAGACAGTCATCACGCTTACGCCCATGCTTTTCTTTGTGTGTTTACTGTAAGTGTAATCAGTATGTCGTGATGTATCAAAACCTGTAGGGTAATTCACAAGAGCTGACATGACTGGTATGTCTCACACAATGCCCCATGTGGTTTTGACAGGTGTGTAATACACCTGCTGCATGTGTGGGATCTGCTCCTTCATTTGACTCACGTCACTTTAATCTGACGCTTAAAGCTAAACGGTTCCTCCGCAAATAAGAATAACGTCGTGGGTACATGGTTCCAAAGATACCCGCTTTTCTAACCTGATGTTTCACACATTACACCTGTTGGCATAGCAAATTTTCATACCACTTCCTGTTAGCTGAAGTTATTGTATTGCAGCCCTCAGGCAAGTTCATTAGCTACATATTGGTGGCATCTAAACTGGTGTAACATGTTTAGAAAGTGTCTCTTTGTGCTTAATTTCTTTAAAGTGAACCTGGCTCCAGCCCATATCTCGCTTAGGGCGCTCAAAACCATGTTTGTTTAGTTGACAAGCCTTAGAAAAGCTTAACTTGCAGGGTTTAAATTTATGTGTATTTAGATGGAGGACATGTATGCTTGTGCTAATCATTATTACCATCAATATTATTATTTAAAGAATATTAACCTTTCTTTCTTTTCTGTTGTTTCGTAGGTCTTTGTTTCATAATGTAAGAATATTACTACAGAACTATGGCTTGATTTGTTTTCACATTTGTGTTCTTCAGGCCAAACTTTTCAAACATGGTAAACGGGACGACCTCCTCCAGTATGGTAGGTTTCTTATGATTTCATAAGAATTCAGAAATTGCTGTTAAAGCAAAGGAAGTGAAAGCGAGGAGTTTCTGTTGCACATGACTGACAGAATTGTAGTCTTTGTTTGATTGCTTTTGCCTGTGGTAACAGAAATGTTTGTGTTCACAAATCTTTATCTAAATGTCTGGTGCCAGAGGGGAGATATTTGCTTTCAGACACCTGATGATATTTTAGTCGCGTGTGGAACCAGAGTCTATCTACTTTTAAAATGTTTATTTGTTTATTTATAAGTTTATTTGTTTCTGGCATATTTGCAATAACCAAACTTTCATCTTTGAAATGATAAAAGAGATTTTTTTTTTACCAGCTCCCACAGTTCTTCAGTGCCTGGAGAAGAAACATCTTTCAGACAGCAATCAGGCCATGCTGCGGAAGCTTGGTGTCAAACTGATCCAGAGACTTGGACTCACGTTTCTCAAGCCACGTTTGGCTGCTTGGAGGTCAGGAATTATCCCAGCTGATTCAATTAATGTTGTAATTGAATCTCTAAACAAAGCAAGACGACAACTGATTAAATTTTAATCTTATTATTAATCCTGTTGTCACCTCTAATTGATATTCAATGAATTATTTGGTAAATAAAATATACCAAAGTGGTATATTACATGTTATTACATGTTTCTTGAAATATTTTTCAAGAAACATGTAATAATGTGAGAGCACAGACATGAAGACATTGCAAAAAAAGTTGTGCATGTGTTTCAGGTACCAAAGAGGTAGCCGCTCCCTCGCAGCAAACCTCTCAATGTCCCAGTCATCTGCAGTTTCTGCTGCTGTAACTCCTGAGGGAGAGACGCAAGAACAGGAGGAGGAGGATTATGATATTCCAGAGGAAGTGGAGACTGTCATTGGTCAGTTTCAACCTGCTTGCAATAAGTGAACGTTTATTATTGCATTTTCTCTGCTCAGAACATTAATTGTGTGAATAATTTTTCAGAGCATCTCCTGGTGGGGCTAAAAGATAAGGAGACGATTGTGCGCTGGTCTGCAGCAAAGGGGTAACAAATGTTCAGAAAACCTTTGAAAACACATTTTTTTGCTACTTATAGGGGTGTATGTGTTACATTAATCCTTTGTGTTACGTAACCTTTTAGCATTGGGAGGGTGACGGGGAGGCTTCCCAAGGAGCTGGCAGATGAGGTGGTTGGATCAGTGCTGGACTGCCTCAGGTAGTTTCATACTGGTTACACACTCACTCATCTTTCTCCTCATCATTTTATCATTTCTTCTGTTTTTTGTTGTTGTTGTTTCAAGCAGAATTAATGCTCCACTAAATGCATAAAATTTGAAATTTTTGGATGTGTGTGTGTGTTATTCATTTTTAAGCTTCCAGGAAACAGACAATGCCTGGCATGGAGGCTGCTTGGCCCTGGCAGAGCTTGGTAGGAGAGGCCTGCTGCTGCCTTCCAGATTGACAGATGGTATGTGTAAACAAATACTTAATGGTGAAAAGCTACTATCAGACACTTATAAGTTGTAACCAGTACATTTATTCACCATATTTACATTTTTATACAGCAGCACATTCTCATGTAAAAATTTTAACCTACATAAAATTCTTTCAGTATCAAAACCCAAACACAGGTACCTTTCACCTTTTCAAATCCAGCGAGACAACATAAGATAAAATGAACAAATCAGTGACAACAAAGTCATAGTTTGTGTAATAGTTTTTTTTTGGCAGTGCTATACAGCAGATAATACAAAGTCATATTTTGTTTGACAATTTGGATTTTCAGTGCTTCATAAAAAAGTTTGCAAGTTCATCTTATCTTGTTCAGGATCGTAGCACTGAAAGATAGAGATTTTCTGTCCTTGTTGCAAGATATTCAAACACTCAGGGTTTGGTTGTTAGCAGCAACGAGGCCTCCTCCTGAGAGCCCGCTCTGACACCTTCACTCTCTTCTTTGGTTTATGGCAGTTGCTTTCAGCCGAGCTACTGTTTGCTCTTTTTACGCCTGTTGCTTTAGACCTGGTCGTCTTTTTGGTCTTCTTTGGCGGGTCTGGCTTTTCAGCAGTGGTGCTGGAGTCACACAAAGAGGCAACAGATCTTGCGCTAGCCAGCTGACACAGAGCGAGTGCGGCCGTCTGCCTCTGGTCACATGGCTCTTCCTCCTGCTCCCCCTGCTGAAGATCCTCTGAAGTGCTCTGGGCGGGCCTGTGTGCTGGGCTGTCTTGAGAAGCTTGCAGGCTGAGGTTTAAGGGCAGATCCACTGTCTTTGATTCCTTGATGTCAAAGCAGCTTGTTTTGTGGTCAGAAGGACTGCTGTCTCTCTCCTGGCCTCTAATGGAAAGATTTAGGGGCATCAGGTCTTCTGTGTTGGCCTGAGATTCCATCTCTGGTGTTGTTTCTTGGCAAGGCTCAGAAACAGATGTAGGAGGATACTTGCTGCTCTCAGCTGATCTGAAATTTACCCAGAGAGAAAGAAATGAGTACCACATTTGCACACACAGCAGCTGGAAATTGGGGAATATTAAATAAGTACTTACTCTTCGTCCACATGCAGGTTTCTCAACTGCAGCAAGCTTTCTGCGGACTCCTCTCGTCTCTCGTCAGATTCTGGGGGTTGCAGAGGATTGACTTTGTGTCCATGTTGGGTGGTTGTCTGGAACACACCTATGTTGGTGTAGTGAGGAGCCTCTGTGTCCCTCTGGATTATGTGTGCATGACTTGGTCTGTCAGGGGACCCCAAGGCTGAACAGCCTGCTTTAGGACTCAGCCTGGTGTCTTTCTCTCCACCATGGCCGTGGTTGCTCTCCTCTTGTGAAGACGTGTTGTGATCTGGATGTGAGTGCATGTAAAAGTCATATTCCTTGTGCCTCAGTGGTAGGCCATAAATGTCCAAAGGAAGGTACCTGGGTCTTGTTATTGGCATTGAGAACTCATGGGGTCTGTACAGGGTGTAATGCAGAGGGGGGCCGGGGTTGAGAGGGTGACAGTATCTGTATGGATACGGGGGAAAGAGGTGAGGTTGAGCAATGGGCTGCGGTACAACAGGCCTCTGAGGATCCAAGAACGGTGGCCGGAAAGAAGGAGAGTCCGACTCAGTCACGCTGGGGTTTCCTGTGAGGTAGTATGGAGGATACAGTGGACGGTCAGGTAGGAGATAAGGAGCGTATTCTGGAACGATGGGAGGCGGGTACGGTTTTAAGGATGGTGAAATTGTGCCCCATGGGAAGCCTGGGTGGTTAAAAGTGGCGACAGGAGCTTGTGAATCCTCTGCTGACTGCTGCACAGATGGCCTGAAGGCTTCTGCTCCTTCAATTTTGGGTGTGACAGGAGAGAAGGCAGATGGGCGCGGCAGAGACTTGGCCTCACTGCACTCCTTGTTTTCTCCCTCTGTTACTGTATTTGATTTTGTTAAACTCTGGCTGGTCTTAACGGGCGGACTGTCACGCCCAACATCTAATTCTTCAGTGTCGTCTCGGCTCTCATCGTCGCTCTCCTCGTCTCCTCTGCTGTTGATCTGTGCCACTGGTGGGGGGCTCAGACCCTCCTTTGGCTTTAAAGGTAACCCTTTAGCTACAGCCTTGACTTGTCGGGCTGTCGTCCCAGTTTTCTGTGACACCAGGGAGATGGAGTTTTTACACAAGTTGTATTTCATGTGGTTGAAGAGATGAGACTTTTCGTTGCAGGTGAAGGGACACTGGAAACACTGGTACTTGAAGGGCTTGCCTGGCGGTCGAGGAATGTAGTGTGGCCTTTTTGGCTTGCGTTCCTGAAGAGTTTCCATCTTGAGTTGAATGCAAATTTTCTACAACAACAAAAAAAATAAATTGCAGTGATAAGCATTGAGTTGAATTATTCTTGAAGTTGCACTTTTTACTAGCATAGCATAAGAGACAGGCGTAAGAGTCACCATTGAGTCATTTCAGCTTTAGTACCAGTTCTCACTAAGCTCACTGTCTGCTTGTTTGGCCAATAGTTAGTTGTTGGACTGGTTCATTTGGAGGGTGTTGCACACTGGAAGCTTTTCCGCTCTGTGTCTCTTTATCTGCACAGGCAGAAAAATCTCTAGCTGCACAAAACGCCGCACCCTGAGGCTAATGTATTCCTCCAACTGTTGATTCAAACAGGGATGCACACCAAGCAGAAAGATCATTATATATGAAAAGCCGTCTTCTGTATGCAAAACCCACCTGTTTGCATAGCTGTGTTTTAGTTTGGTTTTTGGTGACTAGCAGCTGCCTAAAATCACCCCTGCCTTCCTTGCCTGCTCATTTGTCTCATGTCACTGGATTAATTTGTTTTTTTTAAAGTATAAGAACTGCCAAGGTAGCAGGTGCTAGGCAGACTAGGCACTTACTAACACAGACCTTAAGGGCATGCAGAGACATGCTCTCTCTCTTTCTCTGTAAACCTCACTAAACTCTTCGCTGTCGGCGTGGGAACCATCAGCCACCTGCTTCCCATGACTACACCTGCAGGATGTACTCATCCACCAGTAGATGAGCTCACCCACTGAGAAGAATAAACTATGAAGAATATTTCCTCAATGTTCAGAGGTTCAAAGTGGCCTTTTACCGTAAAACCACTAAGTGAGGGGCATCTGAAATACTCCAGGTTAGCCTTTGACATGAAACATCACCTTAAGCTGTGATAAGTGCTGCTGGGCGCTGCGTGGAGGAACCTGCTTGTCATGCGCTGTCGCAAGAAGTTGTCCCTCAAGTTTCTGTGCAACTGAAGTGGCACGCAAAGCCACTCCCTTCATAAGGAGAAATTCAGTGGAAAATTTCCTTTAAAACAGTTTTTCACACACTTTAAATCCATCAGTCATCATGTTTTTTGTATTTTTAGGAATAATTGTAGTTAAACTAAAAAGAACACGACACTGATGAGCTCAGCTTTTCACACATCAGCTACTAGTCTGTATTCTATTTAAAATAAATAAATAAATAAATAAAGAAGGGTGTCATCGAAAAACTGTAGAGGGGTTTGCTAAGGATTCCAGGTACCCTCAGTATTACCTGTGCAGTATTGCAACAGAGCAAGCAGGTGATAATTAAAACCCACAGGTAACAGGTGCGCACAAAGTGGAACTATCCCAAATTACACTCAGCAAACTAGTTAACACCCCACATGTTGCTTTTCCGTCATTATTACACAAAGACTCCGATAAAGAGCTGTAAATATATTAGCGTTCAGTATAACGATGCCTCCTCGTTAATAAAGTGATAATAAAGCATTTACCTCTTCAAGCCGCAGCAGCGGTATCCTCTCCTGAGCCTGACCCACAGTCCACAGCCAGCCTCAGTATCTGGTCAGGACGCTGGCTGCAGTGTTAGCGATAAGTTCAGAGTGTGTCAGGTAGTGAGTGTGATGTTGCATTTGTGTGCTGTATTTAGTTAGTTGTGTGGTGAGTTCCTCTTTCTGAGGTGTTGTCTTTCTAGTGGGTGGGGCTTCAGCCCAAACAGCAGGGCCCTCAGGCAACATTGATGTACCTGATATTAGTCAGGCCTCAAGCAATGATTTACATGATGAGGTGGGGTGGGGGCTCTCACTTCTTCTTCTTCCTACTTTCCCCAAAATATTCATCTTTTAGGAAATGAAAGCTTATAACCTTTTTTTTTTTCCTTTTAATGACATGTGGATTTAACAAACTGAAAATTCCAAGCAAGTCACCAACACCGACATAGAGTTAACGTTTCTTTTATTTCCCTTTTGAAACATTTGAGTTTCTGCTTCGTTGCACTTTTTCTCCCTCTTTGATGATGTTGCTGTAAATGCATGCAAATTATATTCAAACTCCAGAGAGAATGCAAAGTATATGTAACACCATTTTTATTTTGTTCTTGCACTTGAAACAAATCCACTCATCCATTTCTGACTTTTGCTTTCAGTTGTGCCACTCATCATCAAATCTCTGACCTATGAGGAGAAGAGGGGAGCGTGCAGCGTTGGCTCCAATGTGCGTGATGCTGCGTGCTATGTGTGCTGGTCTTTTGCTCGGGCATATGAACCCAAAGAGCTCGAGCCTTTTGTCAATCACATTTCCAGGTAACCTCTCTCTGGATGTTTACAACATTACTCTCATCAGTGGTGATCACTGGCATGCAAAATAATAACCTAATTACATTTTCCTCAAAAACAATCTGATGGTCAAATGTTATACGGTACAACCCAAAGCTCGTCTCTTTTATTTACAACAAAACTGTCCCTGTTATTGTCTGTGGTCAGTCAGTAATATTATCTCAAGTTCATCCGTCTTCATCTGAAATCCTTCTCTGTGTACGAAACATTGGTTAGGTTAGGTAAAGTTTATTTTGAACATTTGAATGATCAGACAAAACGTAAACAACAAAAAACAAACAAAAGAATAAGTGGCAACAACAACAACAAAATTACAATTAGTAAAAAATATTAATGTTCAAAAGGTCAAGACTTATGAAATCCCACCCCTAATAATCAAACTTGCTTCCGACAAATATTGCGATAAATGAAACTATTAATTGATACTATAATAAGATAATCTTGTTAGCAATACCAAAATAAGATTTAACTAGTTTTCATTACTATTTTATAATAAAAATAATAATAACAATAATAAAGATAGAGAAAGATAGATTGAGGAAGAAAGAAAGAAAGAAAGAAAGAAAGAAAGAAAGAAAGAAAGAAAGAAAGAAACTTTTTGAGCAGCAGCAGTCTAAATAAAAAAAAAAATACACCAGCAGATTAATTTCATGACTAAGTAGCATCAATAAGAAAAAGACTGCAGTCCAGAAAACACAAGAAAGGTAAAATGTTTTCTTCTGTAATATGATTTCCTAAAGTTGTGACTTTGATTCTTATCACAATTTGCATAAACGCCGTGCAGTTTGCCTCTAAGCACATATTTACTGACACACATCATTCCTGCACGTCCCCACATAACCAGCCTATAGACCTGTGTGCTGTTTTTGAGTTTATGTTAATATGTTACTGCTATACTGCTTTACTTCTAAGACTTCCCATTAGTGATTTATGCGTGCTACACATATAGAACTGCAGAGAGGAAGTAAACTTACAGCTCTTTGAACTCAGCATCCAAAACTTTACCTTTATTATTGTTGCAGTGATTTGAGGTTCTTGATTTAATCTATTAAAGGGTTAAAAGCTAAGTAGACCAGTGTTAATGTAAATACTGTCTCAAATATACAGAATGTGACTTTTAAATTAGCTTTTCTCACAGCTCTGTATGACATGACAGTCACCTATAGATGTGGGGAGGGAGTGGTGTGCCTGCGGTAATCTGAGGGGAAGAAGAGGACAGATGTTTTTATTGTATGTGTTATGTGTTGTATGTCTAATCTCAGAATAACCTTTATTAGCTCTAATATTCTCTTCTATCCAATAAATCCTCCAAAGCGTGATTTTTGGGGGGTTTCAGAAAATTTTCAGGCAGTTTTACTTTGACCTTATTTTTTGTGTCATAGCTACAGAAAAACCTGACCTTCCCATAATAAGAAGCCAGCCTAGAAAAGTCATTAGTAACATTTACGCTGCAGCCTGTGTGGAGACACAATGCTGTGTTATCATCCAGTGACGTTCATTCAGTCTTTGTCAGTCGTAACGGTTTGCTGCCGCCTCCATCTCTTTTCCCTCTGAAAGCATGTACGGACCTGCGGCCTCTGACTGTGCAGACCAGCTCTGCAATGTCAGTTTGTTCCCTTGCGACTACCGTTATCATCAGCAGTCGCGACAACACCCTCCCTTCCCCTAGCCTACAGGATTGCCAGGTTTCGCCTGTTGCTGTAGGTTTCGGTCGCCGTTTGGCAGCAATGCTCAGACAAGCTGGTTCCTGCTCTTTTCATCACAGCCTGATGACACTGACAGAAAACTTATTTTTCTCACTGTGGAACTTAGTGACTTGAGGGCACTCACACACTTGCACAAGTTACAGGTCCACTGTATGCTTTTTAGAAGCAGCTATTTAGAAACTCAGAAATCCCTAAGGGTGTTAAACAGAGTGCAGCCAGGCTTGTTTTTCTTTTCAGTCCTTCAGGGCAAGGGCAGTTAGCAAAACCAAACTGGGGCAGTTATAAGGCTCAAGACCTGGCTCCTGATGATATAGAGGCAGGACATAAGAGGAGAGCAAACAAGGCAGACAGCAGTTAGCCTCTGGGTGCTACCTTGATTTACAAGCTGGATGGACCACCGTTTAAACAACTGGCATTCACACACTCAGCCCTCCAGAGGCTTGTAGAGGCAGCGTGGAGAGATGCTGAAGTCAAACTGAACCAGACACAGCTTCCAGTATTCAAGAAGAGTCATGCTTAATCATACTGCGGCTGCCTCCGTGTGCTGTGCCATGAAGTCATGCACCACAAACATAACCAGTTCTGTTGGGGTGACTCAGTCCGGCCATTGATGTTGCTTAAACAGAATAACTGTATTATTGATAATTTTCATTTGAACAGGTCAGTAAAATATCTCAATTTAGGGAGTCGCTTTGTCCAGAACTCTTTCACAGTTTAGGCCACTTTTATATCATAGACTGGTGTAATTTTTGATAAAACTGGATTATGAAATAGATTTTAGATTTAGATTCTGAATTATTTACCTACAGACAAATTCAAGGAAAAAAACAGCTTTTTAACTTTAACTGCTTTATTCAGTTTTTTTTTTACATATTTAGAACAGTTTAACTTTAAAAGTTTCACCAAAAAACTGTTTATTTGCATGATTTGCAAAGATTTCAGCTAAAGGAAAGCAAGGAAGCAAAATGAGCTTAAACAGCTGTGTGTTTTTCTCCACAGCGCTTTGCTGATTGCAACCGTGTTTGACCGAAACGTCAACTGCCGCAGAGCCGCCTCTGTAAGTTCTGTGGTCAGCGTCTTGTGAATGTTGGAATAAAGATGCACGATTATATGACAGATGCTAATTTTATGTGTCATTTTGTCCCAGGCTGCCTTCCAGGAAAATGTGGGAAGACAGGTTTGTGACTGCGGCATTGACTGCTTGTGTTTACAATAATGAACAAGTTACTGTGATTTGAAATGTATTTACTGCCAAATCTTGTGGCCTAGCTCAGACTTGCCCTGTAAGCAAAATATTTTAAGTTAGGCTACAAGTTACCAACACAGATTTGATTTCCTAACATTAATCCTGCCATCACATTTAGTTAACATTTGAAGAAACATTTTTGCCATCTTTACAAAAACCTGCAGTGACTGGTGCTTGCTTCTTTCTCAACAGGGAACATTTCCTCATGGCATAGACATCTTGACTGCTGCAGACTACTACGCTGTGGGGAATCTCAACAAGTGCTATCTGAACATCAGGTGAGAAACTAGGAAATACACACAACACTTATTAGATGCTGCATTTCTGCAGATTCTTAAGAATGTGCTTCATCCTCAAAGGACTTTACCTATACTTTAAAAAAAAGTCCAAAACAGATTGCTTTAAATGAGCAGTCACCTTGATACACCTGCTTGTCTAACCTGAATGTTTTCACCCGTTTCGACCTAAACAGGAATCGTAAATTAGCGCCTTTCAGTAACCCAGCAATTATTCACTCTGCTGAGACGCTCATTTGTATGGTGTTCTTATCCTGATGATCCCAGCTGAGAAAACAATCTGAGACAAACTTTGTAACTCTGTGAGCTTTTTTCCCTTTCATGAAGAGAGACAAACTCACCTAAACACCTCCGGCTCTTTCAGGAAGTGTCATTTATGGCAGGATTGTGTCACCACAAGCAGAGAAAACTTGAAATATCCACACATTTTACCAAGTACGTCATGTTTTCTGCAGTAATTCAGCTTAACTTTCTTTTTCCACAGTGTTTATGTAGCCAGCTTTCCAGAGTACACCAAGGCGATGATAGATCATCTGATCGCCATGAAAATTAACCACTGGGACACGTATGTACCTGCACTGCTCTTATCTCGTTAATCGTACCAAATATGATGGTATCATTTATCTGACTTAGCTTGTTTAATAAACTATTATTCCCTCTACGTGTTTTTTTTTTTTTTTTTTGCAGTGCGATAAGAGAGCTCTCCTCTAAAGCACTCCACAACTTGACGCCTCAAGCGCCTGATTACATGGCGTCAACAGGTAAACAATGTAACCTTACCTGTTACTCAGGCAGTGGAGAAAGTAGAGTGCTCATGAGAAATGCGATGAAACCTGTAATTATTGACGATGACTTGATTTACCATGATTTTTTTTTTTGTTCCCATCACATTTTCAGTGCTGCCTCAGCTGTTACCCATGGCAGTGGGCATTGACCTCCACGGTCGACATGGAGCCATCCTGGCATGTTCAGAGATTATACATGCTTTGTATAAACTGGGCTCCCAGACCAACAGGTAGTCCTTTAAACAGTCTGCTTATTCAGCTCAGAAAAGGTGTTCTTATTTTCCAAATTAGTAACTGATGTAAGCTTGCATGTTGCCTGATATAAGGATGCACTCATCCAATCGTAGTTTCTGTTCGATACCGACTCAAAAAGTTAGATTAGTGACAGAGGGCTAATCAAGAGTGCAGATTTATTCAAATCAGTTTTTTGCTCCTGTGTGTTAGTAAGTCAGCTGAAATAGCATGAAGGCAGCTCAGCAGAATGAAGGTGGGACAGTGACAAATAAGAGTTTGTGTGTAGTTTGAGGTTTCTGCTGGTGTCGTAGTATTTTATATGACATTTCTACCATTTTAACCTATTAATGAATCAGTAGCATTAAATTGTCAAATGGTGTAACCACAGAAGCGTGACAAGAATGAAATAGTTCATCTTCCTAGAAGTGATGCAAGTGTATTCATGATGCAGAAGACATGAATGTTTTCTCTATATTTGGCTCAGTTGGTTTAAAATCATTTAGATGTCATTTTTTTCAGTGTAGTTGTCTGAAGACATCAGATTCATAGTAACTTTTTTACGCAATATCATTTTTTTTTCATGAGAAACATTGATGACACCGAATGACATTTATCGGTCACACCAACTTGACCACGTCTTTCACTCAGGTATTTCACACTTGTGTCATCAAAAACGAGCAAGTTTAATTCTTCACTTATCCACTGCTGAGGTTCACAGTTAAATTATAATGCCTGTTCGCACCAGAGTCATTTAGTCAGTTTAAAAATGTTATTTCATTTTAGTTTACTAAATCAGAAAAGCCTGAAATTACTAAAACTTAATTCTTAGTCTTATCTTCATTTTAAGAAAGAGAGAACGTTAAATTAATACTGGTATCACATAGGATTAGTATTGGCTAATACTAAAGCTCTGGAATTGGTTTCGGGAATTAAAAACGTTGGATTGGTGCATCTTAAAGTCTGATAGGCACCAGTGGAAATTCTTTAACAGTTCATGAATGCAGATAAAAATTTAAGAAGGCATCTTGTTGTAGTTTATTTAGCTGGCATGTGCAGCTCCAACATTTACATTGTTGCCAGCACTGTGTGCTGTACATTTTGAACTTTATTACAACCGAACAGGGTGTGAACGCTCAATGTAAAACGCATCCATAAGATTTCCCCCCAAAATAGTTATTTTTATCCCAGGTGGCCACCTTTGTCATACCTTGCAGAGTTATAACAGTGCAGATTTGGTGCACAGTGTAAAGATCTGATTTCAATCAACACCAGAACTACATCATATCAGCCAGCAGGAGATTTGACCACCGTGGTAAAGCTGTTGAAGCTGTTTTCTCACATATTGACTCTTTTTCTCCTGCAGGGCTGTGGTTGACATAATTTCTTCAGAATGTGTGGATGCATTAAAAAACATCCATCAGATGGTAGGTGTATCTTAAAAATACATGTTGCACTAAACTGTGGTCACATTGTTACTAATGTTCCAATATTTAAACACTTTCAGCTAGACGACAGGAAACAGTACAGGTATGAGGATATTTTATTATCAGTGTGATTAAAAGTGTGACTGTTTTGGCTTTTAATCAAAAGTCTGTTTTCTCTTTCAGGGGTTTTGGTGGCGAGTTAATGAGGCCAGCAAGTAAGTTCAAAAGCAGATGAGATAATCTTTCATATTGAATTTAATTAGCTGACACATGAATGACTTCTAAAGAGCAGCTTTATGTTTTTAAACACAGTATAATTCATCAGTTCTGTCGTTTTTACAGTGTTCAGTCTCATCGAAAAGCTGTCCCTGTCCAAAATGCCTTTTAAGAACGAGCCTGTTATCGGTAAGTTCATCTGTCACAGTCATCTCATGTGTTTTTAATTCAGTCAGTTCTCAATCCAAAGCTTGAATCTTTGTGCTCCGTTCTAGCTGGCTGGCAGGCTCTTATTGACGACACCATAAAGACGCTTCATTTGATTTCTAGCGGTGCAAAGGATGGCATTATGGTGGGCTTAATTCTCTTATTTCACTTTTACCGACTTATCAAGCTCAAAAAATTATGCAAAAATAGAAAGACACATGCACACTTTTAATTTGCTGCTTTTTCAAACTAAAATCTTCCCCTTATTCGTTCCTGTATCCTCCTCTGTCCACAGATCGCGTTGGTATCGGCCTTGTCTGCCTTGTGTGAGGAGTACTACCAGGCTGAACCAGGCCAGGCTGACACACAAATGCAGGGTGAGTTCATTTTTGTATAACTTTATGTTTGAATTTAGAAGTACAACGATGCTCATGTGGTTTTTCTCTGCCTGTGTAGATGTCCTGGTGTCTCAGTACATCGAAGGCCTGAAGAGTCCCCAGATGCTCACTCGTTGTGGATCTGCCCTCGCTCTCGGCTGTCTGCCAAGATTTATGATCCATAGCAAACTGAAGCAGGTGTGTTAAGAGGCTTTGCACATTTTCTGGCCATTGCATGTCTCTGTCTCTTGGTATTTATAATGCATTTTGTCTGCGTGTGTGTGTGTGTGTGTGTGTGTGTGTGAAAGATCCTTGAAGGTCTTCAGCAGATGTGCACTGTCACCCAGAAGGAGGGGAGTTTTACAGAGGCGAGGCGGGATGGAGTCAAAGCCATTGCTCAGTGAGTTTCCATTAATATTTTTTTTTGTTGTTCTTGAGGTTTTAACACTGTCCCAAAGTTTCCTGATCTGGTTGTATTGATTTCCATTCTTGTCTGCTGGTGTAGCACGTCTGTGTTGCAGTAATGCTTAAATAAACAGTTGGCTGACTCTACCTGCAGGACCTGAATGACATGTCCAGCTTTTTTTATTTATAGCTTTTTCACATTTCCTCTAACTTTTTTTTTTTACATCAAAAGTCTTCCACATCATCAGATCCAACTGCTGTTTTTTGTGTCTTATGTATATTTTTTTCTTTTCCATCAGAGTGTGTGAGACAGCAGGTGTTTGCTCCCAAGGCTCCCCTGATTCTTTCCTTTGCTCTGAGAACGTGACGGGGGTGTACGCCACTCTGCTCGACAGCATGAACGACTACACGAGAGACAGCAGAGGGGATGTAGGGGCCTGGTGAGTTAACCTCTTAAAACACAAACAAAAATACTCAGAGCCAACAAACACTTTTTTATTCTCCCTCAGGGATTGGTAACACTCCACTGCCTGAAGCGTCTGCTGTTTTTCTCTCCCTGTTTGCTCGTGTCACAAGTAGCCTCGAGCCATGCTTACCATCAGGAATGTCACCTGGCTTGTCACTTGGCCTCACAACATGGAATGTACTGCTTCTTTCACACTGACATAAATCTTTTCCGTCTCCTCCCTCTCTCTTTAAAATGTTTTTACTTTTTCTTCGCACATCCTTCTCTTAACTGCTGTGTTTTGTCTCCTTCCTTTCTTTTTTATTACAACAGATTTCTTTTTTATCTTTAAACTCTCTCTTAAATCTTTGCCGAAAGCGAGTTCAACTTGAGGCCTGCGCACCTGTTTGACTTTCAACAAATTATATGATTAACTTCTCACACAAACCTATCGCTCCCTGCAGCGATGACTATAAAGCTGCCAAATCCAGTGACACTTCAGTGCAGTGCGTTTGGTGGCATCTGTCGGTTCATGTTTGGGCATGTTTCTGTTTCTCATTTGACACGTATGCCTTAAAGATTCATTTATCAAGTCTTGTGGTGATTAAAAAAAAAAACACCATGGTATCGCAGGTTCATGATTTGTATCATGTCCTGCTCTGAGTTTTGATTCTTCTTGTCTGGTTTTCAGGGTCAGAGAGGCAGCGATGACCAGTCTGATGGAGCTGACATTACTGGTGGCCAGTAGTGCTCCAGAGATCCTTTCCCCTGACCTGTGAGTAGCAAACAGAAGCTATGTTTGACTCTCTTTAAACATGTGTCTTACTTACTTTGTTTAACAAGTAGAAAATAAAAAAACACTCCACCCCCGTGTCTGTGTCAACCAGCAGGTGACCAAAGGAAAGTGTCACACTTGTTTTTTTTTTATGCCTTTGTTATTTTTTGTGTGTCAAGGTGTGGCCAGAACACCTCAGCTTGAACTAATCTAACACAGATCATGTAGGTTTTGCAATCACAGCAAAGGGACGGGATTAAAAAATCAGCTACTTAATTACCAACTTCGAAAGCTTTAAAACTCAGTTAAGACGTTTTTGCAAATGCACACTAAATGATGTCTGGATAATCAGGTTTGGACATTGTCTGGACTTGTCAATTTAATACCCTTCTGTTTGAGTCGTTCTTGATACTTTTGTGGAGTAACGTCCTGCATGACCATGTGACTTTGTCCATGACTTAACTTGTTTTTTTTTCCTTTTGATTCTGTATGTTAGGGTTAAGGGTACCATGTGCTGCCTGGCCCAGCAAGCAGCAGAGAAGATTGACCGCTACAGAGCTCACGCTGGCAACATCCTCCTCCGCCTCCTTCACAGCACAGACCCTGCAGTACCACACATCCCCCACAGAGAGGAGCTGTTGAGTATTTTTCCTGTGTGAGTAACGGCTGTCCTCCTCAACCTGCGGCTCAACATTTAGTGACAAACCCTGACAGTTACTGAGTCTTTTTGCTTTCTTTCAGTGAGACCTTAACCAGTCTGAACTGGAATGCCCCATCCCAAGCCTTCAAGTACATCACCCAGCTGCTGAGACTGCCTCAGTATCAGCACCACACCCTACTGGGCATTACTGTGTCCGTAGGAGGGATCACAGAGTCAACAGTAGGTCAACTTTTAGTAGTAGGAGAAGAAGAGTGTCAAATAAGATGAAAATATTCAACAGATGAGTGTAAAGTTAAGATATTAAAGCAGATTAAAGGTCAGGTCTTCCCTTTAGAATCATAAAGCTTCCACTTTCATGTGGATTATTACTGCTAATTACCTACTACTTCAACTTGCATTCAAGTAGAGTAGAGATTTAAGGGGCTTGATACCAAAACATATAACTTGAAGTAGAGCAGAAATCTGGAGGCGGACTTATTGAAGTGATCAGAATCAGAAGTCTGGGCATCCAGCATGAAGTCATAATGCATGTTTTGAAAGTGGAAAGAGGAGTTTCAAGGGGAAATCCAAGCATCATGGTCTCATGCTGAAAGACAGCCCTCTTAGTTACGAAATAATAATAAAAATCACATGATTGTACAGCTGGGATCATTGATGGAAAAGAAGTTTAAGAGAAAATGAAACTAGAAATTCTGTGTATGAATGTAGTGAGCATGATGTTCAGTCAGAAATATATGGTTGATGGTTGACTCTGCTGCCAGTAATCATAAACTCAGTTCCCATTTGTTGTTATTGTAAGAGTAATTTCAGCCAACAGGGGGAGCCGTCAGCCCTCTGGACCACAATGCCTCTCTCTTTCCAGAGGATCTGACTTCTAAGAATTCTTAAAGGACAGGTATCAGGTTGTGTTATTTATCTTCAGCCCGTTCCTGCTGGTAATACTGTGGAGCTTGAAATATTGATCCAGATGTATCCAGAAAGAAGTGATCTTACAGCTTCCTCGTGCTGCTGCCAGATTTATTTTCCCATCAGTTGCAGCTTTTAACCCCAGCTTTAAAATGTGTCCACTGTGTTCCCCTCCTGACCCCTTCACACCATCACTGTGGAGGCTCATCTGAGGCCTCTAAACAGGGTTGATCAAGTTCTCCCACCTTCTCCTCCTCTTCCTCCTCCTTTAGCTTGACCTGCTAAAACCAATCACATGTAAGTGATCCTGCTCACAAAGATTTATGATAGCTGGGCTATTATTAACATTCACTGTTTGTGGATGTAATAAAAGAAAAATATGTTTTAAGCCTGTAAAAGCAGTGAAATCAGTCAAGTCAGACTCATCTGCCAGTTGAAGCTGTAAACATATTCCCTCAGAGACGATCTGGCTCTTGTTTTGCTTTTACCTCCTGCTCTTTTAGCCTGAGAGACGTGACAGACTGATATGTTTGTACAGGGTTGAATGCAGGAAACAGAGCCAGCACTGAATGGATACACGGGCCAAGATTACCATTCTCACACCACAGGCACATATTCACACAGGCCAGAGAGAGATGAAGCATCCCTGAACTTTCCAGGAGCTGCACTGAAGGCCAGCCAGGATGAGAGGCCAGAGCCAAAGAGAAAACTGATTTAGTCTGAAAACGGAGAAAAATGACCTACTCATAGACACCTTTTAAAACACCTCATGTGAATTGAAATGTGGATTAAAGAAACAAACTTCAGGTTTCCATGTAACTTTGTTTATCGCATTGTGTTGCTATGATCCAAGTGCCAAGGTTGCTCAGATGAAATCATCTGTTTTGCAGTTTATCTTTCCATGGCCTCACAAGTTAACACTGATACATGTGTAAACACACAGTAAAAGTCATAACCATCATGCTCACATTTGATGTCCTGTGACAGTGTCAGGACTACAGCGTTAGCTTCATCACAGTGAGTGTGTGCGCTGCTCCACATTAACTCCCCCCTCTCGGCTGTTCCTCTCTTTCAGGTGCAGTTTTCCTCACAGTGGTTGTTTGACTATCTGAGAGGGATTCAGCGTGACAGTGTGGCACTTTCACAGTTTGGAGAATCTTTGCTGAGTGTCCTCAGAGACAATCTCCGTAACGACAGGTATGAGGATCACAAATCAGACATGAATTTAACACAGAAGTAAGTCAATTTGTGTTTGGTAGATTTCTCTGTTGTAACAATGCTCCTTGGAAATCATATACCGTTGGAAGGCCTGTTTATTTCCCCTTTAGATGGAGCCATATTTGTAAGGAGCATACATTTTTGGGATTAGCAGCAGAGCTGAGTATTTGGGCTGTACCCATGAAAAATTTGCCGAATCTGCTCCGTCAATGCCAAACAGTTTTATTTTATTTTATTTTATTTTATTTATTTTCTTTTTATTTATTTATTTATTTATTTATTTATTTATTTATTTATTTAAATCTTGTAACAAGACTAGGGTGACAGGAACAGACAAACATATTTTAAACAAAGTGGTTTTAGCAGTTAGAGTTGTTATAGTGATGGTAATGATTGTTACAGTGTTTTCATAAGAAAAAGAAAGAAAAGTATTTTTCAAAAAGAAAAAGAAAAAAAATTAAGCTAAAATAATGATAAAATGAAATTAAGAATAATAAATGAATCAAAGGAGAAAGGAAACAAAAAAAAACAAATGACACAAAAAGGTGCTAATTAATAATATTCTCCATTATCCGTAAGTATTATTGATATTGATTGTTGTTATTATTATTATCACCACCATCATCATTATTATTATTATCATTACAACCATCAAACAGTTTATTCTGCTGTTGCTATATTGACTCTTGCTGTGAGCTGCTGGCACCCCCAGGTGCTGCCACAGTGGTTGGGATGTTTACTTAATTGTCCCAGAGACAAACTATAGAAGTACTGTAATAATGAAGCCATGTTTAGAAAGTTAGGCTTTGGAAATGATGTATTTTTAATTCTGGCTCTGTTTTCTATCCTGTAAGAACTTTAAGTTATTGACTTGTTTTTGTCCATTTTCAGGGTGTCCGTTCCTTTTCTCAAGATGCTCAATCAGATTCTTGCTAACAGCTGCTTTGAGATCTTCACCACTCAGGAAAAGTGAGTCTTTTCTCCTGCTTTATGAAACAATCAAAACACAATGATTGATTCTAGCTGTAGAAACTGAGTTTATTGCAATCTCTTGTCCTAGTCACCCATTCTGCGTGGAACTTTTGGCTCTATGCAAAGAGTCCAAGAAGGCCAAAGATATTTCCAAGCTGCATGCCTGTATATCTGTGTAAGTCCTCAATTCACTGAGTGCACTTTTTATCCTGCACTGAAGTGGAAAACCCCATCTGTGCTGACTGTGCTGTTTGGTGTTTTGTAGCTTTTGTGAGCTGATCCAGTTCCAGGGTGAAGTGAGGAAGAAAGTTTTGTCCCAGCTGCTGATGCTGCTCTGCCATCCGTTCCCCATCGTAAGTCTGCAAGAGTGGAAATCCTCAGCCATGTTTTATTCCTCTGACAGGCTGTCAGAAGAGACATTTCTGCATGTGTCATTTATGGTTTCCAGAGGATGAATTCAGCATATTTGAGATCTCAGTTTTTCTCTAATGCTACCATGATGTTAAAATGTTTTCAGGTAAATAGCAGCAACAATTTAAGGTGCATCAACATTAAGTTTGTTAAAGTGTTGCATTCATCTTTAGATGAAATCTAAAATGATAGAATCGTAGAACTTTCTCGTTATGCGTCTCAGCTGTGCTCTGTTTGCAAATGGCAAAACACTGCAGTGCTTACATGATTTAGTGAAACAGGAAATATTCAGACAGCGTTCAGAAAGCGTTCCTCTACTTTGACTACAGATCAGGAAGACCACGGCCAGCCAGATGTATGAGATGCTGCTGTACTACGATGATGTCATCGATCCAGAAGTGCAAGATGATGTCACCACCCTGCTTAGTGATACTAACTGGTCAGTCATCTTATCAGACCAGTTATGAAATACTTCATTTTGTACTTTTATTATATGTGTCATACCGCCTTGTTTGGTTTCACCTCCAGGGAGAGCGACCTCGCCACCGTACGAACCCACAGAAACCAGCTCTGTGATATGTTGGGGGTCCCCAGGCCGCAGGTGGTTTCGAAGGTAACCGTTCAAGTGAAGACTTTCAGCTGACTCTCTTTATCACCTTGTTGAACATCTTAACATCCTCTTTTATCCACAGAGTGCTGTCCCAGTCTCCTGATCGCTTGGAAACACAGAAAGGAAACACTGGTGACGTCTGTGAGCAACATGTGTCAGGAATACAGACTGGACTTCAACAGCCACTCGCCTGAAGTTGCCTTGTATCATTTTTTCGGCAGAGAAATCGTGTAACTAAAAAAAAATGCAATTCATTGAGAACATGTGGTGTGGATGCTGGAACTTTTGATTTCAATAAAAGCACTAATGAATGAAAGATGTTGAATGTTGTAACGTGTAAGAAAGAGCCAATAATGCATGAATTTACTACTTTTTATGTGAAACAACATGAATTGTAAAACGTGGAAACGGAAGTAACAACAATTAAGGAGAGATTGACTTTTGATTTGGCTGAGATGTTTTTTCTGAACACTGTTTAACTTCCCTTCGAATAGTTTCAACCCGACAGAAATGGAGTTTTTAAAGTTTGAGTTTCTGGATGGAAGAATAACTGAACACATTTAAGCTCTAAATGTTTGAAAAAGGGGTGCAAATGTTTAAATTAGTAACATCCCACTGAATAACTTCAGTTGGTAAAGTTCTGACAGAATGAGTAGTCTAAGTATAAAAGGTTAAATCTGAATTTGCAATCCTTCTTGCAAAAACTTTGTGCGTCGATGAGCACATGTTTTGAGCTGCTTTCACAACAATTTACCATCTGGGAGTCTAACATGGCAATAAATGAACAGCATCACTCACTTCTTTTTTTATTGTGTCAGAGTAATTACAGCCTCAAAACTCAAGACATCCCGTAAAGATATTCACATTTAGGTCAGAGTCTGGACACGTCTCTGTCAGGTTGTTTACTTGTAACCTGTACCTGGAACTACTTAGAAAGGTGTAACTGAAACTATTGTTTGCTTCCACTCTGGGGAAACACTCTCCATGTAGGTGTTTTGGCACCAACCGTGGAATCACTGGGGTCCTGAAGCCTCTTGGGGCTCTTGCAGACCTACTTTTTCTGCATCACTGAAGGTGCCAGGAACTGGAGGATTCCCAGGTCTGATAGTGGAGCCTCGCTGGTTGTGGAACAGAGCCTGTTGGTCCGGGCTTTCTCATTCAGAGCTTGAGAGTGGTGACATTGTCTCACATTGACAAAGATACAACTTGTGTTTTCTTAGGGGATCATGTGGTTTTTTATTTTCTGCATAAATCATTTGACGAGTAATCACTTAATTGCATTATTTTCAGTCATATGACTGGTTTAAATGGATTCAGAATTCCCCAAAGATCATTATATCACATATGTTTGGCATGTGCAGCCTGCATAATCCTCTAACATCTGGTCATTATAGTCTGGTTTCCCTTTTTATAAACAATGCAACTAATTTTTCCTCCTCAATTCCTGCGGTGTGGATCTCTTGGTTTTAAATTTTTGATTGTGTTTATTTATTTCCCCCTATGGAAACTCTAGATATTGACACCAGTGTGATGGAACAGTCAGTGCTGCAGATTTGAGGTCACTTAAATTTAAAGCCACATTAAAGAAGACATTGTTAAGATGTTGATTAATAACTTTGCAGTAATCTATCAGACTGAACTGTGTCCAAGAGGAATACATTCATCAATGCTCACATTATTTGTCTGATCTCCATCTTGCTATTTAACTGCTGAGGTAGTGCCTCTGACAAGTGGCTTTGCTGGCCTCTCACCATATTCATTAACAAGTCCACATTCACTCTTACTCTGCATGGGTGTTGTTGAATTTGTCTGGCTAGCCCAATATTGCTGCAGCCCATAATTCGACTTTAATTAATTCCCAGCCAGATGGAAATTCCTGTAGTTTCTAATGAAAGAATGGTCGTGTTTTCTCCCAAGGCGGATTGATGGTGAAGCGAGCAGCTTTGCTACAGTGCTCGGGGTAGAGAGGAATGCTAATAATTCTTAAAGGCTTACAGTTCGTCTGCAGTAGCCATGGCAATTCCTCACATACAATGGTGGCCTTTTAGAGGATCGGAAAGGGAAGGGGGGGGGGCGACTCCTTCATTGACTAAGTTTGGTGTGATATTGGGAAAAACCTCTTTGCACTTTGCCCTGTTCTGGTTATTATGAGATTAAGTGGTACCCACAGCAGTTTGTTCAAGTGAGCCATCATAGAAGGACCGGGAGGCAGACTGCATTCATACAGCACACAGTCAAACTTTGAGGGCTCATGATTTTGATTATGCCTCATCCTTTATTTTGTGCTACATGTCATCAGGCCTGCAGGACGACATGTGAGTGCCTGTGTCCTCTTACCACAAATGAATTCAGGCTCTGTGCAAGAACTGGTTGCTGTTACTGCTTTGGAAAAAAAAAACAGTGTTTACAATTTGCCTCATGACCCGCTGATTGGTATCAACATCACAGAAGCATACATAATGAAAATCACTTTTCCTTACACGATCAATGACTCATCTGTAGTGGTGGACTCACACAGTCCAACAGCACAGTACATGGCCTCAGGATTAGCTTCTGTTTATTCATGCTTAAGATGTTATTTTATTCTTGCAAAGTAAGGGCAAAAAGATGCCAAGAGGCTTTCAGAGTTCACTAAAAGGACGAGAAGACTCTAAGATCTTAAATACAGATGCTCTTAAAGCCTTTATGAGGACTTTTTTAACTGGCTATGAAATCACTAGTGATAAAATGTATTTAAAATGGCAAATGAGACCATCAGGGTGATTTTAATGTCTGTGACAGCTGCCACATGGTTGGTAACAAGCGTGACTTATGGCACCACAGGCATCTCTCTCTCTCTCTGTCTCTCTCTCTCTCTCTCTCTCTCTCTCTCTCTCTCTCTCTCTCTCTCTCTCGCTCTCTCTCTCGCTCTCTACATACATATATATATATATATATATATATATATATATATATATATATATATATATATATATATATATATATATATATATATATAAGTTACAAGTTACATTGCTTCAACACTGATTTGGGAAATTGAGGATTGTTTCTGAAACATTACATATCAGATCAGGTGAAAGTATGAAGCTTCACTTTCTTCAGTAAACTTTTACTTTGCCCTGAGCTGGAGCTACTGTCTGCAAAGGAGGTTTATTGTCTCCAGGTGTTGCTCCTGCAGGGACTTGTTGTTTATGGCTACAGCTCCCCTCTAGCTTGTTAGTCAGACTCATTAGTAGAGCTCAGGCCTTAATTGCCCTAAATTTATGAAGGGGTAGTACTTGGTGCAGCTGTTACAACTAGCTCAGCTTTGGTTCACTCCTTACAGCCCTTCACACAAATAATGACTTTTTTTTTTTTTTTTTTTGCTTGGTTGAATCTTTGCTTCTCCAGACCTGTGTGTGGTGTTTATGTCAGGACAGCAGCAGACTTGTATTTCTCTCATTTGAAGGGTTGTTAATTTGGTGTCTTAGCTTCACGAATATCAAACCCAGTACTCAAAGAAAAGCTTTCACTCAACATCAGTGTAAGAAGAAAAGCAGCTCACTCTGGAGCCAAAGCTCCTGGATGTCGTTGATCTTTAGGATATTGCCAAAACAAATGTGAGGTAAAAATGACTGAATAAGATAATTATACGACTGATAGAAATAGCAAATATAGAGTAATTATATGATTGATGGAAATAGCCGCGATGCTGTAATTATGAATATGACAGCTGATGCGGTCTCCCTCCAGGAAACCACTGTCTTTATATGTTCCCAAAAAGCCATAATCAGCAGCACACCAGGCATGCGCTCTCTGCCCAGGAAATTACCACGTAGTTTAGAATTATAGTCATTTGGAAATGGAGGCAGCTGGGTAAGGTTTGGGGAATGTGGGTTAATTGCTAAGCCTGTGTCTTTTTCAGTGACCACGGGTTAATTGGCAGTGTGTTTTTATATCAGCAGCACACACAGATGCATGTTGATAATTTGGCTAATTGAATGGAAAGGTCATAATCTGCTGCTGACCTCTTCAAGTCTGCTATTGCTCTTCATTTCCTATGGGACAGCGGGCCACTTTTCTCATATGAGTGTAACAAACAAGCTGTCTCTAGAGAGCCTGCTTTTATTGTGGAGGAGTCAGACAGATTTTTACATGCTAACAAGCTAACCATGTGTTGCTTTGTGTTTAGCGTCCGACATGTAAGCTAAGAGATATTCTTTTAGAGTTTGGATGTAAGAGAGTAGACAAAGAGGTTGTCACCCAGCTGGACTGTGGGGGTTAAATTGATATCAGGAGGCCTGCTGTAAATGGCAGCAGCCTTCTGGGAAATGTCTGTCTTTGTACTGTGTTTTTGTTTACTCAGGATCATTCTGGGTTTTTGAGGTCAGGTAAGATTTCTGTTTTTGCCATGCAGCCTGGTTATAAGTACAATCAGGCAAAACGGAACCCTAAGACAGGTTGTATTTTTTTTTTTCTTTTTCGGACTTCATGTTTTTAAGACTCCCTCACCTCATTTAATCAACTTTGTGTTGAAATTCCCTCATATATCCTTAATATTTAATCTGGAGTAATAAGTGATTAGTTGTTGTCATTCAGTTGTATCTTCTTATCTTGTTATCACTCAGACCTCCACTAAAAGCTATAAAGTCTAGGAACTTTTGCAGTAGAGTTGTCGGGACGCTTTAACTGGAACTAAGACATTTTAATGATTGGAATCTGGTCATGGTAAGTATGGCAGTCACTGCACCTATTTCAATATCACAGCCACTAATCTATCATTGATATCAACAGTTAAAGGAAGAATACTATTTGAAAATGACAAACAACAACTGGCAGAAAGTGAACTTCAATTCAAAGTCATAAACTGTATATAAAGACGCACAAAATGAAAGCTCCCCAAAATAAAAACCAATATATTTCAAGTTTCTTCAATTTTAAAATTATAATTCTCTCCAACGCAGTCGTTGGACATTCCGTATCTTTTTCTTCATCTGCATCAAACTCACCCAGTAATCTGTTAGACTGTACCGCTCTGCTGTTTCATCAATATAGTTAATGTCTTTCTTGATTGGTTGAAGCTATCATGGCTCCACCAGCTGAACCAGTACAATATGTCACTGCTCACCTCAGGTGGTATTTTGGCTTCACTTTATGTAAAACAAAAGGAGGTTGTTGTCCAATAATATGACTTAGTCGGTGGTCAAAGCCAGCAAAATGGCAACAATAATGGCCTGTGTCCACCAACTGTCTTGTTGCTGCACTCCAAGGTATAAATAATTCAAACAACTCAAAGCCACGTCTCTATTAATGAGAAATTAAGAGGGAAAGTGATGACAGGCCCTTTTATGTAAGGGCAGTTCTCTAGCCTAAACGTGCTCCTTATATTAACATATAACACACCTTCCATCAAACATTTTTGTACTTCAAGGAAGAAGAAAAAGAAGGAATGGAACATCTTAGAAGCAGTTGACACCTGTGATGAACCATGAGTGGACTCAGCACCTAACTGTAACAGTGTTTTATTAATGTGGTATCACAGGGAAACGCATAACAGTACTGGGACTTCACTCGTTTGTGAGCCTATCAGCAGAGACCGTGTGCTGCTGCTCTGTGTTGATCTATGCTTGCAGAGTGGCTTCATGGAGACAGCTCAGACGTCGGGGGCCTGGCTCGCCTCTTATTTGGACTTTTGCCAAAGTGAGCTCATCCATGACAGCAAGTCCAGCTGCTCGCTCGTAGGAGTGCTGTTCTTTCTCGACCTCAGCGCCCGGCCCCGAACTCAGGAGCTGACTGGTGTGAGGATTGGGGGTTTGTGTTGGTGTGAGTGTGACACTGTTCCCAGAAGCTCCGGCAAGGACTGACCACTGGCAGCCTGCCGCCCCCTCGGCGCCTGCTAAGCACTCCGGCCTCAAGCCTCCACAGCTCCCTACGGAGAGGCCCAGTTTGTTCTGGACACACGCCAGCGCTGAGCAGTAGGGGGCAGGGCCAGGTCAGCTCTCAGGGGTGGTCCTGTCGTCTGCGTGTGAATGCATGTCTATATGCGATGTGTTCAGAGCCGGAATGATTAGCTTGTGTTTTATTTCGGTGTGATTCAGTTGTTTTTGCTTTGGTTTTGAGCCTTCAGGATGTAAGATCTTCTCTGTCTTTGCTGAGCTTCCAGCGTGTCTCGGGAATGTGAAGGAGGACAGCACATGAAATAAGCTGATTGGCTGGAGGGTCGGTTGAATGGCTTAAGGATGGAGTGGGTCATTGGCTCAGGCTCCATGTGGTAGAGTCCTGAGTGAAATGATGTCCTATCAGTAATACATCAGCCTAAATTAAAGATATCTTGAGTACTCTCAGAAAAGTTTTTTTAGCTATGCTTGAGATTATTGTGTCACTCAATCATTTTCTGGACTAACACCATCAATCTGGTCTCAATCTGCGGTGAAGCACGCGAGCATGAGGGCAGCCAAAGGTCAGACCCTGGGATGGAGTCATATCTCTTTACTCCCCCTCCTCCTGATTTCATACTCCCTTTCTGTGGCCACCACCTCAGCCCTGAACTGGCTTCTGCCCCGGCTCTCTACCATTTGGAATCCATTATCCAACCAGGCTCAAAGTTTTCCTGATAATTAAAAGGAGACGTTCTCCAGCGCTCTGCCTTTAGATTAACGGCTGCTCTCTGAGATCAGCCAGTGGGAGGGCAAACACAGCAGGGTGGTGGGTGGGTGCTCTGGAGACTCCAGGACTGGGAGAAAAGCATCCAGGGATTGGGTATGGGTATATAGTCGAGAGCCAAGTCCATGAGTTGAACAAGTTGAATGAATCTTGCTGTGAGAACCTGGGATTAAGTGAGGGTCTTTGAAAGGATTTTGTTGGAGCAGAAAGTGAAGGAGGGGTGTTCTTTGGGGGTACAACCAGGACTAAGCTGGAGATGTGGTTCGCAAAGAAAATAGTATCAAATACAAAACATCTGTCATATAATGTAGGTCCTATTCTGGGCCTGTGGGTCAACCCTGAGCCTAGTTGGATCTGTTCACAGTGTCAACATGTGACAGGGGAGTTGGCTGCCTGACTGAGGTCAGAAACACTCTGATTGCAGCCCATTGCTACAGTATCATCAAACCTGCCCAACAGAAGTACACTTGGTCAAAGTGAGTTCACCGCACATCTGTAAAATTATGTTTGACAGTGTTGACTTTTGAAATTCATGTCTTGGCTTCAACAAGTGTATACATTCAATTTCTCTTTTCCCAGTTGATGACAAAATTGCCAGTTATTCATTTTGCCAGGTTACATGAGAAGCAGCCAGAATTAACACGAAACCTCTGTCCAAACACATTTATTCCATTAAATTAATTCATAAATAATGCTAATAAAGTCTAACTGGAACTGGAAGTTTAATGCTGGGGAAAAGTTGGCTTGATGCTGAGGAAAAAAAAAAAATACAAAGTGGATTTTTTTTAATTTATTAATCTTAATCTCACACCAGTACACCCATATAAACCTGCTTCTTTTTGACTGGGTTTGTTTGTAGTCAGTGTCAATGCAGGCGTACATGTTATGACAGACAAATGTAATTATTTCAACCCCTTTCTTAGTTGTTGTTGGTTTTTTTTTCTGTATTTTACAGTTGTTGATTTTGATCTATTAGGGTAATAACTTCAGATATTAAACCTCCTATCTTAAATTTTTAGATGGTTATGAAACAAACTCAAATTGATATTGGTCCTTCTGTGAGATATTTGAAAGCAAACTTTGTCATAACCAAAAAATATATTGTTAACTGTATTTCTAATCCGTGAAACCACTGCTAAAGATTAATTACAGATAAAGTAACACAGAGAACAGTGCAGAAGCAATCTTTCCAGTGTTTTTCCATTGAAGAGATTCTTCACAAGTAACAAATATGAATGTTCAGAAAATGCATAATGAAATTTATGTTTATTAAAAAAGGCCACCTACAGTAGTTTGGAACAAAATGAGGGATCATGTGCACCAGTTAGTCCACAAAAAAGGCTCCTCACAACAGCGCTGATCAGTTTCTGCCAGGGTCAAAGCCAGGATACCTGATTGGTCACCACATAAGCCCCCCTGAAACCCTCAACAATGATTGGTCAGATGCTGTACTTACACTGAAATCAACAATTTGGGTTGTGTCTAAAGGAGGGTACACACTTTTTGATATTATAAATCTCAAGCGACTTTTTTATCTGTTAGAGACTCCACACATGAAGATAAAAAATAAGGCATTGAACAGTTTTGATCATATTGTGTGTGGTGTGCTCCAATAATCTCAACACAGCTCACCACACACATAACGATTCTGTCTCACCACCGATTTTAAATCCAGTCCTCCAAGACAAAAATCTTGTGACCAAATGTGATCTACAAAAACATAGAAGAAGAAAAGCAACAGATAGCAGCAACCGGCTAACACCAAACGCAACATAGAAGAGGGAATGATGGTGGTCTTGGGACTATTTTTAACGGAAAATTCCTGGACCAAAATGAGGAAAAGACTGTGGAAAAATTCTTGGAGACGGCTGATCTTATTAAACTTAAAATAATCAGGCGTTGTCCATCCTTGGTAGGGAAGGAGGAAAATCAGGACAAAAACAATCATTATGTGTGTAGCCCCCTTTAACAGACTGCTTTCTTTGCATTTCTTTGTGGAACATTTTCCTCTGTTGGTACTTTAAATAAAGACTTTGACTTTTAAATAAAATTAAGTTCAGCAGATTTTATAAAATAAAATTTGTGAGAAGACAATCAGGAACAAATACCCGGATTTAAGCTGTTATGGCTTCATTTAAGATTGTTTACCTGCTGTTAATTCATTCTATCCACATGCTGTTGTTGTCCATGCTTCTTGGTTGCACTTGTTAAATACACCCACAGTTAGGGTTTCATTAAATTATCTTGTCTCCTGCTTCCTTATGGACCCTCCAGTTATGGATAGAAAAACAGTTGACTCATATCAGATAACATTAACTCGTGACACATAAACTAATATCCCACTCAAACTGTTTGCATCTGCTGATTTTTGCCACAGTATGTCGTCTTAAATCATTATCAGATATGAGTGCATTGAACAACATTTATTTGTAAATTAAATTGTTACTGTTTGGCAGTGTAAAATTGATCACTGGCACTCAATACATTGAGGTTAAAGCATGTGATAAGGTTGCGGTCGTGAGCGTATCTGATGACTGCAGTCTCAGTTGATTTCTGTGGGGCTTCTTATAAACCGCGGTCGGTCCAGAACTTGTGACATGCGAGCAGAACGACACTTCACATCAGCAGGGCCCAAAGATCATCATAGGACTCTCAAATCAGATAATACGGTGGATGATAAAGTCTTTTTGTCTTGTGCATGACAGCTTCTTGCAGTTTGGGTCTTTTGTCATGTGATGCAAGAGGTTTCCACCATATTTCTGCAGGGGGTGTAGC
The DNA here is from genome assembly GCA_030710495.1 of Labroides dimidiatus. Lineage (NCBI taxonomy): Eukaryota > Metazoa > Chordata > Actinopteri > Labriformes > Labridae > Labroides > Labroides dimidiatus. Next base: position 11,362,613 of record CM061163.1, read on the forward strand.
TTTTTAAGCATGTGCATTAATTTACTTACAGCTACATCCTGGGATGCTTACATAAGAAGATACAGACAGCATGCAAACATTAGACCATTCTTTCTAGGGTTTCTAAAGTGTCGTGTTCAAGAGGTCAAATCTAAGTGTCCTTCTGAATCAGGGATGCATTCTGGGAAAGCTGTGGTCACAAGGATCAATATCACATTCCTCATGGTCCTCAGAATCAAGCCACAACAAATGAATTTTGTGGTCGAGTACATTTGTGGTTCTTAGCTATTAAAAGAAGCTTTAAAACCCAAATTTGACTCAACAACTAACCTCTGTTGAAGTTTCACATCTGTTGGTCTAATGAGGTTTTCCTTCTTTCAGCTCAATAATCATTTTTGTTTGTCTTTGTCACAAGAGCTTGAACATTTAAAAATGTGGTTGTGGCTGTTGTTTAGTCCTGTCAGGCTAACCTCAGTGAGACAAATTGATGGCTTGTGTTCAAAAGCTGTCTGTCTCTTTGTCCACAAACCAGCCCCAGCTTTCAAATGTACCAGAGTGCGAGTTATTCTCTCATTTTTTTTTTTTTTTTTTTCCACAGATCTTTTGTTGTCACTTTGTCTTTTAGCGGCAGTTGAAATTACAGTGCTGGAGATTGTGACTTTCAGGTGGTTGAACTGCACATACACACAGCATAACCTCTGCTTCCTTAGACATCAGTCAGCCATTCATGCCTCATTTCCTACTATATACAGTATATACCAGCCTCCTGTGATTACAGCGATCAGAGCAGCTACACTGTGCCAGACGTGTGTCTAAATATCGACATATCATTTTAAGTGCAGTATTGTGCTGATAGGTACACTCTTAAAAATGAACGATTTCAACGAGATTCTTCCTCATAAACTAAACCTTTACAGCCCAGGGGATTACATTTTAAGCAGTTAATTTAAGAAATATTTCCAAGACACAATCCAAGATAAAATTATGTCTTATTGGTTCTTAAAGGAGGAAAAGGCTTTATAAAAATAATAATAAAAATAAAAAAAGGCCTGCCCAGGTAAAATCTTTCTTTGGATGGTTGCCTCTAAAACCCCTCATATCAGTAGAATGTTATTTGAGGTTTCTGGTTGTAACATTTGAAAAGAAGAAGGGTTAACTGCAGCGCTATTAAGGAAGGTCAAATAAATCAACACTGTTTTGGTTTGCACCTTTATTTCTGAGAGTGTAGAGCTCTGAGCACATGGTTCATATAAACCAAAAGTATAAAAAATGGTGTGTGTAGATATTTCACCAACTCTTCAAGCCAAAGTTCTGTGGTTTTTGGACTCTCCTTGTGATCTAGGTACACTGTGCTCGCATTCACATTTAAGGAATGTCTTGGAAATGAATTAAACAGACATACTTGCACAATAAAAAACACGGTTTACACACCAGGGTACTTGCAGGGTAAAGGTACCTCTGAGTGAGTCCCCTCCTCTCCCTGACATGGCAGGCCTGCATGCTGCTGTGGTCATGGGTCGACATCAACCTAATAACAAATTGCTCCTTTGCTCCAATCAGAGGAATTCAGACATCCGCCCAGGCCAGCCGCCCGCCCCCTCTATTTCTCTATTTTAAGAGCAAGACCGAGGGGGGTGGAATTACACTCCAATAAACTTAATCATTCCCATCAGTGATGTGGGACGCAGAGGAGAGCTGAACTCCTCTGCTCCTCTGGGGCTGTTTCCATGAGGCATGTTCTCTATCCACATTAACGTCCTCCAACGGTTTAGTGGCGATCACCGCAGAGCTAGCATATGTAGAGAAAAAGCCTTTGAAACCGTCTGTGATGTGAGTCACTTGTGCTTTTGAGTAAGAGTGGTACAGCTTGTGCAGAATAATTCTAAAGTGGAGGGAACAGAAAGAGAGGGATGAGATTCAGAATGAGTAGACAGAGGAAAGAAAGGACACTGGATGCGGCTGCAGTGGTTAACCAGCAACTGTCATCCCAAATGACAAGCTCAACTCTAGGAAGTGGCTTTTGACATTCAGTTTAGTGAAAAGGAAGGGTACACAATGCTCCTCACTGAACTGTTTATCATCGCTTTTATCCACAGATGGACCTGAATGTGCTGCGTGTAGAAGTGCTGTCACTGAAGTCTGCTTTTCTTAACCTTCTAATGATGTTATCATCATCTCTGAGGTTCCTTGACAGACAAGAAGATAAAGTTGCAGGATGTGGGATTCCCCCAATGAAATGATTTCCTCTCATGTATGTGGTTTAGGAAGGAGGGGCAGAGGAAGGGGAAAAGCGCGTGCAGGGGCACAAGCCAGCTTGAACGCTTTTTGAGAGATCACAGGGACTTTAGTGGGCGGGTGGCTATGATGTGGCGGCCCACTTACACACATGGCTACCATTCTGTCCCTGGGTGGCAACAGTGGAGTGCTGTTCTTCGGAAAGTCCCAGTCTCCTGCAGCCATACATCAAAAGTACATTAAAGACTCCTCTGCAAAGAATTTAAATCCAGTTTGGGATAACTGGTGCAAACTAGTGTAAACCATAGAGGGAGCTGGTTACAAATTAAAGGTCAAGTTTGTAATGATTGAATAAAAGATCAGGGGATGCTGTGTCATACCTTGCATGTTAAAAGAAAACTGTTTATAAAATCAAGCAACAGGTTGTTCCATGAGTGCAAATCACATTCGATTCTTCAGTCACGGCTGCATACAGGTGCAGTCAACTCCTCACATCCGCGGCTTTGTTCCAAGTGAATCAGTCTTTGTCTTATTACCGGCTGTCAGCTCGACACCTCCCTCCTCACAACCGACACACTTCTTGGAAGTTGTGGTGAAAAGGCAAGTCTCTGCATGAGAATGGAACAAAAGCAAGAGTTTGTCAGGACGCCAAGGAAGCAAACTGGAAAAAACTCATCGCAACAGGCCAGCAGAAGTGCAAACACATCAGTCATTTATGACTTTCTAAGAACTCTTTAATTTTACTGTTGTCTCTGAGCTTTCCTTTTTTAATGGCCACAGTATCTTAAGAAATTCTGACAGATAGGAATGCAGCATACATACTGATTGTAATCTGAGTTCCGCATCATTCTGAGTCTCACTTCTAAATTCAGTTCTGAAGTTCTCAAAGCCTGGATGATTTCATTAAGCGTAACCGTATACCATGATCATTGCTGTCTTATGCACAAATTGCACAAGACATTTCTTTGAGTTCTGCAGAGCAGATTTAACTCTGGGGAAGGAATGCCCCAAGCTTTGAGAACTGATTTGTTTCATGCAGCCCCTTTAAAAGATAAAGGTAGGCGTCATCAGCATAACGAGACATCTTTATGTAAATGAATGTCAATGGGAACAGGTGCTTTATCAGAATAGAACTTACTGGTCTTATCCAGGCCATCCAGACTCAATTTTTAATCAAGATGAATGGATTTATGTTGTCTTTTCATTTGAATAACAGTGTAAACACTTGGTGCTATGGTGTCTTTCTTTATGGTACAAAATCATTATTACGGTACATATTTGCCCCATAGGAGATACTTTAAGTTTCTGCCTTTAGATAAAGACATCACAGAAGCTTGTCTGAGACTGACTTGTTTTTTTCCCCTGCAGACAAAAAGTATGAAATCTCTGATGCAAAGAAACTAGAGCGCAGATGATAAATATGTAAGCATAAAGCTTCAGCATGAATTTTCAAAAAGCTATTTGTAACAGTTAAATGTACAGCAACAGCAAAAAATGGGAGGAAGTAACACTTCTTCTTTGCTATTATCGACACATTAGGTAGTCTGTGTGAGTCCAATGGGGAAGGAAGCATGGTCCAGTTTGTGTCGTCTAAATTTAAAAGAGAAAGTCAGACAAATAAAAAGATCAGGTTTTGAGCCTTTTAAAAAGAATTGTTAAGCATCACGACTCAAACTTCTTTTTTGGCCACTTGGCATTACAGTTGAGTGCCACTTCATAAACCATGCCATCATTGAGAACTAAGTGTTTGGATAGCAGCTAATCAGCTTCTCAGTTCGGAGTCATTAACAGAGAGTTACGAGGAGAGCCCTGACTTAATACCCTGCGGAGCAGAAGCCATATTATGGCTGTTCAGCTCTGCTGTTTACAGTCTGCACTAGCCTTTGACTGCACCCCTTTCCTTTCTGGCTGACTCCCTCCATCAAATACTGTTTTTATTAAACAGCCCACCACCTGTCTGTGCGAGAAGAATGGGTGTGCAGTGATGAAGAACTGCTGCTGCTCTTGCCAGGTCCTGCCTCCATTTTGGAGGAGACTTAAAGGGAGAGGCAGGCAAGGTTAACCACTGGACTGCTGCGGTTTAAGGCCTGCCTGAGTGAACCGTGCAGCCTTCTGCTTCTCTCATTAGCCTGACTCTTTTTCCTTCCAAAATCTCTCATTCACCTCTCATTCCGATGCGATGTGCCAGTAGCTTTATGCCTGCAACTGAAATAGCCCAAGTCTTGTTTTATTTGTCAGGCATTCAGTGAGAATTCCCCCTTCAACCCACAGCTGGCTCAGGAATGTCCCGCCACTGCCCTCTTAAGTCTCCACTCACTTCATCACCTCCCTGTCCCCCTGCTCTCTCTTTTAATTTTCCCCTTCTATCTCTCTTTCTCTCCATTCCCCGCTCTTCCCTGCAGCCCTTCACATTCTATCTCCTTCCCTTGTTGAGCACCTTTCTGTCTGTCAGTTAGTCTTTTCATGGATGGCAGTTAGGAAGGGGCTTGCATGGGGAGAAAAGGTGGTCAGTGCCAAAGCCCACAAACTGCTCTCTGCAGACTCAAAGAGTTGCTGTGGAGATAGGATCACACACGGCTAAATTGGATTTGCTCACTTTGTCTCCCCGCCTCTTTTTTATTATTTTTCTCTGTCCCTCCCTGTTGTTCACCTCTTTTTTCCATACTGACTGTCAGTTATGTTATTTCCCTCTACATTCTGCCTTTTAACCTCTCAGATCTACTTTTAAAAATGTCAAATGTGGGTTACCTACACTTGTTTGAAAAAAAAAAGAAAGAAAAAGAAACAATACTCATATAGTGAAAAACTAATGGAGGGAGCAGAAAGAAACCCACACTTGTAGTGCTCAATGCAACAGCGTTATCTTAATTCAATTGCAAAACTGTTATGATCACAATATGTGTTTATGTAACACATGTACATGGTGAGTTGATTGACCGGTTTGACTTTAATCCCTGTGTGTGCGTGTTTCCACTGGCTCTGCTTTGTTCCTCATCAACTCCATCACAGCGCTCTGCAGCAGGAACGCAAGACTTCTAATTTTGCAAGATCCTGGAAGACGGAGCATTGATTCAAAAGAGGGCACACTGAGCAAGACAGGAAGTCAGACACTGGTTCAAGAGCACAACATCTGGGCTCTGTACTACAAAGCTGGATTAACACATCCAGGATCTCTCTCCGTTACCTGGACTGACTGATAAGCAAACTACGAAGCTGGATATCAACTCGCTAAGTGAACCCAGGGTTTTCCAGTCTTGATCAGTGCACGCTCACATAAAACGGGTGGTGCTTGCAGCCTCTGACCAATCGCAAACATGAAAAAACAGGAGAAACCCTGCAGAGCAGCCTACTTTACCATGGAGGAGTGGACAATTATTCTCACATCAACACATCATCCGGGCTATTTGAGGTCCCCTTCTATTCCCCCTCTGTTTATATGCTTCCCCTAGATCCCCTAGATTTCTGTTGTTATGCTGATGACACCCAGCTGTATGGCCCGACTGAAATGTGTTACATTTGTAACATATGGCTCCAAAAGTTGACAAATGTAACGTGTACCATCCCATGAAAATCTGTACCTTTGAATGTCAGAATGTCATCAGGGACATGAAAAGAACTGCATCTATTCCGAGAAATGCTCTTTTCCCTAACGTTCAGTGCACCAATCGAGACAGGGTCTTCTAAGAATCTGCAGGCCATTTTCCAAGAGAACTGATTGGTCAGGATGTGGTGCTTTCATACTTGGTGATCTCTCGTCCAGAACTTAACCTGCTCCAGAGCAGGTTAGCTTTTCAGCATAAGTTACCATGGTGATTTTTCCCGCTAAGAGGTCAATCAGCAACACAGAATGGAAAATCCAGGGTTAAGCCTGAAGTTAGCTCAATAAGAGAAAACCAAGCTTTGTAGTAGAGCCTTTTGGATAGTGTTCAAAGTAAAATACTCAGTCTGGACACCAGGGTTTGTATGCATGTCCAGCCATTAATGATGAACACTGTTTGTAGAGTATTAAATTTATTGGCAGTAAACCTTACTGTAACAGCCATAAATGACGGATGTGTTCACACTTCTGCTGGCCTGATGGGATGATATTTTTTCCGCTTTGCTTCATTGGCATCCTGACAAACTCTTGCTTTTGGAAGTGTGTCAGACGCAAATGGCACGATTACCGCAGCTTTTCCCACAAAGCCGCTTTCATGTTGTTTACTTTATTTTTGACATCTTCGACTGCAGGCTCTTTAATGGAGCTTAACTGTTTTCTCTGGGGAGGAGTTCAAGCAAACTTGTGAGTTCCAGCAAACTTTTTTTGTTTTTTACAGTTCTATAAAAAAAGAAAAGCCCACAAAACAGTTTACTCACTGTCATGGCGGACCACTAGGAGACGCTGGTGGACCACTTGTGGCCCATGGTCAGTGTTCATTAATCTATTGTGTATTTGGAAATACCAAATGCATTTACCTTGTTGAAGATAAATTGCCAAACTTTCCCTTTACCCTTGTTTCTAATCTTTGAAGAATGACTAGCTAACAGCTGTTTGTTCAGTCAATATTCTTGTAATAAAATTTTAATTTCTTCTGCAGAAAAATTTGTTTTTCTTGCTCTTTTCTCAGTGACACCACCAAATGGGCCATTCTATGACTGTATGTCATGACTAAAGAGTCCCATTTGTGGAATGACTGGATGTGCATACAGGCCCTGATCATATCATATTAATGGAACATCATATGGAATCAGCAGATCAGAGGTTTTCCAAATCCTGGAAGAGCTGTCATGAAAACTTCCCTCCATGTCTAATGCAGTCCATAGTTTTACACACAAGAGGAATGACAGTGGCTTGAGTGGCAGTGGCTGAAAGCCTGCATTAAACACTTTCATGCTTATTTGTCATTTTTAGGTCTTGTAATACAACTTTGGAAACAGTTGCTAACACAATTTACATCAAAGCACAATTTGTCATCTCCTCCTGATTCACTACAGATATATGGCAGCACACTTTGCTCTGAATAATCCACAGGGAACTACTTTATGTGTTCAAATAAACACTTTTGACATGTGAAAGCAGCCTGCTTCCTGCCATGCTACCTACAGAAAGCAGCAGCTGGCAGAGACAAGGTCGCTCATGTGGCCGATACTCAGTAAGCGTAGCTGTTATACTACAACCGAAAACCTGTGACCCTGTCTGTTTCCAATGATTCACAGTGTAGGAGCTCAGTCTCATTCATTTTCCACTGTTCAGAGAAAACAAAGGGAGCGTTGTTCCTGATATGCAGAATGTAGCTAGGTCAATGTTAACATGTACAGCGCCAGCACTAGCGAGCTCTGTCTGCTGCGAGTTTATGCGCCTCTTTTTTACACTAATAAATGACGATCCAACATATCATGGCCTCTGGAGGATGTGAGATTTCTTTTCCATTTTGTGTTTCCTTGCCAGAGAAAGCTTTATCATGCAATAGGCTACAACTACACCCTCTGTTTCCAGTCATCTCTCAGCCTCCGCCTCTAAAACATGACTCGTTGTATTTGTGAAGAAATTCCACAGAATGATTAACAAAAATTCCTCTACAGAAAATAACTTAATACAATTATGAATGGACCCCTCTGCTGAATAAAGAGTGATTGTGAGCCTTTGTGGACCTTAGGTATTCTAATCCTCCATCACTATGCCATGAATCTATTGTCCAGCCCCCAAACAAAACAGCAGCAGAGACCAGCATGAATAATACGCTGTCGAAATGCCTCATGAAATATGCATTGGGTGCTGTGCTTTTGCAAGGATCTGTGGGGCTTGGTAGCAGTATCCTCTATGATTCATGTATGCTTTACGTGGGTGCAGCAGTTCTGTGGAAGTGGGAACACTTGTTGATGATGGAGCTAAAGTGATCCAGATGTAGTGGATGGGACATGCTGCGTTGCTCTGCGCTGAGGTCACTCTTGGGCTCGGTTGCTGCAGTGATATATAATTTAGACTTTTAGATTGGTTTGGAAGACAAAGAGGGGAGTGTTTTGGGCAGGTGGGGGAAAAAAAGTACCTGTCAGTGAGCTTACTGATCCCAGAAAGAAAGCCAATGACGGAATTGAGCCCTGTGAGGTATTATACACATTCTACATCCTGAGCCATTGTTCCTCTATTTAATATTCTCTTGGCTGGGTCACTGGTATATTTGAGGAGGAGATACAAAGGCAGGTCTGTGGTCTATTTATTGTGGAATATTTGATGGCGAAAGTACTGTACTGATAGTCTCCTAATTTTAAATGTATTATAAATCTCTTGTTTAGGTTTGAATTGCTCAGGAATTAAATAGTAAACCTAACTCTAATCTGATTAAATCAATATAAAATTGCTTTCTCTTATGTTTACACTGCAAAAAAAAATGAAACCTTAGGAAGTGCTTTTGTCTTCTTTTTAGTAAAAATGTCTTTTTAGACTTAATATGAGCCTCATTCACCAGAACAGTCCAGAAACATGTCTCATTTAAAGATATTTAAAGGCAAAAATCAGCTCTGAATTGTTTGTAACAAGTAAAAAAATATCTGCCAGTGGAGTAAGTGAAAGTTTCTTGTATTTAGACATTATTATAAACTTGACAAGTAAATTTTTTTTACCCCACTGTCAGATTTTTTTCACTTGTTACAGGTAATTCAGACCTTATTGTTGTCTTTTAATATCTTGAAATAAGACACGTTCCTGGACTTCTCTGTAAAATGTGGCTCATATCAAGTATAATAAGGTACTTCTTACTAGAATTAAGTCAAAAACACACTTGCTTAGATGTCAGTTTTTGCAGTGTACAATGCTGTTCCGTCTCTGTGTGGCTTACTATATACAGTGAAACTGAGACTCACTGAAAACAGATGAACAGGAGCTGCACAACAAACACACTATGTATTTATTTTGCATTCAGAGACTCAAGTTACAGAAACAAACTTAGTTATTTTTTTCCTGAGTGGATTCATTGCTCAAGAGGCTTTGGAGGCCCAAATACATACTATCTATTATTACAAAAGTCGCGTGGTCTGTGACAAGGTCTGTGTTGGTCCTTGAGTGGAATGGATGCAGACACAAACTGAGCTTTGTTCCCCTCTTTCCACTCTGAAAGAAAAGACTGATACATGGGACCTTGAGTCCCAACCAAGACACCACAGGGTTCGTGCTGTTCTAGCTTGCCTGTTGCATATATATCAGCAAATGTGAACGAATGCACACGACGGACTGGAACGTTGAGATAACAAACAGTGTTCAGTGTCAAGCCTTGATGTGAAGAGCAATTTTTTTCTGTATGCAAATTCAGTTCTTGGTCAGCTTTGCCTGCATATTGTTTTGTAAATGTGTGTGCAGGGATACAGGTCAGATGAGAGGTGAAGTTGCGATGAAGCATCAAACAGGTTCTGATTAAACAAGGCCTCCAAAAGCATACAAGAATATTTCTGTTACCTTTTTTTGAAGACCGCTTCATACTGCTTTTTACCAAAGGCAAATACTTTCTACAGTAAGTGATACAACTTGCTGTTGAAAGAAAGCAAGATTTTAGAAGAAGATTTTATTTTTTGTTCAGAAAACAACTTACACATTAACAGGACAGAATTAGCAAATGTGTCACGCATACTGCTTTATCCACAGGGGGCGCCAGAATCAACACAAGCGGACTATCTTTAAAATAATCTGCCACTAAGGCAGAGATAAACTTTTAAATTAAGAATGGATGAAAGAATGTACAAGCTTTAAAGATTAAAAAATCATACTTTTTGCTCAGTACCTTAAAAATGTCCATCCTTGCTTTGTACTTTTTTTTTAATCAGAATAAGAGAATTTGACTCAGTTGACTTCAGGTGAGGAACTCTTGTGTTTCGTACTTGATAGAGGCTAGTTATGCCACTACAAATACATTGGAATGGGCTGAACTGAAAGAAACTCCAGCAGATCTCTCACATGTCCAGTCCCCCATGAACGACATGCAGGTCCTCGCTTAGATACACAGAAGTTGAAAAGGGGGGCCCTGCTGTCCTAGCCCATTGTCGGGGGGACCGTAAGCATGCTTGGACACATCAGCCGAGGATCAGATTGCTTTTGTTGGGCCGGTCCTGGGTCCACGCTGCTCCCCAGAACTTCAAAGGGCCATGTCAGTGTGTGTTAGAGAAGATGTGAAGCGGTTCAAGCGCAAGCTGGCAGGGTGTGATCTGCTGGGGCCTCGGTGCACCCTGAGGACGACACCGTGTTGTCTTTGCAGGGAAAGGGAGTCACAAAACGCTGACAAAACACCCAGAAACGAGTGTGGAGATGTGCCAAAAGGCCAACAAAGGTACATTTCACAAGAGAGCAGTAAGACAGGCAGTGGAAAATGAGGATGGAGAAAGATAAATGGAAGTTGGAAAAGGGCTACATAAAGCAAGAGGAAGCTTGTGGAATAGATACAGCGAGCAAGGGGTCGAATGACTCACAAAACAATATAAGCACAGAGATACAGGCCCATCTGATCCAGTGTTATCTCCTCTATGTATGTACAACATTCAGCCATTTGATAAGAGCCACAATAGGACAGAGGTGAAGCAGGTTGAGAGAGGATGAGGGAGGTCAGGAGTCACCACACAGGAGGCAAAACATCCTCCCCATTACTCCCAAATCCACATCCCCTGGTGTGGTTACAGCCAGACCTGAACATCCTCTCCCCGGTCCAAACACAGCAGCTCTCTTCCCTACACACCTAGTCTGCTACTGATGACACGGCACGTAAAACTCAACGGTCAATACACCCGGGGGTTGTAATGGTTGAGAGGGACATCTAACATGTTCTGGGGTGTTTATTTACACAGCAAACACGAGAAAGAGAGGAGTGTGAAAGCCCACAAACTACAACATATGTTACTCTTGTAAGAGTGAAACTGTCCTAATTCACTCCAAAGACAAACAATAAGCCTTAAACATTCCAGAAATTTCATTGTCTTGAGCATAAAACCTCGTGTGCAGCCATTGTCCCTCAGGCTGCTACAAAGTGGGTTTTTCGAGTTGAGGGCGCCTCGTGGCCCAGAGAAAGGCAGGTTTTCTCAACAGGTGTGACTCCTGACCCTGCCTCTGTCAACACATCAGGCCCTGATGCTCCTCAAGGCATGGAGAGACATGCTGAGCCACCACATGCTTTGTCTGCTCACCTGCTCGTGTGGATACAATATCCACTCTTTCACAAACACAGTACACACATGTGGCCAGTTTTGACAATCCAAGCTCTTGTTAGGAGTCAAGTCTTTTCTTTAACAAGTTGAAAGCTGTAAAAAATGCACATAAAGAGATTCTCCTTCTATATCTGTTTCCTCGGTGTAGCTGAAAGAGGCACAGTCCCTGAATGTGCCATATGAGTCATGAGGACGAGACTGATCATAAACTTCTTGTTGATGTTCAGCAAGAATTTGCTCACTGGAGATGATGTCAAAGCCTAAACATCTATTTGGCAATACACCAGTGAGTTTCCTCAATTTATTTTCTCGGCAGCAAGGTTCATTTTTACACAATGATAACATTCCTGGCAAGCCTCCTGGAAGACACACACACACATACATACACACACGCACACACGTGCTTTCATTCAACCGGCAGATGATTCCAGATGCTTCCTAAACGGATGAAAGGCAGGGAAGCTCCTAACAGACCTGCATTAGACTCAACTAAAGATTTGGAAGCCGACCAGCTGGAACCACCCAGACTTCCATACTGCTTCCTCCGAGTCGTGGCCCCTCCCAGACGCAGCAGGACTATATTTTTGATTTATCTCCCCTGGATGTGTCAGACACGTGGGGAAGCAAGGGGCTGACATCCCCTATCGTTAAAAACAAAGCCCCTCGATAAAAAGCAGTCAGTGGAAAGAGCAGAATAAATAAATAAAACCAAAAAGAGAAATTTAATCTTGGTGAATAAAGATGTTCTTCTTTCAGCACATTTTATTTATGTGACATTGAACTGGCAGACTTTTCTTGCTGTCTCTTCCAATTGGACAAAATATTTCTCACTTGGGGTTTCAGATTGGCAGCAAGAATTTATTAAACCTCTCTGGTGGACTTTCCTGTCGTCACAGATCGCTGATTCACCTTGTGGATACATCAAGATGTTATTAAAAGTGTCACTCTGGCTCTGTGGGGCTCGTGGTCTGGATCTCACTCGCATGGAAAAAAAAAAAAACTGAAGGTTTTTTTAAAGGCTCTGGCCACAACCTCAGGTGCGCGAGCCACCCACGTTCCTCCTCATTATATCTGATCAATGCTGCACATACAGAAAGCCACAAACCTCTCAAAATGTCACAGGGATTGGAAAGTAGGGTGTGTTTTTCACCTGAATGGGAAGATTGTAACAATTATGGTGTTACCTCAGCATGCACAATGGGGCCCTTTGTGTGGCGTACAACTCCCCAGGCTGCTGGTGGATCTGAGGCTTGGCGAGCAGAGAGCAGGACAGGGTGGAGGTGCAGCGCGAGCCCACCACTGAATCGCCGGCTTTGTTTGCAGACATATCCGTGGATTTTGATCATATGGTTGAATTTGCTGGGGCTCAAAGCTGCTTAGCTTTACTTGCAGTCTGGCCTGCACATGTTGTCAAACACATACCGTTTATTGATATTATAAAATCATGTTTAACTGTGCAAAACGTTCAAAAAGCTCATAAAAAATGTGTGCTGTGATGTCTTTTTGAGTTTAATAGTCACCACTCCACTCACGCCTCTTTTGCGAGACAATGTGTGTGTATTTGCGTGCATCACCTGCTGCAGCTCTTTCAACTGGTTGTGGTTCACCTGCAGAGACACATGTCTCATCATGACAGAGTTTTCTGAGTTTCAACAGGTGTCAGGCAGTACAATAACACGAACTCCTTCACATATGAGGGCACGTTCAGCCAAGGGAAACAGCCGTGTGTGTGAAGGATCATACTAAACTCCTCTGACAGTTTCAGAATTCTCTGTGGGGCACGTTAACTTACAAAGCACATACTGCAGCCATTTTTTCCCTCAAATCTACGTCTTCAACACCATGATGTGTGCTGTTGTGGTAGTATTTAGCGTGAGATTCCGACTGCTGATGACATGCGATTAGCGTTATGTCTATCACACACTTTTCTCACATTGTGAACTTTCTGTGCTCTGCCGTGAGTGAATCAGATATGTTTCCACTCGCGGCTCCATGTGACTTATGACCTGCTGAAGTGCGCCTGTGTACTCACAGGTCATATGACTCAGGGGAGTGTGTGTGGCGTGCGCCAGCCAAGAGTATATTGTACAGGGAAGGATTAGTTTTAAAAGACGTGTCTGTGAGCGTGTGTCATAAACCGGCCCGACAAGTCGTTGAATTAACCCTTAGGTGGCGTTTGTGTGTCACACAGTTGTTGTGTACCTGACTTAAAGCACAATAATAAAATCACAGAGCACTCCCTCCGTGCTCAAGCTCTTATGATCCTTCAGCTGATCCGGCCTGGTTGGCCCCCCTTATTCCACTCAGTCAGCACATTGTCCACTTTCAACCTTATCCGGGTTACGAAGACTTCTCTGCGTTCAGTCCCACCTGATTCAACTCGAAGATAATCTCATGATGTTGATGTGGTCTTAAATCGTAGTCTCACACTACTTAAAGGAGAGCTATGAAGTGCCGGTGCTTGGCAGTTGATTTACTCAGAGTGGTTCAATCAGTTCCTTCAAAGGCTTGATTTGAAGTGTTATCGCTACAGTTCGTGTTAACAGCAGGGTGTGTAATACTTATCACCAAAGCAAAACAAAACACCCTTTGTTATTTCTCTTTAGAAGGCCCAACCCTGGACTCGATAAGAGCAACAGTGGAGTATAGCATTTAGTCTGAATTAGTCTTTTGTAGGTTAGTCTAAATCAGGGGTTTCAAACTCGCAGCCCGCGGGCCAATTGCGGCCCCCAGAACAATATTTTGTGGCCCCCTGTCTGAAATCAAAGCTTTGTGTTAGTGCGGCCTGCACGTTTTTTCTTACGTGCATCTGGGCGTTTTATATTTTTTAACCCTTGTGGGCTATCACAGCTCAGGCTCATGACAGCAATGGGAATTAGCAACTGGTCACTTGTAACATGTTTGGGTCACCGAGTGGAGGGAAAATATATCCTGTCACCTAATGCTATTCGGTGTTCGTCGGTGTTTGGATCATGTGCCTTTTTGGCAGCACCTATCTGTGTGAAGAGCTCTTCTCCACAATGAACTTTAATAAGTCAAGTTCAGGTCCAAACTTAAAGATGAGCATCTTAAAGCCATACTGAGGGTCTCAGTTGCGTCCTCCCTCAAGCCAAATGTTCTGAAGAACTGTTCATGTTCCGTATGTTCTGACCTGATAAGACTGAGAAGATCGGATCAGTTGTACTTTTTTTTTTTTTTTTGAATACTTGAAGCCCTTTTTTGTGGAACACTTGATGCAGCCCAGCCTCACCCAGACACTACTTCCAGCGGCCCCTTGGTAAGCTGAGTTTGAGACCCCTGGTCTAAACACTGATATTGTTGACAGTAACTTAAAGAGAGGGTGTTAGGCGTTCCCATATTTTAATCATTTATATAATGAAATAATTCTGGATTTTTATTCTTAATGTGTGCAGATTTTCATACTACTAAGAAACCCCTGAATTTGCTCCTGAAAGGTCTTCAAAGGGCTGGCCAATCAGAAGAAAGGAGGTTTTTGGAGTGAAGATCTTTAAAGAGACAACAGTTCTTTAAAGAGTAACTTCGATCACACAGTGAAAACCTTGCACATCACTCCAAAAAAAATTCAGAGTAGGCTGACTCAGTGAGAGTTCAGAGGGTTCTTCCAAAAACTGCCAGGACCCTAATCTCTAAATTTTGAAAACTGTCTGAGTTGGATGTGTGAAATGATATGTGCAGTTGCAAGTTAAAAGTTGAGCTGTCAGTGCTTATTTAAGACGTGATATAGTTTATTACTTTGCTCCAGGATGAAGACCAAACATGTACTGCTGCAGCCAGCTGCAGAGTGCATGAACACTGTCTGTTGTAGAATTTGTGCAAAGTTCGTCATCCAGTTCCAGGCAGAGAAGAAAAACAAGAATTTAGAGTAATGTAAAACCTATGAAAGCTATGAAAAGTGAAGGCAGAGTCCTTTTTAGCCAGGTGTGGCTGCACATTTAGACAAATGAAGCCAGGTCTCAGTCAGAGGTCTGTAGACATCAGCACAGAATTACATTGCCTGAAACTCAACTCACCACATCGCTAATTAAAGTTCTGAGATAAGTAAGAACTATACACCACATTATGAATCAAAGAGTAAGTAAATATTTGTCTGTCATCGTCTGGGGTAAGTGATCTGTCA
The DNA here is from genome assembly GCA_030710495.1 of Labroides dimidiatus. Taxonomy (NCBI): domain Eukaryota; kingdom Metazoa; phylum Chordata; class Actinopteri; order Labriformes; family Labridae; genus Labroides; species Labroides dimidiatus. The sequence goes on from CM061163.1 coordinate 11,378,127, forward strand.
GTGCTCTCAGGATACCTGCTTGACTCAAGATGGCTTTGTACTCCCCCTCAGGCCCTGTTGGCGGGCTGCCTGGTGTGACCTCAGGATAACTGGAATAGAGATCCAACAGGTTATTTGTTTGTGTTATTTGTTTGTAACTCCTTCCTCTTGTCCTGGCCTGCCTGAATTTCTTTTTCTTTTTTATGATTGAACACAAAACAAAGAGATTCAAGTATTTAGCTCTTGCATGAGAACTGCTAAAATCTGATATAATGTCCCCTTTTTTTCCCCCTCAAGAAGTATTTTAAAACTCTCAGTAGTACAACATAGCAGAGCCAGTTTTGTGTAATTCAGAAGAGGTGAGGATTGCTGTCCGAGCGCCACTGTAAACACAGAAGTCTGGGTTTCCAGAACGCAGATGGCTCGTTGGTTTATATCGTCTCTATATAGGCAAAAAGCCCTTGAGTGGGCAGCCTGGGTTTGGGTCTGGCCTGTGGTGACTTTCCTGCATGTCACTCGACCCACTTTCAACCCCGTTTCCTACTCTGTCCACTGTCTTGTCCTCTTCAGCCTGATTTAAAAAAAGATTTTAAAAAAAGTCTGGGTATTCAGAGGCCAGGTCTCACAGTTGTTCTGAGATTTATTTGGGTGGTATTGGAGGATTAAAAGACTACTTCATATCGGCACTCCAAGAACACTGGGTTCTCATCAAAAAGCCATCATGCTCACTATAAACCCAGTTTGCTCTGCGTGCACTGAGGAAATAGTGACATACAGCTAGTCAGGATGAGTTTCACAATGCAGCTTTGACAGACTCATGACACACTTTCACCAGAGCTGTGTCTGATCTGTCCCCCCTACACTGCAGACTGACTCTGTCCTCCTCTGTAAACACCCATCGGCTACATTGTCAGGACAGCTGAAGTTACATGACTGAGAATTTCCTGTGCTTCTCACCCCAATGATGAGCCTCCCCTTATCTATGTGGTTTTATTGGCCCTTAAAAGCCTCTTGTTGGTTACACCTGGCCTGACTCATTGTACCACTTCAAAAAGAGTCAGACACTGATTAAAAGCATAAAATACTTGTCCAACTCAAGACAACTATTCCATTAAGTTTGACCACAGCCCACCTGGAATGAATAGAGTTTTTGTCTTGTACTGCAGCCAACCACCAGGGGGAGCAGTTTTTGTGGCGACCTCAGTTTGAGCCTAGCGAGATGACATCCGTTTTTTTTTTTACAGTCTATAATCGCCACCAGCTGAGGGAGAACATCACAGGTGGTCCCAATATCTGCTGATTAGTCAGGCAACCTGTAGACTGGGTAAGGATCTCTTTCCAATCACCTGTATCTTATTAATTCAGAAAACAGAGTGTGTTAAATATTCTATGTATTTTACTTCTCAGCAGTATATCTTGATAAAATGAATGTTGGTTTAATTTGATTGTTCCTGATTGTTTTAGATGATATTTATTTGTTGCAATATGTTTCAGTTATTATTGTTAATGTGTAGCTTTAAAAGCAGGAGACTGTGATTCAGTTAGCGTTAATCGTTCACTTTTCAGCTCTTAAAAAGGTCCAAGGTATCACGTCAAACCACTTCACCTCAAAGTATCACAAAACCAGGAACACAAGCAGCACCATCATCCCAAACACTGCCCAGAGAGTCTGAGTGAGTCTCATATCCTCTGGCAGATCACTGAATCACTCATTGAACACAGACAACATCCCCTACAATGTTAGAACTCCATTTAATCTGTTCCAGGAATTCCAAACGCTTCTTACAAATAGAACAGCACACATTGTATGTAACCAATACTTTCTGTGTAGTTTCAATGTTCTCTTGCAATGTTCAGGAGTGTGACAGCCAAATTCTTGTGCAGGAATGATGCCAGCGTTTGTGTGTGTAGATAGTAAGAGCTGATCTCCTTCTCCATGAGCCAGTGAACTCAGGAATTAACAAAAGCAGCCGCTCCTTCTTCTTCCCTGCCGCCCCCACAGTGTCTGAGTCTATCATGGCTGTCACCCAGCATCAGCTGGTCTAAAAGCTGAGGCTTTTTGTGTCCTACATCCTGGACTGATTGGGCGAATCGAAGAATGAGTGTACCCATCACGGAAACTCTGATGTCACAGTGCTATGAAGAAAGAGGAGGGATGTGGGCCAGAACTCTTTCTAGTGCAGGAAGCCCTCAGAATTCGATCCATAAGCCTAATCTAGTGAGCGGAAGTCGACCTGGAGGAAGGTCCCCGCAAAGACACAGAATCGCTCTCTTGAGTGCGTCAGACTTCGCCTTCAGCACCATTCACTTTCCTTTCTTTCTCCTACCAACACAACCAATCACTTTGAATGTGGTCCAGGCCTCCAGCATCCAATCAAGTTCCACAAATGTAGCTAGTCACCCTATTTTCCCTCCACATATGGCCTCAATGTGTGTAGACTCAGTTATGTGACATGCAAAGTATTTACCCCCTCAGGTTGGCCATGCCTTTCAAATGTCAGATAGCAGAATGTAGTGTATCTAGAGTATTTCTGGAATGCTGGACACAAGAAACTTACTTGAAGCACCAAGTGTACTGTTCTAACAAGAACCCAGCTGAAACATCTCTGTGTGCAGGGAGAAAAGGCTGGTTTGTATGGTTCAAGGTATTGACTTGGCCTCTAATTTCCTCTATCTCAATCCAGCCAAGCATCTGCAGTATGAACTGGACAACCAAGTCCAATTTGACAATGTTTCATTACCAGATACTCATCAGAGGTTCAGCTGAATCTTGTCAAGTTATGTCTATTGTGGCTTGAACAGACTTTAAGGGGTCCAACAAAGCCTTACGACACAAAGAGACTGGCCTGAGAAGCTTGAGAAGTCACAACCAACCAGATGACCAGTGTCATCTGGCGGGGGGGGGGGGGCAGTTACGGGGCCGCATGGTGGAGCAATGGTGAGTGCTGCAGCCTCACAGCAAGATGGTCATCTGTTTGGAGGTTAATTGGTGATTCTAAACTGCCTGTAGTCTACGCATGAAAGGTTGTCTGTGTCTATGTGACCATGATTGACTGGCGACCAGTCCAGATTTGGGCAGAGGCAAAAAATAATTGGAAGTCTGTGAAATTGGTAGTTTCGTCAGAACTGGACATCATTTCTTCATTAAAGAAGAGCAAAAATCTTAACTTAATTTTTCTGTTTACTGTGAAACAGGAGTTTAGGAGATGCTTTGATGGACAAGCAGATGGAAAGATGAAAGAAGCACCTCGTCATGGCCAGAAACAACGAGAAAGTGTGAACTTTTGGTAAATGTGAGGTTGAACTAAGAGGACAAAAAGTAAAGGTTTAAAAAATAATAATAATAATAAAAAAACACCAGAAAGGAAATGGATTAAAAGGGGGTAAATACATAATAGGGAAAATGACAGAAACATGAGAAGTGACAATAGTTTACAAAAAAAAAAAAAAAAAACAACAACAACAAAGTTTCAGTTTGTCCAAGTTGTTCACAGTGGATGGGCAGCACACAAAAAAGCTTTAAAACCTTAGAACTGGCATTTTGCCCTTGTATAAGTATTTGTTTTACAAAAATTGGACATCTTGTGCTGGAACAAACCAAAAACGTCTGCAAGGTTATGGAGGTACTACGTGTTCTCTGATTGGCTAATCCTCAAGCCTGAGAAGCGCCTGGCTCTGCGGACCTCATTCAGATCTGATCTCTGTGAAACTCAAAGGCAGATCAGCACTGAGTTCACTTTTATTGTGTTGTTTCATAAGAGCTGCCCACCTGCTAGGGCGAGCTTCATGTCAAAATGAGTCCTGGCCCACATTCCCCTCGTGAACCCTCCTCGGCGCTGCAGTTCCTCGGGTTTCTGTGTGCTGCTGAGCGAGGGATCTGGAGGAGCTGATAGTGTAGTGTTGAGAACAGCTTGAAGGCATGAGGGGCTAATTCAGCATGGACTTGAGCATGTCGCTGTGCTGAAGCCTTGGCAGCACATAATCTCCTCTGCTATCCCTCACATGGCCTGGAACACAACCATGACATCTGCCTTTCGCCTCTCTTTTTCCTGCATTTCAATATGTGATTTTCCACACAAGCTATACATCACCAGGGCTGAAACAAAAGACAGGCTTTGTCTTCTCTGGCTTGCAAAAACTTCTGGGAATTTTGAGTGCGATGCACCAGTTGCTGCATTCTTCAAATATGTCCCTTTCTCCTACATAGTTGCGCACTGACAAGATGCATTGACGTTACAACCATCAACACAACCACAGACCAGACTGATGATTAAAGCTGCAGAGATGGAATGTACTCCGAGTTTATTATCATGTTGCTCAAGCAAGCGAGAGATTCAGTCTGACAAAGTCATGCAAGGTGTTAGCAGAGATACAAACGCCATGTCTGTCTTCAGATATGGCTGACACTTCAAAATGACAGGGTTCTTGTTTACCAGGAGGAGTGAGCTCAGCTGGCAAGGCAAGGCAAGGCAAGTTTATTTGTAGAGCACAATTCATACACAAGGCAACTCAAAGTGCTTTACAGCAACATAAAATCACAAGATTAGAAAAGAAATGAAAGAATAAAATAAAACATTAAAATAATTAATTTAAAAATGAGGAGTGCAGATAAAATACTTTCAGTTGTATGCAAAGCTAAACAGAACTGTTTTCAGCCTGGATTTGAACATCATCAGAGTTGAGGCCTGTCTCACATCTTCTGGAAGACTGTTCCAGATTTTAGGAGCATAAAACTGAAACGCAGCTTCACCATGTTTAGTCCTGACTCTGGGCACCAGAAGGAGACCCCTCCCTGTGGTTCTCAGAGTCCGAGTTGGTTCATATGGCTCTAACATGTCAGAGATGTACTTTGGTGCTAAACCATGAAGAGACTTGTAGACAAGCAGAGCTGTTTTAAAGTCTATTCTTTGAGTGACAGGAAGCCAGTGCAGAGACCTGAGCACAGGACTAATATGGTCGTATTTCCTGGTTCTGGTCAGGACTCGAGCAGCAGCATTCTGGATGTACTGCAGCTGTCTTAGAGCTCGCTTAGAAACCCCAGTGAGCAGGCCGTTACAGTAATCTAACCTGCTGGAGACAAACGCATGGATGAGTCTCTCTAAGTCAGGTTTAGACAGTATTCCTCTGATGCATTTCTGAGCTGCATTTCTGACAGACTGGAAAGGAGCCAGAGAGGGATGATGACAGGCAGACGGCCTCTCGGTGATATCAGCGCCTTCCAATCTGCCTCTGCATACCACAAGATATCGGACATGCTTGTGTGACTGCAGTTTACAGTTTATCTGTCTGAGATAGCAGGCTTGATCAAACAGGTGGAGACCGGCCCTGAAAGAGAGCGTCACTTGAGGTATTTATCAACCTCATTCTCAGAGGTTTAACAGTGAAGGGGCGATTGTTAAATTCTAAATCCAGACACCACAAAGCTAATCCAAATGGATCAATCTGAGGTATCTTTTAAACCGAGAGGAGAACATGCCAGAGCGCACACAATGGGCTTGTTCACTGTCGGCTGTTTAACAGAAAACAGTTCTCTTAGCAAGGGTTTGATGGTTCACCAGCCTGGTTTCTGCTTTCCCACAGTGAGACATTAAAGAGACAAAAAGCAGAGTTAAAGAAGAGGGTATAGATGACACACACGCATGCAAACACACATAAAATCACATCCTGACAGCAGCCTTGTCTACTTTATGACTGCTTTTTCACCTGGAGGGAAGCTCGGGGCATAAAAGTGAGTCACACTCAGCAAGAGTCTGAGAAAACAAAAACAACCCCCTCCTCCAAAACTTCACTTCACTACCCCCCCAACCCCCTTCCTACACCACCTCACAATCCCAGACCACATAACACGTATTTACTAAACAGGCCTAATCCTTTAATTTGAGTTGCACTTCACTGCTTCTTTGCTGAACGTCATGTTTCCTCTCCCAGTCAATAAAAAACAACAACAACAACAAAAAAGAGCGCGCTGTGATCAACTGTCTGTTTTTCACTCTCATGCTATCTGTCACCGATTTGTTTATCTGTCCCACCCCCCTCCTGAGCTTCACTCTCTGCTCTCCAGCAGTGAGTCTCCTGACAGGTGGAGGGTGAGGGCTGAACCTGTCTCTATTCAGCTGCAGTGAGAAGGAAAATAACGAACTGGCAGCAAGTGACTGAGCATCTGGAATAACAAGAACACACCTTACTTGGATGAGATTAATTTCTGTGGGAAAAATGAATTGTTTGTGTGTGTGTGTGTGTGTGAGTGTCAGAGAGCGAGAGTTGATTGTTGATCGGTGCAAAATAATTCCTTTGTTTTGGGTTGCATCTGCATGCCCTTTCAAGATAGACAAATCAGTAATGTAATATCTGTGTGTTATTTTGTCTGTAGATAGTCAAATGATAGAGACAAGGTCTACTAAAATTCAGATAAGGCTCAAGGTGACATTTCTAAAGGCCTGGTTTTGTCTGATAGACCGTTGAAAACCTAAAACATTCCTCCTTCAATTTTTTTTCACACTTATTCTGCTGCAAGCAGAAACTTTTGGCTCTTTTGTTCAATTGATTAATCGTTTCCAACAGAAAGCTCTGAGGATTTTAAAACAGATCCTTAGCCAAACACTGTATCCTCTTTAAAAAATAAGCTCTGATGCTGCTTACTGTGGCCTGCTGGAACATGTGAGGTATAAACCCCTTTAGACTGACAGTGCAGCTTTAAATTCCCCATTAGATTGGAGTGGATCAGTGCATGTGATGTATGTTTCTTTATAAGCAAATACGGTATGGTTATGCTTTAATAAGGGCTGTAGAATAATAAAATTTCAATATTACGTTTGTCCACCTCTCCATTTTCATTGGAGGTCATGGGAGCAGAATTTAAAGCAAGTCAACCCAGACATCCCCCTCCCCAGAAACATTTTCCAGGTCAATCATTTTTGGGGATCCAGAGGCTGAACACATACGTTCCCTCAAGCTACTTGGTGGATGTGCCTTCTCTGCCCAATCTGAGGGGAGTTTTTCAGGAGGCATCTTTATCAAATACCAAAACCAACTCAACTAACCTCTTTCAATGGGAAAGAGCAACAGCTTTATTTCGAACTCCCTCTTTAAGTCCAATCATTCCACTTCTCAAACTGTTCCAAAGCTGAACAGAGTCCTTGGAGTCCTCTACATGGAATAGTCTCCTGATGGATTTGAAACTAACAGAACTGGTCACTGTTGGTGAATTTAAGACTTTGTTAAGGAACCGGGAAAGAGCTAGTCTTGGACGATGTGACTGTATGAATTCCTGATTGCTCTTATTCCATTTTGAACTGGTGTTTCCAGAACAGCTTGGTTTCCATGTGCTGATGTCTGAATGTATTTGTTGTATTTATTATGTAACTGTTTGCTGAAACTGTCTGCTGCTGCAATGCCAGGTCCCTCTTGAAAAAGAGATTTCAAATCTCAATGAGGCTTTAATCTGGTTAAATAAAGGATATAATAATATAAATAGATAATCTAATTTTCTGAAATCAGAGGTTGTTCTTCAGACTGAAGTGTAATGATGATGCAAATTACAAAACCAATGTGGATACATGCTGTTAAATAACTTTTTCGAGGACTAGACTTCCTACATAAACAGCAACATCCTTAAAAGTATTTCTTTAAATTTAAATAAGATTTGTTATCCAACACTGACTTTTCTTAAAAGACAAATAGAGGGAAAATTTGTATAGCCATACTATAGTGTGCAACAAAATTAGAAATGCTTCCCTGTCAGTGCACAACACATCCACAGTTCCAGTCCATAGGTTTTCGCTCAACATATTCTTTCTGATATGCTCCTAATTCATGGGTTGTGTACCAAAGTTTTCCATTGAGTTTCTGGTTTGTTTTATCAGCTGGGTTGATCCCAAGTTGAACGGAAATTCTGAAACCACATGAATGCAACATCGTGCCAGTAGCCTGTTATCTTGAAGAAAAATGAAGAGTTGGTTTTTTTTTGTTGTTGTTTTTTTTACATTTGCCCCTCATCATGCTGTTTTCCCTGCAGCTAAAACTATCCATGTCCAAAGAAGTGCTTTGTTAGATCATCTATAAGTATATTTTCCTGCAACATGATTTTGTTTTGTAAAATAAGTGAATCATTTTAAATCTTTTGTGTTAAGATGAAACTGCTTGTGTAATTCCCACTGAGAAACTTGGACAGGTGTATCGCTCTGGTGTATCACTGCAGGTGTCATTGAATGGTTCATAAGACTTCACGTTCAGACACGTCTCCCAGTTTTGTTACCTCATCATGAGGAATAACAACTCCCAGAGTGTCTGCAACAGGGAGGTCTGAACAGAAACCAGAACAGCAGATCAATGTCTAATCCTCATTATAGTAACAGAACCAATGAGAAATTGTCGCTCAGTATTTAAATTAAAGACTTATAGGAGAGACAGGAAATCTAACGTGAAATTTGACAACAACTGATAATTTTTCTTTGGTTTAGGTTTCATGGTTCAGACATGCACCCTGCATTTCAGGTCAGTAAAAAAAATACACGTCCATCACCAAACAACTGATTCCAAGTCTGAAGAAACCAGAGAGGAAAAGTAGCAGTTACAAACTGCTCTGGTTTTCCTTGTTAGACAGGTTTTTTTCCATGCCAAATGTGTTGTTCCATTAAAAAACATAACTCAAGATCCTTGACTCAAGTGATGAGTAGTTAATGTTTACAGATGCGCCCACAGGTAACGGACCCTGCTGCTCTGCAAGTCCCTGCAGCTCCTGCCGCTGGGATTTGAAGAAGCTTGCTGGAGGGTTAGCCTCAAACTTTTGTTGGCAAGTTGGGGTCATTAAAGGACAACTCGGCTGTAAAATTAATTAAATCAAATCAAAGATGATGTTTTGAAGATGCTCTTTAAAATGAGGACTGTCGTGATGTGGTTTCCTGGCATGTGATTTTCCAGATTCCCCCTCATCTTTCAGATGAACTATTCCACAATAAACTCAAATCTTGTTACCACCGTGAAATTATTTTACGTAGGCACAGAAACACCATAATTTCTTGGAGTACCATAAAGTTATGCCTACTTATGACATTTATGAATAAGTGTCTTTATTAAGCCAAATATTTATAGATAATTGTGAGGTTACAAGATTACTAAACCACATGTTTCTATTTTAGTTTGTTCCTTTAGCCAAAAAGCCTATCAACGATAAATAACAGTCAATCTCCCTGAAAATAGGGCTGAGTGAACTGTTCTCATGTATAAAAAGTGTTTGCAAATGTTTATCTGGAGCACTATTTTACAAATAAGTGCATCTCCAGCTTCACAAATCAAAGTAGTAAAGCGCCAATTCACCTAGAAACATGACACTACTAAATACGAAATGACTATCTTCAAATGTCAGATCTTGTTGAGTTTAACAGAGAAAGTTGTAATGGTTGCCACTTAATTCAACCCATATTATTTATTTCATTGTCTTCTGAAGACGTTTTACGTAACATTCTGCCTAAATGTTGCCACCTTTTCACTGTCAACCTTTTGGCTTGGCTTCTACCTTTAGGGAGCACAACTTAAATGACTTTCTGTATGTATAAGAAAGGAGACTGCTAAATCAAAATCCTTGTATTTTTCTTCAATTAACATGGATAAATGAGCGGTTCTGACTGTTGAGAGAAAAAGTAGTTATAAGCTTTTCTTTGTGGAAAAAAGGATGCATACACAACTTATTACGTTCGCTTGACTTTTATGTCAACTTCATGGGCTGTCGGAACTTTTCCTGCTTGTTGCGTCTTTCCTTCTCTTGTTGTTGTTGTCCTTTGGAATCACAAAAAAACTTATGTAATTACAATACAGATGACTTGAAAACAATCAATATCATTTATGAAGTTGGTATAAGACAATTTTAAATCACCCTTAAGAAAAATTAAAAAAACAAAAACTTGAACAGCAACACTAATATTTTTTTGAGAAATTGTAATCTATTGGGCTCTTTGATTTCACCGTTGATATACGTATTGTTAGGCATAAGACTGCCTCGAACTTTTATTTTTCAAAAAAAATATAAATAAGATATTTATTACATCTATTTCAAAACAAAAAAGCACATTGTTAAATATAATAGTAGTAGAATAATAAATAGGCATAACTTAATATTTGCCAATTTTTTTAAAAAGAGGTTTGTTGAGACTTTTGTTTTTGGCTATGGATTTGTGTTACTCAAAGTCAACCCAAGGCAACCCTTTACATGGTGAATTTCAAAAATCGGATTCCTGGCTATGCACGTGAATGCAGCACAAGTGTAGCACTGTTGTGGACGGAGTGTGACGTAGAGAGCAATCAGGGCAACAGGGAGAGGGTCGGAGCTGAGCGCAGTCCACATTTCACGGCGGCCTGTCAGCACGGGACCCGACGGCAGAGTTTGAAAACGCGCTGCTGGTCACCTGAGAATTAAAGTGGAAACCCCGGTGAGCAGCTCGGAACGGACCGGGGGCTTCATGGAAACGCTATGTAGCTGGAAATACGGCGGCGGGACTTCATCGTAGTTTCACTCGAGAGGAGGCGAAGAAGTGAGCTGTGTGATCAACATGCTCACCCCGGTGCTGGCAGTCCTGCTGCCTCTTCTCCTGCTCTTTCGGATATCTTTCTGCCAGTACTCAAGCGATCAGTGCAGCTGGAAGGGCAGGTGAGGAGTTCTATCTCTTTTTTAAAATTAAAAATCGGGTTACAATTTAAAAAAAAAAAAAAAAATACTTTGAACCAAGTCAGAAAGTAAAGAAAGTAAAGTGGGGGCCAGCATGACTGAATCTCCTCGACAGCGGAGATGAAAGAGGAGGCAGCGGAATTCAACGAAAACGTTCTAAAACTTATTATTGAATTATTATTATTATTTCTTTTTTAAATTTTGTTCTTAAAAGAAACATGTGTTATTGGTGTTGTGACTGAGATATAAAACGGGGGAGAAGAAAAATCGATATTGAAATGTGACATTCGGTCTTAACTCTGCTGAATTCAGAAATGAGCTTATTTATAAAACTGTTCTGAATAAATAAAATGTGATTTATTAGTGTTTAATAAACACGCTGTCACTGTTATCTGATAACAACATTGACATTACAATAACACTTTCTGTATAATAATGGAATACTGGCTTTTTACACCCAAGCCACAGTTCAGATGCTTATATTCTTCAAGGGCTCACATCCACACAGACTCAGCAGAAAGAACAGGTTTTCCGTTCTCTTTAGACCTTTTTGAGTAAGTTTATTTAAGTTTAACGTTTGGGATTATTCACTACAGATTGTAAATCCTCAAGCAGGATCCACTGGAAAATTTCGCCTCCCTCCAGACATCTGCTTTAATCTGTTTTGCACTTGAGAAGCTGTGCCTCAAACAGTGTGGTTTTGTTTTTCATCCACCAGCAAGTCAGGAGGGGAAGACCATATATTTCAGTACTTTGAGCTCTCCACCAATAATCTGTTGCTCATTAGAGAGACTGTTGACTAATCTGCTGTAATTGCATGCAGAAGTGATGGAGTTAAGGAGGACTTAATTAGAGGCGTGCTGAGGAGAGCCTGGTTATGAGGCTTCAGCTACATATGCTCAGCATGTGCAGAGGGTTACTTTAGATCTATGGCGAATTTGAATTTCAGCATCTCATTTTCAGGAAACTGGGCGTTTCTCCTCCCTGGAGTCAAACCACTAGCTTGGCATGATGCACGCTGGTAGACTGCTGATGGCTTCCTGCCTCTGGCTCTGCCACAGGATGACTGACGGACTGCAGTTTTTCAAACCCTGACCAGGCATTAAGTTCTGGGGGGAGTCATTTGGTCACGCTGGCGCCACAGTCCGAAGTGCTGCCCGGACAAGTCTCTTCCAGTCTCTTTGGTGGCTTGAAAGGGAAGGGAGGTTCGGTGCGTGACCTGCATTTGCACTTGCATGCAGCAGGCCCCGCTACTGTTGCTGCCGTTGTATGCCCAGAAGCCCCTGTGTCCTTCCATTCATCCATTCCTGCTTCCAAAGTCTTCCCAAAGGCAGCCTGCCAGAGGTGCATTTTGCCAAAGCTCAGGGAGGAACAATGTGGTGGTGGTGAGGGGGGTTGAGAATGTGTGTTGGAGCTGAGGTCATTTTGGCTGCTCCGGCTCGTGACTGGTCATGCAGCCAGTCTTGCGCACAGACAGCTCTTAATGCCTGAAGAGGAATGCGGTCTAATATCCTCTGAGTTTGCCAGCGGTCTCACCCTTGGTCAGTTAACTGGAACGATAAATGAGCACAAAGTTGTTTATAGGCGACTGAATAATCTCTGAAATAAGGAAAGGGTTCAGCATGAGTTAAAAAAGGAAGCCTGACATTCTTGTTTCCGGACACTTCCACAGGTTATTGACATCTCACTCTTTCTTTACCCTCAGCGGTCTGACCCACGAAGGCCATGCCAGGGACGTGGAGCAGGTCTACCTACGTTGCTCCCAAGGCTCTCTGGAGTGGCTCTATCCCACAGGGGCCATCATCGTCAACCTGCGACCCAACATGGTGTCGCCAGCTGCCGCCCGCCTGTCAGTCTGCATCAAACCCTCCTTGGACTCAAGAGGCACCAACATCTACCTGGACCGTAACGGCAAGCTGCGGCTACTGCTGCGTGAAGATGAGCAAGCTCAGGGCAAGGTGCAGTGCTTCAGCATCCGGGAGGGGGCGCTCTTTATCGAGGCCGTCCCGCACATGGACATTAGCCGCAGGATCACGGCGTTTCAGTATGAGCTGGTTAATGAAAGGCTGGGACAGGAGGCGCAGTCATTGAGTGGTAAGATACATCCCTGTTTTGATCATCTTACAGAAGAGAATTAGAGGTGAACCTGTTGGTCTTCATGAGAAATGCTGCTGACTTGCTTTTCTTTCATTTCCCTGGGGACAGGCTGGTTTCATGCTCTGTCTTTGTGGTGTGTGATTTGGACTAAATGCAGCCATCTACTGGTGGAAACTTTAATTAAATTGGATTCTAATAGTAGGAAACTCAACTTCTTCTCCAGAAAACTGCAAAAAAATGAAGCCAAAGTCCAGTTTTCTGCTAGCTTTGTCTGTGATTTTTGGTTTGGAGACAAAAAAAAAAGAACTCTGAAGCCTTCGAGGCTTAATGGACTTTATGGAATGTTGTTTCAGGATAAAATGTTCATATTTTAGCTCTTTGAGCTCAACTATCCACATTTGATCTTACTTTTCTCTCAACTGTAATTGTTTTTTTATTTATTTCTTTTGGTCGGACGGCCTGTGTGCGGAGGGGCACGGCAAAAACAGAGAGGGCCTCCGTTGAAAAACAGCCGTCTGTTTTCACGCGGCGTACCTGCCAAACCTGCGCGGTGTCAAGCTGCGTAACTGTGCAAGCAACTGTGTTTTTTTCCACCCAAAGCAAAATAAGAGCAGTATCAGGTCCACATCTGTTTTTACGGCTCTCGGGGCTCACATTTCCACATCCTGCGTCATTATCTGGCACAGCGGAGAGAAAAAGAGAGAGAGAGAGAGGGTTAAAAGTAGAGAGGAGCGAGCGAGCGTGGAGTTGTTTTGACCACATTAGCGTGTAGCTCTGTAGTATAATCTGCTCTTGTGATGTGGCCTGAGATAGCACTGGGATGATTCACAAAGACAGTGGTCTCGTGTCATCCAAAGCCCGGCCTCTTGGATTGATTGCTCCTTTGCTTCTTTTCATCTTTTTTTTCTCTTCTTTCATCCTTTCTTCCTCCTCCTTCCTCCTCTCTCTGACCCGCTGTGCTGGGATTGAGTTGCTCACCGTCAAACTGGAATGTGTCTCCAGCCAGATGTTGGGAGGACCTTCTAGCAGCATATAGGCTTATTTTTCCTCAACTCCCTCTGCTTGCCTTTCAGCTCACTTAAATCATACACCTCTTTCTTCCCCTCCGTCTCACTCTTTCGTAACTCTTAATTACTTTCCTGACGATTTATCATTGTAGTATTTTTCTTTTTCATTCCTCTCCCCTTCATACATCCTCGCTCTCCCTCCTTCCTGGCTATTTGAAGTGGGGTTCGTCTGTGCCGTGCAGGGTTAGTGAGTCGTGCTCCATTACAGAGGAATGTATCAGGACCCAGATGTTGCAGGGACGCTGCAGTGTGCCCCTCCTCGTTCACCACGCATCCCATCCCTCATCCTTCCCCGCCCTTGTGAAGTGGTTCTGATCAGAGCGGCGCTGAACGCGCACGAGCCAGAGAGAGATGCTGACTCGGCTCTAAGCCCATTCCTGTGGTTCTTTTTCATGTCTGATATGTGAGCCCTGCTCTGCTTTGGAGCAAAGGAAATCCAGCCCTGCTCTGTCTGATGCGAAGGCAGCACACAGGCTCACTTCAAAGAACATTTGCACTCTGCTCTGGGCCGCGGGCGAGGTCCACTGCTCTGAAGTCTCTCGACTCTCCAGCTGTTCTAAAGCCGTCCGAGCTCGTGGCACTTTGACCTCTGATCTCCACAGTGAAGCCGCAGCACCTCGTGTTGCTACACAAGCTGACCTAAGACATGCCTGTGCCTCACCCTTTGACATTCGGCTTAAGGCAAGGCAGCTAAAAACAGCTCCAGCTCTGCGTCTCTAAGGACAGAGGACACACATCTTTGTTTTTGGACTTAAAAACAAAATCATGTTCTAAGAATTCTTTACTACCAAACACTGATTCCACTGTTATTCATCTTCTTTTACTGACTCAACACCCCTCCCTCTGCTCTCCCCACCTGCCCATGTGCCACTCTGCCTTTTAGACAAACCACAGCAGAGCTAAGGCTAATAAAGGCGTTCTGGTCTAGCCAGCCACAAGACCACCTGAGTCAACTAATCATTGACTTGACTGCTCTCATTTAGGGCCCTTTCTCCTGCTGTAAAACAGTCTGGAGGCAGGCAGGCTGAGCTGCTGCTTCCCTCCAGTCAATGTTGAAATGTAGCCTGAAGTGCTCTCTTAAAGCAGTGGCTATTTCACTTGTTTTACACCCAGCTATTCGCCCTCTGGTTGAGATTGTATTTTTCAAACACAGAGAGATAATGTGGAAGATTGGTGTTCTTGTTTTTTTATCTTTTATCTACTAGATGTCCTGGTTTAAAATCTTCTCTTATAGTCCCATCAAACCTGCAGAGATGCTAACAGAGCTCAGGCCAGATATTTCCTCATGCTACTGCTCCCCCTCATCCTTTTCATCTGGTCCTTGTTTGTCACGAGGTGCCATGTGGTTCCTCTCGTGGCAGGGGATCTGACCGAGCAGCCTCCGTGACATCAGAATATTTGAAATAAGAGGTGACAATCTCTGCCAGCAGCAGGCAGCGCACCCGGCGGCTGTGTTTGGTGTTAAAACTCTGAGTTCATGACAGCTGAGTCGTGCTGCTGGCTTTGTAAATAAATAATCGTCTGTTGGGAGGGAAATTGCTGTGACCCCAAATTAGATTTGGAGTGTGTATGTGTGTATGTGTGTGTTTGGCTGGTGCTACCATGAGTGTAAGAGAAACTATGGATCAATTGAAGTGCTGTATCTAACTCTGGCTTTGAACTCACCCTGTCTCTTTCATATTTCCACACAGCACCCTGTCAGCCCTGCACTGATGCTGAAATGCTTCTCGCAGTCTGCACCAGTGACTTCGGTGAGTTAAAACTCTGTCAGGGGGAATTCTGAAGAAGTGCTGTATGATGTGCAGAAATCTGATCAGTGTCTTTGCTCGTTGTTTCAGTTGCGCGGGGCAGCATTAAGAAGGTGGAGCAGGAAGAAGAGCACTCATCTGTCGATGTAGAGATCAGCCGCCTCTACAGACAGAAGACCCAGGTTTTTGTTTCTGGGGGCGTCAGGGTACGGAGGTGGACTGGACACATTAAGATGCCCCCTCATTGTGGGGTGAGGTCAGGAGACGGGGAGTTCCTCTTTATGGGGACAATAAGGTTCGGGGAGGCCTGGATGGGCTGCGCTCCTCGCTACAAAGACTTCCTGCGACTTTATCACGAGGCGCAGCAGCAGGGCGCAAATCCCTGCCAGGTGGACACTGACTGAGTGTTAAATATGGACGTCTGACAAGTCTTCCACATCAAGGAGAGGATGTGAACTAAGTTTTTATGCTAAAGAGGAGGAGACCGACAGACTGACCTTGTGGCAGACCCAGTCCGTCTCCTGCTTGCTGTCTCGTGATTCAGTGGGGACAAAAAAAAAAAAAAATGGAGCTCCTGAATGTTGCCAAGCAGCATGCTGGATTGGCTCAAGACAAACATGATGCAACGTGGAATGTGTTGGGACTGCCTGACTCGCAGACGTGGAACTCCCAGGTTACAAATGTAGCAAAACCTTTCATGATTTTAATGTGTATAAAATGTGAATGAACGTTGTATATTTTGAAACTTTTTGTGCTTTGTAAAAAATAAAAATAATAAAAGCTTGTTGTACAGTTCTGAAGATATTTCTTATGATGGAAATTTTTAATGTGAAAGCCTTTGATGTTTATTTTGTTTAAAAAAGAAAAAGAACCACAACTGAACGCCTTTACGGTTACAGTGGAAAATCAAACCAAAAAAAGTATTTTCTTTGTCTGCCCTTGAGAATAAAAGCTTTTATTCTGTGTAACAGCCTCCATGTCTGATGTGTCACAGGATTACAAAAAAAGACCATTATATTATGTTTCTTCTTAAATTATCCTGGATTAGACTCTTTAGTGCATAAAATACTCCCTGATAAATAACTGAATATAAACATATAGTCTTTGGACTTTCAAAGAGAAACATCTGGAATCTTTATTTAGGTCTTTGTGGGCATCAGTCAGCTGTTAGTCCATTTCAGCTACAGATCAAAAGTTTTGTCTTGTGGATAGCTGCCAAGGGACTAAATCTAGAAAAAAACACAATTCATCAATTTGATTTAAAAAATATTAAAAAAAATCTTGCGAGGGTTTTTCTTTCCCTAATGCAGTTCAACTTAGTAAAGGTAATTAAATAAAACTAGACTCTAACAAAGTCTGGGGTTTTTAATGCTGTGGCCTCAAATAAAGCAATAACCCTGGGTGCCATCTTTGCTACAACTCACTTCATTCTGCATGGCTTCATTCATCCTTCCTATTCATTAAGGAGTGAAGGATGCTGGAGGAGTGGAAAGCACTGTGTTGAGCTATGAATCATTCAAGGAAAATATCAGAAACCATAGTGTCTGTTTTAAAATGTCTTGGAGGACGGATAAAGGTCTTGTGTTCTTAATTTCAGGGTTTGGACTAAGTCCAATAGTTCCAGCTAAGTTACTTCTGAAAGCTACAGGATCTGAGGACATTCAGAGTAGTTCAATGCTTCCAACTTTGTGGACACAGTTTTGGGAAGGCCGTCGTTTCCAGTAAGCCTGTACCTCTGCGCACAGAGCCAGGTCCAAGAGCAGAAGTCTGATGTATTTAGTTTAGTTGAGTCCTGGCCTTCACCCCACCGAACACTTTTGTGAGGAATTGTTCTGCCTATGAGCCAGGACTTCTTGTCAAACATCATTCCCTGACATCACAATGTTTTTTTAATGGTTTAAAATAACCACAGACACACTTCCCACAAAATATTGTGGAGAGCCTTCCGAGAAGACTGGCCACTGTTAGAACCACAAAGTGTCGTCCGATTCCATTAAATCCTATAATTTTATAAAGAAATGTCCAACATGTTCGCATCCATGTGATGGACAGGTTCACAACTATCATTAAGGTTTTCAGCATGTTGAGGAAAGTGTTGAAGTGTTTCCTGGATTAACATCAGATTAATCACTTAATACTTCATTCAAACATCATTCATTTGCTTCCTTATTAAACAGCTTTTGGTGTCGTTTATGTTTTTTCATTTTGTGATGAGTTTGAGCATTTTATAAGACTGTTTGTTGGCATATAAAATAATTATTTTTGAAATCTCAGGTCCAACCATTGGCTAGTTTTGAAGAAATAAAAATGGTTGCTGCCCCCACTTGGTTAATTTTCAAACAGTAACACTGTATATTCCAACTTTCTATCCTACATTTTTGGGATAGCTGAAAGTTTTTTTTTTATTAAATCTGATAAACGATTCATAGGAAAGAGCCAGCAGGTTATTTTTTCTATGCTCTCTGCTGAAATCAAAAACCCACTCATATGATGTGCATTAGCTACTCCAAGGTTCACCTCAGCCTCGAGTTGGGCCTGTCTGCCAGGCGCACAGAGAGATTGATATCAGAGAGTTGGAGTGGATTCCTCTGCCTTGGTTCCTGTGGTGATGGGGGTGGCCGTGTGTCAAGGTCAATGTGAAAGGCCCCTTTGTTCCAGCGCAGCAGCCTGGTATGAGAGAGACGACTGAAGACAGACCTGAATACAGCCCTGTGACTGGGCACGCAGCGGATAGAAGCACTCTCCGACCACACTCCAAATTTTGATTGGCGTGTACAGTTCTGCTCAAGCTCTGTTTTAAAGAAGGCTTTTTCATTTTCATCACCTTAAATAAACACAAGGAATCAATCAAGGCGTTAGAGCTCTGAGCTGACCCCGCCAAATGATGAACCTCAGTCTGTTCAGCTGACATCCAGCTCATGACCAAAGCTCCTTTTGTCTGCCTTTTCACTTAAACGGAAACTTACCTAGAAGGTCTTTGAATAAGTTGCCCCACAAAGACAATCGCTTTTCCAGACAGCCTCGTGAATTGAATGTCTGAATTCCAGCTGAAAGCATGCAGTCCCTGAAATTGCTCACTGGGAAATGCAAACAGAGTTTCTATGGTGACCAGGCTTTACTGTGAACCTTCTCAATCTGGCTTTAAGACCAAGAGTGCAGCAGGACAAGGAGGATGGGGAGGCTCATTACTTGCAGGGGTGCATAAGTCGTTGTGGCTCTCTCCTTCCTCTCAGCTCCTACTGACAGATGCACAAAGTCTTCAGGTAAGTCTGTTGCAATAAACTCCATACTCCGCCCCTGCCATACCACCTGTTTCCACACACCCCTTTTAATTCACCCCAGGCTTTGTAGAATGAGTCATAAATCAATAATGAGTTAATAAGTTTTTTAAAATGGCACATAATTGGGCGCCTGTTCAGCCTCATGCTTTTCTAAGAGGGAAACCAGAGTTCTGCAACTCCAAACGCCTAAACAATACAATTTCAAAATTTCATACAAGACAAATTTGTTCACATCTAATGCAGCAGTGGATGAAAAAATGCTTTCAGAACATTGTTCTGCTGCTAAATACAAGTGCAATCTGATGCAACCTCAGGGGTGAGGTCACTTGAAGCTGTACTACCAGTCAAAGAAGACCAGTCCAAACCAGACATGAGTAGGCTATGTGCAGTCTTTGTGCTGTCAGTGTGATTCAGCCTGAAGTCACTGCATGGTCATCTCGTGGGTGGAATTAAAAAAGAGAAAGGAAAAATAAAGGCCCTGTTGAAAACTGCCCTGTACAAAGTGCACAGTCACTTGGCTGAAAGAGAGGGCAGTGGAGTTAAAGAGCAGACCCGACAGAGAGAAGAGGCAGTGAGCTCAGAGCAGTGGCTAATATTTAATGCATCTCTAGGAAGTCCTGGAATGTTGGGAATGTGTTGACTCTACTCACAAAAACACACACGCACGCACGGAGATGCACACACACTCACTCATGCTCAGATTCTCTTAGCCTCTGCCTTGATTAGCTGGAATCAATAGAGTCTCTGTGGTTTTGCTGAGTGTGAATGTGTGTGTGTACGTGTGTGTGTGTCTGTTGAAGTGCGCGTGGCCCTAACCCCAGCACACATAAACACACCGCCCCAGCAGCAAGATAGCTGCCACCCACACCGAGCCACAACTCACTCTGCAGCTGCAGTTTTAACACCTCCTATCTGACACACAACAGGGCCCTGAGACCTCTGTAACCCTGCTTAAAACTTTATATCATTCACTCTAGAAAAATTTCAGATCAGATTTTTCATCTAGAGAAAATGGCTATAGTTTTCTTGTTGAAATGCACAGTGGGACTCCCAGTGCTCCTGGTCTAATAACACTATCAGGGCCTGTGTCCACTGCTTCTGGCTTAGTTTCATTTCTTTTTGGTCACACAATTCGTCCCATTACAATTATTTCAGGAAGAATACATTAAGAGAATAGACAGGAATCATGTCCAAAAGCTCAGACCAGGAATATAAGTCTGATTCGTTCCTCCTCTGACATTGCTGTTGAAAAAAAAAAAAAAAAAAAAAAGAGGTTCTGCTTGTTCTTAATTTGAATAGTCAGAAAGTCAGAAAATCACGATGACAAGGGAAGTAGGTTCCAAAAGTTGCTCTATTTTAAACAGAGTACTCAGAATAGAGGGGAAAAAATAGAAACAGGGTTTGTGTCCATTGATGACACTTTCTTATTGCTCTAGTGGTGTCCACAACTCAACTTCAGTGCTTCTGACTTAGTTTAATTTCTGCTTGGTTACAGAATCTGTCCCATTGAAATCATTTCAGGAATCCAAACACCAGACAGGATTCACATCCTAGGATGTGAATCTCAGACCAGAAATATGAGTCGAAATCTTTGTCTCCCCTGGCATTGTTGTTAACAAAAAAATAAAAAAGAAGTTCTTTCTTAATTTGGATTTCTCAGTTACAGAAAGTGATGTAGACAAGAGAAATAGGTTGCATCAGTTAATTTATTATTTTTTTTAATAGAGCACTCAGAATAGAGGAAAAAAAAAAAAAAAAGCTGAGTGCTGATAGTGTTGATCTACACTAGTTTTGACTGGAAATTAAGTGCCAGCATGCAACAGAAGCCCCACTGTTGAAGTTAGTAATTCTTCAATAACCTGGTGCACACTTTTGCAAGCGTTTTTTTGTTTGTTTGTTTGTTATCTGGATTAACCTGCTAACACTCTGACTGTAACCATTCCTGCCTTCAAAATAGTTTAATCTATTTAATTCCATTTTTCCACTGCAAAATAAGTGTTATAAGTATTATATGTTATTATTTCAAAAGTTAAATTAGCTACCCAAAGTCAAACCAACACTTGAGGAGATTCCAGAAGTAAAAAAAAAGTCTGGATGAATGGATTAAAAAGGAGCAGGAACAAATGAAAAAGACTTGCTACTAGGTAAAGGATGAGACCACTGACAACATTCTGTATTACTTTTACCATTGCAGTTTAACCGAATAGCAAGCTATGAATACTAATTAATGGTTGACAGCTTGACAGCTATTAGGGAAATATCTGAATTTGACTTCATGTTTAGTTATAATCAGTAAGTGTCAGAGGATCACCAAAGCTTTGCTCTCTTAAGACCTTCATATCAATCTTATTAGTTATTATATAATCCTTGAACAATGATGGACCACCTGTCTGTGTAGTTTAAAGTAATTTGATTTGAGTAGATTAACATTTTTTTTGCACTTGTATAAAATGTTAATTTCAAAAAAATGAGATGCAGAGCAATTATTAGAACCCCATGTACAATAATCCCGTTCCAGTCAGATTTGAACACACAAAAAGCAGAGGTCAACGAGCCAACAAGGCGGGTCAAAGAATGCTTATTAATCCCCAGTGGGTCGTACCTTTCCACTCATGAAATGCCTTCTTCTTCGCCCCGCCTCTAACACTGAAGCACTCTTAGAGGATTAAGGAGTCCAAAGCAAAAAGTGACTGTGGGGTCAGAGCATGTGCCTGCATGGCTCAATATCAGGTATCAAAGGGGGTCTGGGGTTTGTACTTCTGACTGGGGTAATGGGTATCTCACAGTGTGATGTACATCGGTTATGATCTATGGACTCTATGGACTGATCCATGGATGAGATCAGAGCTTCTCAGGTTTGGTTGAACATCAACATCTTGGTCACTATTTTATCACTGGCAGAGATTTCTGGGGTTACATCTGATTAGAAACATGCAGTAACAATAGCCAAATGAAGTGATGAAATAGAGATCATTCATTCACTAAAAACACCACATCAACAAGCTTTATTATGCAAATTCTTCTATCTAGGCTGATGTCTGTATTATGACTAATTATTTCTGTCTGTGAATGGTGATTTGCTGCTGCTTCTGTCTGCTCCAACAAGACTGTCTCCTTCTCCTTTTGTCCTCCACTGCTCTCTTTTCTTAATGAGTGAATGTCTGTGGCCTCTGTCAGCTCACATGGCACCCAGAGGCCATGTTGGGGTTCCCTGTACGTTCAGTAAACATACCAGTGTCTTTCAGATCAGGGGGTCCCGCTGCCAGGAGCCAGAGGGAGCCCCCTGATGCCCAGAAGCCCAATAACTGAGCAGAGTTTGGCTCCGAGGACGTCAAACAAACAGACTGCAAATGGCACTTTTATTTACTTGCCTTTATGTCCCCTCCCCCAACATCCTTCATTTACTGAGATCCACGGTGCCATTTCCAGGAGCCCCATGGCAACAGTAGGCTTTGTCAGGGGTGAGACAAGTTTCTCATGATGTCATTATGGAGGGGTGGTTGGCACTGTGATGAAAAGAGATAAAACCTGCTCAGATGACAGGATCCCAATCGTATTGATCCAAGTGGATGAGAAAAGTTCTTCCAAGTTTTATTGCCTTTTGTTGCTCAACTTAAATTTAACGTAGAAGAAATATTGCGTCAGAGTGGCTTTTCAGACAGATGAATAGCCTCAGATGTCCCCTCCTCCCTCTGACTTTTCTGCTGTCAGATTTGTGGGGCCCCTCTTAACATTGGACGAGGTACACAACCTGATATTAGCAAACCCTAACTAATTATCTTTTAACATAAGCTAAAGTTAAGGGGTATGCATTTACAAGAAATCACAATATCAAAAGTTTGTTCTTCTACTCCAGCTCCTACAATACAATCTGTCTTTGAATGAGCGTCTTGTTTCTCACTCACTCTTCAACTCTCGCCTCTTTTCTCTGATTGTGATGACAGAATCTCAGGCCTGTCAGACTCAGCAGATTTGCACAGTCCGGTGAGCATCAGTGGCTTTGCCTTGTCAGTGAACTCCTCCCTGGCAACCAAACCAACCCCCTCTGACCTCTGACCTGCGTTGAGGCCTTTGGGTAAGAAAGAAAGAAAACGGTTCCTGTCTAAATCAGCCATTAGAATCTGGAGGAGACGGGGACATGCCCTCTAGCCTCTAAAGGAAACGCACAACTCGGGACATTGTGGGGTGACAAAGATCATCAGCCAATGGCGGGACAAGTGCAGAGCGTGATGGATTGTGTAATTGAACACGTGACGTGTGATGGATGTCTAAATGAGAGGCATAATAGGTTGTGTGATTGATAGGTAGGAAGCCAACACTTAGATTTTCACACAGAAGCGGATGTGAGCTGTTTGGTTTTCAGACAGAGACTGATGGATCTGTTCATGATGGGGGAGGATACAGCATAAGAGCAAATAAAATCATCGTTTTGCTGTTTAGCTTTCATATGAATTCTGCAGTAGATGTATGCAGATATGAATCTAATTTACAGCTACATGCCAAAAACTACATTTAAACAAATCAAACATTTACATAATAACGGTTGTCCTGTTCAGTTTGGTTGAGTAATTCTAAAATACTTCAAGGCGTCAAAGATTTAAAAATGAGAAGTTGAAGCTGTTAAACATAAATTAAAACTGATACATTTAAGTATAGGATTTGTTTGTGTGGGATCTTTGCCAAAGAAAGCAGTAAATCATAAAACATTGCTCACTGATAAGAGCGTATGTTTTCGTCATGATGAGCATGTGTAGAATGGGTTTATAACCTAACAACAGAGCTGCCTAGTTCAATAAACCATCAGAGGAATTTAAGACCTGTCACACATCAACCCCACCATTAGCTCTGCTAAATCTTAAACACGGATCTGAAATCTACCGTGCACCATCCTCGGAATAAAAATATTCAGTTGAGTTGCAGAAAAACGTGTAAACAGGTCAGAGAGGAGCCAGTGATTTCATTAAAATCATTACGGGTTGTAAACAATCACGCTGGGTGCTGAGCTGCGGCAACAGTTATCAAGTGGACAAGTGTTGGCAACAGCTGAGCGGTCAGCTGGGAAAAGAATGGCTGAGGGCAGGGAAAGTAGAGCTGCAGGGGGTCACGCACACACACTCACACACACAGTTGCAGGCACATGCTTGTGGATGTTTTACATAGCAGCTTGGCACAGGTGGCAGTCAGTGACCCTCAGTTTCAGTTAAGGACCATGTTGGCAGTCTGAAAGGTTAAAGGTCAACCTGTTTAATTAACACTGAGGATGGCCTGAGCGTATTCACACGGTGACTATTTTCCTTGGGACATGACCCTGAAGGGGGAGGGTCCGGCTAAAACAGGCTTTGCATTATAACCAAGTGCTACTTTATTCCAAGATGTGAGTTCTATAAAAGAAGAAAATCTGACACTTGTCATTTGACAACTTCATATCCATAAAAACAGGTAGAATTATTCTGTCTTTGTGATATTTGAAAACCAAAAAGCTACGGTTAGACATCTAAAGCTAGCTCCAAGCTATTATTGTGCAGCAGCTTCTTGTAGCATTGAACTACCTTTTAACGGTCTAACTTTATATCTATCGAAGTCTAAACATAAAACACTCACTGCAGAAGCAAAAGAATTAAAAATAGCATTATAACAATAATAAACATCTGTGTTTATAAACATCATATTGAGATAATGATTATATTTATAGAAATTAGCATTCAGCCACTTTTAGATCAGAGTGATGGGTGGTGGCCAAAGTGGCAGAATGCTAATATTAGCTGTTCCAGTGGTTGCTCTGCAAAATATGTTAAAAATAATTATATTATTTTATATTTTTTTAAATTGGAAATGGGCAGATCATTTAACTAGCCAATGTTTTTATTGTTGTTGTTAGTAATAAAAACCAGAAACTTTTTTTTTTTTTTTTTTTTTTTTAATGAAACATAGTTCTTCCTTTTTTATTGACAGAATTACTTTATTTAAAGTAGCGAGCCTTGGCCATACCAGAAACATTCCAGCGTTACCCAGTTTCAGAATCATGACACACGAGCTCACTGGTTTGATATAATGTGTGAATTTTTGGAGGATTATCACCGCTCTGCAGTGGAATGCATAACAAGTCCGAGTGGGGGAATAAGACGGAGAGTAGTAATAAGGCAGCAGGAGCCTCACACAATGTGCTGACAGTGACATTCTGTCTTAATCGTCTGTCGAAACAGCTCCGGGGCTGCTGACTGCTGCTCAGAGTACTTCATAAGTGCACTCCTACTGATATGTTTACAACAACTCTATCATGTGCAAAGCAAACCTGATGCATCTGATTATTATCAAACTTATCTTTAGTCATGCTATGCTTTAATGTCAGTGTACTTGTTAATAAAAATACGACTCTTAAAGCTTTCGGCTCTGCAGGACCCTCTGACACAGCTGAAAAAACACTTCTGATGATGTCACTTGAATCTTGAGGTTGAAAGATTTGAGCGTTTTGTGGACCAGGAGGGTCTTATGAAAGATGCTATCGAGTTGCATTCTGGAAGATGGACGATGCAGAGTTTTTGGAGCCTACCTCAGAATATTTCAACACATCCAGCTTTGATTATGCTCATGATTTATTCTGAAAAGCAGTTTCAAATGAGGCAGTGGACATTTTAGAAATACAAACCGATTAAATCGAGGATCAGAATGAGTGAATAGATTTTATTTAAAACAAATACTGCTGATTAAAGTTTACACGTTTCTGTGCTTTTTCTTAATGTTCTGTTTTCTTTCAGTATGTTAAGAGGTAGCTGAGGTCGTCTCTGCAATTCAAATGTGAAGTTTTCCCAAGAAGCAAGTTTTTAGTAGCTTGATAAGGTTTGAACACATGTAAGCATTAAAATGATTCTTAAACTACTTGGAGACTTATTTTAAAAACCATCCAAGAATTAAAAGAAATTCAGTACTGCTGATCTGAAATATAACCACTGAGGGGGTAAAACTATGGTTTTGGTATGTGAATGTCCCTTTTCCAAGCCCAAGTGATAAGCCTCAGTAGGGGCAAT
This sequence comes from Labroides dimidiatus, assembly GCA_030710495.1. Taxonomy (NCBI): domain Eukaryota; kingdom Metazoa; phylum Chordata; class Actinopteri; order Labriformes; family Labridae; genus Labroides; species Labroides dimidiatus. Next base: position 11,403,984 of record CM061163.1, read on the forward strand.
GCTTCCCCCTGCAGGAGGAAAGTCTGCATCTTCTAACAGCTATACCAGACACAGTGACAACCTTAAAAAAAAGTATGAATTCTTAAATTCGTAACATCTTTGTTTGAACCAGTGGAGTGAGTTACACACTGTATTAGACCAAGAGCCATATTAACAGTGCGGTACACAGCAAAGAAAGTGAACCTTCTGTTTAAAGTCTCATAAGTCCCTGAGAGAGCGCTCATATTTCCAGCTGTGGTGAAATGTAGGTTTATGCCGTAGTCATAACAAAGCTTGAACATGACTGGAGCTATGATTATTGGTGCTACAGACAAGACGCCACATACTGATGGACGACATGAGTCTGTGTAATGTCAGAGTGAATGTATCAAATACAATAAGCCAATGGCTAAAGTGCGTGACAGAGCTCCTACCTGCAGACACAAAAAATATACTTAGAAAAGGGCTTATCTGCCAAGAACTGATGTCTTAACGTTGTCGTACCAGAGGCAAAAGTGACCACAAGAGGGAAGGAAACCAAACTCTGCTCTCTGCTAAGTGCCAACAGGCTGAGTGTGTACTTAAAAGCTCGTCAGTGTGTCCATAAGGGTTAGATTTTCAGTGAATCTAGGAATATATTTCATACCAAATTTAGAAGGAAAACACAACCCAACAGATCAAGTTCAGTTCATGACGCCTGGGAAGAAATCCAGTAATAAAACAACAGTTGTTTTCCTGAGAGGGGTCTGCGAGGTTATTTATAATGGGCCTGAGAAAGATGACGACCTTTAACAGCCAGAAAAAGCAAAAAGCTCTGCTGTATTTTCTAGATTTACTGTCAGGGTCTTCTAAGTCTAGCTGCAAAAAAAACCCCAAACAAAGAATGTTATCATGTGTGGGACCCATTATAAGATTAAACAAGCACACACACACACACTCATGTTTATTGGTTGTTATTTGTATGTATATCATCTTGTTCAGATGTTTAAAGATAAATATTCAAAACTCTTAACAAGATCTTTCATACCTCTATCATACCTGACCCACTGACAGCTCTTTTCGGCCTACCCCAAAACCCCAACACTCCCTCAACAATTAGACGTGCAGTGGCCTTTTCAACACTCCATTCAAGACGCATCATCCTCCCGAAGTGGAAACATGCCTCTCCTCCAACACATAATGAATGGGTACAGGAGATATTAGGTTGCCTTAAGTTAGAGAAGATGTTATACTCTCTGAAAGGGTGACAGTAATTTTGATGAGATTTGGAAGCCTTTTATAAAATATGTGGATAGCCTTGATTTAATGCCTGAAAGCGATATCACTAGTCCTTGAGATACTTCCTGTTTTATTTATTTATTTATTTATTGTTTTGTCATTTATCTTGTTTGCTTGCATGATGCATCTACCTCTCCAATATTTGTGCACTTTTTATTAGCCTATTTTTCTGTTTGTAGGGATGTGACCATTGAGTGGGAGAGGGTTGGGGAGGGGAGGGGAGGGGAATGTGTGTTCATATGAATGCATGTGCGGGGGTTATGTTTTAGGCACTTTATCACCATGTATATGCCATTTTTTCCAACTCCCATCTTATTTATGTCCACCCCACACAAAAATGTGCATTTACTGACCTTTTTGTTAAATGTTTTGCTGGCCAAAGAAAATCAATGAAAAGATTTTAAAAGGGGGGGGGGGGGGGGGGGGTACTAAGGCATATGCAATATTTTTAGTAATTTACTGGGGGTCAAAATCATAGATTGTATATAACATATACATATGTATTTATATATAGTAAGTGTATTTTCTTTTTGACCAGACAGGCCGATAAAGTCTCACTGACAACATGAATGAAGCAGCTAGTTTTGAGTCAGAAAAATAGTCCATGCAGGAAAACAACATCACCAACAAAGTCCCAAAAGTAAATAAGCTACAAACAGACATGCAAAGTAGCCAGTGTCAGGGTGACACTGAAGCTAGATTAGGGGTTAAAGAACAGTCAGCTGAAGTTATGAGGCCTAAAAGTCATTTCATGTACTAAGGCATATGTAATGTTTTTAGCAGTTTATTGGTGGTAAACATGAGTGAGGCTCACAGGCATTTTGGGGCAGCTTAGGGGTCTTTAGTAGGGGTGCACACGTGTTATACAGTAGAATGTACTGAATGTACTGTAGTGAGGGGAAGTTCAGCTCTTTTCAGAGAACTGGTTCTTTTGGCTTGGCTCCTAAAGAAGAGCCGGCTCTTTTGGTTCCCAAACAGTCCCTAATTTGGTATTATTTGTAGCCTCATATTTTAGCCTAAGATGGTAAATGTGAATGATTTGTGTACTGATAAACCTTTTTGCATTCAGTATTTTTATAAGAAGCCTTATAATTGCTTCATTTTATGCATTTGCTCTGTTATAAAAGCAGACATTCTTACTTTTTTCCTGAAAGTAAAAATTAAGCAAACTTTTCTGGCACAATAAACAAAGGAACAAAAGATGCTGTCTTCTGTCTCACTGGGGATAATATGTTTTATCTAACTGAGTGTCCCCCTCTCTACTATCACATAATGGTATGCTCCTGTAGCGTCACATGTGATTGGATGCATGGCAGCCATGCTGTCAATCAAAACAAAGTTGTGCTTTGAATAGAGCTGAACAACTGAGTGGGAGCTGAGCAATGAAAGGAAGAAAATACTCGATGGGAGTCGGCTCTTCTGATTCCCTACAAAGTATCGGCTCTGAGAGCCACATCTTTTGAGCATGACACATGCATGACTTATGTACTACATGTACATTAATGTACATGACTAATGTATTGTAATCTGCAGCCACGTTGAGGTAATGTGCTTGTGATTCTGTTTCTACAGGTAAGCAAAAGTGATGAAACTGTATAAACTTAGTGAAACAGATAGATAATGAGAAACCAAGTTTTGGAAGTTGATGACTTGTCTTTGAATTGCCGCACCTGTCGCGTTTGTAAGGATATACAACCACCCATAGTCTGCGTTAACATTTACTGTGTGCGTGTGCAGATTAAGTATGAGCGTGAACTACAGCGCCAGCGTAAGATTTTTTTTTTAATCACATATAACAATATGAGTTAGCAATAGTCGAGCACACTTGTTATTCAGTAAAAGGGGATAGATCATAATCTGCAGCCAAGCTGAGCTGACGTGTTTGTGTCTCTGCATTTACAGAGCTGGAGTGAAACATTATTTTTAAAACCCATGCACGCCCGGAGAGTCGTTTTAGTGTCCAAGTGTGCAACACGTTTATATACCTGCCGACTTTTGACACAGACAGAGCTTGAGACCCCCGCCCCGCGGCGTGCCTCAACATTTCAACAACCCCCACCTCCGTACCCCGTGTTGACCCCTGTAGCCCCTCCGTATCATTAATGTCTTTTCTGTGCTTGCTTATCTCCGTGTTCTGCTTATGTTTGCAGATGATAACGGTTTATTGAACCCCTCCATACAAGTTACTTTTGGGCGTAACCACGTCAAAAAAATACATCTGGATCTCTGCTTAACTCCCGGACGAGCGCATCCCACACCTCTCTTGGAAAACTCACAGAAAACCCGCAACCGTCGGTCGCAGGCGATGCATTCACTGAAGCTTGTAATTCCCAAACACAAAATAACTCATATTAACAGTAACACATTCACATTATTTAACACGAACAACCCACCATGTCTGTTACAGCAGCAACGTGAAACGAGTGTTGGCAGGTGTGTTGATGTGCCAATGCAACAATGGTCTCTGGTTCTGGTTCCGAACTCCACCCCCTCGCATGCTTTGAAGGATTAACTAATCGATCAGGGGTGACGTTTGTCACTCTAATCCGTACACTCACTTCAGTGTGAGAAAGGGGTGTGGCGTAAGAGCGTGTGAAGCCTTTGAAATTGCGTGTGTCTCACGGCCAATACGTGAGTGTTGGCAGCTATGCATTTAATTTTATAGTTCCTCTATTTGTGCAGCTCTTACACTGGAAACGCAACAGATCAACAATCTAAAATCGACTTTACACACCAACTTTTACTGGCAGAGGTGGGTAAATTTGCGTGAGAGCTATGGGGTTATATCATTTTCAAAATTCCAGTATATATATATATATATATATATATATATATATATATATATATATATATATATATATATATATATATATATATATATATATATATATATATAGTTTTGGGTAGAAGTATGAACATCACCCTTTACTGATGTGATTAATCGCTTTTTATATTTCAGTTACAAATAATATTAAGACTTTGATGCACTGCAACGGATTTGATGATTTTTTTTTTCTACCACTCAGTTTTATCATTCTTTTTAGGGTAGGGTTTCTTCCTAAAAAAATAATAATAATAAAAAAGAAAATAAAAATCTTTTTTGTTTATTGAATTTGTTTTCATGGCAAAAAAAAAATGTATTTGTGTATGATATTATTTAAAAATGTCTGCTTTGGTACTTTTCTAGAAACCTCCAGGCAAAAAATAAAATGTCAAAGAGATTAGTCCCAGCAAGTGACATTTTTTTCCTCTCTAAACAGAAGAACATTTAAAACAGAGCGTGTACTTTTTTTTTTAAATTAACACTGAAACAAAATTAAACTTGACTTATGAGAACTTAAAACCAAAATATAGACCTTTTTGGGCTATTAATGAGGAATTAGATTGGATAGGGTTTTAGTGCCTTATATAAACTCTTGACTGTCAGTCAGCTGAGCTTTCAGTCATGAACTGAAGTGTTCTAGCACTGAATCAAAACAAAAGTTGTCGAAGGTCATCTTATGAACAGTCCAAACTGTACTGGTTTCCATAGTTCATTTAGTGTTAAAAATGATTTATTCTGATAGGACCAAATGGCAGACACTCTCATCCCATGAGATGAGCTTATGTTAAACATTATCATTGCAGTGATAAAGTCCAAAAGTAAAGCAAGGTGAAACTTTTTGAGATCATTATTTGAGTCCATCAAGCACAGACTTACTCTGCCACACTCAGGACCGATGTCAACACTGATCTCTTCCTCACTGCTGAGGTCCTGTACTCACAGCTTCAGGTCTGTGGAGGCCCTCAAACACAGCAAGACTTGGAAACTATGCGGCACGAATTTGTTCCAGGGGTACAGGTAAGTTCATGTTGTTCTTTTTTTTAATTCTTTGCAAAATTAATAAAAATGTCTGTGTTCCTCACATGTTATTAATAATGTCTGTTATATTCAGATCTCCAATGGATTACTGAAAATAAAGAAGATATCATTTTATATCAAGTTGATAAAAGATACAATGTCAAATTTGATTATGTTTTGATGATGTTAAAACAGATTTTTAAACATAAGCATAAAAGTCACAGTGCAGAGTTGTGCAAGAAAATAGATATTAAAATGGTTTGTTCAAATAGTCTAATAAAATTCAGCTGTAAAAAGGTGAGAGTTTCGGATGTTTTGCTATTTTTTGGAAGTTTGTTCCAGATATTTGAAGCATAAAAGCTAAATGCTGCTTCTCTATGTTTAGTTCTGACTCTTGAGACTGCAAATAGACCTGTTCTGGATGACCTGAGTGGTCTTGATGATTCATACCGGATCAGAAGATAACTGATATATTTTGGCCCTAAGCCATTCAACTCTTTATAAACTAGTAAAAGTATTTTAAAATCTATCCTCTGACAGACAGGGAGCCAGTGTAAAGACTTCAGAACTGGGCTAATGTGATCCACTTTCTTGTCCGTAGTGAGGACTCAAACAGCAGAGTTCTGAACCAGCTGCAGCTGTCTGATTTTTTAGGGTGACCTGTAAAGATGTTGTTAAAGTCATCAAGTCAACTGAAGATAAGTGCATGGACCAGTATTTCCAGGTCCTGCTGACATATTAGTCCTTTAATCCTCCACACATTGTTTAAGTGATCAAAGGTCGACTTTGTAAGTGTCTTAATGTGTTGGTCAAAAATCAGGTCTGAGTCTATGATCACACCCAGATTTCTGGCATGGTCAGTGTTTTGCTCGCTGACTTTTAATCTCTCTGCTTTGGCTTCAAAACAACAACCTCAGTTTTATCTTTGTTCAGTTGGAGAAAATTTAGGCTCATCCACTTGTTGATTTGTTCAATACATTTAACCAGAGTCTGTTTGCTGCCATGTAGAACTGTGTGTCATCTGCATAATTACAGTAACTGACTTTGTTGTTTTCTATAATCTGAGCCAGTTAGTACGTCTCATAAGACATACAAAGGGTTTGTTTTCAGACAGCATGTGTCTGCTGTGATGAAGAAGAACAAGGAGCGTTGAGCTCATGATGGAAATCTGCATTAATCAAATTTCTTTCTTTGTCATTTTTCTCCTTGCGCTCTGTGTCAGGTCCCTCCATGTGGACAGTCCTCCCCACATACCTTCTCTCACTACCAGCTATGTCCACGGCACCTCCTCGGTCTCTCTGCTCTCCCAGACTGTAGGTCAGAGCCTGGACTGTGCAGCCCAGCGCTGGCCTGACCGTGAAGCTGTGGTCTTCCTGCAGGATGGCATTCGGAAAACTTTCTCTCAGTTTCACCAGGATGTATGTCTAAATGGTTCCCTTTCTTTTTTCTTTTTTTTTCCACTAAGCCTTCATTCATGTTTTACAGGAACATAGAAATCTATGAATAATTATTCTGAGATTTCCAAACTTACTGAAAAAGTCAAGAAGCTATATTTGATATGTGTATCGTTTTTTTAATGCAGGTTGATAAGGCAGCTGCAGGATTGCTTGCTTTGGGCCTGGAAAAAGGGGAGAGACTGGGAATTTGGGGACCCAACTCATATGAATGGATCCTTTTCCAGTTTGCATCAGCCAAGGCTGGACTTATACTGGTCAGTGGAACATCCCACTTGTCAAATACTGACACTTTTTTATTTTAAAACTCATTCACATGCACAAGTTTACTTTTTTGCAGTATTTAGTCAATCTACTGACTCTTTGAGCTGTTAAATTTATGGAGGTCTACATTGTGATATCAGATGGTATACAGCCATGTTTCGCCCAGTACAACCCGTCTTTTTCATATTAGGATGCTATTTGTTAAAATGTGCTTCTTGTTGCTGACCCTTAACGGTAACTTCACCTACAGGTTTCTTTGAACCCAGCATACCAGGTGAAGGAGGTGGAATTCACCCTGAAGAAGGTAAAACATCACTTTAGCCTCATTTCTCACAGTATTCTGAACACACACACCAAGAGAAAACTTTCTTTGATGCAGGTCCAGTGTAAAGCTGTGCTCTGCCCTACCCGCTTCAAAACACAACGTTTCTGTGAGATGCTCATGGAGATCTGCCCAGAGATCAACTCGACACCAGTGGGCATGCTCAAAAGCTCCAGGTTTGGATTTCAAATGTCATGTTTGAAGGAAATTCAGGGTCTGTTGTAATCTATTTTTTTAGGAACATCCAACAGATAGTTCATTTGGACAGGTTTACAAGGGTCTGACATGGATTCTAAAGGGCTGTGTACGGTGGGATGGAAATAGTGGAAACTATAGCCTGAGATATAACTTAGAAATAAGTTAAAGACCTTAAAGACAAAGTTCCCTTTTAGGGTGAAAGCCATTGTAAATACCTCACAGGACCTGACTTTGTGCTTTTATACAAAGTTTTTTTTCTCTGGCTCACAGGTTGCCAGACTTGCGTATGGTGATTGTGACAGATAGCAGACAGCCTGGGATGCTCCATGTGGACGATGTAATGCAGGCAGGGGAGAGTCGGCACCACAGAGAGCTCATGGATCTGCAGAGCAAGCTGTCCTTTGATGATCCCATCAATATCCAGTTCACATCAGTGAGCTGTTCACAACCAGTATCACTTAGGGCAGACAGACGGAATAATGATACAACGGTCTGTAAAGAGTTCAGAAAAAGTGATGTTTTATTTGTTCCAGGGGACTACAGGCAGTCCAAAGGGAGCAGCTCTATCACACCACAACATTGTAAACAATGCTTACTTTATCGGCCTCAGAGTGGGCTATGGATGGAGGGTAGGTATATTCTTCCCTTTCTAAATTAAATGAAGGAAAAAAGTGAAAAGTAACTTGAAGCCGATTTTCCCATCAGCCTCAGGTTCGACTATGTGTTCCTGTACCCATGTACCACTGCTTCGGCTCTGTGCTGGGAGGGATGTGTATGGCACTGCACGGTATCACTCTTATATTCCCTTCAGCTGGCTACAACAGCCAGGCAAACCTAAAGGCTATTCAAAGTGAAAAGTATGTTTATCGCACACCAAATAAATAAATAAATAAATTAATTGATTAATTTACTGTGATTCCTTTTCTCTTCAGGTGCAATTTTGTCTACGGCACCCCCACAATGTTTACAGACATGCTTAGCCAACCCGATTTGCATCAGCATGATTTGTCATCAGTTGAATCTGGTAAGAGATTTGAAGACTGCAGCGTGACATTTAGCTGAGATTGAGGCCTGTGAATGTTTGTCATGTTGTGTCTCAGGTATCATTGGAGGTGCTCCATGCCCCGCTCATCTTGTGAGAAAACTGAGAACAGACATGAATATGAAAGAGATTATGGTGAGAAAGCAGCACCGATTTGAATAAACAGTACAAGAACAGAAATTCTCCCCCATCCTGGACCCATGTACTGTGCTTTATGTTTTTACAGATAGATTATGGAACCACTGAGAATAGTCCACTTACATTTCTTGGATTCCCGCAAGACAACGAAGAGCTCAAGACAGAAACTGCTGGATGCATCATGGGACATACTGAGGTACAGCGTGTTTGATGCAGTGGTGGACAGTAACGGAGTACATTTACTTGAGGACTGTACTGAAGTACATTTTTTTGAAAATCTCTATTTAACTTGAGTATTTGTTTGTTTGGAAACTTGTGACTTTCACTACACTACATTTCAAAGACAAATATTGTACTTTCAAATCCACTACATCTACCAGAAGCTTTTCATTACTTTTTCCTTTTAGGCTCGGCATAGCTGCAGTCAGCTGTTGATGTTATTTTTTCTAAAATGCAATTGGCGACATGCTGTGCTCCTCACAGAGGGGAACCAATCACAGTCACTGCTCAAATCTGGGATGGATTTGGAAACCCATCATCCTTGCTCTGTGTATCAAGCTCTACTGCCTTCATTCAAACAAAACACGGCAATGGGGATGGAAGAAGAAACTCAAGCTGAGAAACCAGTGCATACATGGCCACATCTCAGTACAATGTTTTAGATCTTTACACACATGGAGAATGCAGGGTGGATATTGTGTATGGTTTACAGATTTCATAATAATAATAATAATAATAATAATAATAATAATAATAATAATAATAATAATAATAATAATGAATTTTATTTAAAGGGCATTTCAGGACACCCAAGGTCGCTGCACAAGAAATAAGTAAAATACAAGATAAAAGACAACAAACAGTATGACAAATAAATATAAATAATAAAAAAAATATAAATAAATAATTATGCTGAACTTTTTACAGGTGTTTCTACAGACTTTTTGTAGCAGAGTGGTTCTACATGTAAGTCAGTGCATCATGAGGTAGTTTCATAGGTTCTGTGAAAGCACCTTAAAAGCAACACGGCAATGTACCGACATCAGAAAATGTACTTTGTACTTTGGAATACTCAAGTATTTTTTAAAGTAAGAACTTAAGTACTTTAACTTGAGTCAAATTTTGACTGAGTGACTTTTACTTGTGGTTGAATAAGATTTGACCACAAGTATTTATACTTTGACTTAAGTTCTGGAGTTGAGTACTTTGTCCACCACTGACTGGTCTTATGTCAGCATAAATCACCTCACCATCAAGACAACACTGCAGTTTATGTTTAACTGTGTTTCCTGTAGGCCAAAGTGGTGGACCCTAACACTGGGCAGATTGTCCCTCTCGGGGCTTCAGGAGAGATGCTAATCAGAGGCTACTGTGTGATGTTGGGATACTGGGATGATTCTGAGAAAACCAGTGAGGCTATCTGTGGAGCTGGTTGGTACAGGACCGGGTAAGAAAATATACTCACTGAACAAATTTATTTACCATTTCTATCTCCTCTTATTATTCCTACTTTACACAACAGGGACATGTTTAGCAGTGTCTGACCACCTCTCTGATTGTATTCATGCTACATGTGATATTCTGCTACACAGTGACACAGCAAGTCTGAACAGTCTGGGGTACTGCCGCATCGAAGGACGCATGAAGGATCTGATCATCAGAGGAGGGGAGAACATCTACCCAGCTGAGATAGAGCAGTTTCTTTTTACACATCCTAAAGTACAGGAAGTGCAGGTGAGGCTCCCGACCACAAGAGGGCAGCAAAAAGCTCTCCAGGTTGAAGATATTAAATGAACGTAAGAATGTTGTTTTGTCTGATTCTGAAGGTGGTGGGAGTGAAAGATGAGAGGCTGGGTGAGCAGGTGTGTGCCTGCATCAGGCTGAAGGAGGGACAGAGCTGCAGTGCAGAGGAGATAAGAGCCTTCTGCAAAGGGCAGGTAATAAGTGAATGAATAAATAAAACAGAACAATCAAAGCAGAGATGTGTAGTTTCTGTGCTGATGGGTTTCTTTCCTGCCGTCTAGATTGCTCACTTCAAGATCCCACATTATGTTGTGTTTGTGAAGAGCTACCCTCTGACAGCCTCTGGGAAGGTATCTAAACTACAAACACACCAACACTAACATACAGAAACATACACAAAGTCATTTTAAACAACCATTCCATAATGCTCACACTTCCATACACAATGTTATGAATGAGGAGTGTAAGATAACAATGAGTTATTATTCAGTCTGACAGCTTTGGTCTGACATGAAGCGTCTGTTGCTTTTTTTCTTTTTTTCAGATTAAGAAGAACATATTAAGAGAAGAAATGGAGAAGAAATTAGGCCTTTAAATGTCATGGATCCTGATGGACTTATTTTAAGCACAACTTTCTGGAAAATTAGAAACCAAACAGCTGGAATAATACCATGATGAAACAAAAAGATAATGTGCAAGTGAATCTTAAACTGCATGATAATAGTGTTCAAGATCTTTTCAAATAAATGTATATCAAGAAAATACTCAGTCCCAAATAACTTGAGTCATTTTGATATTGTTATATCTGATGCTAGCTAATCGACAGAAAATAAAACTCCTTGTTAAGGAAATCTTTTTTATGAGTGACTTAAAGAAAGAACCTGCAACTGTCTCAAAATCTGGAAACTTTAAGTTGGCCTTGGGTTTGGGCCTGTAGATGATTAAAAATAATACATTCTGATGGCAGACACTCTCATCCCATGAGAAGAGCTTATGTTAAACATTATCCTTGCAGTGATAAAGTCCAAAAGTAAAGCAAGGTGAAGCTTTTTAAGATCAGTATTTAAGCCCACCAAGCACAGACTTACTCTGCCACACTCAGGACCGATGTCAACACTGATCTCTTCCTCACTGCTGAGGTCCTGTACTCACAGCTTCAGGTCTGTGGAGGCCCTCAAACACAGCAAGACTTGGAAACTATGCGGCACAAATTTGTTCCAGTGGTACAGGTAAGTTCATGTTGTTCTTTTTTAAAAAATTCTTTGCAAAATTAATAAAAATGTCTGTGTTCCTCACATTTTTTGTGAATAATGTCTATTACGTTCAGATCATCAATGGATTACTGAAAATAAAGAGGATATCAATTCATAGCAGGTTGATAACAGATACAATGTCAAATTTGATTATGTTTCAGTCAATGATTATTTTAAAATCAAGGATTCTCTCCAGATATCTCAGAGAGCCTCACCTGAGATTCCTAGCTTCTTTTTGTGCTGCCTAATTTAGAAACTTAATCCTGAAAGCACTCAGTCTACACTTATTCCTAATATCTCGGTTGCAGTGTGTTTGCATGCTAATACCCACAGAAATAACCACTGAAGTTTCATTTTTTCACATGCCTGTGAATAAAATTAAGTACAGAACATTGAGAAGAGACTCAGAATACGCTCAATTTAAAGATTTGGCAACAGTGCTAACCACTGCACCACCCGGCAACCAAAGCCTAAATATAACTCCAAATTTAACATTCAGAGTGATGTCTGCTGTGATGAAGAAGAACAAGGAGCGTTGAGCTCATGATGGAAATCTGCATTAATCAAATTTCTTTCTTTGACATTTTTTCCCTTGTGTTCTGTGTCAGGTCCCTCCATGTGGACAGTCCTCCCCACATACCTTCTCTCACTACCAGCTATGTCCACGGCACCTCCTCTGTCTCTCTGCTCTCCCAGACTGTAGGTCAGAGCCTGGACTGTGCAGCCCAGCGCTGGCCTGACCGTGAAGCTGTGGTCTTCCTGCAGGATGGCATTCGGAAAACTTTCTCTCAGTTTCACCAGGATGTATGTCTAAATGGTTTCCTTTCTTGTTTTTGTTTCCACTAAGCCTTCATTCATCTATAAACCCTTCAAACTTACTGTACCTGATGTTATATGTAACATAACTTACATAAAGCTCTGTCTTTCAGGAACATGGAAATCTATGAATAAGTATTTTGAGATTTCCAAATGTACCTAAAAAGTCGAAAAGCTGTATTTGATATTTGTATCTTTTTTTAATGCAGGTTGATAAGGCAGCTGCAGGATTGCTTGCTTTGGGCCTGAAAAAAGGGGAGAGACTGGGAGTTTGGGGACCCAACTCATATGAATGGATCCTTTTCCAGTTTGCATCAGCCAAGGCTGGAATTATACTGGTCAGTGGAACATCCCACTTGTCAAATACTGACACTTTTTCATTTTAAAACTCGTTCACATGCACAAGTTTACTTTTTTGCAGTATTTTTTCAGTCTACTGACTCTTTGTGCTGTTAAATTTATGGAGGTCTACATTGTGATAACAGATGGTATACAGCCATGTTTCGCCCAGTACAACCCATCTTTTTCATGTTAGGATGCTGTTTGTGCTTCTTGTTGCTGACCCTTAACGGTAACTTCACCTACAGGTTTCTTTGAACCCAGCATATCAGTTGAAGGAGGTGGAGTTCACCCTGAAGAAGGTAAAACATCACTTTAGCCTAATTTCTCACAGTATTCTCAACACGAACACACCAAGAGAAAACTTTCTTTGATGCAGGTCCAGTGTAAAGCTGTGCTCTGCCCTACCCGTTTCAAAACACAACGTTTCTGTGAGATGCTGAAGGAGATCTGCCCAGAGATCAACTCGACACCAGTGGGCATGCTCAAAAGCTCCAGGTTTGGATTTCAAATGTCATGTTTGAAGGAAATTCTCAGTCATCCAACAGATAGTTCATTTGGACAGGATTACAAGGGTCTGACATGGATTCCAGAGGGCTGTGTACTGTGAGATGGAAATAGTGGAAACTATAGCCTGAGATATGTAGAAATAAGTTAAAGAGCCCCAAGAGAAAGTTCCCTTTAAGGATGAAAACCTTTTAAACACCTCACAGGACCTGATTTTGTGCTTTTATACATAGTTTTTTTTCTCTGGCTCACAGGTTGCCAGACTTGCGTATGGTGATTGTGACAGATATCAGACAGCCTGGGATGCTCCATGTGGACGACGTAATGCAGGCAGGGGAGAGTCGGCACCACAGAGAGCTCATGGAACTGCAGAGCAAGCTGTCCTTTGATGATCCCATCAACATCCAGTTCACATCAGTGAGCTGTTCACAACCAGTATCACTTAGAGCAGACAGACAGAGTAATTATACAACGGTCTGTAAAGAGTTCAGAAAAAGTGATGTTTTATTTGTTCCAGGGGACTACAGGCAGTCCAAAGGGAGCAGGTCTGTCACACCACAACATTGTAAACAATGCTTACTTTGGCGGCCTTAGAGTGGGCTATGGATGGAGGGTAGGTATATTTTTGAATTTTGATTGAATGATGACTCAAAGATTGAAAAGTTATTTATCTTCCTTAATCTTAGCCTCAGGTCCGAGTATGTGTTCCTGTACCCATGTACCACTGCTTCGGCTCTGTGCTGGGAGGGTTGTGTATGGCACTGCACGGTATCACTCTCGTCTTCCCTTCAGCTGGCTACAACAGCCAGGCCAACCTAAAGGCTATTCAAAGTGAAAAGTATGTTAAATGCACACCAACCAACCAACCAACCAACCAACCAACCAACCAACCAACCAACCAAACAAACAAACAAACAAACAAACAAACAAACAAATAGTTGCCTTAAATTTACTGTGATTCCTTTTCTCTTCAGGTGCAATTTTGTCTACGGCACCCCCACAATGTTCACAGACATGCTTAGCCAACCAGATTTAGAGCAGCATGATTTGTCTTCAGTTGAAGCTGGTAAGAGATTTGACGACTGCAGCGTGACATTTAGCTGAGATTGAGGTCTGTGAATGTTTGACATGTTGTGTCTCAGGTGTCATTGGAGCTGCTCAATGTCCCGCTCATCTTGTGAGAAAACTGAGAACAGACATGAATATGAAAGAGATTGTGGTGAGAAAGCAGCAATGATTTAAATAAACAGTACAAGAACAGAAATTCTCCCCCGTCCTGGACCCATGTACTGTGTTTTATGTTTTTACAGACAGGTTATGGAACCACTGAGAATAGTCCACTTACATTTCTTGGATTCCCGCGAGACAACGAGGAGCTCAAGACAGAAACTGTTGGATGCATCATGGGACATACTGAGGTACAGCGTGTTTTATGTCAGCATAAATAGCGACACCATCACAACAACACTGCAGTTTTGCTTTAACTGTGTTTCCTGTAGGCCAAAGTGGTGGACCCTAACACAGGGCAGATTGTCCCTCTTGGGGCTTCAGGAGAGATACTGATCAGAGGCTACTGTGTGATGTTGGGATACTGGGATGATCCTCAGAAAAACAGTGAGGCTATCTGTGGAGCTGGTTGGTACAGGACCGGGTAAGAAAATATACTTACTGAACAAATTTATTTACCATTTCTATCTCCTCTTATTATTCCTACTTTACACAACAGGGACATGTTTAGCAGTGTCTGACCACCTCTCTGCTTGTATCCATGCTACATGTGACATTCTGCTACACAGTGACACAGCGAGTCTGAACAGTCTGGGGTACTGCCGCATCGAAGGACGCATGAAGGATCTGATCATCAGAGGAGGGGAGAACATCTACCCAGCTGAGATAGAGCAGTTTCTTTTTACACATCCTAAAGTACAGGAGGTGCAGGTGAGGCTCCCGACCACAAGAGGGCAGCAAATATATCTCCAGGTTGAAGATATTTAATGAACGTAAGAATGTTGTTTTGTCTGATTCTGAAGGTGGTGGGAGTGAAAGATGAGAGGCTGGGTGAGCAGGTGTGTGCCTGCATCAGGCTGAAGGAGGGACAGAGCTGCAGTGCAGAGGAGATAAGAGCCTTCTGCAAAGGCCAGGTAATAAGTGAGTGAATAAATAAAACAGAACAATCAAGGCAGAGATGTGAAGTTTCTGTGCTGATGGGTTTCTTTCCTGCCTCCTAGATTGCTCACTTCAAGATCCCACATTATGTTGTGTTTGTGAAGAGCTACCCTCTGACAGCCTCTGGAAAGGTATCTAAACTACAAACACACCAACACTAACATACAGAAACATACATGAAGTCATTTTAAACAACCATTCCATAATGCTCACACATCCATACACAATGTTATGAATGAGGAGTGTAAGACAACAATGAGTTATTATTCAGTCTGACAGCTTTGGTCTGACATGAAGCTTCTGTTGCTTTTTTTCTTTTTTTCAGATCAAGAAGAACGTATTAAAAGAAGAAATGGAGAAGAAATTAGGCCTTTAAATGTCATGGATCCTGATGGACTTATTTTAAGCACAACTTTCTGGAAAATTAGAAATCAAACAGCTGGAATAATACCATGAAAAAAAAGATGATATTCAAGTGAATCTAAGCTGTATGATAAAAGTGTTCAAGATCTTTTCAAATAAATGAATATCAATAAAATAATCAGTCCCAAATAACTTTGGTCATTTAGTCATTTTGATATTGTCATATCTTATGTTGCTAATCAACAGAAAGTAAAACTCCTTGTTAAGAAAATCCTAAAGAAAGAAAGAACCTGCAGTTGTCTTAAAATCTTGAAACAAAGTTGGGCTTGGGTTTTGCACCTGTAGATTTTGTTGTTATATCTGTAATTACTTGTGTGTTATTGTTTTGTTTTTATCGTATTGTAATCAGTCTTTGGCCTTTGTGTAAAAGCTTTAATTAGTCTATAACTATCAGTTAATTATCAATGGTTATTTGTAGTTTACGTTTTCTAATATTTGCCTGAGTGTGTTTGAAAAGATCAAATGGCAAAGATACCCTGACCTCTCGGCCAATAAGAAAGAGTTATTGTTAAACATTAGCCTTTGAGGTGATAAAAACCAGAGTGAAAGACAGGAAGAGGCAGGTGGAAACCAGTTCAGCCAGTCTCACTTTCACCCCAGCCTGAAATATTACATACAAATTCAACAGGCGCAGGTTTTAACATTCTAGAAAAATGACAGTCTTGAAACCTTCCTTACTGCTAAGGTTCTGTGAGCACAGCTTCAGGTCTGTTCAGAGCAAGACATGGAAGTTATGCAGCACAAGTTTACAGCAGTGGTGCAGGTAAGTTAATCTTCTTCTTCTTCTTCTTCTTCTTCTTCTTCTTCTTCTTCTTCTTCTTCTTCTTCTTCTTCTTCTTCTTCTTCTTCTTCGTCTTCTTCAGTGTTAAATGCTGGATCCTTCACCCATTAAATCAAACTTGCTCTCAGAAACAACTTCACAGGTCATGTTTTTGTTGTTCATGGGTGATGAAACTTAAAACAGAAGCAGATTTCCCAGTGAAATTTGGTTTAAACATGTTGAAACAGACACAAATCATTCCCCATTTAACCACATCTTTTTAAATGTGGACGTTGATGTGTTTTGAACATCATTTCAATGGGAGAAAAAAAAAACATGGATGGTCATTGGAACAAAGGTTTTAAAGTTGTAATTTTCCTGAGTTGATAACCATCACGTTCCCCCTGCTAAAGGTCTTTTTTTCTAATATGGCCTGGCCCATTAGAAGTGGTGAAACTGAGGAATTGTAAATTATATAGTAGAACTCCATTTCAAAATATTATATGTTTTGCTTAAGCTATTGAGTGGTCCATTTGTTCAATTTAAGCCATGTCCTCTCCCTCCACATCTTGTCCTCTTATTTCAGGTCCCTCCATGTGGACAGTCCTCCCCACATCCCCTCTCTGACCACCAGCTATGTCCACGGCACCTCTTCTGCCTCTCTGCTCTCCCTGACTGTGAGTCAGAGCCTGGACGCTGCAGCTGAACGCTGGCCTGACCGTGAAGCTGTGGTCTTTCTGCAGGACGGCATTCGGAAGACATTCTCACAGTTTCAGCAAGATGTACGTCTAAAACTTTGTGCTTTCATGTTTCGCTTTCACCAGCATTCCTGCATGTATTAAGTTTCAATCACTTGTTATAGGTTGAGAAAACAGCAGCAGGTCTGCTAGCTTCAGGCCTGAAACAAGGTGACAGACTGGGAGTTTGGGGACCCAACACATACGAATGGATCCTGTTCCAGTTTGCTTCAGCCAAGTGTGGAATCATTCTGGTCAGTGTGGGGGTTATACCTTTACTACCTTTACGTGGTTAGACTGACATTTCTTCAGCTGGGTGGCTGGATGACATAAGCTCTTGACCTGTGTTACAAAATAGTGTGCTGTCAAGGGTCAGCGAGCTGCTCATTGAACTCTCTCAGAGGCCCCAGGAAGTTATTCCAGAACTGTCCACGTATGCCTTCAAGGCTCAAGGGAGAGGGTGTTCAGCATTATGTTATCTGGCAGCCAGCTTTTGATAAAATGCAACAAACTGTGCTGTCTATACAAACTCTTTAAGGTTGATTTATTCACAGGTGTCCTTGAACCCAGCCTATCAAGTGAAGGAGGTGGAGTTTACACTAAGGAAGGTATGATAAACTCAGGCGAGGTATAAGCTTAAACAACCATGTACATACACCTGACAAAGGATCATTTGTTATTTCAATTAAAATAATTATTACACATACATTATTGCACAATTTCATTTGACAGAACTTTGTTTTTCTTGTCCAGGTCCAGTGTAAAGCTGTGGTCTGCCCGTCTAGCTTCAAAACACAAAATTTCAGCACAATGCTGAGGGAGATCTGTCCTGAGATAGAGACGACACCGGCAGGCATGCTGAAAAGCTCCAGGTCTGACTGAAACTATTTCACATGTCGTTCATCCGTCATGCGCAAACAAGCATGTCTAGTTCTCCATTGCCTATTCAGTGGTGGGATTTGAAATTTAGTTTTAATTACTGAGACAATAAAACCATTAAAAGCGGTTTACGAAATTGTCAGGGTTTTCAAAAAGGAATAAAAAATGTTGAGAGGCTCCAACTTTGAAGCTTTTGTAGTACCTGCGTCTATGTTTCTGGAACAAACATTGGAGATTGAGGGAAAAACTGGAAAGCTGACAAAATGTTCAAGATTTGAAAAGTTTTCTGCCCCCTGGATGTGGGTGTGAAAAAAAATTAATGCCAGTGGCTCCACCGAAGGGATAAATGTGAAGTTTAAAAGATGTTACCATTAACAGAAGATAAGGAAGCAAAAAATGTAATAAATTAAGATAAAAATTCAATAAAAAGTGATTAGGAATGAATAATAGTCTGCCCCCTGCTGTTCCAGCGTAGTCCGCTCCTCCCTGTGAAATGTGTCTTACAGCTCCACAACTCTTGCTGTAGCTTATAATTATCGAGATGTTTTACTCATCTCACTCTTCCAAAAAGATTCTTCAAAGCTTCTCTTCTCTTCTCCAGGTTGCCTGACTTACGTGCAGTGATTTTGACGGATAGCAGACAGCCTGGGATGCTCCATGTGGACGACGTAATGCAGGCAGGGGAGAGTCGGCACCACAGAGAGCTCATGGATCTGCAGAGCAAGCTGTCCTGTGATGATCCCATCAACATCCAGTTCACATCAGTGAGCTTCAGTATTAAATTTTTTATGCTTTATAAGTAACAGAGGTCAAACAGAGATCAAGTGATGATGTTTCATTTGTTCCAGGGGACTACAGGCAGTCCAAAGGGAGCAGCTCTGTCACACCACAACATTGTAAATAATGCTTACTTTATCGGCCTAAGAGTGGGCTATGGATGGAGGGTAGGTATATTTTTTTCTTTCTAAATTAAATGACGAAAAAAAGTGAAATGTAACCTGAATCCGATTTTCCCGTCAGCCTCAGGTCCGAGTATGTGTTCCTGTACCCATGTACCACTGCTTCGGCTCTGTGCTGGGAGGGATGTGTATGGCGCTGCACGGTATCACTCTTGTCTTCCCTTCAGCTGGCTACAACAGTGAAGCCAATCTAAAGGCTATTCAAAGTGAAAAGTATGTCACTCAGTCGATTCAAATCATTTTCAAACACTTCTAGTGACGCACTAAAAGCTGTTGTTGTTTTCACTCAAGGTGCAACTTCATCTACGGCACTCCCACAATGTTCACAGACATGCTGAGTCAACAAGCTTTACAAAAGTATGACATGTCCTCAGTTCAGGCCGGTAAGACATTACACCTAAACCTGAAAGGTGTGATATTTTGAAATGAGTGTGAGTCTACATGAATCATCATTATCTACTTGTCTTTTAGGCATCATGGCTGGCTCGCCATGTCCTGCTGAGATTATGAGAAAACTGAGAACAGACATGAATATGAAAGAGATTGTGGTGAGAAAACAGCACCAATTTAAATACGGTACAGGAGCAGAAATTCTCCACTGTCCTGGACCCATGTACTGTGTTTTATGTTTTTATAGATAGGTTATGGAACTACTGAGAATAGTCCACTTACATTTCTTGGATTCCCGCAAGACAACGAGGAGCTCAAGACAGAAACTGTTGGATGCATCATGGGACATACTGAGGTACAACATGTCTTATGTCAGCATAAATCACCTCACCATCACGACAACACTGCAGTTTATGCTTAACTGTGTTCCCTGTAGGCCAAAGTGGTGGACCCTAACACTGGGAAGATTGTCCCTCTCGGGGCTTCAGGAGAGCTGCTGATCAGAGGCTCCTGTGTGATGTTGGGATACTGGGATGATCCTGAGAAAACCAGTGAGGCTATCTGCAAAGCACGCTGGTACAGGACCGGGTAAGAAACTTGAGAATAGATTCTGAATTTTTCATTTCAAGCCATCGGCAACAGGAATCCAAAGCCTATCAAATGGCCTTTAGTGACCACAGCAACCCTAATGGCATTACTGGCACCAGCCTGTATTTTTGTGGGCTCCAGGTAACGACAAAGCTGATACTGCATGTTCAATGGCCCCCACCTCCCAAGAGTGAAACTAGATAGGCAGTGAGAGCCAATACAGCAGCAGAGTTATCAAGTGAGCCCTTCCCATTTTTATTTCATCAAGTTAGCTCTCTAACACTTCAAGGAGGCTTGATACTTTGCTTCTTTGTTGTAGAACCAACCCCCCTGAACGCTCTGCCTCCACTGAAAGTAGAAAGTTATGAAACTAATCCTCAATCGTTGTGAAAAAACAGAGAAAAGCCCAGAGGCAAGGAAGATTGAGCAAGGGTGAGAAGACCGATTAAACCCGAGCAAGGGTTACCAAAGTTTTCAGCCTAAGGTGATGTTTACACAAGATCAGTATTAGGATGAAACGCAAAAATATTGTTGCTTTTTAGCCTATTTTTTTTTAACACAGAAACGCTGTTTTAGCTGACCTAAAATGCTACTTTTTTTAGCGCCCTCCGGAGTGGAGTTTTTCTGAAACTCTGCAGCCTCCGTTGTCGTGTAAACGGCAAGCCGGAGTTTTCAGTGGAAACGCTGACATCACACTCTGTTTTGCACGTGCGCATTCCACTTTCGTTGTGGGAATTTTTAATTGCCATGCACGAACCGGACAACAATAAAGGTTCAATGGCGGACTACCAGGTTGGTCTTGTGCTGCTGAATCTGCTGACTGCCTTTCAACAAAATGTGCATCTGTTGCTCCACTTCTGCTCTCAGATAAGACGCATTTAATATATACACCAGATTATCAGCCCACCTCTACTTTAGCAGCAGAGTACCAAAAAACTCTACCTATATCGCCACCTACAGGCCTGTTATGTATACTACAGCGTCTTCAGTCCTTCAACGTTTCCGTTAACACAGATTTTTTCTCTTTTGCTTTTTTGAGTGAACGCTGTAGTATAAATGGGGCCTAACACCACCAAAACAGCAGTACCTGAGATTGGCGACCCCCTGCTGTACAAAAACAGACAAAAATAAACAAAAAACTCACTAAAAATGCTTAATTCAGCTTAACTGAAGAAAATAAGATTAACTACATGCACACATTGCTGTTTCCAAAATTTATCTGCCACCTCTGAAACCATCAACAAAGAAAAGGGGAAAACCGATCACTGATCTTGGGAGGCATTTCGCAAACCCCCATCAGCATTTTGTGACCTTATTTAAGTGTTCTGATGCCTGCCTGTAGGCTCTACACTCTGTCTCTCTCTACAGCTCCTCTAGATGACGAGAGGTGCTAAAGAGTGGGCATGAAAAGCAGGAAAAATTACCCTTTTAAGATCTACCTCATCCCTACTTTCCTTTTTTCATGTCAGATGAAGTAAGGGAAGTTAACTGGGATAAAATACTTTTTCCCCTCATTTAATTGCTGACATGGCATCATTTTATGGTTGTGTAATTTTAGCTGAATCATTGTTAATCAGTCTCTGGGGCTGGATTACATTCAAGAACTGATGCAGTTATATTGTTAGATAGCCTTCATAAAATATTGCCTCTTCTATGCCTGCACAGAAAATGGTTTGAATGAATGGCCGAAGGCCTCATGGAAAATAAACGGGCATGTTCTGCAAAAGATGATTGTTTTTTCCCTCTCACTCAGTGACACAGCAAGTCTGAACAGTCTGGGGTACTGCCGCATCGAAGGACGCATGAAGGATCTGATCATCAGAGGAGGGGAGAACATCTACCCAGCTGAGATAGAGCAGTTTCTTTTTACACATCCTAAAGTACAGGAGGTGCAGGTGAGACTCAAGACCACAAGAGGGCAGCAAGAAGCTGTTTCTACATTACTGTATTTGTGGATAGTCATTCAGATATTGCAAACCGGGTGTTAAAGTCACATTCCCTTCTTTCCACTTCTCTCCCTCTTTGTATCCCAGGTGGTAGGAGTAATAGATGAGAGGCTGGGTGAGCAGGTGTGTGCCTGCATCAGGCTGAAGGAGGGACAGAGCTGCAGTGCAGAAGAGATAAGAGCCTTCTGCAAAGGCCAGGTGAGAGATTATAAACAAAACTAGTTATTTTTTCCTAAATCAAAATTTGAAATGCAGGGGTCACAGTGTAATTGCATAAAATACAGTGGAACTGCACTCAATATTATTTTTTTTTAAAAAAGGGACCCTTGGGTGTTCCAAAAGGTGTCATGGGAAAAACAGAAAACCATGCACTGAAACCTTAACAAAAAGAACATAGAAAGTCAGCTGATGGTGTTGACCGTCTGTGAGCAAAGACCCAACCATGGCGGCAGAACACAGCTTCCTTATATCACCTCTCAGCTGATTGGCCCCTGGCTGAGGGTGAACACCACAGGTGCTCCCAGTGTCTGCTGATTAGCGAGGCAACCTGTGGCCTGAGTTGAATCTCTTTCCAACATAAAAACACAAAATGTTAACTCTTTTATTATTTTCCTTATAGATTGCTCACTTTAAGATCCCACACTACGTCTTCTTTGTGGACAGTTACCCACTGACAGCTTCTGGAAAGGTAAATCACTACTACTTTACCTTAACTTTCATGATGTCTTCACTGTTTTTTTAATATTTGATAGTGAAATGCCTGTAACTTTTCATCTTTTCAGATTAAGAAGAACATATTAAAGGAGCAAATGGAGAAGAAATTAGGCTTTTAACTGTGTGGACCCTGGAAAATCTGAAACAAAACAGTTGGAGTTGATTTTTTTCTTTCCACAAAAATAAAATGCATTAAAATAACTCATCAGCTGGCTTTCATTTATGGTTCGTACTTATTCTTTATATTTTATTTACATTTAATAAAAGCATCAATTTGAATAATGAAACTCGAGAACCAAGCTCTGATATAACCCTGATATTCTGAATAGTAATTATTTGATGTCGTTCCCCTGATGATGGCATTAAACATTATAAATTAAATAGTCTTGGTTTCCATTCAAGGCCAAAATAATGATTAAAAAAGTTAAGTTCACTCAGTCCATTATTTGTTTAAGATTTTTAATAATAACAATATAAGATCCAAACTCCACAACATATTTCTCATCTCAGTTTTTATTTACTTAAACAATTTTGACAAACGTTTTAGTATCATTATACGATGGTTTTGACCATTTATAATTTGAACATGCCATACAGAATCTGAAATAAATAGGACCTTTACGGCAAATTTCAGTATGTACAAATGACCGTCCTTACAAGCTCTGAACGTGACACGCTTGAGTAACAGGCTCACTGAGTGCCCGGAAGGACATCTCATATAATTAATCAACACAATGATGCCTAACATTATGCTTCAAGGTGGTGACACAGAAATTTACACTGCAAAAAGTGAAAACGATCAAGTTATTGTCTTTTTCTTTTTTTAAATAAATATTAGACTTAATATTGACCAAATCCTTCATACAAGTGTGGAAAACTTTCTGTTTAAATATATTAAAAGACAAAAAATGACACCTGAACAACTTGTAAAGACTAAAAATATCAACAGAGTAAGAAGATGTGCTTGTTTAGTGGGACATTATTCTTATTTCAAGAAAATTGACGAGGCAGATTATCTTGAAATAAGACATTTTTCTGGATTTTTAAGGTGACTGTTGCTCTTTAAGTCTAATTACATGTTTTTTCCCCTATAAATAAGACAAACATTTAAATTTCACTTTTTGCAGTGTATGGCGGGGTTGTTTTAGAGGCCATAATAACTCCTGACATCCACACATAAAAAGAAAAAAGTCAAGTCACATGAACACCAGGTTCACACACCTGACATAACATGTTTGGTCAATGTGCTGCTTGACACAAAGGCCACAGTGGGTCATGAATTCATGTCCTACAGCTCAAGAACATTCAGACTTCAGATCCTAGTGTCAGTGTTATTTTTCAGAGTATCTGTTCTAAAAATCCAAATTTGCCTGCTCCTATTAAAAATCTAACATAAGTATGTGTTAACATCAAAATGAGGTAAATGAGCCAGTCACAAAGTAAAAAAAAAAAAAAAAAAGGCAAAACTGCTCCATCGTCCACAGACGGAAACACTTCCCTGCAACTGAACCAATGAGAATGAGTTTAAGTGCAGGTTTAACCCAGAGGACAGAACCAGCTGATATTTCTGAACTTGCTGCTTCAATAAAAAAAAAGCAAGTAGCCAGTCAATAAAGAAACAATCACACTAAAGCTACATGGCTTTGAACGATCAACATTCACTTCAGTCATAAACGTGGGGTCCGACTTCCCCTCCACTACCCCACATCACATATGCACACATGCAAGAAAATAGCTAATAAGCAATAATGCATTTTAAAGCATACTGTGATAGATAAATTAGTAAATAAGAACACATCCCTTTTTAAATATAATACATTCTGAATTGAAATAAGTTTAGCTGTGCAATTTAAGAGGAAACAAAGGAAGAAAAGACGGTTCATCAGGAAGCTGTGGTCCGTGAGACCTTTTGTCGAGATAGTAGCTCTTAGATAAACAGTGGGACTAAGCATCTAAAGGTGTCAGTTCCAGAGAGTAATGCTTTTAAAGTGACATTCATACAAGCACAGTACAGCTTCAGGCACATGCAAGTACGTGGTCGGAACATATGCACACGCCACCTACGCGCAGATGTGTTTAGAGCTGCAACTTGGAGGCAAGGTCATGGTGAAGTCAGGCCTCTCGTTTACACACGTTCAGCCCCAGACAGTCAAACTCACAAACTGATCTTCCTTTCACTCTCTCACGCTATCTCTCTCTCTCACACACACACACACACACACACACACACACACACTAAGCACACAATGTAATGGTCTTTCAAGTGTCCTCTCTGTTCCCGTGTTGTATTTGGTGAGGTTAATGTGGTGTGGGGAGGCCTCACACGCTCAGAGGCAGCATGCCTGGCGGGGACACGGCTCTGGATGCTGCCATGGAGGTCAACGAGCTGGGGTCCAATCCATTAACAGTCCTGTGGCCGCCAGAAGGAGATTTACAATATCAACAAACAGAAACATTCAAGATTAATATGCATTAAAGTAGGAAGTAGACTCATCTCTCTGTCTCAGAGGATTTAAAACACTTACGTTTTGTCAAAGTAAGTCGTATGTAGTGAGTGAGAGAACTTCGTGGCATTGCTGTTGATGAGTGTGCCGTTCTCTTTGGCGTAATTTTTTCTTGCTGCCTGGTCTTTGGCAAAGTTTCTGCAAGCCGCGAGTTTGGACTCCAGCGCCTAATCACAAAACCAAGAAACACGATCTGCATTAATCACAAATACCCCTGAACATCCTGTGACCAAGGACATGCTGTTCCCTGCTGTTCTGCAACTTATCTATAACTTTAACAGCTCGTCAAATCAGAGGACATAAACAGGATATGCCATAATGTGGCAATCACAGGAAATGCTCTGAATACCTACCCCAACTTTCCTCAGGAGGTCGCCGACGATATTAAGAGCTGAGATTCTCGCAGTTGGAGTGAGGGATGAGTTGCCACAGCCGTTGGTCAATGCTGCACATGAACAAAAAACTTTAGTCTCTGTACTTGATTTGTGGTTTCACGTGTAATAAAACTGTGATTTTAGTTAATCCACCTTTCGAGGTGATGAAAGGATGCTCTATGTTCTTTCCAACAGGTGTTGCTGGGAGGGATAAGGAAGCTTGCACTGCAGAATCGATCTTGTCGATGTCCAAGGTGGGAGAGCTGGGTGCAGACATCCTGTCTGTGGTCCGCTCCCGTACCGCCAGCTCCTGTCTCAGGTCTGCAGAAAGGAAACTGAGTCAAACTCATGGAATTCTCCACTAATCCTTAAACGGGTGGTGTTGGGGCAGATGGGAATCTTTACCTCTTGCTTCATCTTTCAGTCGCTGTACGGACACCAGAAGAGACTCCTTCTCATCCAGCTCACTCTCCAGGAAGGCGTTTCTTTCGATGGCCTGGTTTAAACGACCCTCGAAGTCCTCAAGGGACACGATTGTTGCCCTGTACATAGACGTTGTTGGACATGACTGTCAGAACATTTGATGAACATCAATTAAACATCTCCCCTTAATGACAAATTACAAGAATGCTCTGTGTCAATCTGACCTTTTGGCTCTCTCGAGGTCGTCATTGGCCTGCTCGAGCTCTCGGACATATTTGTGTAGCTGCTCCTTAATGCTGCGCGTCTGGCCCAGGTCATCCTCTAGCACAGAGATCTGTTTATAACTCTGGGAATACTGCTGCTCCAGTTTCTCCTGAGAAAGACAGAGTGTGAGCATGAGTGGACAAGAAGGACATCAAACTGATGAATAAAGATGTTCTTCAGCCTCTGTGTTCCTCTGGGAGAACCTGTGGGTCTTGTATTCTGGCTTCAGGGACACAATGAGAGGAAAGCACGATTCATGATCTCAACAGTTCATCACCAAAATGACAACAAAATGTTAGAAACACACACATACACAACATTTATCTTCCATGGCAGCAACAGTAATTAGTCTGTATGTATCACCTGATTATCAGTCACACCTGCAGGGCCAAAGAACAAAACCTGTCCAAGTACTTCTCTATTTTTTCACTCCTAATCCTGACATCCAATTAAGAAGAGCTGATGGATTACCCAAGAGCAAATTTTATTTAGACCAAGCTTACGAATAAGACAGTGAACCTTATCCTTTGGATCCAAGAGAAACAGATTAGCTCTTAAATAAAGGTGCTGTGAGGACTATCTGTTTGGGTAGATTGCATTGACACCTTTGGGATAAAGACTCGGTTTCCCATGAGCACTATCACACAGTGTCTACGGACTCAGCTTTTGCCAAGGTGTGCAGTTGTTCTGGAAGCAAATGAGTGGAGACTGGACCATCTTTCTAATTCTACTCTTCTTTGTTCAGGTCAAATTTTTGCAGGATTGAAAGCAACGAACTGAAGCGTTTATTCGTATTTACATTGTGCTACTGTTTGAAACATGAGGACAAGCAAACTTTGTAAACTGGATTTGTACCATTGTTTGGTGCCCGGTGCACAGTCCAGTTTCCACCGTTACTACAAAACAAATCAAAGAAATTGTTTTCTTCAAGAAAAAGGACAGGCCTTGGGTCTCACTGCTAATTTTTAAAGGTGCATGTTGTGTCATCAAAGGGACTAATCATGGATATTTAAAAACAGCATTTAGAAATAACCAATTTTAGGGCTGATAATCACTTATAAAGTCCTCACCGAGCCTTTAAAGTAGAACCAATACAAAAACATACAACACAGGCGTTTACCAGGCTGTATTACCTTCAGGTTTGACACCTCGTTCTTCAGTCTCTCATTTTCACTCTGGAGGTCTCGAATGCGGTGCTCAGCCTGTCCGAGCTGTGCTTCCAGCTCTGCCTCCAGCTCCCGGCTTCCCTCCTGGAACTCCTGCAGCTCCTCCTGGGCATCATGACAGCTGCATCACACACAAACAGACACATTAACAATCAGCTTTATTCACCACACACCCTGTTCACTGCGCACCATTCCTTTGTTAAAGCAGCCTGACTGAGTGACCCCACGCTGGCACCGGTTCTAGAAAACTGACTGTCTTTTGTCCTGTAAGATGAGCCGCACTCAGGTATGTTCCAGCAGCTTTACCTCTGCGGGCCAAAAATAAACCTGCATAAAAAAGTCAGGCGGGTATTTGTGTATTTTTATCTCTTCTGCTGCTGCACAGTAAACAGTGCACAGCTCAGCGGTGTGGAGTTAGGACTCTAAATATACAGCTCAAGAGAGACAGCTGTACTGTGAGAAAAGGTGTTTTTAAAGCAGCTCAGAAAAACAGGCCTGCTGCTCGGCTTCCTCAGCTGTGCGGGAGGTGAAAGGTCAGGAAAAGGAGAGGGTGCAGAAACAGGATGAGGACATGAGCGAGGAAACAGGATGCGTCCACATAGAGTCTAAAAACACAATAACTCATGAGGTTGTTCAAGAAAACATTTTGGTATAAAGCAGGAAAGACGAGCAAATAGAGATATTTTATTTTTCCTGCATGGAAGTGCATTTTTTTCTGTCTGTTCAGGGTTTGCACACACATGACACTGTAGTTAACACAGCTCTGGGATCAGCTGACTCGTGGCCTCACAGTGGCTCTGGAATCCATGAATCAGTTGTTGTCCTGCTGTCGTTCCACACATACCAACACTACAACGGCTGCTTCATCAGCACGCTGCTGGGTCCTACAACTTTCCTGTTCGACACTTTGGCTTGAACTCTTTCACACTTTTCCTGATAGTGAATTAACACCTACTGTATCGATCATGGTAAAGTGGGTATTGTCCAGTGAGTGAGTAATCAAGTCAAGAGTTCAACGTATTACATCACAGAGATATCTTTTCAATAGGTAACGTATTAACACAGTGCGTGAAGTAACCCTGAGAAATGGACTTCTAAATCCTGCTGTGGTGAAATAAATACTGTTTTTTTTCCCATGTGTGGAGTTTTTTCCCCTCTGTGTCCACGGCAGGAATTTCCTAGAAAACCACCGTGACTGTAACTCCCTCTGCACTGCCTTTAACATGTCACTGAAGACTATAACGTTATTCCAACTCCAGAAGGAGCCAGTGGGCACTGATGTCAAAAAGCTTGCCTGCTCATTTTCCTTAAATGGCCAAGCAGAGACTTTCCTGAACCGCCCAGCAGTGAACATTTGGGTGGAAATTATTGTGTGTTTACATCCGTCAGGGCTACAGAGAGAACAACACGCTCTGCAAATTCGCCTCTGCCTCTTACATAAGAGTGAGACAACCCATCAAATAAAGTTGGCTTACTCCCGTTTGAAGTTCAGGGTGTTATCTGGAAGTGTTTTTATCAAACAGGGGATTGCTGCCATCTTTTTATTTGCTTCAACTTCTGATCTGAAGGCAGATCACAGAATACAGAATGACACATTGTTACGTAACCGAACTTTCAAGAATAAGCGAAGCTAGAAACGAGTAATTCTCCAGCCTATCATGTCTGATCAAAACAACATATTAAACACATATTGAACAGCATGGCTCCATCTTCTACCATCGTACTGTTTTGGAGCCGAAATAACCCCTTAAGAGCCAGAGTCTGTGTGGTGGAGAATCCGTGCAGAGCCAGGTGACAAAAACCATGTGTTAAATTTTCAAAGTTAGACCACAGCCCATCTGGAATGAATGGGAAGACAGAGTTTTTGACCTATACTGCAGCCAGTCACCAGGGGGAGCAGTTTTTGTTGTGACCTCACTTAGAGCTGAGCGGTATGACGTCCATTTTTTTTAAAAAGTCTGTCATTAAACATAAATAAAGAGGTGGAACAGATCGTACGGCTTACCTTTTCTTATATTTCAGGGCTTGGGACTTCCAGTAATCAACCTCCTCATCTTTTGATGAAAACTTTGGAATCATCTCTGTGTCCATGTCAGGGCTACCTGAGGATTGAAGAAAACGGAACACAAGTTTGATTAAAAAAAAAAAAAAAAGCTAGTCTGTGAATAAAGGTAAGAGGGAGTGTGGGATCATGGAAGTTGTTGTCTTTATTTTTAAGGGCTTGAATAAATCTAACTGGACTACGACAGTTATTTGGTTCAAACACAGGGTAAAGTGAACTGACGTCATCACTGCGCCAGTCAGAACCAAGATTCAGTTTAACTGACTGTTAATATTTTCTATAATGAAGATTTAAAATGTTAGTGGCTTGTTATATCTGTGCTGTAACACAAACATTCATCACTTGCTGGGGCTGTAGGTCAGTCAGTGGCTGCAGATAGCATCAGATGTTTGAATCTAGAGAGTGGGTTAAAGTTGTATGTGTCCGGTTGAATTGGCCTATAAACACTTAAGTGATGTATAACCAGCACAGTCATATGGGTGTTAACCTGTAGGAAAAATAAAAGCTAGTTCAGCTAATGTTAGCGAAACGGAGCTGACTCTATGATTAAATAAATTGTGCACAATGTTGACTGTTCTTGGTGTTTTTTTGTTTTTTTTTTTACTACGAAACTAAATATAAATAATAAATAATAAATAATTTCGTAAGTATGAATTAAAATCAAAATTTCAAAGACGGGGAGATAAGTCAACTGAATGACTTTGCTGCTAGCTATTTTGGAATCCTTCACACAAAACATAACAAAACCAAATAACAACAACAAAAACATTTTGTTCAATACCTGCGGTACAAAAATGAAAAAACATGCAAGATAACTGCTCATGAGCTGAAAAAGTAGGACAAGCATTCAAACCCGCACATGACTTCTTCAAACTATGTGCATCCACTGGCATGTAGCATCAGGTTCAGTGCATTCTCCTCTTATCTCAAAGCTAACAAAGACAGATTTTAACATAGCCCTCATTCCACAGAGCCAGAGCTGTCTCTATGTAAGAGTCCAAACTAAGCCAGATCAGACCAGTCACGTCATTTTGATGGTCTGAGGTCACGTCATCCTTGGTTAAATATTTACTGACTACAGCAGCTCATCTTTCAGTGGCTAAAACAGCATCTAAATGCTTTAGCATCAAGTGCTTCCTGTTGATTAAATGACAGAATAAGCCACTCATTAGCAGCAATCAGTGATGATGAATGAGGTGAATGCTCTTACAGATCAAAGCTGTCTGTTGTCGCCTGGTTTAGTGTTTTTATCGCCTCGTTTGAGCACTTTATTCATCTTCCTTCCTCTTTGCAGATTCAGCACTTTACTATGCGCTTGTTCCTCTTTTTTGGTGAGCTAATAAACTCTGTGTCACTCTGTGATCGTCATGAACCACTGAGGTAGGTTTCCGGAAATGATTAAACACATCTGGACAGAGGCTGTGTGCATGTTCGGTGTGGGTGGGTGGAACAGCAGCTGCCCCTTACAGTCCTTTTTGCTGTGGTTAGAGGAGTGTTCCTGATCCAAGCAGAGACTTTAAGGATTTCCAGAAGATATATCAGACTATCAATAAGCGTACAATGAGTTTTAGCTTGAACTGTATTAAAATCGGAGCAGTGGCATGGGTTCTTGTGTCCACTACTGGTACACTTTTACAGCTTGGGATTCAATAAGTAGGATGATGGTGTGTTATCCAAGATTCCAAGAAGAAGACCGTCTAGACTCTGGACCTGGACCGCCTGCTCTCTTTTTCCCCCCAACATTCCTCTGAGGCAGCGTCATCAACAATTTACTCACCACTGGCCCCTCACGTGTCAGAGCGTTCCTCTGAAAACCCATAGAGGAAACCCAAGACCCAAATACAGCAAGGGTGGAGAGAGGAAAAAGCTCCCTGACTGCTGGTGACATAATATGTTTGTTTTAAGGAAGAAAAAAAAAGAGAAACGATGAACCTCTAAAGGGAAAAAATAGATCCTCTGATAATGAAATCTGTGCAAAAATAGTTTCTCAGATGAGGTGCTGAATGGTTTGAATGAGATCCGATGATTTCTTTTGATCTATGCAGGTCCACAAAGACATGGGCGACAGGAAACTGTTTCCATGGTGATTCGGATCAAAGACCTCACAAGCATGTAATCACTCCTCAAAAGTGTCACAGCTATTAATAAGCCCACTGTTCAGTTACAGAAACAAAATAGGTGAAAGAGACACCCATGTACCACGTAAAAGGTCATGACTGCTCCCGTTATCTCTCACTTCAGCATCCCTTTGAGTGGTGACAGTTTGACCCTTGGATCTATTTGTCTGATGGAACAACACCCAGACTGACAGGACACAGTTCAAGCAAAAATGTTCAGGAGGCTTACTGTGGAAGCATCTTTTTCCAAATACAGACAAAGGAAGGTAGTGAAAAGAGTTTCCTTTCCCATATACAGTACATCTCTCTAGATCCTCTTTTTTCTCTTTTTTTTTTTCCCCGAGGATGACTAAGTGCTTACTAAGAGACAAACTAGGGCTTCTACATGGGGTGTAGCTATCTAAGTGATCCCCAAAAGCAACAAAACGCTACTTTTACTGTAGAAAAAAAATACAATACAATTCAGCCAAATCACAGAATCACAGAAAAGATGAGTCCTTATTATAGAAAATGTGGGCTAAAATGAACATTGACATCTACAAGGCCATGTTTCTGTGTACAGCGGCAGGTTACCATCTAATAATATAAGATTCGCTGCTGTTAACGTCTGGTTTTATGATACTGCGTGACGTGAGTGACCGTAAATGAGAAGCTTAAATTAAAGCCCAGTAGTACGCTTTATGCTATTCGTAAAAAAAGCGCACATGCATTATAAGAAAAGCTAAGGACAGTGAAAGTCATAAAAAGCAGATATTACACAGTAAACCGCCCAACATTTTGAACCGAGCTCGAGCTGTCATATTGTTAAATCAGAGAAGCCGCGGATGAACACGACAGCTCACCTACACAAACAGGTCAAACATTGCTCCCATTTAAACAGAATATTAACTGGTAAATACAATACCTGCTCATGTCAAATCGGTGTCCGAGTGTCTTCAGTTTCAGCGGGTCCTCCTCTAGTCGGTGTTACATCCAACAAACACACACGCAGACACCTCTCCCCTGCCCTGGCCTCGGATGATACTGAAGTGACAGAGCTGTGTTTAGGAAATTGCCAACGCGTCTCCCGGAACTAACGTAATGCCTGACATGGACGTACGTGCTTACGCAATGTACGTCTGCGTCAGAAAAGGGCAGGGCTGCTACCGGCTGCTACCATAGACTGTAGACCGAAACAGAATCAGCCGCACCTTTTTTTTTTTTTTTTTGTTATGGTGCTTGGCACTGTTTTCACTGTAGCGGCCACAAGGTGGCACATTGTTGCCAGACATAAACTGTAGCCGCTGAGTGCAGACGGTGAAGACATGATGCTTCAGAGGGAAGTGGGGCATAAACACAATGTTTATACGAGTTGATTTTATTTTACATTAAATCTTATAACCTAACTTTAATTATTTTTAGAACATTATTATGGGGCAAGAATATCAGTTATCAAATTCCTTGTATTTATAAGTCACTTGAGTCACTTTGAAAATTTGAATGTTTACAAGAGAAGATTGTAGTCAACAGCAGTATCCTATACACGACAGCGCAGATTTTTAAGAAATATTGAACAGTTGCGCGTGTTTTCAGCTGTCCCACTACCGTAACTTGGCAGACAGCAAGTAAATTAAAATGTGAACCAGCTTGGCCACTTGAACTGCCAACAACACCTCAAAGGAACCCAATCCGTCATGTCACTGCAGTTACAGGTGGCAGGCCCTGTTTTGCAAGGCGCAGCTCTCGCCTCCACCCACAACCACCCAAGAGAGTCATAAGTTGAGAGGATCTGGAAGGAATTCGGACTTCATCAAACAGAGGAATCTTGTGAGTTCTTCTGACGAGGTGATTTTTTTTTCCTTTCATGGCATTTTATAAGCAAGACAGCCAGGAAGACGCACATGAGTGTCCGGTGTGCTATGAGGGTCTGTCTGGCACAGAGAGAACTCTGAGTTGCGGGCACGTTTTCTGCCACGACTGTTTGGTCAAAACTTTGGTCAGCATCAACAGCGATGGAAACATCAGAGACACTATTGCCTGCCCTATATGCAGACATCTCACATTCATCAGGAAACAAAAGGAAGTTCTGGTGTCCCTTGCGACGGACAAGGATCCAGCGGAGGGGCAGACGCTGGAGATACCGCTGAGAGAGCACCAGAGCGCACGGCGCGCCTCTGAGAACACTTTACCCGGCGGGATTAACTGGGCTGCTCGCTGCTTTAGGTGGATGTCTGAACGAGTCCATCGACAGAGGTTGATCAGACCCAGCCATAAAGCGTCTCAGATCTTTATCATAAGCGCTCAAGGGCGACCCATGGCTGAGGAAGACGCGCTTAGCGTTGTGATGACTGTGGTTCAACCTCAGCGCAGGAGAAGGCGCAGAATTTGCACAACTGCACGATGTTTGATCGTCTTACTGTCAGCATTTACTTTACTAGCACTTGTAGCTGCAACTTTACCCTGGATTTTATTGGCATAGTCCTCTTTTATTCATTCTATGGATTGTTAAGTGCCAAAAGGAAACGAGGAACTGACATTTGGATGTCTTGTTTCATCCACGGAATCTGCAATTAAGTTTGTATTTTCACACTGATCAATATGATCACATTAAAAGAATGCTCTCAAAATGAAGGCCTATATATGGGATTTAAATATTGTTGTAGGATTTGAAATTATTTCCCTTCCTGGTCTAAAGTTAAAGTCAGGAGTTTTATAAGCATGTCCATGTCATTTATGAGCATCACCTGGCAACAGTCTAAGTAGGCTAAAGGCTAGGAAAGTCTGACACACTTTTGTTTCACATTCCTGTCTGTGACATGTTTTACCAGTTGTATGAGAAGCAAACAGGCTTAAGAACAACTTTTAAGTGTTTTATTTTATTATTTTTAGTAAATGATTGCTGGTATTGTCCAATTATAATTTAAATATAGCATTTAAATATGTTTAGTAGGGAAAAATGCAATAAACCATTCAAACCTAGCACAGCCCCTCTGCTAAGTGTCTCATGTCATTGTAAGGTTGCTCTTTTTGTTGGATAACTGTTTCTAAGCAACTTCAAACTGAAGAGCTGGCATCTTTGCTACAAGAAGGATCCTCTTTGGAGGTGTGTTCACATCAAGTTACATGTTGACAGACATCAGCTTTGTTGAGTTGTTTCTAAAGATCTGGTTAAAGGAGATGGGGTGTACTGCTGACAGACCATCTCCTCTTACATCACTTACATCACTTGTCTGATATGGATTCAAAATGGGACATTGCACACATTTTTCCCTTTGGTCTCAAAACTAACACATTCTGTATTAGTGAAAAAAAAATGTTGTTCACCAAATGGGTCTTTCTACTGTGTGTAAAGAGATCCACCTTTAAAACTTTCAGTGAGAAATAACTGATACACCTCCTCTACCTTGAGCCTTGCAAGTTTGGATGAGCTGAACTGTAATAAGATACACAGCCAGACTGTTGCATCAGATTACCTCTACCTCTTCAAGAATCCAGATCAAGACAGAGCTGAAAGAACAGAATTATGCAAGAGAAGCCCAGAAGTATCACTACCAGGTGGACAAACGTCACTCCTAGTTTCCTCTCGTGTCTAGCCTTGAGCCATCCTGCTGGGCCTGTCCTACAGGTTACACACTTTAGGAGGTTTCTCTTCTCTGACATTAGTCATACCTGTTTTTTCTGAATGATGGTAGAAAGTTACTATTTTATTTCTTTGTTGATCCATTTTTTTAAGATAATGTCATCAGTGGGTGCATGTCAATGGTAGAGCAAGGAGAAATGTGAAGCTCGAAAGTGAAAGAGCTATTTCAAGGTTAAAAGCTACTGACAGAAAAGTAATTAAAACTAGCTATTTATTTCTGTCAAAGTCTCAATTTTTAGAAAGAAAAATGTTCAAAGTAATATCTGTTATGTATTTCTACAGGTACCTTGTTATTATAAATATATCAGTGGTAGGATCCACCCTATCAGCAGAGGAGAGAACACCCAGATTCTTCATACCATTACAAACAAATGAGTAAAAGTACTACAATGATGTTATTTTGCAGTAAAATGGACTGATAAGATATAAAGTATGGACTGGTAACTAGCACTGATACAGTGAGGTCAGGGAGTGCTATTTTTAATCCATTCCTTTCAGACACTGCCAGAACAGCCACCAGGGGCAGGAACTACAGCCGCACCATTATATTTTAAAAGGATAGTAAATGGACCTGTTTTTTTGTTACTAAAAATAAGACCTAAACACAGCAGAAGCTGAAATCTAAGCAAATCTTTCTGTCTTCATAAAAAAAAGTCTTTTTAGACTTAAAATAGGCCACACTCATATGACAAGTCCACAAAATGTCTTTTTTCAAAATATCAGATGACACAAATTGCAACTGAATTGCTCAAAAATACCTGAAAATGTAGTAAGAAAAATTTACTCATCAAGTTTCTTGAAATATTTAAAGTATTTTTCTTTTCATAGCAACCTGGCATTTCATTGGCAGAAAACAAACTTTGACAGAATCCTACAGAAAATTGTTAATATTGAAAAGAATTCACAAGAACCCGGTGAGATTATTACAAATGTAGAGTTTAATATATATATTTATTTCTGACATTCTGATAAGGATTGCAGGTAGGCTTCACAGTACACACTGTGTTCCACTTGATATGCTAAGCAGAGGAGGGAGGGGAGGGGAGGGGGGCATGGTGGGCTCGACAAGCGGCAGGTTTTCATTTGTACACTAGTAGTGAAAGCAGAAGGAGGCAGTACATCCACAGGCAACATCTACTCCTCTACCGTATTGCTCAAAACCCCACCTGGGATCAATTACTATGATCCACATTCTCTTTAGTCCGTCTTTTTGTTTTACCCCTCTTACAATCCCTAAAAAGACAGTGATTGACACAAAAACATGGATTATCAAAAGACTACCTAAGCGCATGCATGACTTTTTTTTCAGATTTACCCTTTTTTTTTCTCATTTTAAAATCCCCCATCAGAATGTAAACAATTTTGCCTCACGTTAGACCGAAATATTTCTGGTGAGCAGGAAATGTAAGTCTACAGCACATAAAAAGCTTAATAAAACTATGTAACAATGTACCATTTGGTGCAAAAGGTGGCTCGTATGAATATGCTCTCAAATGTTTGTAAGTTAACAGCTGGCTGAAATAATATCTGAGATTAAATGATGACTCGTGTTTCAGGGGAGGTTGCAGATGATTTTTGTCTTTCAGCAGCATAATCATCACACCTAATGAATATGAATGCATGCTCTCAGGTGGCTGTAGCTCCAGTTATGATGCACAAAAAGCATTACAGCAGTACTGCCCTGTACTGATAATAACACATGCCACCAGGCCCCAATTAACCTTCATCCAAATACAAGTCCTCATTTACCAATGCATTATAATAAAACCAGGTAGCCAACAGTTGAAAATGGAATGAGTCACATTCAGTCTGCACACATTGATATATATTTATATATATAGATAAACCCCAAATTACCTCCTTGTATAAATGTATGGATCCAGCACAGAAAATAAGACCTTTAGCACACATTAATTATGCCTATAGTTCTGAAAAATAACAACCAGTGTGAGGGCACTTGCAATTGTTGTCATACAGTATAATCACCACAACTATCAATATAAGTATCAACATCACCAAAAAATCTTCATAAACAGAGTCCATTGAGAGCACACACTGATGCATACTGTACTGTAGATCACTTTTGGAGAGAGGTTAAACTAGAATTCATGTTGTCAGAAGAAAAGGTAACAGAAAAAAACAAACAAACTTAAATTAAAGTGGTTTTGCATTGAGATAAATGGCTTGATTTTCTGTAGGTCTGGGACGTCAACCCCTTTTCTTTTGGCTGAGGTGGATCAGTAAACACTGTAATTGCACTTTAATTGATATACTTGTTGTCCTTGGATATTTTCCGTTTGATTAAATAAGTGAAACTGCAGCATTCAATGAATTTGTCATCCTCCAACTAATGATAATAAAAAGGGCACCAATCTCCTCTTTAGATTCTGCATTGTACTGAGCCCCTGAAGTCTACATGCGTAAGTCATTAACTTGTGCACATAAGTTAAATTTCTGAGTGTAAAAGTTATTAAATTGTGTACACAATATGGAAAAAAAAACTATTTGGACTTTAAGGGTACTGTAGCATTCTGTTTTCTAATTGTGTAAGAGGATACTTTTAATTCGTTTTAATACACTAATATAAGCCCAAGACCACATTTATTACCATTTTCAATATATCAGAAGGTCCAAGAAAGCTCAGTGATCTCATTATACGGGATTTTTAAATTAAGCACTATGAATAAAAAGAAAACATGGGTTTGGTTTGCAACTCATTGGTGCTGTGGCGTATCTGAGGTCAAAGCTCTGGAGACAGAATTAGAAAGACTACAATTGATTTGTTGCAGAAATATTATTCTGCTTTTGTGCTGCAGCATCGTTGTTACCTGGTGTTTAAGTGAAACATCATGAATCTACAGTAAACCTGTTCACTGTGTGCAGGGACAAAAATAACATCCAATTTTTAATCATTACATTTTCTACACATGATAAATATCAGCACATATATTATCATTATTATATATTCTCAAGATATGCATTTTACATATAGTATTCCTCTCAGATTTATATACATCAATTTATATGTACAGTCTTTGTATTTACACTGGGGGTCAAAGGTTATTGAACCTGAAGCACTTGAAACAAGGTTAAGAGAGAGAATCATACGAACCTAAAGGCAGTGTAGTCATCCATCCATTGTCAGCAAACTGTAACAGCACATGGTTGGTCTAAACTTACCCTCCAAGAAGTACAACAGCAGAGACACTCACACAAAGTCAAACACTGCCATTCTGAGGCCTTTGATCCGTTCCTATTGGCTCGTCATGCAAACACGACATGGTGCTATCTTTGAAAATTGACTAAGAGATGCAAGTCCAAAAAAAAATGTAATTTACAGTAACATTCTTCTCATACTGTGCTGGTATAAAGTGAGTTAAAGTGTGTTTACCTGTGTGAAGGTAAACATTGGATAAAGAACTACAGTTTTGTGAAAGAAAAAGTTAAGTAAAGACTGGGTGTAACAGTAAGAATTAGACTGCATTTGATGTTTCATCCTGCAGGCCAAACTCGTCTCTGGGGCTCAGCATTTTGTCTAATGTGCACAAAGCTCGAATACCCTGTGAGCAATATTACCAGACTACTTCCTCATCCTGCCTCTCTGTTTCACCCTGAGGACCGGCTTTGCTTTTAACCACGTCAAGCTCTGAGTTTCCCTAACTAAAAGTTGCACAACGTGTGAGTATCATACTGCAATTTGATTGCATTTTCTAATAAGGCAAAAAGAAATTCAAAAAACCCACAAAAATACAGACCACAGCATCAAACAACAAATATTAACAAAGCAAAGCGGAAAAAGAAATTCATTTAATGTTATACTCAGCTATATTCCAGTCTTTTCTCCTAAAGGCAACTGTTCCTCCACTATGGCATTTTGGTGATTTTTTTTTTTTTTTTGTATCACATTTATGTTTTAGCGAGCATTTGTAAGAGATGAGTTTCTTTGCAGCCTGCAGCAGATGTGCTCGAGTTCTGTTTTCAGGTGGGCAATGGTGAGGCCAGTGTGTTTCCATCAGGCCATCGGGTGGCGACAGTTAAGAGTATGAACAGCCATAGGGGTGCTGGTAAGCTGTGATGCCTTAGGATCATAGGTCATAGAGTGGTGCTCTGGGGCTCCTCCTCAGGCACAGCGTCCCCCTCTGGAGAGTCTGTCACTGCCAAGGACCTCCTGCAAGGGGCACCGCTGAACTCATCGATGAGGCTGTCCAGATTGACATTGATGGAGGGGATTTCATAATTGA